>OZ017741.1:147371929-147971929 GCA_963969285.1 Odontomyia ornata | reverse complement strand
TCCTAAAAGCCTCACAGTAGCTGGGGACGTTGAGGCTGGGGAATCGCTTGTCTGGCACTTCATCTTACCCTCTCCCCTCCAGTGGAAAGAGGGATCCCCCAGCGTGAAGGCGCCTCACGGCGTAACAAAACAAGACCTGGCCCGAAGTAATGTGTCAAACGGTCCCAGGCTGTGTTCTCCGGTTGACAGGGGAGGTATTTAGTGGGTTGTACAGTCGCCTTCTTGCGAGCATGGAGGTCCTAGATTCTGTTCGCAAATGGGCATCCACCTCCCTACCACAACAAAAAAAAAAACAAAACAAAAATACTGATCATCTTAACTCTAGTACTCTGTTTTTTTGTCAAGATGACCACTTTGGTTTACTTCAGTGCTAAACTGAACCCACGGGCAGCCATCCAGTCTCTCACTCACCGCATTAGCATATCTAGCCTACGTTGTGCTTGTTCAACGTCTGTCCAGCGACCAGAGTCGCAGCATCGTCCGCGTAACTCATTTGGTATCTTGAGGCTACCATCATAAGACACGTTACACGGATCTGGACCAAGGATAAATTCCTGGTCAACACCCGATGTAACTTCCATTCTTCGTTGGCGCTGTGTCGTGTCCTAAAGCAGCGTTCGGTGCTTCAGGTAGCACCTCAGAAGCCGCATTAGATATTCTGGAACTTAAAAGGGGTTTTACAGCGTATCCAGAATATCCACCCATCTAGCGAAATTGAAGGCGTTCCCTATGTCGAGCGTCACCAACAGGACGATCCGTCGCTTGGAGCGACTTTATGCCTCTACCTTTTGGCCGCATTTCACACCTCTGCAATCGCATCAATAGTGGAACGTCTTGCGCTGAAGCCGCACTGCCGAGGAGATAGGTCCCCAGCAGCACGAATCGCGTCAGTGAGTCTTCCCTTGATGAGTTTCTCTAGTACTTTACTAGCATAACGGGCGGTGTGCAGACGGCGGTCAGGGATTTCTCTTCCCCTTGCTAATCAACACGAGCCTTGTCACCTTCCATCGTACCGGGAAAACCCCGTCCCATAGGCAAGCATTGAATTTCTCCCTACCCATGGTGCAACAGGCTAGCCCGGGAAATTAGTCTGTGAAATTGGAGAACCATGATTTATGAATAAATACCTCGAATAATCGAGCCGTGTGTAGCAGTCTTCAACAGTAGCCCCAACTAACGCACCAAGAAATCCTGAGCAGACTGTAATACCGGAGCAGTTGTGATTTTCTAAGGCGCCACAATATAGGCGACATTGACGCTAGTCTAGCTTCTAATACATCAAACCAGCCATCAATATCATTAACTCGGAGCTGCCGACAATGAAATACCTTTTTAAAAAGGGATAATCTCTCACAAAACGCAAGCCGGAATTTAATTTAGGATAGTATAAACATAAACAAACGGAAGAAACTTGACGTTTCGATCACGTACGACTACCAACGTTGAAAATAAAACAAAACCAACTAATTAACAATACAGGGGAAAAGCTCGCAGTAAACATGTACATATGTTAGCCTTTATTTTCCAGTAAAGAAGCTTGGAGCACGGATAGCTAAAGACTCGAAAGGTCAATGGTGGCGGTAGAATCCACGATTCCAAGAAGTTGCGGCCAACTTCACTAAAGGGTTTTTTAACGGCCTGAAATCCCACCCGAGGCTAGGACAGACCTGACAATGAACGAGGAACCTCTTCTGTTTTCGGAACCTGAGCGAGAAAGACGTATCAACGAAAAAAAGGAAAAGCCGATTGGAATCATACTCGGTAAGCGAGGAACATAATTACAGAGTTGGCAGCGAAGGAAAGAAACGTGGCTGAGTTTCCGTGTTCATTTCTCCATGAGTTGGGCAAGTGCACATCTGGAGTAGTTGCCGGTAATTAGTTCAGGGATTCACACTGCGTACGAAATTTGATCAAACGGGACATACAACCATAGTGGAAAGTTTACCGGGGGCCCCTGTTCACGAGAGCTCTAAGTGAGGTTAGTTAAATACATTTGTAGATTTAAGAAATCATTTCATTGGTTGTTGAGTTATACGAGTATTTCAAGCCGACGTGAAGTGGTATTGATTTCCAGCTCACGAGGAATGGCAATCAAGCCTCGCGATAGATAGGTCACGGAATTCTCGCTTCTCTTATTCTAGGTTATTGTCGTAATTGCTTGCTTCTCCTATTCTTGGTTATTAAAAAGGCAGTGTTGAGACAGTGGAGCTATCTCCGATGATCGTGATAGTTCTCCATGGAATTGAAGACTCCGGTGCGAGCCAAGTTCGTCTTCAGGCTCAGGGGACAAATTTACGGGTATACGAGAGGGGCCCACGCCCGTTTCTGACGGATATTTCATTCGAGAAGTCTTATCTCATAACAAATCGATACAACTCACTGTGACTCTCTTCTCCATCAAGCCCAAGAACGAATGTTGAGTTTGTCAAAAACTTCGAGTCAAAAGATTCAACTAAATCATCAGAGAAGCAGGACTAAAATAAAACTGCTGGGGAAGCTCTTGACCACCGTCTTTGGAGTTAACAACGAGGTAGATACAGACATCGAACGCCATAGACCCTCTTTTACAGACGAAAAACCATCAAGCCTTGCTCTTGAACTCCAAAATCCACTAGTCAACTATATACCTAGAATCCAAATTAACGTACTTTAATCTGCGATTATCTTGTATCACAGTTTCAATGAATGAAATGGTGAAATGACATACGTTCACAGAATATAACAGGATCAGTATAGATGTGATATCCTTCTATGTCATTGCTGAGGACTTTTTGCGCGAGCTTGAATATAACTACGCCCGACGGCTGGATGCCATATACGAGGGCGGTTCAAATATGATCGAGACAAATGCTCGGACATGTTTATTTAGTATCGAAAAAATTTACAGCTTTTCTAGGTGCTCCCCTTCATCAGTTACGCATTTTGTTCATTTTTCAGGAAGCTTTTTGATGCCGGTTTCGGAGGGCAACTTAGACAGCCATGTGCACACGAACTCCTCTACCTCGTCGTCGGTGTTGAATCTTTAACCTCCGAGGGCTTCTCTCAGTGGTCTAAACATGTGGTAGTTGCAGGGTGATAAATCCAGACTGTTGGAGGGATGCTGCAGTACCTCCCACTCCGATATTGTATTGAGCGTGAGACGCGCAGTATGAGGGCGCGCGTTATCGTGGAGAAGGTCAACAGTTTAAGAATCCAAAGCGCGGTTATTTTGTGATTTTGAAGGTGTTCGTGGATAATAGACTCTCCACTACCAATACTGATGTGGAGTTCAGCTGAAATGTCTCGAACATTCACCCTATTGTCCTCCAAAATGAGTTGTTCTACACGGCAAATGTTGTCTGGTGTGATGCTGGTTCGCAGTCGACGATCATGTGGCTGACTCTCGACGGTTTCGTGACCATCCTTGAATGCTTTGGCCCATTTAAACACAGCGGCCCTACTCAAGCACTCACTACCGAACTGATTTCACAAATGCAGAAAATTTTACGTGTTTTTAACGCCTTCCCTCACTAAAAAACGAATGACAATACGTTGCGCAACGGTGGTCGGCACTTGACGTTCACTCATGGTCTATGCCACACTGTTTGTAAGGGACCCAGCTATCACATACTCAAGCCACTACCTTCAAAACATACACGCGCATCATCCACAGAATTTGTTTCGATCATATTTGAACCATCCTCATTTGATAACGGGTACATGTTGGACTTCATTATGCCACACAGTATCGAAGAGATAATTGTGAACGCAATGGCTAAGCTACTGTTCCGCAACCTCGGCTGCAAGTAGAGGCAACACCTAACGGGATTCAGTTATACGGTTATCTACACACCTAGAAAAACCGCTTTTTGAGCTTGTACACGCAACGACCGTTCCCCATCTGATACAAAACACCACGTTTTCAATAGCAGCCTTAGATGATTCAAGCTTAGCAATCGATTTCAATGGCCAAGTTAAATGCATGTATCTTCAATGGAAAGTACATTTACTTATGCACTCCGTCCATTGTGCATAATATAGTCAGTGATTATTTTGCGTTGTGGATGAAATTTGCGGACGATACTATTCTAAGGATTGTGGTTCTAAGTATATTTAGATAACTGGCACAACTTGAAAGACGCTGATAATGGAAAATTCGTGTATTTAAATTTCTGTCCACCCGACTGTCGGAACTCTCATATGTAAGGGTATCAGGAAAGGGATTTCGCTGAACCCAATGAAGATGATACACCTCCCAGACAGCTGCTTGATAAAAACAAGGGAAATTACACTAAAGTCAACAATTGCCGAGCAATACACAGTCATCTCAATTTACTTTAAGGAAACGCTCTCCGTCCCATCAATCCTTGGTTCAGAAGTTGACAAGGGAGGTGTTTAGTGGGTACTCCAGTCGTCTTCTTGTGAACATGGGAGTCCCACACGCTGTGCGTAAATGGCATTCACCTCCCAACCACAAAAAAAGATTCATGTCTCGAAGATGGCTCGTATCCTGCAACATGGAGTAGTCGTTCAACCCTATGAGCAAATCATCGACTACGCCTCTCTGTCTCAGCTATCATTAGAGAACCCTTCACAAAATTTTTTGAAGGAGCATTCCATAGTAGCTACAATAAGTGTTTTCATCTTGGCTATTTTGGCAATATTCTTATCTAAAACTTGAAAAATATTCAAAACCTTTGTCAGCGGAAAAAATTGCAGCATGAGGAGTCTATTCAATTGACACCAAAATCAATTCGAAGACGATTTAATCTAGCACTAACAACATTATCTATGACTTCTTAAACGCTGCTATTTCAGACTCAGCTCCACTTGTGCGTTTGAAGAACTCTTGCAACTATCCCTTGTTTACTGTCCATGTAAAGCGAGCCTCGAAAGTCATAGATTGTGCACGTCAACATTTTTTACGTGAAAGATCCCCTGAGTCACGTAATGCTTTTGGATTTTAGTCCGTAAAGGACTATAGCGATGATCTGCAGCCTCGGCGAGCAGAAATGTTAGTGCTCGCCGGAATTGGCCTTGTTTGAGGACGCGTGAATGCGCTGGCAGCATGGCATCGCGGTGTCGTGGGGCGGGTTCTTTTCACTACAAAAGTATTTCGTATTTTGCATACACGAATTACCTGTTGTAGAATTGTCGAGGCCGAAGCAATCTACTGAAAAGATGTGTTTTGTTAAAACAAGCGACTAAATGGGCCTGCTGTCGAAAGCTAGCGAGACTTGAGAAGATCTCGTCTTTACTAGAGAGACTTATGGCCCCCAAATAAGAGTGGGGCATCCAGGTGGGAGCGGTCCCCCTCGCACCCCCGGTCAAAATGGTTCAGAGTTGATTTAGCCGTTCCTTGTTCCCTAGCGCTACAGTTGTGCGTTAAATAGTTAGAATTAGTTAGTTCGCAGCTTCCTGGTCTCGTAGCCGATAGCTTTACTTTCTTGTTCTGGCGCATTGTCTCAAAACAAAACGATGCCCTTGTGTATGGAATTTCATTGACTTTTCCCGAACAAAGCAGCACTGTACATCCACAAAAGCGAAAGTCAAGTGCACGGTGAGACTGAAATCGCGCTTAGCACCCATACATAATGTTTGTATACAAAACGACACCACTAACAGATTTCAATTGGCTGCTGTACGTGCAACTTCCCCAACCAACACCGTCCGGTAGATAAACAAAAAAATGAATGTGTGGGCGCACGCGATCCTGCAACAATGTGCGAACCAGTTGTGAGGAATTTTTTCGGGATATTTTTATTCTTTACGAGCCAAAAATTAAAGCCTTTATCCTTGCATATCGCGTTCGTCTTTATTATCAATGCAAAATTATTTACACATTCACCTCTCGGACTGATAAAACAGACACCGAGCGATTTCCAGCACTGGGCAAAACACTTTGCAATTGAAAGAGCACTGTCGTAAATGTGTTGCAAAGGGGTCGCCGTCATCGAATTTCAATTGTAAATTTAATTTAATTTTTGTTTATTTAATATTTTTGTAGTAAAAATTTTTGCAATCTTTTTTTTTGTTTTTAAATTGACCATTAAAATTGAATGATTTGTAAAGATGTTTTTGGATCAGTTTACTTAGGCGACTGCTCAATCACTACATTCCTTCTAACAGTACTCAGTGGAGTGAATGAAAATATTAAGATAAGTTTAAAACTAACATATTGATTACGTACGAAAGGCGCTACTATTGCTAAAGGAAAGTGTAATCTATCAGTTTCCACATCATAAAGAGAAGCCTATAAACTTGAACGTTAGCTACATTAGAGAAACATACATCTAAAATATTACCTTTAGTATTACACAAATCCGCATGTTGAAAAAGTCTATTTTCACATAAAAAAGCAGAAATCGTGTTTGTCGCAGATTTGACACATTTTTTACATTATCAGCTGCAAACGTAAAGGGTTTTCCAATAAGAGGTGTTATTTTGAATAGCCCGCTATTTCGGTTGATGTCACTTTTGAAGCTGTCATTTTTTGACATTTGACAAGTAAAAACTACGCCATTAATAAAATAAAACGATACACGCTTCATCAATGCACTGAAATTATTAGAACTCACTATAAAAATGGTAAAAATTTGGCAAGGACGGTTCGTAAAACTCGAACATTTTTGGGTCGTCGTGACGCACCTTGCCGGACCGCATTACAGAAATTGGTGGAAAAATTCGAGCTGTTGGGACAAACCCGTCCACGTCACTCAAGAACAGCCGAGAATATTGCTGCTGTAACTGAAAGTGTAGAAGGACAAACCTGGGTTTGTCCATCCCTCGACGTTCTTTGGAATTAGGCATCCCACAAACGTCATTACACCTATCTATCCCCAACTTGAGACTTTATTACCCGCAAATTTCCAAAGGGGGAAAATGTTAACCGCCGGATTCCCTGTTTTCCCCGTATAGTCACCACTCCATTGCGGCTACTAGCGGCGGAGGCTCCACCGTCCCCAATCTAGCTCACCCGAAGATGGGCGTGAGCGCCACTCGTCCGCTTTCCGAGCCTCCCAAGGGGTCGTCCGAACGAGAAGATGACCGCCGCCGGAGCAAAAACTATCGCTTGGCACTGAAAACCGAGAAAACCGACACTCACACTCGCTACCCTTGCCAAACACTACCACCACCGTTAAATCTTCCAGGTCTTCTTGCCTGGTCACCGCCCCCAAGGAAAAGATTTCCCGAGCCGCACTCCTCCTAACATAAAAAGGGGCCCCTCGCTTCCGTTCGCTTGAGATTTCCATCGCCGTTTCGTCGAAGTTTGTAATTAAGTCCTTCTCACTGCCGGCTCATGCACTTCCCGCCGCACACTTGTTCCCTTCTTTCCAAAATGTTGGCCGGACAGCCGTTCACGTTTCACTCGTTTTTTTTCCGCTTTTCGCAACTCCACCGTTGCAGGCACATCCAAAATCTTCACCGCACAAAGGAACGAAGAACGACCGTGCCAATCTTCCCGGCTTAAATAAACTCACTGATGATGTTTCGATGATCGCTTTTCTTTTCGCAGCTCCACCGTTGCTCGCACACCCAAAATCTGCACCGCTCAAAAAGAAAGAAGGAAAAAAGAGACCGCCCGCGCCAATCTTCTCGCCTTAAATAATCTCACTGAATCCCGTTTTTTTTTCTTTTCCCTTCCATCCACCGGGAAAAACTTGTTTTGAGTGACTTTGCGCTGCTGAACGAGTAACTCCCCTCGCTTGTTTCCACTCAACCTACATACCACCTGTGGCGATCCTATTGGGAATCGAATGTACTATCCGCCGAATGCATTGATTCCATCTCCATTGTCTGTTATTGTTAATTCGTCGTTTATTCATCATTTCCTTCGACCGACGATACGAGTGCAACTCTTGTCGTTTGCTTGTCTGCTGTGTCGTCTTCGGCGACTGATGATGCTCCGATGATGACAATCATTTGAATCTTTGGTTGGTTTCGTTTGATCATACTCATTTGTATGTTTAATTTTTAGCAAATACTACCCGCAAATCATTAAGCCATGGTAAGGTCTTTTATAGAGCCTTATAATGAAACTAGTTTATAACAGGATGAGAACTGCAACAACCCACGAATTAGCAAGTTACACTACAATGTCGCGTGAATGATGAAACAACCATCTTTAGTCGCAAATGAAGACTCTCCTGGCCGAAATGTGGGATTTGATGTTCGTTTAACCTTCCCAATTGCTTAGAAATCTTTCCCAACAATCATTAGGATTCAAATGTAACTTTCCATGTGTTAGCATTGTGGGCATTATCGACTGATTTAACGCTGACGATGCACTTGCGCCTATTAGGCTCGGTATGTACGATACGATGTGTCTTTAGAGTTTTGGATGTTTCATAATATCTGCCACAATCACTGTACTTATGCTTGAGTGCGCAAACATTGCATTGGGATGGAGCGGAATTAGAGTACAAAGCCTTATGACGATGCAATTGCGTTGCCTGACTACATGTTTATCCGTATATGTTGAATGGATGACGAATGTTTCCGCTACTGTGTGTATTTCGCATTTCGTTTTCGAGCTCGCGCTGGTGCTTGGTGCCTCCGTCGCTTGCTGCTGGTTGCGTTGGCCATAATTGTGGCGTGTGGAACGGAAGCGACTTAGCTACATGAGTTTAAGTACATTAAGTTACAAAGCAAAATTACTATGTGGCTTCCTGTTTGTAATTCAAACAATTATTAA
The DNA here is from genome assembly GCA_963969285.1 of Odontomyia ornata. Lineage (NCBI taxonomy): Eukaryota > Metazoa > Arthropoda > Insecta > Diptera > Stratiomyidae > Odontomyia > Odontomyia ornata. The sequence continues at coordinate 147,963,255 of OZ017741.1, read as the reverse complement.
GCTTAAAATTATTGTGTGGCTTCTGTTTGTAATTAAAATAATAATTCTTTCGTGAATGGAATTTTAAATTACTTGTTGATAGTTACATCATCGGACTACCAGAAACAAACAATTAATAAAGTGCGGCTCGGTATTGCGTAGGTTAAACTCTTACGAAATCGCGTATGGGAGTGTTCGGGTGAGCAGCGCTACGGAGTCTCAATGTTCACCCGTAATAACTTTTTGGTGCGGTTTATGGTCTGGCGGAGTCATTGGACCTTCCTTTTTCGAAAATGAGGCTGGAGCAAGAGTTACGGTGAACGGATTGCGCTGTCGAGAGATGATTAATGATTTTTCATAGCCGAAATTGGATGGAATTGATCTGGGCAACGTTTACTTTCAACAAGACGGCGCTACGTGCCACACAAGCAACGAAACCATTGATCTTTTACGGGAAAAGTTTCCGGACCGTGTTATCTCTCGAAGGGGTGATCACAATTGGCCACCGAGATCTTGTGATTTAACACCTTGCGACTTCTTCCCTTGGGTCCACGTGAAAGAAAAGGTCTACGCCAACAGCTCAGCGTCGATTCAAGATCTCAAAGATGGAGTTCGTGAGGCTGTCAAGGACATAGGGCAGCGACTTTGCGATTTGGTTATGGAAAATTTCATGTAAACGATATGGTCCTGTAAGCGTGGCTGTGGTGGTCATTTCCCTGATGTTATTTTTGACTATTAACGGCATACCTTCTTCTTTATAATGAAATAAACATCCGATCATTTATATGAAAAAATGGCATTTTTCGTTTAATATCAAAATAACACCTCTTATTGGAAAACCCTGTTTAGGACCCTTGGTTATCATGTGATCAGAAGATTTTAGGCAAGTTAAAGTCACCGATTATAAAACTAAGATAATTAGGTAACGAGGTTGTAATATCTTCAATACAAAGTCAAATTTGTTGGTACTTGTCAGCCTCAGATTCAGGTGGAATACAAACAGCTCCGACAATATATTTCTTCTGGTTTTTGTATACACAAATTAACTTTTAATCGATATCCTCGTCAATATCAATATTAAATGTTATGACCAGCTTCCATAAAATGTTTCTAAGTGCATCTAGCTTTCATTTTCCAATAATCTTAACCCTCTCAGTTTTCAATTTGTGTTGATATTTCGTATTTAAGATAAGAACTGTAACTCATTTCAGGGACTTCTGTAGGTGTCACTTGTGACTCTTAGTGGATTTTCAATGTTCATATTATAGAGATGATTTCAAAGCCTCTAGTATTTCTTTGTTGACTTTAAGAAATTCCTATAATTTTTCTTGCTGAAGTTCTGGATCCTCTACATTAATTACGACTCGCGCTTATCCATCCTCAATGATCCCTCGCTGGAAAACCATCCAGTCTACTTTGAGAAATGTTTCCTTTACTGGCGTTGCCATGGTTTACCCGATACTCGCTTAGTCAACCAGGTTCTAGCAAAGCATATAACACGTTCCAAAAGATCGTCGAATAACTTTGAAGTTCCCTTTGGGCGTAGCTTGGTGTATTTTCATTCGCCCATGCATAGAATACCACATAATCATGATGACCATCAGCTTGGGTCTTTCCACCTTCATTTTATCATAAGATTTGAAGGGGTTAAAGTCAAAGTGGTGTAAGTCACTTTATCATCATTTTTAGGAAATTAGCACAATGCAAAAGGTATTGTAGTTAATTCAGTAGACAAGTTTTTAAGATGGTATTGTTTTAGAGGTTTTACGTAGGTCCAAACTTAGTGATTAGGCTTGATTTGAAATATTTTGCTCAAAAGTTGTACCTCACACACTAACCAAAGTCACTTGCACCACTGTGCCTTACCAAAGCCTGTGACATACACCACTGTATGACCTAAAACCAAAGACTTACACCACTGTGGACATCAACAAAATGATGTAAAGTTGACTTGCACTTCTCAAAAACATTTTTATTGAACATTATACAAAGTATAAGAATAATACAAACCATTTAATTTTTTTATCACGTATGGAATCTTAATTTTTTTAACATGGCAAAACGGATTCTGTCTATTTCATCAGGATTTGTGGTTTCCACAATTTCCAGAGGTCCAATATCTACAGGCTCCTCACCTTCTTCAATAGTGGTTCGCAGGGAAACGAAGAAATCATGTTTCACTGGTTGAATGTATCGCAGAAGATCAAGCATATCTTTCTTTTTAGCCTCGGTAACAGGCCTTCCCCTTGGGAACAAAACTTCTTGAGTAACGTTGGCCAGAGAATGTCGCCTACCGGGCCTTGCTGCTTGGGAAATCCTCATTCACAGTTTCTTTGTAGAAGAGAGTGTAAGGTTGATCTTCCACAATTCGTATCCATTGAATTTTCAACCAATTAACAGCAATGTTGCTCTCATTTTTCTTTCTTCGCGTGATACAATTTTCCAACTTTGCAACAGATTTGAAATCCTCTCGGCCCATTTTCGTGAAAATGAATGGATTGTTCCTTCGGCACTTCAGTATGATACTGTACCAGTAGTCTGCAGTATAAATCAACTTGTTCTTGGCGTACAATTCAATTGATCCAAATTCAGAGTCGTTGGGTAGAAAAGAGTGGCCACTTACCATAAATTTGTGATCGATAATTTCTGCATTGCTTTGAGGGCCCTGTATGTACTTCTTGAGGTACAAAGAAAACTTAATATTACGGTTTTGGCCCGTACATGCGTCACTGTACAACACTATGTGCTTAGCAGATGACGCTCTTGCTGCAAGATGTTTGACGATACAGGAACCAATCTCTTGAGATCCACGAGAAGCAATCGTTTCATCCCAGCAGAACATGAAGCCTAAACCTGTTCCAAGTTCATGGCAGCCAAGGTTATAGCAATACATATTCCGCTTATAGCATGCCACGGACGACGTCAAAACAGGAAATGACAAAGCCTTTTCGAAGTCGAATGTCAGACCATAGAAAGATTCGTCTTCCCGTGCTTTCACTGTGTCCCGATCTCTAGCCTCTCTCACTTTTTCGGCTTTTCTGAGGTGTAATTGTTTTTCAGCCTTCAGCTTAGTAGATTCGTCTCCATCTTCACACACTTCAACCTTTTTGTCAAGCACATCGCATCTGGTGCACGTATCTTTGAGAGGCCGGTGGAAATGCAAATTGAACTCATTGCTAAAGGTTCGACGGTAGATGGCTTCAGAAACAGGAATATCACCTTTTTCCGTGCACTTTTCTTTGTACAGTTCATACATTGTACGTACATTCATGTCAGGGGGAAGGTATTTCCTGTGAGGGTTCTCTGATCTACTGTAGTGCGATCGATACGATGGGAAAGATGCTATGTGCTCACGCACACCATTCATGGCATTGTAGTAATCGAGTAGATATGCTCTGGCATCGAGACGCTTTGCAGCAGAAGCAAAAGTCTCCACAACAATCTCAACATCCATTGCAACAATCTCATAACCCTCTACAGGCAACTCAAGACACGTCAAAACAAATTAAGAAACCCAAATACAATATTGTGTTAACTTCCTGCCGGACAAGGGTGCATTCTTCGTAAACTACGTAATCACCGCAGCGTTTATCGGTACTTCATTGGAATTGATTCGTTTCCCTGAATTGATTGTTTATGTGTGGGAGCTATGCACAGCCAAATCCCGTGCAAAAATTCAGTACATACGTAAGTCCATTTTGATTGAATTTCCTTTCAGAATTCCTTACGCTTGGACTGTAATGGTTTTCACAACAAGCGTAGTTTACAGCGTAGCTTGCCCCCTAATCATGCCATTCGCTATGGCTTACATTTGCTTCAAACACTTTGTCGATCGACATAATTTATTCTTTGCATATGGCCCGAGCAACATGGTCAGTCGAAATGGTAGAAAAATCCACTCAACTGCCGTGACAATGACTAAATTTTCTGTGATACTTTTGCTGACGATTCTTGCTGCAATGGCAGTTATAAGAAGTCAAGGCATTGACGCTCGAGCAAGAGTTCTCATTCTTTCATTGTGCATGTCATTAACGTTGTTTGCTTTCATGTCACCGATCAAGCGTTGCACAATGCGACGACCTAGCATTCCTGATGACCGATCTCCCGCACCTTTGTACGTCGCCGATGTACTTTTTGCACAGCAAGCTTCTGCGGATCACGCAAACTACGCGGGATACGGATCAGATTACCCGAATTGAATTGACAACGGAAAAAAGGCGGTGATAATGTTTCAGTGGATATTTAAGACAAGTTAAAAGCAACACTAAAATGTGATATTTCAAGCTACAGCCGAACTCTGAATATTTTCATTTAATGCTATTAGAGATAATAAGAACAGACAGGATATTAATAACGCATGTAATAATGTTCCATTCGCTGATTTTAATCAACAATTTAACGTAAAATAAAAAAAAACGTGATCGTAATAAAACTTAATAAGAATAAGTGCAAGGTATCTCTTAAACGTTTAATATACGTCTTCTAAATAATGCTTACTCATTCCTAAAGTAATTCATATTGTCCTGAAAACCGTTCGTGAACGCTAGCATTAATCCGATTTGAAAGTGTACTGTTCTAAAGAACAATAAGCAATCTCAGTTATGTTCATAAGATCAAACAAAGAATCGATTCAAATTCATACACAACAACGAAGAGGAGTTCGGTTGTATGCGATTTATCACAGAATATCATTTTTAAGGTGCCTCAAGCTGCCTTTGCACATGCGTATAAACGATACAACTAAAATACACAACACTTACTGTACATAAAAACAATGTTACATCAGAGTGTAACTCGCATAGCTTCAGCCAGCATATTCCCGGAGAAACAATTGCAAATGTTGAAGCAACAACAAATGCTTCAAGCACAGCAAATGCAACAAATGCAAGAGATGAATCGTTCGGGAAACTGGCTAAGCGGAAAAACGAGAATTTCACGCGCGATCTATTGTGTATAGATTGGGATGAGTGAAGTGGACGGGGAGTCGAGTTGCAACCGCGAACGCGCGTGGACGGGGGAATTGAGAGAAAAGCGAGCAAGTAGTCGCATCGGACATTTGTGAAATTTTCAATAAAAATAACTTGACTTTGTACAGTTTCTGCCACCAATCACAAGTTGCAGCCTCTTATTTCGTTGGAGTGTCAAATGCGAAAGGAAATAATGGCCGAGTTAGTGAAAAACCATCCAACTTTGTGATATACAAAGTTGAACGCGGGTGACAGCATTGAATTACTGACGATGTTAGTGGCGGCTTCGTCGTAGGGAAAGTTGGTGTGAACGGAATTGAGAAACTCTTTGGAAATTAAAGAGAAATGTAATTGTTTGACAAGTGCAACCTGGAGGTGAAGTGCTTTGTATGTGCGCTAGGAAATACGGTTGTACGTCTGATCTAGTGGAAAAACTATGAGGAGATGAACGTTGGAAAGCCGTGAAGGCTGCAGTGAAAGGCTTAGAGGAAATGAAACTCCGTTTGAATTACTGTAAAACGTTTGGCGTGGAAAAGAACGTGGTACTGGATACAAGTCTTGTTCGTGGCTTAGACTATTATACTGGCGGATATATGAATGTGTGTCGCATCTTTAATGGCAATGAAATAACAGTGATTGATTCGGATTGTGTTGATGCGCTCGGAACTTAATACAATTATTTTTGAGTTAACTTCTAACTGCAATACAGAGTAGAGTACAATTTTCCGGAGGTTTTATACATAATAGTAGAATGTTAATTAGAATAAACATTTTTTTTGACCAGTGCAAATTGCTGAAAATTCTCTAAAGTAAACTATTTAAATCTTATTTAAATCTTCAAGTGATTGTAAAGAAATTCTCGCTTTAGAGATAAATTTATTAATTTTTTTGTGCGAATGTATTTAATGAACGTTTCAGTGGACTTCCCGCATTTGTCATCGAGCGCTCGAAGGACCGTGTGGGGTAAGTACCCTATTATTGCGTAAAATTTTTTCCTTTTATTTATATTGCAAATGTTGTGCATGTTTTCGAATTTAAATTTTATTGCGGAGAATTTCTCCTTGTATTTATACTGCAACGGTTGTGCATTTTTCGAATTTAAATTTTATTGCGGAGAATTTCTCCTTGTATTTATATTGCAACGGTTGTGCATTTATCGAATTTAAATTTTATTGCGTAGAATTCCTCCTTGTATTTATATTGCAAATGTTGTGCATTTCTTCGAATTTAAATTTTATTGCGGAGAATTTCTCTTTGTATTTATTTTGCAACTGTTGTGCATTTATCGAATTTAAATTTTATTGCGTAGAATTCCTCCTTGTATTTATATTGCAAATGTTGTGCATTTATCGCATTTAAATTTTATTGCGTAGAATTTCTCTTTGTATTTATATTGCAAATGTTGCACATTTATATAAATTTAATCGTATTGCGTTGATATAATGGAGTGTTAAAGTAACGCCAAATTGGTCTTTCCTTTCCTCAAATTCTAACCGGGTATAGGACCCGGTACGGTGGCAGGCTTCCACCTCAAAACATGAGCCAGCCTCCTTCTTGTTTCAGGTGACGTCGTGGGTTGAGTGGCCCAAGCAGAGTGCCTCTTTATGGCATAGAGTTATGCAATCAAATTGTATAATTCTATGGCATAAATTGGTCACCGGGGTACTCCCCTTCTGATGGGAAAGTTCATACAATTCAAGTTGTATGAGTTTTCCACTCAGAAGAGGAATACCTGGCCACTTCAACAAGATATATACGGATTTATTCCGGTTGGGTGGGTACGAAGGGGCCCCACCACCACCCGTTTGCTCCTCTTTCATTTGTGGGCCATGAACTTCGTCGGGTAATGACGAGGTCACCCCAAGTTCGCCTTTATTTTCAGGTTCCCCTTGTTCTCATGACAAGCTCTAATTCCCTCTGTGTGGTTATTTACACTTTTTGCGACTTCAGTCGCCTCTTGACTTCCAGCAGTCCAATTCGTGAATGCGAAATATTTTTGTAGTGGGTCCTCGTGCTGGGGAAATGAACCTGCCCCACGACACCGCAATGCTAGCCTGCCAGCGCATTCACGCGTCTCCAGACGAGGGCATTCTCGGCAGATATTGTCATCTTCTTCTGCCGAGGCAGCAGAACATCGCTGCAGTCCTTTACGGACATTTTTTGAAAATCTTTATTCACTACAGCAGCCTCCGGTGTTTTATTTTTGGGGGGATGGCGTCCTCGGCCATCACTTCCTGGTTGTTGACCCTCTCGTACTCTTTGTATTGCCCTTGTCATTCACCCATCCGAAACTTGAAGTGTTTGTAAGAAAAAACGCTTGCACACAGTAACGCTATTGCCTCTGACTTGGAATCTGAAGCTGTTTGAAACAGACTTTGCATTTCTCTTACATTAGGTTTCTGTTGAACAATCAAACCACATAAAAATACGTTTTGTTCAGAAAAACTGCTAAGCTTCCAAAAGGTGTCGAAAATTTCTCGCCTCGCCACTTCAGGTACGTTCTCCATACACTTTTTTTTCATTTACAATCAAAGTTCTGATACAGATTACCGGCCACTTCTTTTATCCTAGAGGACACGTACGGGAGCCCTGAATTTCGTGCTCGCTTTCGCTTTTGAGCTTTACTTTTGTGTTTTTGTCTTTTCCTCGTTCTCGGGTGAGCGTTTTCTCGATTCTCAGAAGTTCCAGCAGTAGGAAATTCGCTGAAATGGTTGCGCTGGCGTCCGCCGTCGAACTCTTCATCACTTTCTGATTCTGAAACAACAAACATCTTGTTACACTAGCTACCGAAACAAAAAACTGCAAGGGAAGCCTCGATTCAGCATCCAAAATTACGTGAAAAACGATACTCAACACGACCGTTTTCAATAATCACAGAAAATTCACTAAAAACATCACTCTTCATGCATTTTTTCTCTATTTTTCCTTTCTTTTTTTCCGAACCGTCTACAAAGGTGTATTATTCAGAGAATAATAGACCAAAAGGACCTAAGGCATAATCTAATGTAAGTACTTGCTAAAAAAGTTGCAACAAAATAGGTTAGTCGGTGAGTAACTGAGAGGTGAGAAGGTGAATAGTACTTACCATCATCTGTTTCTGATGTGTTTTCTCCTTGTTCACGCTACCATTCATCACTGGACTCCAGCTCATCCAACGGATCCCTTAAACTTATTTCAGAATCCATCGTTTCTTTGAGTATTCACGCATGCATTCAACACTCGATGAAAACAATTACAACCACACTGGTGTAAGTCTGGCTCACGTCAATTCAGTTATCAACAAAACAAATGATCCATTATCAGTCTTACTTGTGCTGCCATCCTAACGACGACATGTGTGAAGCTCCGACTTACTCCACTTTTTCTATAAACAGTTTTTTATTTCTACATCGCATTTCTGTGCCTAAGTCAACTTCTATTGAAAATTGACTTACACCACTTTGACTTTAACCCCTTCATATATTTCAGCTCTTTTCTTCTTAATTCTCAGTGTTTTTTTTAGTTTTTACCGTTGTTATTATTTCTATCTTGCTATTTCATATTTTATACTTCTCTCCCTCCTATTTTGGAATTAGACATAATCTGTTAAATAGAGGAATAGTAAATATATTAACGGTAGCAATCAACATTTCATCTATTTCTTCTGAAATTCTGTAAAAATTATTTATTTATTTATTATTATTACCAAACAAGGCATACATATAATACATTGATATACATAAATAACAATTAATAGCATTAACAATTCTCAAAAATTTTAAAAGTATTAAATCATTTTATAGTTAAAAATTACAAAATATTTAATTAGATTAAGTTTATTGGACTAGGGAGGACAAGGCGTTTAGGATAATGGATTTGAATTGGACTCTGGAGATTGTTGGAGAGTAGTGAGCACTCAATGAGTTAAATGTTTTGCAACATCTATTCATTGGCTCGCTGTCTGCATACCTAGTATGATGCCGCTCTTCTATCAGCATACGCGAATGCCTAGTGGTTCGTGATGTTTCATTCAATTTTATTTTATTAGTTATGTATGGTATGCTAATGTCGCCTCTAAGCACGTCGAAAGCGAAGCAGCAAATTATCATTGATCTTCGGGAGGAAAGTGATGTCATATTTAGAATTTGGAGTCTTTGTGCATATGATGGTAAAGTCTGGTAGTTTTTAGGATCATATAAACATCTCAGAGCAAATGACAGAAACTGTTTCTGAACAGATTCAATTTTGTCTATATGCACATCAAAAACAGGGTTCAAAATGAAACATCCATATTCCAGTATGGGGCGGAAAGTTATAAGGTTTTGGTCACCCATATGTTCTTAAATTCCTTCGCTCTTCGCTTGATGAAAACTAGGATCTTATTAGCTCTGGAAATTATTTCATCGTAACGCAACTTAAACCGCATCTTTGTATCCAGGATGACACCAAGGTCTTTGACACTATCGACTCTAGCCAGTTTTGTATTGTTCAGGTGATAATCGGCTTTGAAGACTGAATTAGGAAATATAAATTGAATTAGTCATAAGACTACTTAGATTTGATTCCAGAAGTGTTTTAAATTATTATTGCTGCAAATATCAATTTTTTTTTTCAAATTCACCGCAATAAAATTTTAATAATACTAAATATTCTTTTATTGTATGTGATTGATTAATTTTAATTAACATATAATTTTTATCTTTCAGGAAAATGTTCATCGGAGGACTCAGTTGGCAGACAAGTCCAGGTATGCGTTTTGTAATCCTTGAAAAGATTCCTTTACGGAGTACTCACAATATATGTACTTTCGTAATGACGTCATTATCCTTAATTTAGTAGAATGCATCTCATCAATGAAATTGACGAATTTCCCATTAATCGACAATGAGAAAGAATGCTACAATGAAACGAAATACATAAATCCATTCACTACTCGTATCTGTTCCAAATATCTCAAACGAATCTTCAAGTTCACTATTCTGAATGAACATTAAGTTAACATAAAGATACCGTTTCCTGTTCATTCAAATGATAATAATTTTGCTTTGCATACAATCTTTTTCTTGTAGTCCGACTACGTGGAAGCGGGGATGCAACGAAGGATTGTTGCTTTGCCTCATTTCCTCTGTTGCATCTCGAGATTCATCTTTGCAGAGTATCTATCTTTCGTTTATTTTTGCCCGCGTCAGATCTCGAAATTAGTCTGCATCTCATCGTATAGTGAGTTTTGCGAGCGGTGGATATAGATACGGAGACGACAGATACTGTGCATTCACACAAGATATACTAGACAACATAGTGTGCCGTGTCGTGTCGTCTTCCCTCATATCAATATGACGATGATTGCGCGACAGTGCATTTATTGCACTCGCTAAATGCAATACTGCATTGACGTCGTTGCAGAGGCTGCGATATGTAGAGTTTGGCAGGTTGGAGTCTGTCGTTTGCGAAACACGTTGCTCGGCCATGCCCAGGCCCACCTTTGCATGATGAATGCATGGATGAAGTCAACTAAAGTGCATTCTGAGAGGGCAAACGACACAAGTCGACTTGCAGATAGATCGACTGAATAGGTTTATTTATGTTTCTTATTAATTGACGACATCAAAGGATGTGACCGGGCTTAGTAGGGATTAAAAGTGGAAAGTGCAAATGTGGCGCGCGCGACAGCAACTCATTGGCGATGAGTGTTCCTTGCTGCACTAATGAGGTGTATGGCATTCCAGGTCACATGGTGATGCTGTGCGATAGGCAACTTTGTTGATTGAAAATTTACGAGTGTATTTTGAATTGCTTGGTTTCACCATTTGCGAAATATCGTAGAGTGAAGCTTAACGTCTCCAAATTCGAGAATAAGCTTTGATTGATTTATAATTTAAGAAAAGTAAAACTTTGTAGTTTCCCTCAATAGAACATACTTCAAAATCATATTTTTGAACGAAGCGTAAACGTGGATAATGAAATCAGATTCATTTAGACCTCGTAGTTAGGGTTGTAAATTTACAGATCGAGAGTTTTTTTTAATAAATACAAAAAATCCGTCATTTTATTCCAGCATAAATAGTTTGTCTGAAGACTCGGCCAATTGGACATGTTCAAATGAGCGCTAAATCCAAATTTGTGTCTCGGCCAATTTGATATATTATCAACCGCCAACATGTGTTGTAATTAAATATAAATGAAACGGCTAAATCTCACTTGATTATGATCCAATTTCTATGAAAATGCGTGGACATAAGAACCTTATGTTAACCCACATACTCGTAATTATAAAGTCATTAAGAAGTTTGAAGCGACCGTTTTAATTTTATAGGGGAAAACGTAAAATTGACAAATCGTATTTGTACTAACAATTTGAGCGAATTTTGATTTCTAAGGTATTTGTTGCCTTCATGATTTTTTCAGATTTTGTAACCTCCCCCCTGGTGCACAAACTTACTTTTTTATTTCATATGCTAAGAGTTCTAATCAAGAGCTTTCATTTGATAACCCACTCGACTACTTTTGATGAAAAAACATTTTTAATGGTAGGTACTTCACTCACCTTAAAGGCATTCAAAATTATCATTAAAATTTTGAAAAGCCACAACTTCTGACCCTTCAACAAAGTTTTGCTATGGTAGCTTTAATAGTTTCTGGGAAAACATGCGGTGATGTACAGATGGATGGACTAACGGAAGGTGAAATGAGTGGGTGGAATAGGATATTCCACCGATCATGTCCAAGAGTAAAGTCTAGAGCAACACCCAATGTAACTTCCATCCCCCACTGATCTTGCTATATATGGTACATTTTGGGCCTTCAAGAAGTCCGTCAGAAGCCGCATCAGATATTTTAGAACTTGAAAAGGATATTACAAAGTTTCTATAATATCCGTGCTCCGCAGTTGTATCAGTAGCGCAGCGCTCTTCTCTCTGAATCCAATGTTTTGTGCGCCCTATAAAGTTCTCTTTGACGTGGGCATTTCTGCAAAAATTAAATGTTAGCAACACTGCATCACGTTTTCGGTAGGATCTATCAAACTAGTGTTTTCTTTGTAGATTTTGTTCAATTTTCATCGAAGTTTACTATGAATTTCCTTTAGGCGAGATTTTCACGGTAGTAAGACTGTATAATATGTAATGTGACGCCTACGCCCGGGAATCGAAGGATTTCGATCCCGAACCCTTGCACTCGGCCAGATGGGTATGACCTCGAAATGCAAGCGGGCTTCATCTTTCGTGCGGATGTCGTTGCGCAGAAAATATTTTTTTTTATTTTTTTCCCAAATATTTAGATCTGTAGATTTAAATATTTGCAACGGAATATTAATCAAAACCCCGACGCATTTCGAGACATATCCATTTGACAATGCCCCCTCCACCTTGGCCATCGAAAAACTATGCCACTGGCGACAAATGGAGATGCACATTGCCGCCATGTGGCGTGCCATTCCACACACATCTGTTTTGTCGGCGGTTGTCGGATTTGACAGTCCGACAGAACGAGGAAAAAAACGGCGGGAAAGAAGATCAAGGCTAACCTCGAAAAAATGTGCTTTCGTCGTTTCGCTTAGTAGTTAATGTAAAGAATTATATAAATTCAAGTGTTTAGAAATAAAAATATGAACAAGTAATGGGAATGATCCGAAATGGACGGTCATGGAAATTTTTTTTAAGGAAGCCGGGTTGGTTGTCGCAAATTTTCCGAATAGGTTTTCAGCCATTATTTCGTGAGTGCAACGTTGAACATTTAGCCATCCGTATAGTTTTGTGGGCTCCACATAGGCTGGAGGGGACTGAACTCACAGGTAAAGAACTGAGTGTATTGTACACCACTGCTGTAAGTTTCAAAAACATTTACTTTCAGCTGTTTGGAATAAAACCCTGCGCCGGAAAGCGCTGAGTACGCTCCGTAGTACCAAAGAACAGAATTGCACAATATGTTGAATATTGCAAACTATGTTGTCAAGGTTAGTGGAATACTCAACCTTTTTTTCCCGCCTATTTTATTGTAACGATTTGTCGCGATGGTAAAAGCTAAATCGCAAGATAATTGTTGGAATCTTGCAATCTATCATAGCTCACGATAATTTGCTTATCAAGAAATCGCTTGAGTTGGTCGTGGGATAGGCAATGCAAGAAAATGATTCTGGACTCGATGCTACCGACTAGCCACAACAAAACCTTACATCCTTTAAATGCTTGATCTTTCAAAGGGGGCGATCATGAAATAGTACAAATACAAGATGAAAATGAGAAAATAGATGTGTGGATTCTATCAACATCAGTAGTTATAGTTGTTTGGCGAAAATTTCGGTAATTGTAACCAACCAGAGGAACCGGTTTTTTGGAAAAAATATGTACGTACGGGTTACTTGAGAAAAGTATAATAGTCTGATAGAGAAAACAACTTTTAAGTGAGCTGACTGCAGAAGAAAATATCCTCAGAGCATTAGGGTTATTAGAGATCGATAATATTGCATTGAAGGAACTTATTACACCTATGAGAGAGATCAATAAGATAAAAATAAGCATACGAGTATCTTTCAAAGAATTAATAACTTTAAAGATTCCTTTCCAAACCAGTTTTATCCTGAAAATTTTTGAAATAAAATAATTAAAAATTAATATGAGAATAGCAATTAAGTAATAGTTTAAATAGTCAGTGCAGTTGATATGGTATCGATACTATATTTCAAGGTGTGTATGTATGTAGTATCTGTTAAAATTATTCGATCGCACACTCTTGCACAGAAAATACTTGTTCGTAAATATATCACAACCAAAGGTAATTACAGATAACTTTCGGGATTCGACTGTAGAAAATTCTTTACATCCCGTTTCCTGGATATCCTTTTTTTTTTCGATGCTACTTATTATTTTAAGTATTGATACGTGTGTTTCAATTTATATGTATGTAATTTTAATTTTCAACCTATTTTCGAACCATCGCTGATAATTGCTAGTAAAATACTAAATCTAAGCTCTACTTTTGAATATATTTTTATCTTCAGCTCTTTGATTAACAATATGTAAATTATCAATTTTTACGTTTGTATAATCTAGTTATTATCAAATATTAAAAGGATCATTACTTGACGAGTACATGTAACCTTTGTCTGCCATAAAATATTGTAAGCCTAAATACCAACGTGAACAGTTTTTGAAGAAGAAAGGGATGTATCCGAGTCGATTACATTTGAGATGATAAATTGTAAGTTTACAACAGCAATGATTCAGTAGAAATCGTTGAATTTTGTTTGATGCTTTGTAATATGATAATCGATAATAATTAAGCTCTGGATTCGATAAGCTATATTCGGTTTTCTGATTTTACCTTTTCTTAACGGCGAGGTTTTCGGCACAAAGTACGAGTATATTGTCTGCGTATTTACTTTTTGTGGTCATCTTAAAACGTGGAGTCCTTAAAATCTAATGCAAATCATTTGATCGACATTGGATGCTTAGTAATTTAATATTTACTTTATGATGAACCCAACTTTTCCTGGGCCAAAAGGGCAAAACTTGTCAATAATGATCCTTAGTAAAAGATTCCAAAGTAGATAATAATTTACGCTTCTGTTTCCAAAATCGACAACAAACTATGCAAAACATAGATCAAATTGTTCAGTCCAATACTATTCCGTAATTCTACTTTTTCTAAATCTACACTTTTGCTTTTGGATTACGAAAGTGTAAACGAAACTTTTATTTTCCACCTTAAAATTTTCTAATTATTAGTCTATCATTACGTTTGATTAAATTTTACAAATATTTAAATTCTCTGGTCTGATTTTTTATAATTTTTCTTGCGGTTACATCCGAAAATAAGGATAATTAGAGATCATCAATCAAATTACATACACAACATATGTTGTAACATATCGCTAAAAATTGATTTCAAGTTTTAATACTTTGCCTAATGTGTGTTAAATATGATTTTACAATTAAATTAAAAGGGAAATTTACAATTTTCACTATTTTTCCAAATTCCTTAAGGGTATTGATATAAAAAAAATGTTTATTTAAATAAAAAATAATCTAAATATAAAATAAAGAAGTAGTTTTCGCAAGGTTTATAAGTATTACACAACTGAGTTTTACAATGGATGTGAATGTATTATTGCGATTTTATTAATAGTTTCAAGAGAATTCAGAATTCCTATATTGACAGTATATTGTTATTAACATTAAGATTTTGCATTCATTTATATTAAATAGTTTAAATTGTAAAATATTTACTTTTGATTTGATTCTTCTTCATCGTTTTACAACTTGAACAAGAAGTTGATTAAAAATGGTTGTGTTAGACAATAAACATAAAATGAATTGCTAAATAATCAGGGACTTTCCTTTTCAGTGGTTCTTTCTGTTTCAGCGGGAAAATGAGTGCATGGTAGGTATGCCGTCGCGAGGGTAGGGTTTCGCCAAATCCGCTGAGGTCGGTTTCGCGTCGCGCGCGGTACGCGGTACCTTTGTAGTTTTGACATTTCGTCGGGTTAAATTAGAGTAGCATACTTTTCGGTACCGCGTCAGTATAATTCGGGAACGCGAAACGGAAATTAGATTTGTGGACTTTGACTGGTTAATGAAGAAATACGGAGTAACGTAAAGTAGGTTCTTCTCCGTATGGTTTTGTTTGATAACGCGTTTTGAAAACGGGCATGTTCAGGTGGCTGAAAATATTGTAATTGAGCGTAACCCATTCGGAGACCCGCGACCGAAATCCTCTCCGAACTAGCTGGCCGACAAGCAGCCACCGCGTGAATGGGTTACGGTGCACGGATTGGTTGACCTGTTGGTACCATCCGTTGGCACTACTCAGACTTAACGTCTAGAACCGATGAGAGGTCGGTTCCGCGTACGAACTTAAAAAGTTGAAAATCATTACAAATAGTCCCGTAGTGTAGTGGTTGGAGTATTTGCTGCATAAACCGAAGGTCCGCGGTTCGAATCTCATTGGTGACAACAACAATTGTACAATCGGAAAAGTTCAATAGCGACGATGCACCATTTAAATGATCGTTCGAAAAGTAATTTTCAAGTTCAGAGCAATTATTTGAGACGGGACTTATCTCCTTCTGCACTGTTGGAGTGACGTTGTCGAGCGATTCGAGAAAATCAGTTCGTTTTTTCCAATATCCAGTATATCAGGGAGCAATCAGAGGCAAAGTGAAATTGAGAATTTTGGCTCCAACCTCACCAAAAGTTTAACAACAGTCCAAAAGCAGAACCATTTAACCTACCATAGTGCTGTAATAACTGGAATAACGAGGATAACCAGGATCATTCTCCCCATACGCCAATTATATCACACATAATCAAGTCAAGCAATATAGATCAAAATTGCAACCGGGACAGGTGTTTGACGAACGAGTTGCATAAGTAACGACGAAACATGGCCTTTACTCCGCACGCTGCTTATGAGGAAAAAGAAGCATTCACCACCTATATAAAGGAACTCGAAAACTTTTTGGACCAATACTTCAAAATCCTTACACGCGGACATTTTCAATAAAGAATGGATGACTCGTTGGTTGGCTAAGCAGTTAAACCAGCGTTTTTAGTTCAACTGTTGAAAATAATAAGGTTGCCTTGAATAAGCACTGGTTAAGCCATGTATACTGTACCAGATAATTCTTTGCGCATCCGAGCCAAATAAGTCCGTCTTCCCAAAATGAGAATGACGTCGACAAGCTCCCAATTCAGCATCAATAACCAACTTTTCGATACTTTTGACACAAATCTCGGACTAAAGCAGGGAGATGGGCTGGTCCCATTGCTATTAAATTTGGCTCTGGAGTACGTCATTAGGGAGCTACCTGTCAATACACGTGGTACATTACTATACAAGTCGAGTCAAGTAGTAGCCTACATGGAGGACATCAACATTTTGTTACGGTCATTTACAACTGTCAAAGCACTCTTCCTGAAACTCGACAGCGAAGCAAAACTAGGAGGGCTACAAATCAATGAACATAAAACAAAGATCATGACGCAGTCGAGAAAAAATACCTGAAATACACAAAATATCACACTTTGACGAATACAGTATCGAAATGTGGGCGAATTTGTGTATTTTGGCGCCAAAATAACGAGAAACTGCGATGAAAGAGATGAAATACGCCGAAGGATGTAGCTCGTAAATAAAATATTTTGTTCAGTTTTGACGATCTTGAAGACCAGCTGCATTCACAGGAAAACTGCCGCTCAACAGCAACGCATAAATCCCCACATTTAAAAATCACTTTGATAATAAACGCAGGATGCTCAGGCGTCCACTGCTCCATGGCTACTAAAAATTTCAATGTGTGGGCTCTGAAACATCCCTCCTCATCACCTACTCGCTCAACAGTATTAAGCATTTGCCCATAGTAAGAATATTTTGGCTAATATCACACTCGCGGTACGCTACCAACCTGGAAGCACTTAGGAATACGTCTGATGTGGCTTTTGTTGTAGTGCTGCAATAAAAGCAGCGTGTGAGCTGGCTACCGCTTCAAAGGAAGGAACCGTGAACTTTCGGCAATATATTGCGGTATACATCATTTTCAGCACTTTTCGGAAGGCATAACTTTCCCTATTGAATCCTCTATAAGCAATAAAAAGTAGGAAGCTGAAGAAGAAGGAACAATTACTCTCAAAATATATATGTCTTAAAACTATAAAACGTTTTTTGCTTGTAATTCGCGATATTAGGAAAATAAATTTTGTATATCTTTAACAAAAAATTGGTCGTGCTTTTCAACAAAAAGCAGATCATGCCAATCCTCGATAATCACGCCAGTTGAGATTCACATCACGTTTTCCCACCGACAAATGACATATTCGTGGAGAGTAGAACTGATTTACTGACGCATTGCCATATGGGGATGCTATTTCAATATCCACTTGCTTTGAGCTCGGTCAACTCGTGAACGAGCAGGCTGATGATGCCGAACTGCAGAGAGCGTTGATTGACGATGAAATTTTGTTAGTGTTCAGAGCGGTTACCATGCTTAGCGGGGCAAAGCTTTTTTCAGACGTTTCTGGCAACACTACATCCTGTGGCGCTCTGAAGAATGGTCTTCGATACTTTCCATGAGTAATCACATCTCAGTGGGCGCGCTACAAGCAAGATGACATGCCAGAAGTTTGTCTCGACGGGTATGCAAAGGATATTACCAAGTGGCGCACGAACGCGCCGTTTATGCGTTCCCTGTCAGCCTTCCAAGGTGGTGCGTCATTAGGGAAACGAGAGTGAACCGTTCCAAATTCCCTGAATAAGGTTTAAGCATATCCATCTAGACATTATTGTCCCCTGGTACCTTTGCAAAGCTAGAGGTACTGTCTTACGGTCATTAATGGGTTCACCACATGGCTTGAGGCAATCCTTATGGTTGACTAGATAGCCTCGTTGTTGGGCAAGGTTTTCTACAAAAAATTGGGTTTGCATGGCTCGGAACTTCACGTACAGTAACCACAGACCAGAAAGTTCAATTAAAGTCCTAGTTCTTTCGGCAGTTTTCTATTGTACATTGATACGTACATCACCTTACTACCCTGTCTCGAATAGATTAGTTAGGTTGTGTCATCGATCACCAAAGGCAGCCATCGTGTGCGATGAGCGAAACTTGATAGAGTGGATGTTGTTCCTACAGTACTGCTTGGTCTGCATATCAGCTTTAAATAGGATTTTGGCCCGTCGAGCACTGAGCTGATCTATGACACCCGTCTTACCTTTCCAAGAGAATTTATCGTCCAGGTTCAAAACTATATTGAGCGGGGTGCATTCTTGGACATTATTCGCTAGACGATGGGGCGATTCCGTTCGACTTGAAGAAGTCAGCACGATACGCGTGCAACGTTTACCAATTATGACCTGAGAGCCATTTTCCACGTCTTTCTGCGCCCAGATGTTGTGCGCCGATCACTTGTACCCCACATTTCTTCACAAGGTTATCAAATGCATTTCCAAACAGCTGTACGCTATTCAAGTCAAGAGCTGAGTTGTTAAAGTTTGAACAGAGTGTTTGAAGCTTGGCTGCCTGGAGATGGTGACGTTCGACTGCATATCCTGTCAAGTATTATCGTCTTCTCAAGTCAGACCAACCTCCTCTGCGGAACTTACGTCACCGCAAATGAACTAAATGATCCCGGCTACTAACGGCGAGTCGCGAAGAAAACATGTTTCCCACGTCTAGAACACATCATCAGAATATACCCATAGGCAAAACGACATCGCGCAAACTAATGTCTTCGCTCAATTTGGAACACTGGCGGTGTGCAACCCGAAATGAAGTGACAACGACATTAAACCGGCAGTGAGTACGTTTGGTCGATTTGACCCAAACATTTCTATTTTCAAACATTTGGCGCCAACAACATCAGTTTCAGGGTTGTACGTCAGTGTACCTTCAAGTTAACTATACCTGGAGACATATTCTTATGATCAGCTCGTTTTGTTCTCTTCATTAGCCCGGTTCATTGAATCCCAATGTTTTTTTTTTGGGCCGATGTGACCCAACGCACCTGTTTGTGTAATTTTTTGAGGAGATGGCCGGGTTGAGTAAAGATCGATTTAACATATCAAATCCTGGAGATTTCAAGATAATCGAAGAATTTTAGTTCATTGGAGATGATGAAAATAAAGTGTTGGACTTTTCAAGTGATGACGAAGTTGGTGATCCTTATTTTGAACTAGTAAGCAGCAACAATGATTCAAAAGCGGAAATTAGTGAAGTGCTTGCCGAAGACCAGAGTCCATATACTCAGGAAACTGGACATTGTAGGGAAAAAACTCAAAAGGAGTTTCTGGTTTTAAAAATATTGATTGGTTTTGTTTTTTACATTTGAGGCTAGAAATAGTGGCGGACGGAACAGACTTTTTTGGGCGAAGTACAAAAAACCAGATAGGCTAAGGAAATAGCTGTTTGTAATATTCGTACCAGATAGCAAAATATAATGACTCACTTGCTTGGAGTAATAGGTGCAGCTAAACAAGCAAAAACAGCTTATGAATGCTGGTCATTATTTTTTACGAATGAAATGCTTGCGGGCATAGTGAAGCATACTAACACGTACGAGTATATTGAACTAAAGAGTGGTGCTCAAACTCAGGTGAAAAAATTCAGGCTGATGACACTCATTGAGTTAAAATGTGTCATAGAAATTTTGTACATGATGGCAATTCATGGTGAAAATAGAGTAAATATTGAAGAATTTTAGGCTACCGATGGAACGGGCATGCCACTAATAATTGCATGCATATCTGTATTCAGATTTTTATTGTGTATGCTGAGATTCGACGATAAAAATACCAGAGCAATGCGAAGGTCGAAAGATTTACTCTGTCCCATTAGGGATTTTTTCCAAACTTTTGTGTCAAATTGTCAAAAACATTGCTCTATTGGAGAGCACGCAACCCTGGACAAAATGCTGTGGGGCTTTCGAAAAAGGTGCCCGTTTCATATGTATCTACCCCAAAAACCTAATGAATACGGAATCAGGATTTACGCACTTGTTGATGCGAAAATGAACTACACCTTAAACTTGTGAAATATACGCAAGCATTACACCTTAAACTTGTGAAATATACGAAGCATTATCTCTTAGCAACAAACCTGATGATGTTGTTGGGGGCCTCTGTATAGCAATTTACAAAGTCAATGGAGAATCGGTTTACATCATATGCTGTGGTTATGAAGATCCTAAATGAATATGGACTGACAATCGTTGGGACCATAAGGAAAAACAAAGCCCACTTGCCCAGCATATTCACTGATTCCAAAAATAGACAAATAGACGAGCTAATTTAGATCTCAACAAAATGCGACACAGGTTTCATTTGTCGCAAAAAAATTCAAGCTTGTGATTCTATTGTCTTCAATACATTATGATGCCGCTTTTGAAGAAAGCACTGGTGAAAAGCAAAATCCAGAAATTATCACTTTCTATAATGGCGCGAAAGGAGTAGTCCACGTTGTAGATGGGATAAGAGCTCGAACCGATGTATCACGAAACTCCAGAAGATGGCTACTGACATCATTTTTTAACCTACTCAATATAGGTGCCATAAATGCATTTGTTATTTATACAGCGAATAAAATTATGCAGAAAGAAGATTTTTTTTGAAAGAACTAGGTGAGTACAAAAACGTATCAGTCAGCCCTTTAGGACATAAAAGTTTGTATTAGAATTCATTAGGAAATACTCATATGAAAAAATATTATATCGCTATATCTTTTGGCTTGGTACAGCCAAAGAACTAATGGAAGACAACCTGAACATTCGAGCTGCAAACAGGTATTTGGACAGGGAAACCTGACAGCTGGCCAGGAAATATGCAAAATGCGAAGTTGAAGTAAGGCCTGAAAGTGAGCAGAAAAAAGGGGGTGCTGTATTTTTTGTCAAGACAACAAGACGGTACATCGTTGCCAGGAATGTTCAAGTTTCATTTGTTTGAAGCACGCAAATTTATTTTGTTCGAATTGCTCAAATTGACCCGTTTTTCAATAATCTTTTTTTTTTATTTTGAAATTGTATTTGTTTGAAGACTTATACTAAAAAAGCAGCGCAAACAATAATTTTCGAACTATTTGAAAACGAATTATCTTTTAATAATATACAAGAGGGTCATAAAATGCATAACAATAAAAAAAGTGCGAACCATGCCGTTTTGGTACGAAACTTTCTTAGATCGATTTGACCCTACGTTGGAAATGACGTGATTTTTTTCACGTTCCCACTGCCAAGTTAATGTCGTTGAACGTTGGCGCGAATAGCTTGGCAAGATTTACTCTCTTTCAGTCCATGCTTGGCGGAGAACATTGTTGGTCATACTGAATTAGTACATATTAATGTCTTATAACCTTATGAGCGGAAATAACGTTTTGCGTGTAGCAGTCGCGATTATTTCATTCACAACCGCTGTATGTTTCCGCTATTTTTGATTTGTACTTATATTGTTGCCTCTGATAATGAAACTTGAAATATTTGTTCTTATGTGTTGTTGCCTATTATATGGATACCACTACAAAAGTTTTTGTAATAGATATGCTCTAGTACGTTTTCGTCAATTGTGACATTGTAATCGAAAAGTTTGACCTTTTTTAACATAAATATCCTTTACAATACAAGCACTATTCGTATAGTTTTCAATAAATGGAATTAACTTTAAAAAATATTCATGCGATGAAATTCTACGATATTCGAGCTGTATTATCTCATTAACAGTATTTTGAACCACCACCTCTTCAGACTATTTATAACTGGTTTAACAAATTCAAACGCTGTCTGCTCAAGACATAATTTCGTGAGTGTCATCTGAAAACGGCCATTGTGCCAGAAAACATCGATACCATCCGTGAACTTATTATGCAAGATCCTGATGCGTGATACCATGAGATAAAAGCATCTTCGGGTATTCATTCGATATTTCATAAATACTTGGCCATACTTCGACGTTGATTTGCGTTGGAGCTCCCATAATTTGACAACAACTCAAAACAAGTTGGGTAGACAGACCTATGCTCATGTCAGAAGGGTTTTTTACTCAACTTACAAAATGCAGTAACCAGCAACGAATAAAATCAAGAAACATGTCAAAGACGATTTTATTGGAGAAAATGTGAAACTCGAGGATCATACTATTATTAACAAAGTTGAAAGAACTGTGACTTCTGAGGTATTTGTTTTACTTATACCCATAGATATCTCCCTTGATAATTTTTCCAGATTTTTTAGAAACACATTTTTCATGTTTTTCCCCCCCTGTGCCCCCACTGAAGCAAAAACTGTCAGTTTAAGAACTGTTTTGAAAAGCTCTCATAGAGAACTTTCAGTTGATATTCATATCGGCTACCTTTCATGAAATTTTTTTCAGGGCCCACTCCTCTGTACTGTAATCATCGATTCATGGCCTATTTTTTCGAATCATAGAATGGTTACAAAGCCCTTTTGCTAGGAGCTCTCTCCTGCCTCTTCGACTTGTTTCAATTGTATGTACTCATTTTCATGATACCTATCATCCCTGAAATTTTCATGCAAATCTTAGCAAAGCTGTAGTGTCTAAATCGATAAAAAGCGCATATGGCTCCATAGCCATATGTTTCCATAGTAATATAGGGCATATTGTTCCATAGTAATACAGGAAAATTCAAATCGCTATAACTTTATTAAATACTATTCGATCTTTATGAAACTTACAGAACTTATAAAAAGTCATCTGTTTGCTAAATTTTATTGAATTTAAGGGTACCGTTTGGATTTTATTCAAGAAAATATAAAATCGATAAATTATACTATTACTAACAAAGTTGAGTGAATTTCGACTTCTCATGTATTTGTTGTTGTTGTACTCATTAAGGCCTACATTCATGATTTTTTTCAGATTTTTCGGATGGAACGTTTCCAATCGCGAGGGGGGTACGCGAAAAGTTCGTACATTTCCCCTTCCCCTGCCCCCCTCGGTACTCAGAAGGCAATTTTAAGACTTTTTTGAAAAGATCTCATTGAGACCTTTCCAATGACACCCTGCTCGACTACCAATGGTGAAAATTTTTTTTTGAGGGGTCACCTCCCTATACGGGGAGACCCCCCTTAAACCCCTTTGAAAAATTTTTCCACCCTTGAACTTTCAAGAGGTCACCACTTCTGACCTTTCCACAAAGTTTCATGGCTGTAGCCTCTATAGTTTCGGAGAAAAAGTGCTGTGACATACAGATGGACGGACGGACGGACCGACGGACGGACGGACAGACGGACACAGGTCGTATTTTAGTACAAAACCCTAAAAAGGCTCGTGTCGACTGGTGCAAAAAAACGATCACGAAATACCATTGTGGCGCATCAAGTGACATAAATAAGATCGCCATTGGCGACGTAAAAAAGACACCAGTTGACCGTGTGGGTGTTCCAAGGCTAGCCAAATCCAGCAAAATTTGTTCGCGTACAAAGCGCTACGAATCAGATGGTCGTCTGTTTCTTCGACCGAATGAGTTATGTGGCTA
The DNA here is from genome assembly GCA_963969285.1 of Odontomyia ornata. Classification (NCBI taxonomy): domain Eukaryota; kingdom Metazoa; phylum Arthropoda; class Insecta; order Diptera; family Stratiomyidae; genus Odontomyia; species Odontomyia ornata. Next base: position 147,939,360 of record OZ017741.1, on the reverse strand, counting down.
CTGTTCCGCTTGAAAAATGTAAGATGGTCGATTTCAACTAGTACCGCACCAAATTTTTGCTGGAAGTCTTCGGAGATACTTGCAAAACGAACAAGAGCAGATGAATAATTCTCCATCATGAAAATACGAGCTCTCTAACATCAACTCACACTAGCGCTTAATTGGCCCGTCAAGACATCAAACCGATGGGTCATCCACCGTATTTGGCACCCAATGATTTCTTTTTATTCCCACACATCAAAAATAAACTGTGAGGTGAACGTTTTTCTGAGCCCAAACAACTGTTGAAGTGTTCAAAAGCCACGTTTTGGTGGTATCTCACTTGGAGCGGGAAAGGTCTTTCAAAAATTTATTTGCGCGCTTGCCAAACTGTATCAATATTTTTTTGAAAAAAATTTAAATAATTTATGATAAAAACCGAACGCATTTTCAAACTTTAAAAAAAAATCTTTTTTAGCGGCCCTGTTTTCCGTAAGATTCATTAGCTGTTGCTCGCTTAGCGGCACAATGTCGCAGTGGTCCATGCCAATGCCGTAACACTTGCTTTACAAATAAAATTATTTTCACTCCATTTTAACCTGCCGTCACTTTGCTGTAATATTAGTAATAACCATTGAATGAAATCTTAAACACAAAACCCTGCTAAAATTGCGCCTGTCTGTCCGTCTGTTCGTCCGTCCGTCCGTGTGTCACAGCACTTTTTCTCGCGAAACGTATAAACTACAAACATCAAATTTTGCGCATATATGTATGTATAGTGGTGCTCTCTTCAAAATTCCGCTACAAAAAAGTTTTTACAAAGTTCTTCAAGGGGTCTCCCCATATAGGGGAGTGGCCCCTAAAAAAAGATCCAACTAAGATAGCCAATACGGGTTTCAATTGAAAGGTGTTGATGATAACTTTTCGAAACAGGTTTTAAACTGATATTTTTTGTTTCGAGGGGTGCACAGGGAGGAGAAATACACGAAAAAGTTGTTCCTCCCTCGCGATTGGACGCCTGCGATCGGAAAAATCTAAAAAAATTATGGAGATACGTGTTTACGAGTACAACATCAACAAATACGTCAGAAGTTGAAATTCGCTTAACTTTCTCAATAATAGTATGATTTTTGTATTTTACATTTTTCCCAATAAAATCGTATGGGTACCCTTAAATGCAATGAAATTCGATAAAGTAGTATTACAAAAGGTCCTCATACCATGTAAGTTTGATGAAAATCTAATCATATTCACGGAAGTTATAGCCATTTGAAGTTTCTCCAAATTCAACAACAATAACACACAATTTTGATACTTTTTGAACTCTTCATCGAATCAGACGCGGCACTTTTGATTTGATCCTCAACATTTTGAGGTAAGATCAATATCAATAACATATTGTGAACATTTTTGGGAATTCATTATATGAGTAATTTTTGTTACTTTGCAACGAAATGGCGGCCATTAAAAATGGAGAAACAATCGATTTTCTATTAAACATGCACATCTCTTTAAAGTGTTTTTTTGACTTTATTCGTTGTTGGTGACTGTATATCGTAATTTGAGTACACAACCCTTCTGATATGTGCGTGGGTCTGTCTACCCAACTTTTTATTTATTCATATCTGGGAATTTTGAGAATATCCAACCGGAAGTGTAGTGTCTGCTTGGATGGAAACCCCGAATGGTAGAAAAATACCTTAAATTGTTTTTGTTGCAATAGGAGGAATTTCAAACGTGAATACATATATAAATTTACTGCCAAAATTGTTATGTTAAAAATTCTACTATTATTATTAACGAAGTTGATTGAGTTTCGCCTTCTAAGGTATTCTGTACTGTTGTACCCATAAGAACTTACCAACATGATTCTGTCACCTATAAAATATACGCTTTCTTTAAGAGTTAACAGCTTTTGCATCAAATGTTGTAGCTGTGGAAAAATAATACAAGTAATTTAAATATTTTTTTTTATAAAATGGCTGCTATTTTGTTTTGTGGTTACTGATGTTACTCATTGAACGAATTGTCAAAAATACTCAGGATATATATCCCTTCTAAATTTTTCATGTCCGTCCGCTTCCCTTCCCTATCTCGTTATCGATATTGCAATTTAATGACTGGTATTTTAAAACCTTATCAAGCGCATTCGTTTGACAACATCGGTGAAAAAAAATTTTAGGCTCACATCCTCGAATTGGAAAACCCCCTTAAAATTCTTTGAATTTTTTTCAACTTTCAAACTTTTATAAACTAGAAACTTCTGAGCTGTTCCCAAGGTATGATGAAACTTGCTTCTCTACTTTTTGAAAAAAAAACTTGCTGTGATGCACTGACGAACAGACTGGTACTGATTTTAATAGCGCAATGGAAATTTTTTTTTCACTAAACTCTAAACAAAATAGTATCGTTGCAAATGTCTTCAGTATTAATGGCCTTTATAGAATGACTGTATTGAGTCAAATAATGTTAATCAGCTCTACATTGACAACGGCGGTTGCTTGCAGCTCCCCCTGCTTTCAGTACCCTTTTTTGGTTGCTTGGCGCTCGTCAATAGATCAACCAATTAAATAAATTACGGATTTCATTTAAGCTTGGATTAATGACCTCGAAGCATATGATTAACTCCCTTCGTAATTTCTGCAATCCTCAATTGCGTGCGTTACCTGACAGTTTACAGAAAACGTCAGGGATAGTATGCATATTTGCTAGAGGTCAAATATACCTCAAGGGATTTTGCATCCCAGCTTACTGACTCGTTTGCTCGTTTTACTCGTGGAAACTTTTACAGATGTGCATTGTTGCTAACTCGCTACAGAATTGCTTCTATACTTTTAATCTGATTACGTGGGGCTTCATAAGTGCTACGTCCCAGTTTGTCACTTTTCTAGCTCTTACCACCGGTACTTATTAGTGTTTGTTAATGTCATGGTTTCCCTATTTGCTGCTGCAAAAGTTTAGTTTACTTGCACTCACGAGCTTGGTGGCATTTTCCAAGAGCTAATGAGTAAAGTTGATAAAGAGATTACGATACTAATAGAAAATAATTCGCTTGTAATTTAGAGGACGATTTAAAGCTGTACTATACTTATGGGTTTTTTCTACCGAAGATGGGCCATTGAATTCTGAAGATAAATTTAGGGCGAATTTTTTCCAGATTATATGGTAAGCGCTTTCTTGTATAAAGAATTGCATCTGGCTAGATTACCCTTGATTCTTTTGATTTTTTTAGCTGTCAAAAGCGAAGCATCTATAGCAGCATAGTGAGGTGCTCCATCGGGTAATATTTGTAAAAGCTACAAATGATGAAACAGCTTCTAGAAAAATTAGGAACCCGATACTGCAATGCTGTTACAATCACGGAAGTCACCGCAGCTGCAGACATTTTTGTTGTTGTTGGGAGGTGAATGCTATTAACGCACTGAGTGTGGGGCTCCCATGCGCGCGACCGTGTGATCTACCAACAATATGCAAGTCTGCGTTTTCATTTCGATTTTGAAAAGGCACATATATTCTTTGTGATACTTCACTTCATTTTGGCAACATTTCTGCCCAGCATATTAAATAAATAATTATTAATCTCTATATCAATTCAAGGGTGTGTTTATATATATATATATATATATATATATATATATATATATATATATATATATATATATATATATATATATATATATATATCGTAAGAGCGGGCTACTTCTTCCATTTGTTGCTGCATTTTTATATAAAGCGCTATAGTTTGCTTGGTATTTTATGATGTGTTACATCTACTTTTTATAGAAACTCAAGGATATGATGCTTGATAATAATTGCTTAATTCGAAAATAACTACAAACATTCTCCTGTTTTTGATTAAATGTTTGGGCCAATTTTGTCTTATGAGAAGGACTATTTTAAAATATTCATCTAATTGATAGCTTGGGTCATTGTAACCAACGCTGAATGTAGGGTAGAATGTTTTAGGAAGGTTCGATTAAGTAATGAAGTAGTGACAGAGGAACAGTATATAGAAAATCGACGTTATTTCAAACTCAAAACTTTTTTAAACATTAATTTAAAAACACTTCTTCTGACAATTATAACTAAAATATCCCGATTTTAAGTTTTTTTTATTTTATGAAACAATAAATGTGTAAATATTTTTTACATTACTAACACCATATTGCTGAACATATGCATAACAATGACGTAGACAATAAAGATGGGAAATTTACCAAAATACACAGTTATATATATATATATATATATATATATATATATATATATATATATATATATAATATATATATATATATATATATATATATATATATATATATATATATATATATATATATATATATATATATATATATATATATATATATATATATATATATATATATATATATATATATATATATATATATATATATATATATATATATATATATATATATATATATATATATATATATATATAAATATTAATATATATATATATATATATATATATATATATACATATATATATATATATATATATATATATATATATATATATATATATATATATATATATATATATATATATACATATATATATATATATATATATATATATATATATATATATATATATATATATATATATATATATATATATATATATATATATATATATATACGTATAAGCGCTAAAGCTTTGGCTGTTCTAGCTCTGTCAAGTGGCGTTATACGCCAACGCATCGAATTAGTCGACAAAATTAAATTATAACCCTAAAAAATAAATTTTTGCGCAGCAGCAAAATACCTTGTGAGAATCTCGAACTTCAACTAAACTGGTGAATATCAAACAAAAATTTAGAAAACAAAAGAAACAAGTCGGAGTTGTAGAAGAGCTCTTTGGTAAATGAATTAATAGGCAAAGCAGCTTTAATTATGCGTAGAAATTTTCAATGGACATATCTGTAATCTTCAAGTGAAATAGAAAGAAACATTTAACCCTCCAGTATCACATATTGTTGTTGTTGTTGTAATTTTCAAACTTTTGTTTAACATTCGATTAGTATGAAATTTTCAGGCTAGATCTTTCTACTGCTTAGATAATTGAAGACACGAGTGGTTGAAGGTGTTTTGAAAGAAAAAAATATAATTTTGAGAAAATTGAGTTTAAATTTTTCACACAACACTGCACACACGAACGGAGATAACAGCTCGGAGGGGGACCCAATAAAACGAGAGCAATAAAAAAAGATAAAACCCAAAAAAAAAGAAAGTAAAAATAACAACAACGATGACGGAACGGGCGGCTGCAGCCCCGATGTTAACAGTACATTGGGAGCGGTACTAAAGACGAAAAAACGACAGTTAATACAATCACAGGGAAGACGGACGAAAAGTGGAGATTAACAGACAGTCGTGTGCAAACTTTGATTCCAGCGGCGATCGAGCGCACCAAAAAAATAATATGAACGCCAGAGCGTCCTTTAAAGGAAAAGCGGGAAACTCTTCAAGACGCATCAGATTTTCAAGTGGTGGGCGAAAATATAAAGAACAGAATTCGATGGTCACTGCTGATTGCCTCCGAAACGACTAAAACAAGGGTCGTGAATCCCGATATAACAACGAACCATCCTGCAGTCCACGAAGAGATTACAGCAGGAAAGAACAGGATTGACCAGACATTCCCAACGTCGAAAATGTGACGGAGGTACTGCATTCAGAAACGGAAGTCGATAATCTCTCTCAAGAACGATGGTCACAAAGTACAATTGCCGCCCGGCGACATGATGAAGAGAGGCTATTCCGAAAAACGGGAGATGTTTTGAACATAATACAATCTACGTGCGTCTTGCCGAAAATCAACAACGTGGTAAAGATTGGGCTCCTTGAACTTGAGGAGCTCCTAGACTGCAAAGGGCATTATCAGAGGTGCTGGTTGAAGGCTGGAGAGGACCAGAAGGCCGAAGAAGAGCAAAAGGCTAAAGAAACGCTTGGGGCCAAATCTAAAGGGCACATGTATATAGCTCCAATCGAAAGAGATCGGGATTAAAAAAGGAAGGAAGAGGCACTTGACGGGCGTGGAACGCCAGATCAGGGGTTTCAGGTCGTGCTGACAAAAGGAGCGAAGAAAAATGCAAAGAAACTCCTTCAAAAAGTGTCAAAAAACAAAGTTTGAACGGACGGCTAATAAGACAAAAGACCTGATGTTAAACACTAGGGAACGAAGCTCTGACGAAGACCCCGCCAGCAAGCACTGCTCGTAAAACTTCAAGATGGTCGATCCCAAGCGGAGGTGCTGCGGAATATCAGGAGAAACGTAAGCCCCAAAGACACCAACACTGCCATTAAAGCAGTACAACAAATGCAGTCGGGCCACATACGAGTACTAGTTAAACTCGGAGCAAAAGCCCACAATAAGGAAGCACTCTGCGATGTTGGACACGTCTTGGGATCATAAAAATGCTGGGTTTTCCAGGAAGCCCTAGCCAAGGCAAAATTAGAATTTCGATGACCCGCATCCTGCAGCTAAACCTACACCACAGTTAAACCGCCCAAAATCTGCTTGAGCAGTATGCGAGGGACATGAAAGCCGTCTTTTTGGTTCTGAGTGAGCAACACCATGATAAAAGTTTAGCATCATGGTATCCTGATGAAACTGGTACTGCCGCCATTTCTGTTCGAAATAGTGCTTTCCAGGCGGAGACCTGTAGACGTGGGGATGGTTTTGTGTCGGTTCGGTGCTCAGGGACCACCTTCTTTAGTGTTTACCTTTCCAAGCTAAGTTTAATGCTTTGGAGGGCGCTGTCTCGAACGCAGAGGGCAACGTGCTCGTTCGGGGCGACTTCAACGCGAAAGCAATCGAATGGGGCATGCCTCAAACAGATCCGCGGGGAAAACGAATCTTAGAAATGGCGGCCAGGACGGCGCTCGTCGTACTAAACACCGGAAATACAATGACTTTCCGCCGTATTGACTGTGAAGGAACCACAGCGGACGTGGCATTTGCCTCGGAGCCCTTAGTACGGAGGATACACAGTTGAAAAATATTAGAGGACTACTCAGCCAGTGATCATCAGAGCATTCTGCTTGAGTTAAGCGTTGTTGTCTCCCGACGTCTGTGCACTCGGCTTTCTACAATTGGATGGAACATCGGGAGGATGGACGTTGAGAGGTTCGTCGAGGTGCTCACAGCAGGTCCACCGCTGCAGGGAGATCCGGAGGGGACGGAGGAACTGGGAGCTCAAGACGTGGTGAACTCAACTATGAACATCATCACGACTGCTTGTAATGCTTCTATGCCCCTTTGGAAACCCCGGTACGGCAAGCGTGTTGGTGGTGAATTGAAATCGCTGAAAAACGAAGGGAGTGTCACAAGATTCGGCGTGAGGCCCAATGGACGCGGAACCATGACGAGGCAAGTAACCGCGCAGCAGCATATCAGTCGGCCAGGAAGTGCCTTCGCCACTTCATCAACAACAACAAGGCTCGCTGCTGGCAAGATCAAGTGGACAATGTGAACAAGGATCCGTGGGGCCTTGGCTACAAGCTAGTTATGCGGAAGCTTGGTGACCTACGGAAGCCTTGCATACATGATGCGGAAAAGATGGACGAGATAGTGCAGGCACTCTTTCCCGCTCGTCCGGTCCGTATTGACGCTGTCTATGGTGAAACAGCAGTCGAGTGTCCACTATTCACACAGCCGGAACTGGAAGAGGCAGTGCTTTCGTTGAAGCGAGGAAAACTACAGGTTCCGATGGTGTTCCAGCTGAGGTGTTGCGGCTTGTCTATCACAATTGTCCTGACTTGCTGCTCAGCACATTCAACGTTTGCCTACGAGACGGGGTTTCCCCGGTGCGATGGAAGGTGGCGGGGCTCGTGCTGATCAGCAAGGGGAAGGGAAGTCCCGAATTTCCTTCTGCATATCGCCCGTTACGCATGCTTAATACGCCTGGGAAAGTGCTAGAGAAACTCATCAAGGGAAAACTCACTGACGTGGCTTTAACGCAGGACGTTCTACCATTGAACGCGGCCCAAAAGGCAGAGGCATATAGTCGCACCAAGCGACGGATCGTCCTGTTGGTGACACTCGACGTCAAGAACGGCTTCAACTCCGCTAGATGGGTGGATGTTCTGGATACGCTGAAACACCCTTTTCAAGTTCCAGAATATCTAATGCGGCTATTACGGAACTACTTAAATGACCGAAGCCTGCGCTACGATACGATACAGGGCCAACGAAGGATAGAAGTTACATGGGGTGTTGCCCAAGGATCTATCCTTAGTCCGGGCCTCTGGAACGTGTCTTACGACGGGCTACTGAGACTCGAGATGCCAGATGAGTCGCGCTTGGTCAGCTATGCGGATGATGTTGTGGCTCTGGTCGCTAGACGCACCGTTGAACAAGCGCAACATAGGCTAGGCATATTCACGAGTTCATTTTAGCACTGGAGAAAACCGAAGTGGTCATCTTGACAAAAAGAGAATCCCTAGAGAAAGGATGATCTGTATTGGAGACATGCGAATCGAATGAAAGCCATCATTGAAGTACCTGGGGCTACTGATTGACTCAAAGATGAGCTTCTCTGAGCAAATCAGAGCAACGGTGAGTCGACTTATGGCCAACGTAGGCGAACCCAACCCATCAAGAAGACGATGAGTGCTATAGGGTCAGTGCTACTGTACGGAGCAGAGGTATGGGGCCACCCTCTCAGTAAGTAAGTTTACCAAAACCACCTGGCACAGGTACAGAGAAAAGGAGCGCTGGGGATTGCATTTTCGTATCTGACAGTCTCTGATTCGGCGGTGAAAGTTATTACAGGCGCGATACCTGTCGGTCTCCTTGCTAGAGAGCACTGCTGTATTTATTTGCGTCGAAACAAGGATTCAAGGGAGATGGTTGTCCGTGAGGAGAAACAGTGCTCACTCAACGATTGGCAGCAGTCTTGGGTGAACTTCACGAAGGGAAGGTGGACTGCGCGCCTCATCCCGGATGTGAGACTGTGGCTAAATCGAAGGTATGATGAGATACTTCTATCTGACCCAGCTTTTGTACGAGCATGGGTGTTTTCAGTCTTACCTCCACAAGATCGGCAAGTCACGGTCCGCCGATTGTCGGTGTTACCCAGAAGAGGTAGACAATGCCTGCCATACATGTTTTGCGTGCGTAAAATGGGTCAGGCTGCGAAGGGAACTCTACAGGGAGACGGGAGAGCTCACCCCGGCTAATATAATAGTCGAGGTGATGCTCGAATCAGTTGACAAACGGAACCTAAAAGGTAAAAGGGACTCACCGCAGCTGAGAGTGTTGGGGCCGGGAGATCGCTGTTCTCGCACTTCCTCTTCTCCTCTCGTCTCCCGCTACACGAAGGATCCCCCAGCTTGAAGGCCCCTCGCGGCGTAACAGAACGAGACCTGACCCGAAGTAATATGTCAAACGATCCCAGACTAGGTTCTCAGGTTGACAGGGGAAGTGTTTAATGGGTAGTCCAGTCGCCTTCTTGTAAGCATGGAAGTCCCACAATCTGTGCGTAAATGGGCATTCACCTCCCTGCCACAAAAAAAATGGCAGTACTATGAAAATCTTGTAGGAAATATTAGGGAGGCTATTTATCTGGATAGTCTAGAGTCCACAAAATGTTCTTACTTAAGAAAGTGCTCAAAAAGAGCTGGAAATAACATCAAATGCACCAATTCTTCGTAGGATTCAAGTACGATAGGACCAACAGAAATACCCTGTATAAAATAATGCTTAAATTTGGTAGCCCAACCAAACTGGTCAGCATGGTCTATGTCATGAACATTGAGTCTCAGGTTACGGTAAACATCTAACTATTGAATAGCTTCAAGCTAGAATCAGGCTTGAAATAAGGGCATAGAATTGGCCAAATGCTAATTAATATTGCACTGGAACATGTAATCGAGGAAACAACAGTTGAAGCCGCTAGTTCCCATAATGTTAAAGTCCATATTATTAGTAGCGTTTGCCGATGACATCAGAATTATGGCACGGACCATTCTTGCGCCTGGGTTTCAAAGCAAACCAAATATGCCTACGATCTAATGGAACAATAACTAAGCTCATGACTCGAACGAAGAAACAAACTCCTTTTCGACAAAATTTGACCGTAGGAGATTATAACCTCGAACGTATAGAGCACTTCGTTTATCTTCGAGGCAATCTGAATAGAAGAGGCAATGAAACGGACGAAATTGGATGCGGCGTAAAGGCCGCAAAGAAATATCATCACCCCATACTCTTCATTCTAGGGTTGAGAGTTTTGCACATAAAAAATACAATAAGTCTCGTATTAATGTATCACTAGTTAAACCTGTGCTGTTATATGAAATCGAAACAAAGACCACGACACGCAAATCTAAAGAGGCAGTGAACATACTTGTATTTGGATTCAACATTCTCAGTGAAATAGGGAATAGAATGGAGACTACGTTACAACCATAAGATGTATGAATTATTTAGCGAAGCATCTTTATCTGCTTGCGTAAAGATATGTGAATTCCAATTAGTGGATCATGTAGACAGGATGGGACCGACTACCCAAAACAACATTAAAGGATCGAGCCCAAGATATACTGCAGTAACATGGACGTGGACTCGGTAGGAGAACATGATAGGAGTTGATAGCAGACCCTAGGTTGGAGGGATCAACTGACGAAGAGGTGGCAGCAGCTTGATGATTGGAGGAGACTAATGCTGAAGGCCAAGACTCGGATTGAGATGTTTTCAAGTCTGCTATCATATAGTGTCTCTGAAATTTCGGTTAGTATAAGCAGTGCATGAAATTGACCATTCAACAGACTATTTCTGCTATAACTTTTGTATGTTGCACAAATGAATAGTGAAGGTAGTATCCGATGTCATTGTTGTTTTTTGGTGACGGTAGAGAATTGATCTCATGTCATCCACTTTGATTTTTATAACATGCGCTTTGCTTTCTTATAGAGAATTGAAAACGGCATTTTTCAAAGTGAATAATGCCCCCTATTAATTTTATAATGTTCAATTATACCTGAAATAGTAATAGTTTCAGGATACAAAAATACTCTTTAAGCTTTTCCCTCTAATCAAGTTTATAAATAGCCTTGGTCACATATTTTCTTTGCACCTGATCCAAAGGTAATTAGTTAATTACTTAAAATTTGCCCGGACAAAAATATCCGTTTTACTATCTTCGGGCAATATTCGTAATTTAGGGATTAACAGGGATTAAACCAATTAGCGATGTTGAAAAAGGACTTAAAGGGCAATTAAGTGCTGTCCAATGGGTGCCTTGTTTTAAACCAAATGTGTATATAAGCAGAGATCCCCTTCTGCAAATAAATCAGTTTAGCTACACTTACTACAAAAATGAGTGCAGAGCAAGAAAAAAGGTACCGAACCAAATTTAGCGAGCAACAATTATCCGTTCTAACAACGTTCTACAGGCAAGCAACATGGTACACCAAGAGCGATTATGTTGCTCTTGGTGAAGAAACAGGGTTATCGGAAACAGTTGTGAAATCATGGCTAAACAACAGACGGCGGAAGGATATTGTGCTTGGCGTGAGAAAGCCCAAGCGGAAATGGAATGCTGGCGAATCAAACACTAGTTCCGATGTAAGCCTCAAGGAAGAGCCGAGTGTTGAAGCAGAACTGCCAACTATTGAGCTAACGTGTGATTTTAATCCTTTGACGAAAAAATTAAAGTTCGATTGGCATCTTGCAGTAGCAGAAACATCATCTGGTGAATCGCATTCGAAAGTTGGAGCCGAGCTTAATGCAACGATCTCGCAAACCAAAGAAAAGCCAGTAAAGGACGAAGAAAATGTAAATGCTGGCGGATTGCAAACACAAATATCGGCAAATGACTCAATGTCCGAGCTTCTCGCAATGCTTGATGGAAAAAGTCAATTGGCAAAAGATGTTGAGCTTGACCCGACAATTATACCCCTGGCTTCAGAAGTCGAGGAGCAATCAGTGGCACCGCCAACCTTAAAAAGAGTTCTTCGGCGTCGTTTTAAAGGCAAACGGAAAAGAAGGAAGTATTCTCATCCGCATTATCGTAGGAAAACGACTTTTTCCAATCGCAGGAAAAACTCTTCAAATAGCAAAACCTGGCACATCTACAAGCACATTGGAATGAAGACTTACAAAAAACTGTTGGTCAAATGTAGCCGGGGGCAGAAGAGCGATGCTTTTACTTTAATATTCATGCACTGCGAGGAGTTGATAAAGTATATAGAAGGAGAGAATTACGGCACTGTTTCTTCAAATGCTGATGTTGGAACTGTTTTCGGTGGAGCCATGCCAGCGACAATTGAAGATGTTGATAGAAGTTCGAAAATTGTGTCTGAAATGGTTGACAAGCCTGCTGTGGAGATTTCAACGGAAAAGAATAAAGTCGTTACTTGTGAATCTTTATCTGTTAGCACCGAGACTGAAGCTGTGGCTGACCAAAGCGAAGTACCGCCTATTGATTTTGATTTCTCTGGACCAATTGAACTAGTAGATCTTAAAGACTCGGTGGCCAGTATCCTGGAATCCTTGGGATGTGGCACAAAGATCGCCAAAAATTTGTTGGTGGAAGATTCAGGAGCATATAGTTCAAGTAAAAGTCCATGTATAACCTGTGAATTTTCCCCAGAAATCGAAGCTGAACGAAAATATGATAACACACACCAGGAATGGAATTCTGCTCTAAATTTCAGCGAAAAACGTTACAACGGTTTCTCAGAAAGTTATTCTTCGGTAAATTATGCACATTCATCAGGAAGGAGCTCCTACTACGCGACTCAGAAGCATAATGCATTTTACAGGCAGAATGAGTTAAATTATCAAAATAATATCCAGCCAAGTCATTTACCATCACAATCGATACACATGCCATCAACAAATACGGTTTATTTAGGAAATTATAGGGCTATTGTACCTTATTCAAACTATTACAGTCAATGGTGTTATCAGCAGCCACCCTGCACGCACTTATCTACAAAAATGCCTGTTCTAGGAAATCAAGGTTACTCGACGCAATCTACTGGGATGGCCTATGGCAATTCTAGTAATACTCAGATGAACTATGCCCATCCTATGCTGGGGTACAAAGTTGGCCGGTAGAAGATTCCCAAATGAACCAGGCATACTGTGCTAATTATGGAGGAATGGTAAGATATTCTGGGAGTCATTGAATTTCAACGAGCAGCGATGTGTATGGTCAATGTATGCAACCTGAAAACTATGTGGAAGCAAACAACGCAGCAACAAGATTCTTTGACAATGATTACCAACACGATCAGCAATTCAGAAAATTTTAGCATGTAGGAACATAAATTGACGAAGAAATTGTATCTATATTTTTTATGTATATAATTTTGTGTTCTGAAAAAGTAATTTCAATATCGTTCGAAGATTACATAAAGCAATGTGAATATTGTAATTAGAATTTGTGTCTTACGCTTTGATTATTTATAGATATGATTTTGGATTATTATCTAACACAAATACATTTATCTCGCAATAATAATAAATACATTTTTCTTTCAGTAATTCTTTTGTTTTCATGTTTTACCACAAAACAGCATTTGTTTCTATTCTTCCTTCGCTTCTGAATGATGCATATGGTGGTTTTTCTACTTTGGGTTTGGCATTAATTGTGAAGCCAATTTTTTCCTTGCACAAGATTCTGTTTTATCATGTTCTTGAATGTCACCCTCACTTGCAAAAATTATTGGTCGTTGTTCCAGGATGGAGTAAGATGATTTTCAAACTTACGTTGAAATGTGTGCATTGTCAGTCATTCAATCTCAAATTAACCACAAAATAAGAAAAGTAGCAGCAGAGTACTCCTGCCAGAAGGGTATTGTAAAATAATTTGAAATTCAAACAACGTGTTTTCAATATCAAAACTTGACCCATACATATTCTCCATGAATTGAGCTTGGAAAGCCAATATAAAGTTATTATGTATTTTGATTTGCTGTCATTTTATTTTCAGTGTGCCGACTTCAATGTTTGAGTAAGCATGATAGCATATCAATGATATAAAATATTTCTAAAATTTTCATCAAAATTCTTACACATCTGTAGTGCTCGGGTACTTTGCGATCACACAGCACCACGTGTAATTGGTGGTGTAATTGATAAATTTTTAATAGTCTCTAACTTAGCTGATTATGGCTAGATTTTCATGAAACTTTCCGAAAACATACGTTCTATGTCAAAGAATTCAGATGCAAATATTTGGCAAATTTATGGGTCACTTTTTGATTTTATAGATGAAAATGTAAAATTCGTAATATGTACCATTATCAACAAAGTTGATCGAAGTTCGACTTCTGAGGTATATGCTGTCCTTCTACTCGCAAAAACCTACCACCAAAAATGTCGAATTGCGAGGGGAGCCACAAATTTTTCGTACGTTTCCCCTCACTCTGCACCCCTCCGTGCAAATATTTCTTGTTTCGGACCTGTCTTGAAAAGCTCTCATACAAACCTTTCCTTAGACACCCATATCGGCTACCTTTGGTAAAAATTTTTTTTTTTGAGGGGGTCACCAATATAGGGAGACCCTCCTTAAACACCTTGAGATATTTTTTGTTCTGCAACTTTTGTGAGGGCACCACTTTTGACCCACGTATAAAATTTCATAAATCTAGCTTGTGGACTTTGCGAGAAAACTTGATGTTATGCACGGACGGACAGGCGGACATTAGGTCGCAATTTTAGTAGAGTATTGTAAAACAGCCATATAATACGCAAAAAAAATTATCGAATGTTGAAGAGGGAACCTAAATAGTGGAATATTGCAACTAAATTGAAATGGCTCCATATTATGAGCCGCTTTTAAATTCAATTGGATTGAATCCTTATTATAAATGGTCATACCCATGTTTTATGCTCTATTAATTACAACAGTTGCTCAGCTTTTCAAGCTATGTATTCCTTGTCTCATCACCAGTGCACTGCTTTTAAAGTGATGCTCATCATTGCTAATCAATATTAGCGTACATTGACTTTTGTGATGTTACTTTGGCTTAGAGCAGCCTTTTGAGGTAGAGAGGTAAATATTACTTATGCCAACATAACAATGCTTCTGAACTACACACTGAACACCTGGACTGTCAACCTGAGGTCCTAGGCTGGGCCCCTCTGAAGCATGTCATCAGGGTAGGCCACGTTTCTTCACACCTTGAAATGATATTGTCTTATAGAACATCCTTCTACAGCAGAAAGTTTGTACAAATTCTAAAAACGGCTTTAGCGTTCCCGATCAGAAAACCCTTTTTTGTTGCAAGCACTGCCGGAGTATAATGTGTTCCACTTGTCAAAAGACAACCCAGAAAATACCCTCCCGCGCCTATAAACCAAGGTCGCGGTGCTATATATTCTAACTTTTGCATGAATACAATGTGAGGATATAATCAGAGGATCAGTTACCAGAGGACTGGTGTCCTGTACAGGACACAATTAAGGTACAAAAATTATAGCGACATCGCTTACTCCTTAAATCATTGAAAGAAAACTCTCTAAAATCATTGAAAGAAAACTAAAGCATTACTATGAAAGCGAAACATTATAGGAGAGTATCACGGAGCCCTTCAGTGTGGACAATTCAGTGTTGGAGCGATGTGGTCAATCAAGAAACTACTCAAGAAGTACCGGAAACATAGCAACTTCTTCTTCTTCGTAGCACTACTGCCTGTCTCGGGCCTTCGCTTCCTGTAAATAGTACCTCTAACTGTTTCGGTTCCTTGACCGCGTCTTCCAATTCTGAAACGCGAGCAATGATGAACCGTATTCGTCGACCGAGTCAGCCAAGCGTTTTCTCGGCTTCCGCGCTCGCCTTTGGCCTTCAGTTCTCCCAACAAATACCTTTTCGGGTATGCGTTGTTCGTTCTCAGATTCATGTGGCCAGCCCATTGCAGCTTCCGCAGTGTTACAATCGTTGAGACCTCCAGCTCGTCAAAAATGTCATACAGCTCATGGTTGTATCTAATTCAGCATTGGTCCCCGTCTAGTTTCGCTCCGATTATTCACCTCAGGACCCGTCGCTCAAAGGCGCTCAATATGCTTGTGGATTCTTGGGTTAGGGCCAATGATTCACACTCATACCATAGCACAGGACTTGATTTGTCTACTTGGAGCTTTGTTTTCCTGTGTATGCAGCTAGTCTTAAGGATCGTCAAAACTGAAAAAAAATATTTTATTTGCAAGCTGTATTCTTCGGCGTATTTCGTCTCTTCCATTATTGGTCCTCGTTTTTTTTCGATATACAGTAGAACTTCAATTATCTGAATCAATCGAGACCGGACCCCATTCAGATAACCAAAAATTCGGATAGTTGGAGTTTTAACGAAAAAGGGTATATTTTAAAGAAAAAGAGCTTGTTTTTGGTACTGCATGCATGAGAATTAATTGCTTTAGTGTAACTACACTGCAAACAACGTATAGAATACATTATGAACGCTGCAGTGCATAAAATGTTAAATGATAAGTGTTACACACATACATACATACTATAGTATGTAGTTCTCTTGAAAATATACTGCCGCAACAGGCTTTTATTTTTTAAACATTTCGAGGAGAGTACGTTGCCATGACGTAGTATATCGTTTCCAAGCGATAAGGTCCCGCAGGCGCTTGAAGGCTGAAAGTTGTACTGTGTCACATTCCGGTTGCCGCTCCATCAAAGCATATATTCATCCTCCGTTTCTTCCCCGGTTTCATCGTCATCGTTGATGTCATCTTGTTGTTCGTTCATAACACTCTCTGCAATCCCATCATCTGTCATAATCTGAAAACCTTGGTCGTCTTTATCATATTGAAGCCACTCCTCCACAGCATCAACATCGTATTCTGAACAGACCGCAATTTCTTTGGCAATGTTAACAAATTCTACCACGGACAGACCGTGTTCCTGTTCATCAACGGCAGTTGTTTGCTGTTGCTGTTGTTTACTTTGATTTCGGCTTCCAGTTGTTCCTTTGTTGATGTGCCGTTTATTCTATTCCAAGTTCGTTTAAGTGAAACACTTTCACCATATTCCAGGAATCGCCAATCATGTAGGAACTGTCTTTCAAATTAATTTTTGTATATGAATGCAAAACTATTTTTTCGTTGTTCTCATCAGCCAATAACATTTTTTTGGAGCAACTGGCGTCGGTAGTGTCGTTTCGTGCCTTCAATCACGCCCTGATCCATCGCCTTTAGTAGACTAGTGACATTAGGCGGCAGAAATGGACATTTAAACTCGCTATTTTCACCCTCAAGAAGCTCAACTGGTAGATGAGTTGGCACATTGTCGATGATGAGTGGAACCTTTCCACTTTTCCCGGTTTCTTTTTAAATGTTTTTGCATCAGTTGTTATATATTCGAAAAATATACTCGAACCCATCCATGCACTGTTTTGGTTGGTGTACGTCACTGGCAAGTTGTTAACATTTTTAAAAGCTCTTGGCTTCTTTGTTTCACCAATCATTACCAAAGGTAGCCAAAAATTGCCTGTAAAATTAGCAGAAACGAGAACGGTGACCTGTTCCTTACTGACCTTATGCCCTGGAGCACTTTCCTCTCTTTTAATGCCAATGTTTTTCTAGGCAAAGCCTTCCAATTTAAACCAGTTTCATCATTGCAATCAAGATCCGGATCTTAGTCGTAGTTTAGTTTCCTTTTTAAAACTTTCCAGAAAGCTATTTTCAGCTTCACGATCGGCAGACAGTTTTTCTCCCGCTATATTCAACTCCCGAATGCCTGGCCTAGATTTAAAATTGTGAATCTGAAACCGGTTGGCCAATTGATCGTTGTTGTAGGAACCACGTGTGAACCACGTTCTCAAGCTGTTCATTTTTAGACTTTTTCATCACTTTCCTAGATAAACATCCATCCTCACTATCTAATGCACTGACAAAACTTGGAATTTTAGCGCTGTTATTTTTAATGGCCGATATTGTAGCGACTGCGATGCCAAATCTCTCTGGCAGTTGCTTTCCAAGCACACTTTTATTTAACTGATTGATAATTTCCACTTTCGATCTGACCTGTAAGAACAGTGCGGTGGTTGAATGCTCGGATATGGATAGATACTTTGGTGCGCAGGCGCGGGTGAACTTAACCAACCAGGATAAGAGACTGGTGGGAATGCAGGGAGCGCATGCTCAAGGAACGGGGGATAATGAACGCGTCGTTGCTATAGTAACGACACGTAGGCATTATCTGTACACTATCCGCGCGCCTCACGCTGCATTTTTAAATATATATTATTTCGCCGAAAATCGATTCGGATAATTTTGGATTCGGATAATTGGGGTTCAGATAATTGGAGTTTGACTGTATATGTACGAGTATATATATATATATATATATATATATATATATATATATATATATATATATATATATATATATATATATATATATATATATATATATATATATATATATATATATATATATATATATTATATATATATATATATATATATATATATATATATATATATATATATATATATATATATATATATACTCAACGTGCATCAATTTTTTGTAGGCTCTGTATACGGATATGACACCGCCGACAGAAATACCCTGTATAAAATTATGCTTTACTTTGGTATCCCAACAAAACTATCCCACATGGTCCAAGTCATGATGTTGCACAGCGATTCCTAGATCAAGGTCAATGTCGAACTATCGAACCGCTTTGTATTGAAATCATGCTTAAAATAAGGGCATGGAGTTGCTCAAATGCTCATAAATATTGCACTTGAACACATCGTTGGGAAGACAAAAGCTGAAACCTCCATATTATTGGTTCCATTTGCAGATGACGTCAAAATTATGGCGGGGTCAATTTTGAATTCCAAAAGAGCGTTTTTGAGCCTGGAGTCTGAAGCAAACAGAACGAATTAATCGAACGATAAATAAATTCATGACTCAAATGAAGAAGCAAACACCAGTTCGAGAAAATTGACTATCGGAGACTCTAACTTTGAAAGTATAGACAATTTCGTTTATCTTCGAGGCGATCTGATTAGAAGAGGCGCGGAAATGGACAAGTTTGGATGCGGCATAAAGGCCGCATAGAAAGCCTTTCACTCCATACTTCCCATTCAAAGAGTTGTGTACAGGAAAATAAGTTTCGTACTACAACACACTGTCAAACCTGTGCTGTTATATGGAGGAGAAACACGGACCCTGAAAGGTGGAACTGAAGAGGCAAAGGAAATATTTGAATGCAAATTGCACTGGAAAATTGACGGCCCATTGAAATAAAAAGCATAGTGAAGAGTACATTACAAGCTTAAGATAAATGAATTATTTGATGTACCTTTTGTATCTGCTTGCAGAAAATTTATGGAAATTTTAACGGTTGGGTCATGTAGACAAAACGGGATGGGCTACCTGAAAGAACATTTAAAAATGGAACGCAGGCTAGACTTGCAGTGGAATGACCAAGGGCTCGATAGGAGGATATGATAGAAGCTGATAGCAGATCTTTGCTGGAAGTGATCAACTGACGAACAAAATCACACAATCTTGATAACTGGAGGAATCTTTTCCTGAAGCGAAGCGTAATGATCTCCATATTCATAATTCAAACAATGATGTTAAGTTAGCAAATATTTGAATTTGGCCGACTCAAGTACATTCTTGTTCTAGTACATTTAACATCTGGCAATGCCCTTTTTCAGAAGCAATATAAATATTAAGTATAGTTTGTAAGCAATTAGGTTATACTAAGTTCTATATGTGTAGTCTGTATGGCCTAGTGGTTAGAGCATTAACCCATAAGCCGAAGGTCCCAGGTTCAAATCTCGTTCGGAGCAACGTGATTTAGTTCAGGGCATTTTTTGGACGGACTACGAGTGTTCACTCAGTGGTGATATGTACTGATTTAATCAGATCATATTATAGCTGAGCAAGCACACGGGAGCATGGTACTGACCAAACCAACTTGCGAAAAAATCCATACGGTCATGAAACTGAGATACTCTAACTATCTCTAAGCGAAGGCCCGAGAGGCGCTGTAGTGCTACATAGAAGAAGAAGAAGTTCTATATGTACAGTTAGGCTAAAATAGTATTTAAGTGGAAGCGAATTGAATAAAACTCTCTTTCGTTCTCGATACGCTGGTGATTTTACTTGCGTGGGAGTATCCTTAGCTTAGGGCGTGCAAACGCTCGCTTGGGATTAACTTATTAGGGTAGATGCAGACTGGAAGGCGTTCCACGCTTGTGTCTGCATTCTACAAATTTAATATTATACAGTGTGTAAGAATCCTCGTTGCAGGAAACAAGCTAGAAGGCATCTAACGCTTGTGCTTGTTTCCTTAAGTCAGAAAGCGTTTCAACATGTATTAATTACATTTCGATTCTTAGATTATTACATGGCGATCCTGCAGATCATTACACAAGGCTCGGATTGAGGTGCTCTCAAGTCTGCTACCATATAATGTCTCTAAATTGTCTTTTAATATGAGCAGTGCCCGAAATTGTACTTTGAACGCACTTTTTCTGCAATAAATTGTGTGCGTTGTCTAAAAGGATCGTGAAAGGAGTGTCCGTTGCCATTGCTGTCCTACTGCTTGTGTTTTTTATGATTGCAGAAGATTGATATCAAGTCATCAACTTTGCATTTTATGGCGTGCTCCTTGCTTTTACTCGTAGAGAAGTAAAAACGGCATTCTCTTTAAATAAAAAATGCCCCTAATAAATTTTATTATATTTAGCTATACCTGAAATAGTAATATTTCAAGGATACAAAGAGGCTCTCAAAGCTTTTCCCTGTTATCAAGTTTATAAATAGCCTTGGTCACATCACTTCATTGCACATTATCCAAAGTTAATTAGTTGATTACTTAAAATTTGCCTGGAAGAAAGTACCCCTTTTACTATCTTAGGACAATATTCGTAACTTACGGGATGAACAGGGATTAAACCAATTAGTGTTGTTTAAAAAGGACTTAAAGGGCAATTAAGTGCTGTCCAATGGTTGCCTTGTTTTAAACCATATCTGTATAAAAGCAGAGATCTCCTTCCGGAAATCAATCAGTTGAGCTAGAAACTCAAAAACGAGTGAAGAGCAGCAAAAAAGGTACCGAACCAAATTTAGTGAGCAGCAGTTGTACGCTTTAGAAACGTTTTATAATCAAGCAACATGGTACGCCAAGAGCGATTTTGTTGCTCTTGGTGAAGAAACAGGGTTATCGGAAACTGTTATTAAATCATGGTTGAACAACAGACGGCGGAAGGATATTGTGCTCGCCGTGAGAAAACCAAGGCGGCAATGGACTCAAGAACGCTTCAACTCCGCCAGATGGGTCGACATTCTGGATACGCTGGAAAACCCTTTTCAAGTTCCAGAATATCTAATGCGGCTTTTGAGGGACTACCTGAAGGAGCGAAGCTTGCGCTACGACACAGGGTCAACGAAGGATGGAGGTTACATCTGATGTTGCCCAGGAATCTATCCTTGATCTAGATCTGTGGAATGTGCCTTACAACGGGCTTTTGAGACTGGAGATGCCAGATGAATCATGCTTGATCGGCTATGCAGATGATGTTGCTGCTCTGGTCACTGGACGCACCGTTGAACAGGCGCAACTTAGGCTAGGTAGGAAAATGCGCCGAGTGACAGACTAGTTGACTGTTCGAGGGTTCAATTTAGCACTGGAGAAAGCCGAAGTGGTCATCTTGACAAAAAAGAGAATCCCTAGAGAAAGGATGATCAGTATTGGAGACATATTAATCGAATCGATGCCGGCGGTGAAGTAGCTGGGGCTGAGACGAGTTACTCTGAGCAAATCAGGGCAACGGTTGAGAAGGCTGCTTTAAGAGTATCGGCTCTAAGTCGACTCATGGCTAACGTAGGGTGACCCAGCCCATCAAGAAGACGCCTCTTGATGAGTGTTGTTGGCTCAGTCCTACTGTACGGAGCAGAAATATGCGGCGATGTACTCAGTAGTAAGAAGGTATACCGAAAACGCTTGGCACTTGAACAGAGAAGAGAAACACTGAGAATTGCATCTTCGTATCAGACAGTGTCTGATTCGGTGCCCTCCTTGCTAGAGAGCGCCGCGCTATTTACCTGCGATGAAACGAGGATCAGAGGGAGATGAGACAGTGCTCATTCAACGATTGGCAGCAGTCTTGGGTGAATTGCACGAAGGAAAGGTGGGCTGCGCGCCTCATCCCAGGTGTGAGACCATGGCCAAATCGAAGGCATGGTGAGATTGACTTCTATTTGACCCAGCTTTTGAGTGGGCATGGGTGTTTTCAGTTTTACCTGCACAAGGTTGGTAAGTCACGCTCCACCGATTATCGGTTTTGCCCAAAAGAGGAAGACAATGCCTGCCATACATTTTTTGAGTGCATAAAATGGGATGGACTACGAAGCGCGGATAATATAGTCGCGGTGATACTCGAATCGGTTAGCAAATGGAACCAAGTGGCACATTATGTTCGGGCAGTGCTACAAGATAAAAAGGAGTCACTGTAGCCGGGGGCGTTTGAGCTGGGGGATCGCTAGTCTGGCAATTCCTCTTCCCTTTCTCCTCCCGCTAGAAGAGAGATCCCCCAGTTTGAAGGCGCCTCACGGCATAACAAAACCAAACCTGGCCCGAAGTAATGTGTCAAACGGTTCCAGGCTGGGTTCTCTGGTTGACAGGGGAGGTATTTAGAGGGTAGTCCAGTCACCGTCTTGTGAGCATGGGAGTCCCACACTCTGTGCGTAAATGGGCAAATATATGTTGGGATATAAGTAGGCTCGCAATATTAACAAGTGCCGATGTGTGTGATCCCAATGCGATAAAAGTGCAAGCTACTGTGAAAAGTGAACATGCACAAGAAAAGCGAACTGAAGCGAAATGGCAAATTAAAAGACAGGTTTAATTTCACGGAAAAAACAATAAGGGTTGCGTATGTTTTTGGTCACTTTCATACATGGGGACCAATTCACAAAATTACATTTATGTGACTGCTTTAGTTTCGATAAAACTTGCTGTGCCGCACGAACGGACAGTATGTCGTAATTTAAGTAGGATTTTGTTAAATTAAAAGTCCTTAAAAGGCATAAGCATAACTTTTATGACTTTCCACCACTTGCCTAATATTGAATTCCTGATTCCAAGCACATATCGCTCATATCCAACTAATTAACAAGTGTTAACATTTCCAATATTCCAATCATCGTAATTTCCACAAATTATGCTGCACATTGGAATCTCATCTCTGAAAACTCTTTATCAAATCCATTCATCATACATATTTAACATGGATTAAGCAGGTTGCCAAACCTAAATGCAATTTAACAGATCAATGAAGGCAATTTTGTTCCGGTCAGAGCTAAGTATGGTCTTGGTAATATGTCGAAACATCATCTTCCTTCAGATTTGGCCGTCTATTAAACTTGCGGCTACGTAATTTATACATTTGAATGTAGCTTAGAGTATTGCTTTAAAAGGATCAATTGCATATGCGAGTACAAGTACATCTTTGCCTATGATGATTTTGATGGCATTTGGAGCATGTGTCTGTGTGTTTGGCCTGAAACAAACGTTCCATTCACTTATTAATTGGAATTCCTTGTTGGCAATTGCAAGCCGAATTGAACAATTTCATTTGATATTAAGTTGATTACTATGAAATATCGTGGCATATTGAACAGACCATCCATCGCTCTCGTAGGTGTTTAAAAGAATTATTATGATTAGGAAGCAATGCAATGGTGAAATTAATTAATATTATTCTTCATATGTACCATTATGGATTCGATACGAAAGCTTGCTTAAAATCATAATCATATAAATTAAATAATAAAAATGATAAGCTTCAATCTTTACTGAATATGGTTCCACTGGTAACTAAATTACAGATTTCAGTAGGTTTTTTTGAGTCGGAAGCAAGGACGATGATGGGTTTCTCCCTTGCGATTGTTATGGCACTACAGGGTGCGGCAGCATAACTTCCTTTTTTCAAAATTCACCGACTTTCCGTTCGAAAAGTATCAACGGTAAATGCACGCTCCGCACTGTTCCAACGCATGATAGCGACTAACCAAGGGATGAGCAAAACTTTAAAATCACCTCTCTCGAATGAGACTACTAGCGCCGCGCTATAACAGTTAGCACTTTAAGGGCGGGCATTTCAAAAAAGGAAGTTATGCTGCCGCACCCTGTAAATAACCACTTTCTTTGCTTAGACTCTGATATAACTCCCTTCCATGAGTTACCTTCAAATTCAAAATATTTACGCGGCAAGTACTTCCATGGTTCTCCCCCAGCGACTGACCTATCTAAAATTAATTGAAGTCCACCTTAACCTACGAAATCCTTGATCTATTATCGCGTTCCTCTACTGATACTACGTCGGATCCGAGCACTGATCTTGATGAAGCATATGTAAGTAGATGCTCTCTATATTTGCGATTAACCAAATCATAATCGAGTTGTCGTAACTAGGCTGCACATCCTTCAGGCTATAAACACAAAAACTATTTCTTTCGAAGTACAGGTATATTTGCAGCTTATCCACAACCTAGGGTACAGCAAAAGGCTCCCTTTCAGTCATAGAGTACTTCTTTTAAACTTCGACTACCCTAGCATACTAGGGTAGACTGGGTATGGTTGAAACGGCGGACGGTTGAAACAAAGCGAATATTTCGGCACTGTGCTTGTTGAGGTGAGTGGCGCAATACCAAGCGGTCCACAAGTATAACAAGTTGGGTAGACAGACCATTGCTCATGTCAGACGGGTTTTGTACTCAACTTACAAAATGCAGTAACCAGCAACGAATAAAATCAAGAAACATGTCAAAGACGATTTTATTGGAGAAAATGTGAAATTCGAGGATCATACTATTATTAACAAAGTTGAAAGAATTGCGAATCCTGAGGTATTTGTTTTAGTTATACCCATAGATATCTGCCTTGATAATTTTTCCAGATTTTTTAAAAACACATTTTTCATGTATTTCCCCACCCCCCATCCCCCTGTGCGCCCACTGAAGCAAAAACTGTCAGTTTAAGAACTGTTTTGAAAAGCTCTCATAGAGAACTTTTAGTTGATATTCATATCGGCTACCTTTCATGAAATTTTTTCTGGACCCACTCCTCTGTACTGTAATCATCGATTCATGGCCTATTTTTTCGAATCCTAGAATGGTTACAAAGCCCTTTTGCTAGGAGCTCTCTCCTGTCTCTTCGACTTGTTTCAATTGTATGTACTCATTTTCATGATACCTATCATTCCTGAAATTTTCATGCAAATCCTAGCAAAGCTGTAGTGTCTGAATCGATAAAAAGCGCTCCATAGCCATATGTTTCCATAGTAATATAGGGCATATTGTTCCATAGTAATACAGGAAAATTTAAATCGCTATAACTTCGTTAAATACTATTCGATCTTTATGAAACTTTTAGAAAAGATCAATCTTATAGAAAATCATCTGTTTGCTAAACTTTATTGAATTTAAAGGTACCGTTTGGATTTTATTCAAGAAAACATAAAATCGATAAATCATACTATTACTAACAAAGTTGAGTGAATTTCGACTTCTCATGTATTTGTTGTTATTGTACTCATTAAGGCCTACATTCATGATTTTTTTCAGATTTTTCGGATCGAAGGTTTCCAATCGCGAGGGGGGGTACGCGAAAAGTTCATACATTTCCCCTTCCCCTGCCCCCCTCGGTACTCAGAAGGCAATTTTAAGAATTGTTTTGAAAAGATCTCATTGAGACCTTTCCAATGACACCCTACTCGACTACCAATGGTGAATAACAATTTTTGAGGGGTCACCTCCCTATACGGGGAGACCCCCCTTGAACCCCTTTGAACCCCACTTCTGACCTTTCCACAAAGTTTCATGGCTGTAGCCTTC
Organism: Odontomyia ornata; assembly: GCA_963969285.1. Lineage (NCBI taxonomy): Eukaryota > Metazoa > Arthropoda > Insecta > Diptera > Stratiomyidae > Odontomyia > Odontomyia ornata. Next base: position 147,913,519 of record OZ017741.1, on the reverse strand, counting down.
ATAGTTTCGGAGAAAAAGTGCTGTGACATACAGACGGACGGACGGACGGACAGACGGACACAGGTCGTGATTGCAATAGGGTTTTGTATTTTAGTACAAAACCCTAAAAACGATTGGGACGATTAAACCATTTTTTGTGGGTACAATTGGAACAGATTATCTATTAAATTTTTTGTTTCTTAGATGCCAATGGTATGCCAAAGAAAGACTACGAGAGGTCAAGCCAACTTATCAACGTACAAACAAGCCTATGAAAATGCAAAGGCCGGAACATCTTTAAGAACAGCGGCAGAAAAAATGTACTGAGCTACTGTTCCTTGTTGAGGTATTTACGTAAACGAGGTGCTACTGGTGGCGATAAAAAAACCCAGAAATGGGATACAAGACACTCAATCGAGTGTTTGACCAGGAACAAAAGCATGAGCTTTCTAAGTATTTAATTAGATGTGCAGGCATATATTTTGGCCTAACTCAAAAGGATGTTATGAAATTGGCAGTCGAACTAACCATCAAGCACGACTTATCACAACCTTGGACTTGGGGTGACACCGAAATGGCCAGCAAAGTATGGGTTCGTATGTTTATGAAGAGAAATCCTGAACAGCACAAGCTACAAGTCTTTCTAGGTGCCTAGCTTTCATAAAAATAATATAGATGCCTTCTTCGACAACTTGGCTACTGTAATGGACCGTTATAAATTTGAACCGCAAAATACATATAACACTGATGTGGCCGGCATAACTCCTGTGCAAAAACCCAACCGAATAATAGCTAGACGTGGTGCTCGTCAAGTAGGTTCAGTGACTTCCGCCGAGAGGGGTACTTTATTCACAGTAGCCTTTGCGGTCAATAACATCGGTAATGCTATTCCTCCATTCTTAGTCTTTCCGCGAGTGCGTTACCAAGATTACTATATCAGGGATGGATTAATAGGGTCTGCTTGAAGTGCAAATACTTCTGCCTGGATGCAGGATGAAACATTTATTCATTTCCTAGACACTTCAAGAAAAATAAAATGTTTTTTCTTCACACAAACTCTTACTTGTGCTTGATAACCACTCTTCACATATTCACGTTGTCGCACTAGATTTTTCCAAGACGAATGCTATCTTTCCCTCCCCACTGCTCACATTATCCCCAACCGCTTGATCGATCTTTATTCGGTCCTCTGAAGAAAGCTGTAAATTCGACCTATGATGGGTGAATACGAAGCCACCCTGGCAAAACAATGTCAATCTACGACATCCCCGGAGGTTTGGCTACTGCAATGCCGCTTGGTCTTACACAATCCAATATTCAAGCTGGCTGTAGCACAACTAAACTAGATTTTGCACCTACCAAATCCTGAAAATACAGTCGAGGTAGCTGAGGACCCTATTCAGAATGCTAGTTCACCTGTGGATAATACGCCAACAACATCACCTTCTATTTACACTCTCGAACGACCAGAAGAATCAGAGGAGCTCTCTAATGCTGCTTTTTAGGTTTACAAAGACCGACTAGTTTCGCGACCTGTCTGTCCGTCTGTCCGTCCGTCTATCCTTCTGTCCGTCTGCCCGTGCGTCACAGCTGATTTCCTCAGAAACTATAGAAGCTAGAATGCTCAAACTTTGTGAAAAGGTCGGAAGTGATGGTCTCTCAAAAATTAAGGCCTTAACAAAAATTTAAAAAATGTTTAAGGGGGGTTCCCCCTTATAACGACTTGGCCCTTAAAAATTTTTTTTCATCAAAGGTAGTCGAGTGGGGTATCAAATGAAAGGTCGTAACTGGAACTTTTAGAATCTGAAATAAAAAAATTATTTTATGAATTAGGGGGTCCAGGGGAAGGCAAAATGTACCCAAAATTTGTGTCCCCCCCACTCGCGATTGGACACCTTTCAGCCGAAAAATCTGAAAATTATCACGAACGTGGACCTATATGAGTACAAGGGCAACAAATACCTTAGAAATCGAAATTCGCTCAACTTTGTTAATAATAGTATGATTTGTAGATTTTACATTTTTGCCCATAAAATCAACACGGTACCTTTAAACTTCTTGAAATTTCGCAATTATATAGACTAACATAAGATATATATGTTCACAAAATTTAATTGAGATTGAATCATAATCAAGTGAGTTATAGCCATTTCAATTATATAGAATAACACCAACAATAACACGTGTTTATGGTTGATATAGGGTTTTCCAATAAGAGGTGTTATTTGATATTAAAAGAAAAATGCCATTTTTAATACAAATGATCGAATGTTTATTTCATTATAAAGAAAAAGATATGCCGTTAATAGCAATAACTAACATTGAGCAAATAACCACTACGACACGCTTCCAGGACCATATCCTTTTCATGAAATTTTCCATAACCAAATCGCAAAGTGGTTGCCCTATGTCCTCGATAGCCTCACGAATTTCATCTTTGAGATCTTGAATCGACGCTGGGCTATTGGCATAGGCCTTCTCTATCACGTGGCTCCAAAGGAAGAAGTCACAAGGTGTTAAATCAGAAGATCTATTCAAAATAACACCTCTAATTGGAAAACCCTACATATATTTAAAATTGACTTAGGCACTTTTATTTTCTTTCAATTTTCATGAAAATTTAAGGAACAGTGATAAACTTGAACATGTTCAATCGGCCGAGCATTCAGAAAAATCATTTAAGCTAGATTAAAATGGCGGTTGCACTGTGCTTATGAAAGAAACTGTGCATCTTTTGTATAAATTTGAACGACTTCATATCTAAGTATTGGATGAATAATTCAAGTTATCGATTCACCCCATTAGAAAACTTGTTTCTAACCCTAGGATGCTTACAAAGACTTTCTGGTAGGTGCACTCTCCTGCTTACTCAACTTGTTTGTACTACAACCACTGTCAATACACCAAAGTATTCAAAAGTCCCAGACAGAGAACAAGAAAACATCATTGTAGATCCAGAATCTTTGATTAAATCTGAGGATAAAATGACAAAATAGTGGTTGTGTTCAGCAAATCTCACCCAAGCCCTCTACATGTTCCAAATCCGTTCCTGTGCTGTCAATTCTAACAGAAAATACCGTGACTTTGAATACACCACTTCTATTTTTTGACTAAATCGTAGAGAAGCGGACTTATGCCTTCCGGGTCAAGTTGACGGAGAACATTGCATCGTAACAATCGACACGGGTGCAACCCGATCGATTATCTGACCAGACCTAGTGAGGCAGCAACTACTTCCCAATGGCAGGATTTCTTCTCTACGAACAGCTACGGGAGAAACTGCACCTGCTCATGGAGAGGTGAACCTCCAGATACAGTTGGGAGACCTTGCGTTCCGACATAATTTTCTGGTCGCGAACATTATGGATGACTGCATTCTCGGAATGGATTTTCTGCGATCACATGGAATCACGTTGGACTTGGGCAAACGGGTATTGAAATGGCAGAATGTCGAAGTATTGATGGAGGGTCCCAGCGTCCAAATTCCCAAGACTAATGTGGTAGTATGTACCGACACGGATGTACCGAAATCTTCCGAGAGCATTGTATGGGCCAAGCTTGATGGTGATTCTGGAGGCCACCGATCTTATCTGATAGAGCCAGCGAGGACATCCGCATTGCGTAGTTTGATTGTAAGACGAAGCCTTGTAAGATCTATAAGGAACGGACACGTGCCGCCTAGAGTCTTTAACACCGCCGACTCAACCTCGAGCATCAAAGCGAGAGAAGTCATCGGCAGCTGCTAGCCTGTTTCCACCATCACCTCTTTGGAAGCTACTCACAACCATCATTGGAAAAGGAGGCAAGACACAGCCAAAGCCCGGGAATCCACGTCTGCAATATTGAAGCAGGTCAAATTGGCAGTGCAGCTATTCAAGCGTGCCTCTGATCTGGTTACCAAGTACAGTGACATCTTCTCAACAAGCCCGGATAACCAAGGCCGAACGAATATGGTAGCTCACGTCATAGATACACAGGGAACCAAGCCAATTCGACAAGACGTCTTCCTATAGTCAAACAAGGAGAAGTGAGCACACTGATCTCGGACATGGAAAAACAAGGCGTTATCGAACCTTCTGTCAGTCCATGGGCCGCGTCAGTAGTTCTAGTAAACAAAAAGATGGTAGCACTCGCTTTTGTGTCGACTATAGGCAGCTTAACGACGTCACTAAGAAAGATAGTTACCCGCTCCCACGGATCGATGACATCATGGACACTTTAGCCGACGCTGAATGGTTTTCTACACTTGATCTCAAGAGTGGCTACTGGCAGGTAGAAATCGACAACAAGGACCGAGAGAAGACCGCATTTTCAGTTGGGACCGGATTGTGGCAATTTGTGGTGATGCCATTTGGGCTTTGCAATGCTTCAGCCACTTTCGAACGCCTGATGGAATACAGGCTACGAGGCCTAACCTGGAAAACTTGCTTGGTGTACCTAGATGACATCATTGTCATCGGGAGAACGTTCGAAGAGCATGTGCGGAACTTAGAAGAGGTTTTCTCCCGATTGCGAATTTGAAGCCCTGAGACCCTGAAAAAATTGAAGCCGTGAAAAGTTGGCCAACACCAAACAACAAGCGCCAACTACGAAGTTTTCTGGGTCTGGCAACCTACTATCGAAGATTCGTCAAAGACTTTGCCAAAATAGCTAAGTGTCTCCATCAGCTAACCGAGAAAAATCGTCCGTATGTCTGGAATGAACAATGCCATACAGCCTTTGAGACCCTGAAGGAGAAGCTGTGTGAATCACTCGTTCTGGCATATCCGAAATCCGGAAAAATGTTTGGAGTTGACACCGATGCAAGCAACGGCGGTGTTGGAGCTGTACTCTCCTAGCAGATCAGTGGCGAAGAAAGAGTCCGCTCGCATTAAAGTCGAGTTCTCTCAAAAGGTGAGAAGAACTACTGCGTGACCAGGAAGGAGCTATTGGCTATCATAGAGGCCACCAAGCAGTTCCACAAGTACCTATATGGCCAGGAATTTGTTCTGCGAACGGACCATGCATCGCTGAGATGGCTACTTAACTTCAAAAACCCCGAGGGACAAATTGCGAGATGGATCGAAAGATTGCAGTCATACGACTACGAAATCGCTCATCGAAAGGGCGGAGTTCATGGAAATGCTGATGCCCTATCTCGTCGTCCATGTCCAGCTAACTGCAAGCATTGCCGACGGATTGAGGAAAAGGAACCGTCCGTTAATCTGCGTGTGATAACGGCCGGATTCGATGAAGGTTGGTCATTGAAGGAGATTCAAAATGCCCAGTTAGCCGATGAAGACATCGGACCATTGCTCGTATGGAAGGAGACGCCTGGGCGACCTGAGTTGAAAGACGTTTCAATGCATGTCGCAACCCTGAAAAGCTATTGGGCACAATGGAACTCCCTTCATGTCGAGGGTGGCGTACTCAAACGGCACATGGCAGCTCCTTTAGGATGCAAACTATACTACCCAAAAGCCGAATCCACGATGTGGTTAAGGAAATGCATGAAGGATCCTCGGGAGGCCACCTAGGTCTTAACAAGACCTAAGCAAAATTGCGGGAAAGGTTCTCCACGCTCGAGAAGACGTAGAGGACTGGTGTCGCAGATGCACAATTTGCGCTTCCGTCAAAGGTCCTAAGCCACGACTTAGAGGACAAATGCAAACCTATAACGAGGAGGTACCGTTTGAAAGGATTGCTGTTGACATCGCAGGACCCTTTCCGGAATCCGAACGGGGAAATCGATACACGCTGGTTGTGGCCGATTATTTCAGCAAGTGGCCCGAGGTCTACCCCATTCCCAACCAGGAAGCAACTACTGTAGCCGAGCAGCTAGTGTTAAACTGGGTCAGTAGGTACGGCGTACCTTGTGAACTACATTCAGATCAAGGCCGAAACATCGAGTCACTAGTTTTTGGCGAAATGTGCGGGCTGCTGGGAATACGGAAAACGAGGACAACACCGCTACATCCCCAATCCGATGGATTAGTCGAACGTTTCAACGGCACTCTCAATAAAAACCTGGTCAAGATGGTTGACGAGAACCAAACATCCCACTATTTTTGATGGCGTACAGAGCTGCCGAACATGCATCGACGGGCCAAGCCCCAGCCAAAGTCATTTTTGGAAAGACTTTTTGTTTGCCAGCTGATAAAAAGTTCGGAACACCCCCCGAGAAACCCCAAACCATCTCGGAGTACGCAAGTGAGCTAAGGCAACGGTTGAACCAGATACATCGGACAGTGCGAAAACACCTCGAATCGGCTACTGACCGCATGAAGACCAGGTATGAACTAAAGTCAAATTCTACTGACTTCCAGCAAGATGACTTGGTGTGACTATATAACCCGCAACGGAGAAAGGGTAGGTCTCCAAAGTTGCAACATAATTGGGAGGGACCATACCGAGTTGCAAAGCGAATCAACGATCTCATGTACGGAATACAGGAACATCGTAAGCCGTGAGCCAAAATGAAAATCGTGCACTGAGGTGGGGGCAGTGTTACATGTACAAATAATTCTGCGAGCTACTGTCGCAATTGTTTTCACAGCCATTAAGAATATCAACAAAATGAATTTACTCGAAACTACGAGAACCCACCAAGCATGATCAACATTTGGAAGTGAGTCACTGCTTCATTCATTAATTTGCTCGAATATATCAGATACCGCCAATGTACGAGAAATGCATTGAACGAGCTGAATGAATGGGGGGATCATTCAGTAGAACCGCGATAGTAAACTGCGATATAGTGGAGCGCGAGGTAAGAGCGATATCGATTGTGAAGTGATTTTAGTGGACAGTTGAAGTAAAAATTGATAGACGGCTTGTAAAATAGTGAAAATTAAAATTGTGAAATATTTAAATGAGTGATTGTGCATTTTTTGTAACTAAATAAACTCTTTCAATTTAATTTAAAAGACATTGCGTTTTCACTTTCCCGGAATATTAAAATTATTGGCCGCGAACCATAACACGCGACAATATGTTGACCCATTATACTTTGCATTATTTGCATGTGTTTCAATTGATTCCAGGCACGGTTTAAACAAATAAGTGTTTTTTTTATTAAATTTTTTTTTACACACACTACATAATAAATGGTATTGCAAAGTAAGGATTGGTCAAAATTTGAACCGTGGGTAGCAGAGGTCAACATTCGATCTACGCGGCAACGCCGGAAGCGGTTCGACGCTACAATGGTTTTTGGGGGTCGCTGATTACAATGAGAGGGTCAGTTGACCTCCATCAGGTCAGGTTCAAGGTCATTTGAAGATTAAGTAAAGAATAACCATCAGGAAAATTTGGCAAAATTCATGCATATGTTTTGAGATCGCATGGTCCGACCTCCGATGTTTATTTTCACTTTGAAGCCATTCCAGAAGTCATTGAAGGTTATATTGAAGTAATTTGGGAATAAAATGTTAAATGATGCTGACCTGTTGGATGTATCAAAAGTTTAAAAATGGCGTCGGATTTGAATTTGGCAACCCCAAAAGCATATGCCTGAATTTGCCAGATTTTTCGGATGGTTCTTTTTCCACTTGGCCTTCAAATGACCTTGAACCTGATCTGGTGGAGGTTAAAGAACCTCTCATCGTAATCATTGACTCCAAAAACCTTAGTAGCATCTAACCGGTTCCAGCGTTCCCGCGTTAATCAAATGTTGAATTGATTTGTGTTACTTTCCCTCAACCTCAACATTTAAGGTACATGCTATTAACGCGAAAATGAGCACCTACAATTCAGAGGTGAAACAAGTCGTGTAAGTAAGAGAATGCTCCTACCAGAAAGGCTTTGCAACCATACTAGGATTCGTAACAAGTTTTCTAATGGCATGCATCGATGCCTTGAATTATTCATCCAATACTTGCACTCTTGGAGGCCAGCATTCTTTGAGGATTTCGGCCACAACGTATCCGAGGAAATTCCCGCAAGGGAAATAACGGTCTACAGTAGCACCGTTGGAAGCTAGCATTCTTTGGGGAGCGCTACTCTCACGGACCCGAGAATATGGAGGTCGCCGTGTAGTTCCTCCTTGGATGACAGGTAATGACCCTGACTGAATCTGGACTACACTTGGGACAACGAACTGGAATTGATGTTTTGGGCTGGCGGATATGAGGTGATACTCGTGCGTGAACGGCTCCAATTCAACTATCATACCGTCTCCGTCCCAGTAAAGCCTTGGCAGGCCTCGGAGTATTTTGAAGTTCACATCCTTGTGTTGGTGGTGTACGTTTGGTTAAGACGGACTCCCGATTAGCGCTGGTCTGGCTCTTAGCACTTGTCCCCATAAGATGTTGTGTCAACCCTCGTATAGCCACCCTGCTCATCAAAGACAACCACGGGACCGAATAGGCGACTACGCACATGAAGGGAGGCAGCGGCTCCAACAGGGGACCCAATAAAACTGGGGCAACATCAATTTAAAACCTTTAAAATTTTTTTCTTTAAATTCGGAATAAAGAAAGCAAAAATAATAACAACGACTCAATCAGTAGCTGCAGCTACGATGTTAACAACAGATCGAATACAAAGCCAGTGTAGACGGGAGAAAAACAAGCGGTAACAGAAATTCTTAACCAGACTGAGATTCCTGTGGTCTTCAGGCGCAGCACAAAAACGATGCAAATGCCAGGACGTCCTAAAAAGGAATAGCGGGAAACTCTGCAGGACGCGCCAGATGTTCGATCGCTACCGAAATATAACGAACCGTTCGGAAGGCCACAAAGTGATCACGGCAGAAAAAGAAAGGAGTGACCGAACCAATAAAGCGCTATTTTATGAGGCAGAAATACTGTACTCGGAAATGGAAACCGATAACCTCTCTCAAAAAAGGATGGTGGCATGCAGATTTGATTCTTTTTAGAACGTCTCCCGCTTGTTGGATTTGGCTTTCTTCTTCATGCTGCTGGACGGCAATTGTATGAAAGGCTAATCCAAAAAGCGGGAGACGTTCTTAAAAGAATACAATGTGCATTAGACTCGCCAAAAATCAACAAAGGAGTAACAAATGGACTCCTTGGACTAGAGGAGCTCCTAAACTTCATAGGGCTTACCGGAAAACCTGATCAAAGGCTGAATAAGAGCAGAAAGCTAAAGAAGCGCTGACGGCTAAGCCCAAAAGGGCAAGCGCAGAAAGCTTCACTATTAAACATCAATAAAAGAACAGCGCCCATTCCGATCGAAGGAGATCGGGATATGAGAAGGAACTAAAAGGCACTTGATAGGCGTGGAAACCCAGATCAGGGGGGGGGGGGGGGCTCTAGACAGTACTGAGGAAAGGAACGGAGAAAGCCACAAAGAAGCTCCTTCAAAAAGTGCTAGAAAATAAAGGTCTCACGGACACCCAAAAAGACAAAAGACCTGATGCGAACCAGGAGAGAAAGAAGTCGTGACGAAGACCCCGCCAGCATACACTGCTCATAAAACCCCAAGATGGTTGATCCTATGTAGAATTGCTGCAGCATACCAGGGGAAATGTAAGGCCCGAGTGCACCAACACTGCCATTAAAGCTGTACGACTAATGCGGCCGGGCCACATACTTGTCGAATTTGGAGCAGAGGTCGGCAAAAAACAAGCATTTTGCGATGCAGTCAAGAAAATCCTCGTCAAAAGCGCAACTATAGCCTCACCCGAGCCGATGGCAAGGATCAAAATAAGAGACATTGACTGCGTCACAGACCTGGCGGTGGTAGAAGAGCCCATGAAAATGGAGCTCATAAGCGTGGGCAGGATCAAAGCGAGACTAACACCAGGAAACCATAGGGGACAACGCATAGCTATAATTGATTTGACAAAATGGGACGCCGAACATTTTCTGAATAAGGGCATAGTAAGAATTGGGTGGGTTGTCTGCAGAATACGGTGACGAGCAGCAACTTTTAATGATTCAAACTCGTTAAGAGTTCCCTATGTTACAAATGCGGTGAAATGGGACCTAAAAGAAAAGAGTGAACGAAGGAGGCACACTGTATCTTTTGGAAGGATGCTGATCCAAGAGCAGATCTTGGGCACGTCTTGGGATCTGGGTAGTCTTGAGCTTTCCAGGAAGCCAACGCCAATGCAAAATCAGAACTTCGAGGACCTGCAGCTAAACCTACTCCACAATTCAACCGCCCAAAACCTGCTTGAGCAGTTTGCGAGGGACATCAAAGCCGACATTATGCTGCTGAGTGAGCAACACCATGATAAAAGTTCTACATCATGGTATCCTGATGAAACTGGTACTGCCGCCATCTAGATTCGGAACAAAGATTTCCAGACGGAAAGCTGTGGACGGGGGAATGGTTTCGTGTGGATTCAATGCTCAGCTAACACCATTTCTAGTGTGTAGCTAATCCCAAACGAATCGATATCATCTTTCTAAGCCGAGCTTAGTGATTTGGTGGGCACTGTCTGGAACGCAAGCGGCGACATGCTGATTGGGGGGAGGGACGTCAACGCTAAAGCAATCGAATGAGGCATGCCTCAAACAGATCCGCGGGGAAAACGAATCCTAGAAATGGCGGCCAGGACGGCACACATCGTACTAAACATTGGAAATACGCCGACTTTCCGCCGTATTGGCTGCGAAGGAACAAGGCAAGCCCTTGGTGAACTGGTGGTTGACTGAATTCTATGAAAGGCGAAGGGAGTGTCCCAAGCTTTTACGTGAGGCTCAACGGGCACAGAACCGTGACAAGGCATGCACTGGGTAGCAGCATATAAGCCGGCCAGGAAATGCCTTCGCTAATTGATTAACAACAACAAGGCTCGCTGCTGGTAAGATTTAGTGGACAAAGTAAACAAGGATCCGTGGGGCCTTGGCTACAAGCTAGTTATGCTGAAGCTTGGTGCCCCATGGACACCTTGCATAAATTATGTGCAAAAGAGGGACGGAACCTATCGCGTCTATGCTGGCGCTGTTCACGGTGAAACAGCAATTGAGAGTCCATTCCTCACACGCAGAACTTGAAGAGGCAGTTCTTTCAATAAAAGCAAGGAAGGCCGCAGGCCCAGATGGTGTTCCAGCTAAAGCGTTGCAACTTGTCTATCACCGTTATCTTGACATGCTGCTCAGCACATTCAACTCTTGCTTACAGGACCGGGGTGGCGAGGCTTATGGTGATCGATTAGGAGAACAAAAATCCCGGATCGCCGTCTGCATATCGCCCGTTGTACAGGCTAGACACAGCTGGGAAAGTGCTAGAGAAACTCATCAAGAAAAGATTCACCGACGCAATTCATGCTGCTGGGGACATATCTCTTCCGCAGCATAGCTTTAGAGTAGGAGGTGCCACAATTAATGCGATTGCAGAGGTGGTGAGGGCGGTCTGAATGGTAGGGGTATATACTCGCGTTATGCGACGGATCTTCCCGTTGGTGACACTTGACGTTAGGAGCGCTTCAACTCCTCTAGATGGGTGGATATTCTGGATACACTGGAAATCTCTTTCAGGTTCCAGAATATCTGAAGCGGCTCCTGAGGGACTACCTGAAGGACCAAAGTCTGCAACACGGCCGCCGAAGGTTGGAAGTTACATCGGGTGTTACCGAGAGACCTATACTTGGCCTAGATCTGTGGAACCTATCTTACGACCGACGACTGAGACTAGAAATGCCTGATCAGTCACGCTTGATCGGCTATGTGGATAATGTTGCGGCTGTAGTCGCTGGACGCACCGTTGAGCAAGCTGTATTTTTTTCTCGCGGTTCTGATGAATAGTCTCTTCGTTTATACTCATAACCGTGAGATACGAAAACGACGCTGAACACTGCAAAGCTAAATGTCCGAATATGAAAATCAAATGCGAAGCAATTCAAAGAGCACGCGACGAAATATAATGCCATGTAAACGAGGCTCGCAACAATAAAATATCACAATCCTTATGTCAATTTACGTTGGAGTTCCAATGATTTCCCAATGAGAGAAGGTGATCAAAACAAATGGGCAAATCAAACGCGAATTTGCCGAAGATGCTCAAGCTCCATGAATTTTTCTGCTATCCGCCATTAATCTTAATTGGCTCACTACTTTTTCCGCGTCCACCACGGTATCTAGTAGAATGACAGATCTCCGCTGACATCTGTCATGATGCCCAGAAGTGTTCTGTCACCCATCATGGGTGCGTTCGGAGATGACAGAACACTTCTCGCCATTATGGGGCGACTATAATCAATGTATTACAAATTACTAAAAAAACTTAGTTTGCTATTGTTCTGATACACTTTTACGTTACGATTATGATCGACATCAATCGCAAACCGCCAGTAGGTAAGCTAGCTAAACATTCACTATCGAATTCGAGTTGAACAAAATGTGACAACTGTTTTAAAGATTATCTTTTCATGCAGATGTGACACTGAAGATATAAAAAAATATAAGTTTATTTGTCATTAAATCAAGCTTCATAAAATATAAAATAAAACTTTTCACGTGTTCTACCCTTCGCCATAGGAACTTTAAAGACACTTAACGGTAACTTTAACATATTAAATTTAACAATTTCCTAAGTATCAAACAGAAATTCTTAACACCTTTGCAACCTCTCATAAATATCCTTGTAAAGTGTCATCTACGACTAAGTCTTCAATGTAATAACATGATCCCACGTCTTAGTGCATTCCTTCGCATCGTTCATGGAAATTTAATTGTCAACTTTGCCCTATTAAAAGGAGAACGACAACGCCACCCGTGCACAAGAAAGACAACGACGAAGATGACTAGGACAACGATACTCATCTTTTTGTAGATTGTTACATCCTGTAAACTTTCTCGAGGGTTGTATTTTCATCGCTACACACAGGTGACTTCCATCTTTGAAACATTCAAGTCGTTTGTCTCGTAATGAATCACGTGTGTGAAATGAAGCTAACTACACGTCCTTACAATAACGGTTCTGAAAGGTGAGTAGGTTGCGTGTAGGAAAGTATACGAGTATTTATTTTAGAACCGTCATTTTGTTTAATATTAAAGAGTTTAAGATGCGTGAAACGTGCTAGTAATGGGTTGGTTTTTAAAATTGGTTGGAACTTATCTGGGAAATGGAACTTTTCTGCTGAGACATGAGCGTAGTCATTTGACGACGAAGATATGTCTACTGAGCTTTTAGTAGAAGGATTTATTCGAATTTAAAAGCTGTTAAACACTTGTGGGCTAAGTTTTCCAATGCAAAATTTACCGCGAATTTCATGCGCTTATATGAGGATATATGTACCAATTGTGATATATGCTCGTATAAGGAAAAGCGATCCACTACATATAGAAAATATCATTGTACTGTCAAATGGTAAGCGTCGCGAAACTCTGAAACAATTAAAAGAAATAGGAGCATTTGCAAACCTTAACTTGCTCTGTTGATTTCCGTATTTATAAAATGCCGCAACTATTTGCAAGAGTCCTTTGAGAGGAAAGATGTGCTCTGTAAGCAAATTTTCTTGAGCTGAAACTTTATTGGCAGGTCACTCTCACAGTTGACCCAAAATATTTGCGTGCCTTCTTGCTGTTAGACATTTCATTCAAATCCCTTTAAATCCGCCACTACTAGGTGATACTAATCTGCTTGCATTCTATACATCGCAACTTTATAAAGGACTCATCCATAAAATCAGTTTTTCTTGGGTTTTCGCAAACTACTCTCCAACCCTTATCAATAGCCCTATTGGTTCACTAGTATAATAAGATTCCCACTTGAAAACAATAAGATAAAAAATTGCTTAGCTCGTTCACTTATGCCTCCATCCGGAACCATGTGAGAATGTGTAGCTGTCAGCAAATTTTCCTTATGGCTTATAGACAATTTACTATTGCAAAATTGATTGAGGTAGTGAAAGGAGCAAACAAGCAAGTACATCGTACGAGTGTAGTTGCATGTCTCCTTAAGTCGCTTCACTCCACAATTTCAAAGTCCAACTCAGCCTGATAGTCGCGTGTTTGTTTCAAAGTTCCCAGAATGCTCCTTGAGAATACATTGCATACTTGTCTACAACGTGATAGACAATGTGACAGGACAAGGCGTTCAGGATACGCCTATACGACAACCAGAAGTGTGATGTGCTTTTGAGTCCCAGCTCGATGTATTCTGTACAAGAGTTGATGTTGATACGGATGCTCCTATGGACACAGCAGAGGACATAGTGTAGCGGATACAGTCTAGAATATTTTTCTTCTAGATTGCCACCATTAGCTGAGAGCGCGTGAACAAAGGGTGGGTTTTCCTGCTGCATTGCATCTTTTGTGAATCTTTCGACATGCAGTCACTAGATCTATGCTTCCCGTTTCTTTTGCTCATAACCATTCTAGATCGATAGCCTTGCGAATAAGTATCTCGAGGAGTTTTTCATTTGTGCGCTTCTTCTTCCTGTTGGCTCTTGTCCAGGATTATGGAAAAGAGTGCTCTTAAATAAAGTTGCACCGTCAAAGTGAAACTTCATCTCTATCAAATATAATTAACAATGGGAAGACTTTCACGGGGAAACTATTATTATTAAGATTAAGCAAATTTATTTTTATTGCGACAAGTAAATTTTAAATAAATTTTCAGTGATTAGTTCGCAGATGATAGACTTATTTAGCTGAGTATCCATTAGGATATAACGCAGAAGGCTGATGTTGAACCGTTCTACGGCTTTGATGGTTCGTATTTGCATGTATTAATAATTATTGCATCATGAATGAAATTTAGTTAATAATTTGTCCAAAAACCCTGAGTGAATAAGAAAGGCTTATCTTTAATATAGTAAAGAAAAAAACAATCTGCGTGAAGGCTCCAGAGCTAAAATTAGGTCGGAGAAAAATATGTTGATAAATAATTGTATGTAGATCCACTATGTCATATTTTTTTTTTTCATGCATCGATTTCTAGCTAGCTCCAATCCTGCTAAAGCGATACATACAAAATAAATGTAACATATGACTTGAATGGCACTCACTACGTTTCCACTTTAACCAAGTAAGCCACATTCCATTTCAGCCGTCAAAATAAAACTGGAGTCAATTTTTATTACTCTTGAAGGTGTCAAAAGTAAGAAATTCATTTTGTTGCTCCTGAAACCTTCCTTTGCCTTTTTAATAGAGTCATTCATCTAAACCCTGAACCTGCTCCCGGTTTCGGCAATCGTTTCTCCGTTTGAGGTTAGGGGTCACATCTGGATAAAACGATGCCTGAAGAAGCAGTTCGAAACGTATTTCATTTGTCTTGGACATTGTTTCGATCAGCTTTTAACAGAGCGCACTTTCTTGGTGAAACAGAACTTACTCTCATCAGTTCCAGCTAGTTTCATCGCGATTATTTCCTTCAAATGCGTCAAAAATATCATATAGTAATTGCCTTAAATGTCACTACTTTGTACGGCGTACAAAATATTTTCAAAGATCTTAGAAAATAAAATCGGATCATACGCCAACAGTATTATTGGAGGTAAATCAACAATAGACCAATTATTCACTGACAGGTCCTTGAAAAATGCTGGGAGCTCAACATAAATGTAAACCAAATTTCTGTTGATATTAAGCAAGTATACGACACTATTGATCGTAACGTACTGTATCAAGTAATGCTTCGCTTTGGCATTCCAGCCAAATTAGTCCATCTTTCTAAAATGAAAATGACGTCAACGACTTCCCAAGTCCCCATCAATAATCAACTTACTATGCCTTTGACACAAACATCGTGCTAAAACAGGGAGGTGGGCTGGCCCCATTGCTATTCTATTTGGCTCTGGAATATGTCATAAGGCAGCTACCTGTCGATACACGAGGTACATTACTATACAAGTCGAGCCAAATAGTAGCCTATACTGACGACATCAACATTTTGTCACGTTCATCAACAACTGCCAAAGAACTCTTCCTGAAACTCGATAGCGAACCAAAGCAAGTAGGGCTACAAATCAATGAACATAAAACAAAGCTTGTGACGCAGTCGAGGAAAAATACCTCAAATACACAAAATATCACACTTGGCAAACACAGTATTAAAAATGTTGGCGAATTTGTGTATTTAGGCGCCAAAATAACGAAGACAGTTAATGAAAGAGACGAAATACGCCGGAGAATACAGCTCGCAAATAAAATATTTTATTCACTTTTGACGATTTTCAAAACCACCTGACGCGATTCGTGCTGCTGGCGAACTATCTCCTCGGCAGTACGGCTTAAGAGCAGGATGTTCTACCACTAATGCGACTACAGATGTGGTGAATGCGGTCCAAAAGGCAGAGGCATATAGTCGCACCAAGCGACAGATCATCCTGTTAGTCACACTCGACGTCAGGAACGCCTTCAACTCCGCTAGATGGGTGGATATTCTGGATACGCTGGAAAACCCCTTTCAAGTTCCAGAATATCTAATGCGGCTTTCGTGGAACTAACATACTTAAAGGACCAAAGCCTGCGCTACGATACGACACAGGGGCAACGAAGGATGGAAATTACATCGGGTGTTGCCCAAGGATCTATCCTTGGTCCGGACCTGTAGAACGTCTCTTACGACGGGCTACTGAGACTCGAGATGCCAGATGAGTCGCGCTTGGTCGGCTATGCGGATGATGTTGCGGCTCTGGTCGCTGGACGCACCGTTGAACAGGTGCAACTTAGGCTAGGTATGCTAATGCGCCGAGTGAGGGACTGGGTGACTGCTCTCGAGTTCAGTTTAGCACTGGAGAAAACCGAGGTTGTCATCTTGACAAAAAAGAGAATTCCTGGAGTGAGGATGATCAGTATTGGAGATACGCGAATCGAATCAAAGCCATTATTGAAGTACCTGGGGCTACTGATCGACTCGAAGATGAGTTTCTCTGAGCAAATCAGGGCAACGGCTGAGAAGGCTGCTTCGGGAATATCGGCTCTGAGTCGACTTATGGTAAACGTAGGCGGACCCAGCCCATCAAGGAGACACTTCTTGATGAGTGCTGTAGGGTCAGTGCTACTGTACGGAGCAGAGATATGGGGCGACGCTCTCAGTAAGGAGGTTTACCGAAAACGCTTTTGGGTAGCCGGTTCCATTCTTTATACATGGCCCGTCCATTGTAATTTACGAAACTTTAAGCAAAAAGAAACAGGCGGATCTTCCAAAAATCCATACAATTCTGTTCCTTGTTTGACTGGACCGTAGATTTTCCATTGTACTTTGCGTCCAAATACGTCTACTGGTTTTTCGGACTCGCTCGTCAGGGTCCATGTTTCACTTCCATACAACAGCACAGGTTTAGCTAGTGTTTTGTAAATGTGGACTTTATTTTGTCTATGTAAAACTTTGGCCGTTAAAATAGAAAGTACGAGGTAATATGCCTTATTTGCTGCATTTATGCGGCTTCCAATCTCGTCCTTTTTGGAGCCTCTTTAATTCAGGTCGGTTCCAACATACGCCAAATTATCGAAACCTTCAAGGTTATAGTCCCTATGGGCAATTTTCATCCAACAGGAGTTCTCTACCACGTTTGACTCACGAATTTAGTTTCAGTTTCTTCAAGTCGTAAGAGAACTCGGTTAGGTTCAGATTCTATGCTCAAAAATGCTCTTTTCGCATCTAAGATTGAACCTGCCATAAAATTGGCGTGTTCAGCATATGCTACCAATTGTGTACTTGAAGATTAATGTACCCGAGGTTTCAGCTATTATCTTCCTAATGACGTGTTCTAGCGCAATACTAAAAAGTATTGAGGCAATTCCATATCCCTGTTTAAAGCCTGATTCCATTATAAAGCAATCTGCTAGTTCACTGTTTGCTTGACCATGCGGACTAGTTTTGTTGCGACACCAAAGTCAAGCGTTATTTTGTACAACGCATCTCTGTCGGCATTGTCGTATGCATGCTTGATGTCCGCGAAGAGTTGGTGTACATCCATGTTATATTCCCAGCACCTGTTTTATTGAGAATATTTGGTCTGTTGGGGACCGTCCACTTCGGAAGCCTACCTGATACTCTCCTATAATATTTTCATAGTAGGGCTTCAATTTTCTTCCTATGATTTTAGATAGCATTTTATATGACGTACACAGTCGAGCAATATCTCAATTCTCACACCTTAATCTTTCTTCCTTTTCTTCCTTCCTGCAAAAAGCGCCTCCAACTATCTCGGTCCATTGACCGCTTCTTCTAATTTTGAAATTCGAGCAGTGATAAACTGTCTTCGTCGACCGAGTCAGACCAGCATTTTCTCGGTTCCCCACTGGTCTTCGGCCTTCAGTTCTCCCAATGAATACCTTGTCCGTCCGTACAATTCATGTGTCCAGCCCATCACAGCTTCCGCAGTCTCAAATGAAGGAACAAACTCCTTTTCGACAAAACTTGACCGTAGGAGATTACAATCTTGAACGTATAGACCACTTCGTTTATCTTTGAGGCAATCTGAATAAAAGAGGCAATGAAAGGGACGAAATTAGATGCAGCACAAAGGCCGCAAAGAAAGCTTATCACCCCATACTCTTCATTCTAAGGTTCAGAGTCTTGCACATAAAAAATACAATAAGTCTCGTATTTACGTATCACTAGTTAAACCTGTGCTGTTATATCCAAACGAAACAAAGACCATGACAAGCAAATCTAAGGAAGCAGTGGACATACTTGGATTTGGATTCAACATGCTCAGTGAAATAAGGAATAGAATGGAGACTACGTTACAACTATAAGATGTATAGTATGAATTATTCAGCGAAGCATCTTTATCTGCTTGCGTAAAGATACGTGAATTCCAATAAGTGGATCATGTAGACAGGATGGGACCGACTACCCAAAACAGCATTAAAGGATCGAGCATAACGTATACTGCAGTAACATGGCCGTGGACTCGATAGGAGAACATGATAGAAATTGATAGCAGACCCTAGGTTGGAGGGATCAACTGACGAAGAGGTGGAAGTCTCAAGTCTGCTATCATATAATGTCTCTGAAATGTCGGTTAGTATGAGCAGTGTACGAAATTGACCATTCAACAGACTATTTCTGCTATAATTTTTGTATGTTGCACAAATGAATAGTGAAAGTAGTATCCGATGTCTCTGTTGTTTTTTGATGACGGTAAAAGTTGATCTCATGTCATCCAATTTGATTTTTAAAGCGTGCGCTTTGCTTGCTCATAGAGAATTGAAAACGGCATTATTTAACCGACTTCCAAAAGAAAGAAGGTTATCAATTCATTGCGTATATTTTTTTTTTTGCTTTTCTTTTTGTATTTTCAAGCATAACTTTTAAACGGAGATATATAGAAGAGTTCCGTTTTTGGCAAATGATACGTCTTTCTTCCTGTTAGGTCCCATTTAAAGGATAAGAACTTCAAGTAACGGTAAAGGACTTTTATCCTTAAAACTAAAAAATTTCCGACTTTCACCCGGATTTTTCAGCATAACTGATCGACGGGTCTAAGGATTTTGATTGTAGAGGTTTCAAATGAAGGATAACAAATTGATTTAAAATGTTTCGGAACAGAATTGTAATCCTTCCAAGGACTCTCTAGATACTATCAGTTCAATATGATATCGCAAACTATCGGCCAATATCTATCCTATCGTGTTTTTCAAAAATATTTGAAAGAGCTATGTACCTCAAATTAATCTCTGTGCTATCACCCATCTTTCATGATCAGCAACATGGTTTTCTTCCGCGCAGATCAACTACTACGAACCTACTTGAGTTCTCTAACAGTGTTGCTCTAGCTCTGGACTCTCAGGCACAAATGGACGCTATCTATACGGACTTTAGCAAGGCTTTTGACACAGTTCCTCATAACATCCTACTTATTAAGCTCAATCATTATGGTTTTCCGGAAATATTAATATACTGGCTCAAGTCCTACCTTTCTTCCCGGTTGTGTTGTGTGCGTCTGAACAGAAATTTGTCTCCATATTTTAGTCCTACTTCAGGAGTTCCTCAAGGTTCTATTCTGGGACCACTCTTATTTATCCTCTTTATCAATGACCTCCCGCCTATGCTAAATTCATCATCTTTGCTTTATGCTGACGATCTGAAACTATTTAGACAAATAGATAGTACTGCTGATTGCAGCATTTTGAATAACGATCTGATTACGTTAAGCAACTGGTGTTTATCTAACAATTTCCATTTAAATATCCCAAAATGCCACGTAATGTCTTTCTCATTGAAACGTCAACCTATAGTTTACCAGTATAACATAAACGATATGCCCCTCGCGCGTGTTTCACATTGCAAGGATCTTGGAGTCATCTTCGATTCTAAATTAAAGTTTGAGAGAATCATCTCTCATCTTATCAATAGGGCTACAAAAATGTCTGGTTTTGTGCAGCGTCATGTCCACA
This sequence comes from Odontomyia ornata, assembly GCA_963969285.1. NCBI lineage: Eukaryota > Metazoa > Arthropoda > Insecta > Diptera > Stratiomyidae > Odontomyia > Odontomyia ornata. The sequence continues at coordinate 147,893,294 of OZ017741.1, read as the reverse complement.
TATTTAGTGATACTCACACTGCGTCCCTTCTTTACGTTTCTCTCGTACGAAGTATTTTAGAATACGCTACCCAAATCTGGTCTCCACACCAAGAATATCTTACTACTGCCTTAGAGTTAGTTCAGCGAAAATTCACTAAATACTTATTTTACAAGTTTAAAATTCCGTATTGTTCCTATTCAGATCGGCTTAACTTTTTGCGTTTACCATCTCTTTGTGATCGACGTCTTTATTTAGATGAATGTTTCTTGTTCAAACTTTACCACCGTCTGATCGACTCATATCTTGTAGACAATATACATTTACGGGTTCCTGCAAGAACTACTCGATCATGTCAAACCTTAGTCACTCCTTTTGCACGTACCGGTGTTTATTTTCACTCTGCTATGGTGCGCCTCCCTAGAGGCCACAATAATCTTGAGCTTGGTCCATTTCCTTCTTCATTTTTCAGTTTTAAGTCTTTGCTAAGAGAAAAATTATTTAACACGTAATTCTTTAATGTTTGAATAATTTGTACAGTTCCAACTAATTCATTCAGTATGTTTTTGGTTTTTTTCATTATTGTATTCAATATCTTGTAATTGGGCTAACTGCCTGTAAGATTTGGAATTAAAAAATAAAATAAAATAAAAATGATCCATTGGTGTCGAGAAATTGTGTTCAAATAATTTTTCGCACGAAAAGTGCCAATTAGTTGGCACTGTTCAAGGATTTGATGGAAATACCGAGTCCTTTGGTGGCGAATGATAAAAATTATCAGTATCCTCAATTTTTTGCATAAACGGTACATTTTATTCAATCGTTTTTACCGGAAATAACCAATAAATTACTTCTAAATGTGGCATAAATACAATTCAACAATAGTTAAAGGGAACATCAGGATGCTTTTCTCTTCCGAAGTCATCCTTTGCTTACCGATGATTCTTCTTACATCCTTAGATGTAAACGTTACACATAGGATTTATAAAACTCTCCGAAGAAATAATAAGGACTGAGTGATTTCAAATTATAAAGTTGATTCGTTACTTTCCAGTTAATATTATCATTATAACATATGCCCAGAAATCTAAAATTAGTAATTTCCATACTAAAGACCAAAAAAGAGATACTTTTCCTTCTATAACTGATCATAACTTTACATATGAAGATGAAAATGCATAGCCGATTTTTCATTGTACTATAGGGTATAATTTCATGTAAATTAGGTGCCATAGTTAACTGAAAACGAAGGCGATGGGTTTCGAATAAAAGTGAACGAGTGATACGGTTAAGAAGGATCTTTTTAAGTAAATTTCTTGAGATTGATTCCGGAGCAAATTTTATGTTTACATATATAAATAGATATGTCGATATATATATATTTATATATATGTATATACATATATATATATATATATATATATATATATATATATATATATATATACATAAATATATATACATATATATAATGTATATAGTGTATACACACACACACATTCTATATATATATATATATATAGATATATATATATATATATATATATATATATATATATATATATATATATATATATATATATATATACACATATATATAGATATATATATATATATATATATATATATATATATATATATATATATATATATATATATATAATATATATATATATATATATATATATATATATATATATATATATGTATATATGTATATATCTGTGTGTGTGGTTGGTTATATGTAGATAGGATATAAAAAAATGTGTGCATGAAGGTCGCCACTTTACTTCGATTTTCGCCAAATTTTCAGAAATATTTCTGTTCTGACCATAGTATAGTTCCGGATTGTACCAAAATTGGTACAAGAATTTATTCAATTGTGTGATAAAGCTCACAATAAAAAATCCTAAGTGGAACAATTTGAAACAAAATGGCGACCGCTCAAAGGTCGATATCTGTGGAAAGTTCACTGGGTTTACATGAACTTTTACTTGAAATATATACTCCTGAATCTTCCAGCAACAAATTTTTGGGGTCCTTTGTATCACATCCTAAAGATTCCAGGATACTGGCCACCGAGTCTTTAAGATCTACTAGTTCAATTGGTCCAGAGAAATCATAATCAATAGGCGGTACTTCGCTTTGGTCAGTCACAGCTTCAGTCTCGATGCTAACTGATAAAGCTTCACAAGTAACGACTTTATTCTTTTCCGTTGAAATCTCCACAGCAGGCTTGTCAACTATTTCAGACACAATTTTCGAACTTTTGAGCTTTGGATAGTAGCCCTTATCAGCATCTTCAATTGTCGCTGCCATGGCTCCACCGAAAACAGTTCCAACATCAGCATTTGAAGAAACAGTACCGTGATCCTCTCCTTCTATATGCTTTATCAACTCCTGGCAGTGCATGAATATTGAAGTAAATTCATCGCTCTGCTGCCCCCGGCTACATTTGACCAACAGTTTTTTGTAAGTCTTCATTCCAATGTAGATGTGCCAGGTTTTGCTTTTTGAAGAGTTGTTCCTGCGATTGTAAACAGTTTTTTTTCTACGATAATGCGGATGAGAATGCTTCCTTCTTTTCCGTTTGCCTTTAAAACGACGCCGAAGAACTTTTTTTTAGAGTTGGTGGTGCCACTGGTTGCTCCTCGACTTCTGAAGCCAGGGGTATAATTGTCGGGTCAAGCTCAACATCTTTTGCCAATTGACTATTTCCGTCAAGCATTGCGAGAAGCTCGGACGTTGAGTCATTTGCCGATATTTCTGTTTGCAATCCGCCAGCATTTACATTTTCTTCGTCCTTTATTGGCTTTTCTTTGGTTTGCAAGATCGTTGCATTAAGCTCGGCTCCAACTTTCGAATGCGCCTCACCAGATGATGTTTTTGCTACTGCAAGATGCCAATCGAACTTTAATTTTTTCGTCAAAGGATTAAAATCGCATACTAGTTCGATTGGCAGTTCTGCTTCAACGCTCGACTCATCCTTGTGGCTTACATCGGAACTAGTTTTTGATTCGCCAGGATTCCATTTCCGCTTGGGCTTTCTCACGCCAAGCACTATATCCTTCCGCCGTCTGTTGTTTAGCCATGATTTCACAACTGTTTCCGATAACCCTGTTTCTTCACCAAGAGCAACATAATCGCTTTTGGTGTACCATGTTGCTTGGCTGTAGAACGTTGTTAGAACGGATAATTGTTGCTCGCTAAATTTGGTTCGGTACCTTTTTTCCTGCTCTGTACTCATTTTTGTAGAATGTGTAGCTAAACTGATTGATTTGCAGAAGGAGATCTCTGCTTTTATACAGATATACTTAATTGCCCTTTAAGTCCTTTTCCAACAAGGCTAATTGGTTTAATCCCTGTTAATTACCTAAATTACGAATATTGCCCTAAGATAGTAAAAGGGATATTTTCGTCCGGGAAAATTTTGAGTAATTAACAAATTAACTTTTGATCAGGTGCAAAGAAGTGATGTGACCAAGGCTATTTATAAACTTGATCAGAGGCAAATGCTTAAAGAGTATTTTTGTAGCCTGAAGCTATTACTGTTTTAGGTATAATTGAATATAATAAAATGCATAGGGGGCATTATTCACCTTAATAAAAAACTTTTAGAAAAAAAAGAAAACCGACTTCAAAATGCCCTAAAAAGGATGAAATAAATTTTATGGAAGCGGTACCATATCATATTTTCCCCATTCTTTTTTGATGGAGCAGATGTTGGAAGTATTTATTTTGAAATGGGGAAATTGATTTGACCCCGCTTCCATAAAATTTATTTCATCCTTTTTAGGGCATTTTGAAGTCGGTTTTCTTTTTTTTCTAAAAGTTTTTTATTTCACCCTTTTTAGTGGCAAATTTTTTCATCTCGAAACTTTTAAAACTCAGTTTCTTGACAACATTGTATATATATATATATATATATATATATATATATATATATATATATATATATATATATATATATATATATATATATATATATATATATATATATATATATATGTATATATGTATATATCTGTGTGTGTGGTTGGTTATATGTAGATAGGATATAAAAAAATGTGTGCATGAAGGTCGCCACTTTACTTCGATTTTCGCCAAATTTTCAGAAATATTTCTGTTCTGACCATAGTATAGTTCCGGATTGTACCAAAATTGGTACAAGAATTTATTCAATTGTGTGATAAAGCTCACAATAAAAAATCCTAAGTGGAACAATTTGAAACAAAATGGCGACCGCTCAAAGGTCGAAAAAGTTGAACAATAAAAAAGCACTTCAGAGTCAAGTCAGAATATAAAAATGGCGTCTGGGCAAAGTTCGAAAATTTTTCAAAGCTACAATCCATATTGGATTCTTATGAAGTCTAAAATCAAGGTAGACGTTGATGAAATGATGTATTAAATGTACCAGAATTAAATTCGATTCCAATAAACGCTGCAGATTTTAGCCATAGTGGTTTTTGCATTGCAGTAAAAAATTATGTTTTAATATACGAGAACATGATACAATGTTGTCAAGAAACTGAGTTTTAAAAGTTTCGAGATGAAAAAATTTGCCACTAAAAAGGGTGAAATAAAAAACTTTTAGAAAAAAAAGAAAACCGACTTCAAAATGCCCTAAAAAGGATGAAATAAATTTTATGGAAGCGGGGTCAAATCAATTTCCCCATTTCAAAATAAATACTTCCAACATCTGCTCCATCAAAAAAGAATGGGGAAAATATGATATGGTACCGCTTCCATAAAATTTATTTCATCCTTTTTAGGGCATTTTGAAGTCGGTTTTCTTTTTTTTCTAAAAGTTTTTTATTAAGGTGAATAATGCCCCCTATGCATTTTATTATATTCAATTATACCTAAAACAGTAATAGCTTCAGGCTACAAAAATACTCTTTAAGCATTTGCCTCTGATCAAGTTTATAAATAGCCTTGGTCACATCACTTCTTTGCACCTGATCAAAAGTTAATTTGTTAATTACTCAAAATTTTCCCGGACGAAAATATCCCTTTTACTATCTTAGGGCAATATTCGTAATTTAGGTAATTAACAGGGATTAAACCAATTAGCCTTGTTGGAAAAGGACTTAAAGGGCAATTAAGTATATCTGTATAAAAGCAGAGATCTCCTTCTGCAAATCAATCAGTTTAGCTACACATTCTACAAAAATGAGTACAGAGCAGGAAAAAAGGTACCGAACCAAATTTAGCGAGCAACAATTATCCGTTCTAACAACGTTCTACAGCCAAGCAACATGGTACACCAAAAGCGATTATGTTGCTCTTGGTGAAGAAACAGGGTTATCGGAAACAGTTGTGAAATCATGGCTAAACAACAGACGGCGGAAGGATATAGTGCTTGGCGTGAGAAAGCCCAAGCGGAAATGGAATCCTGGCGAATCAAAAACTAGTTCCGATGTAAGCCACAAGGATGAGTCGAGCGTTGAAGCAGAACTGCCAATCGAACTAGTATGCGATTTTAATCCTTTGACGAAAAAATTAAAGTTCGATTGGCATCTTGCAGTAGCAAAAACATCATCTGGTGAGGCGCATTCGAAAGTTGGAGCCGAGCTTAATGCAACGATCTTGCAAACCAAAGAAAAGCCAATAAAGGACGAAGAAAATGTAAATGCTGGCGGATTGCAAACAGAAATATCGGCAAATGACTCAACGTCCGAGCTTCTCGCAATGCTTGACGGAAATAGTCAATTGGCAAAAGATGTTGAGCTTGACCCGACAATTATACCCCTGGCTTCAGAAGTCGAGGAGCAACCAGTGGCACCACCAACTCTAAAAAAAAGTTCTTCGGCGTCGTTTTAAAGGCAAACGGAAAAGAAGGAAGCATTCTCATCCGCATTATCGTAGAAAAAAGACTGTTTACAATCGCAGGAACAACTCTTCAAAAAGCAAAACCTGGCACATCTACATTGGAATGAAGACTTACAAATGTAGCCGGGGGCAGCAGAGCGATGAATTTACTTCAATATTCATGCACTGCCAGGAGTTGATAAAGCATATAGAAGGAGAGGATCACGGTACTGTTTCTTCAAATGCTGATGTTGGAACTGTTTTCGGTGGAGCCATGGCAGCGACAATTGAAGATGCTGATAAGGGCTACTATCCAAAGCTCAAAAGTTCGAAAATTGTGTCTGAAATAGTTGACAAGCCTGCTGTGGAGATTTCAACGGAAAAGAATAAAGTCGTTACTTGTGAAGCTTTATCAGTTAGCATCGAGACTGAAGCTGTGACTGACCAAAGCGAAGTACCGCCTATTGATTATGATTTCTCTGGACCAATTGAACTAGTAGATCTTAAAGACTCGGTGGCCAGTATCCTGGAATCTTTAGGATGTGATACAAAGGACCCCGAAAATTTGTTGCTGGAAGATTCAGGAGTATATATTTCAAGTAAAAGTTCATGTAAACCCAGTGAACTTTCCACAGATATCGAAGCTGAACGAAAATATGAGAACCTACACCAACAATGGAATTCTGCTCTAAATTTCAGCGAAAAACTTCACAATGGTTTCTCGGAAGGTTATTCTTCGTTAAATTATGCAAACTCATCAGGAAGGAGCTCCTACTACGCGACTCAGAATAATAATGCATTTTACAGGCAGGATGAGTTAAATTATCAAAATAATATTCAGCCAAGTCGTTTACCATCACAATCGATACACATGCCATCAACAAATACGGTTTATTCAGGAAATTATAGGGCTATAGTACCTTATTCAAACTATTACAGTCAATGGTGTTATCAGCAGCCACCCTGCACGCACTTATCTACAAAAATGCCTGTTCTAGGAAAGCAAGGTTACTCGACGCAATCTACTAATACTCAGATGAACTATGCCCATTCGTCCTATGCTGGGGTACAAAGTTGGCCGGGAGGAGATTCCCAAATGGACCAGGCATAATATGCTAATTATGGAGGAATGGAAGGATATTCTGGGAGTCATTGAATTTCAACGTATGCAACGAAGCAACAGAATTCGTTGACAATTATTTCCAATACGATCAGCAGTTCAGAAAATTTTAGCATCTAGGAACATACTTTGACGAAGAAATTGTACCTATATTTTTTTATGTATATAATTTTGTGTTCTGAAAAAGTCATTTCACCATCGTTTGAAGATTACTGGAAACGATGTGAATATTGTAATTAGAATTTGTGTCTTACACTTTGATTATTTACAGATATGATTTTGGACTATTATTTAACACAAATACATTTATCTCGCAATTATAATAAATACATTTTTCTTTCAATAATTCTTTTGTTTTCATGTTTTACTAGATAATAATATTTGTTTCTATTTTTCCTTCGCTCGCCGTGGCAGGTTTTCACAGCTTTTTCTTTTCTTTTTGGTGTTGTTAGCTAAGAATGTTGCATATGGTGGTTTTTCTACTTTGGGTTTGGCATTCATTGTGAAGCCAATTGTTTCCTTGCACAAAGTCTGTTTTATCATGATCTTGAATGTCACCTTCACTTGCAAAAATTATTGGTCGTTGTTCTAGGGTGGAGTAAGACAACTTACGTTGAAATTTGTGCATTGTCAGAGTACATACACAGTAGCAGCAGAGCACTCCTGCCAGAAGGGTATTGCAGAATAATTTGAAATTCAAACAACGTGTTTTCAATATCAAAATTGGACCCATACATATTCTCCATGAATTGAGCTTGGAAAGCTAATATACAGTTATTATGTATTTTGATTTGCCGTCATTTTATTTTCAGTGTGCCGACTTCAATGTTTGAGTAGGCATGATGACATATCAATGTTGTAAAATATTTCTAAAATTTTCATCAACATTCTTACACATCTGGCGTATATATATATATATATATATATATATATATATATATATATATATATATATATATATATATATATATATATATATGTATATATATATATATATATATATATATATATATATATATTTACACAAATATATATGTATTCATATATATATATATATATATATATATATATATATATATATATATATATATATATATATATATATATATATGGATTTATATACATATGCAGATGTATATACATATATACATAGATGCACATATATATATGTATATATATATATAGATATATATAGATATATATATATATATATATATATATATATATATATATATATATATATATATATATATATATATATATATATATATACACGAGTATATATATATATATATATATATATATATATATATATATATATATATATTTATATTTATATATATTGCTACTTTTCTTGTTTTACGGTTCATTTGAGATACACGGCAGCGTATGAGTGTTTTAAACGAAGTGGGAAACCGAGGAACCGCTAGGCTGACTCGGTCGACAAAGACAGGGAATTGCTGCTCGGATTTCGAAATTGCAGGAAGTGGTCAATGGACCGAGACAATTGGGGGCGCTATTAGCAGGAAGCGAAGGCCCGAGACAGGCTGTAGTGCTACACAAAAGAAGATGCTATATTTCCAGTACTTTTTGAGTAGTTTCTTGATTGAGAGCATTATGTCAATTGTCGATTGTCCACATTGAAGGGCTTCGTAATACTCTAATGTGCTTTCATAGCACTGCTTGAGTTTTCTTTCAATGATTTTAAAGAGTTTTCTTTCAATGCTTTAAGGAGCAAGTGTCGCTTTAATTTTTGCACCTTAACTTCAATTTAGTTTCGATATTGCACTATTTAGGTTCCCTCTTCAACATTCGATAATTGTTTTAGGGTATTGTATAGTTGTTTTACAATACCCTGCTAAAATTGCGGCCTAATGTCACTCTGTCTGTCCGTGCATCACATCAAGTTTTCTCGCAAAGTCCACAAGCTAGATTTATGAAATTTTATACGTGGGTCAAAAGTGGTGCCCTCACAAAAGTTGCAGTACAAAACATATCTCAAGGTGTTTAAGGGAGTCTCCCAATATTGACGACCCTTCAAAAAAAGTTTTTACCAAAGGTAGCCGATATGGGGATCTAAGGAAAGGTTTGTATGAGAGCCTTTCAAAACAGGTCTGAAACAAGAAATATTTGCATGAAGCGGTGCAGAGTGAGGGGAAACATACGAAAAATTTGTCGCCCCCGTCGCAAACCGATATTTTTGGTGGAAAAAATCTGTAAAAATCATGAAAGTAGACAGCGGTTTCGTTGTAGGTAATGGACACTTCTCAGGAGCTGCCACACGCCATCACCCAAAGGGCAGCTCGACCGCGTGGTCCCAAAGTGGGTATTGGACCCTATATACATGTGGGAACACACCCAACATGCAAGTTGTAACGAGCGGAAAGTTTCCACATCGGCTGTGGTTGTCAACTACAAAGTGTTAAGACAATGTGCTATCATGTTGATAGTCAATGATGGCCCGGGTGAAAGAATAAGTGGCTCTATCACTTAGGAGACTGGCACCATTATTCTTAACACTTCATGAAAGTAGGTTTTTGCGAGAAGAAGAACAACATATACCTCAGAAGTCGAAATTCGATCAACTTTGTTTTTAATGGTACATATTACGAAATTTGCATTTTCATCTATAAAATCGAAAAGTGACCCATAAATTTGCCAAATATTTGTATCTGAATTCTTTGACATAGAACGTATATTTTCGGAAAGTTTCATAAAAATGTAGCCATAATCAGCTAAGTTAAAGACGATTAAAAATTTATCAATTACACCGCCAATTACACGTGGTGCTGTGTAAAAACATGATCGCAAAGGACCCAAACACTACAGATGTGTAAGAATGTTGATGAAAATTTTAGAAATATTTTACAACATTGATATGTCATCATGCCTACTCAAACATTGAAGTCGGCACACTGAAAATAAAATGACGGCAAATCAAAATACATAATAACTGTATATTAGCTTTCCAAGCTCAATTCATGGAGAATATGTATGGGTCCAATTTTGATATTGAAAACACGTTGTTTGAATTTCAAATTATTCTGCAATACCCTTCTGGCAGGAGTGCTCTGCTGCTACTGTGTATGTACTCTGACAATGCACAGATTTCAACGTAAGTTGTCTTACTCCACCCTAGAACAACGACCAATAATTTTTGCAAGTGAAGGTGACATTCAAGATCATGATAAAACAGACTTTGTGCAAGGAAACAATTGGCTTCACAATGAATGCCAAACCCAAAGTAGAAAAACCACCATATGCAACATTCTTAGCTAACAACACCAAAAAGAAAAGAAAAAGCTGTGAAAACCTGCCACGGCGAGCGAAGGAAAAATAGAAACAAATATTATTATCTAGTAAAACATGAAAACAAAAGAATTATTGAAAGAAAAATGTATTTATTATAATTGCGAGATAAATGTATTTGTGTTAAATAATAGTCCAAAATCATATCTGTAAATAATCAAAGTGTAAGACACAAATTCTAATTACAATATTCACATCGTTTCCAGTAATCTTCAAACGATGGTGAAATGACTTTTTCAGAACACAAAATTATATACATAAAAAAATATAGGTACAATTTCTTCGTCAATGTATGTTCCTAGATGCTAAAATTTTCTGAACTGCTGATCGTATTGGAAATAATTGTCAACGAATCCTGTTGCTTCGTTGCATACGTTGAAATTCAATGACTCCCAGAATATCCTTCCATTCCTCCATAATTAGCATATTATGCCTGGTCCATTTGGGAATCTCCTCCCGGCCAACTTTGTACCCCAGCATAGGACGAATGGGCATAGTTCATCTGAGTATTAGTAGATTGCGTCGAGTAACCTTGCTTTCCTAGAACAGGCATTTTTGTAGATAAGTGCGTGCAGGGTGGCTGCTGATAACACCATTGACTGTAATAGTTTGAATAAGGTACTATAGCCCTATAATTTCCTGAATAAACCGTATTTGTTGATGGCATGTGTATCGATTGTGATGGTAAACGACTTGGCTGAATATTATTTTGATAATTTAACTCATCCTGCCTGTAAAATGCATTATTATTCTGAGTCGCGTAGTAGGAGCTCCTTCCTGATGAGTGTGCATAATTTACCGAAGAATAACTTTCCGAGAAACCATTGTCAAGTTTTTCGCTGAAATTTAGAGCAGAATTCCATTACTGGTGTGTGTTATCATATTACATGGACTTTTACTTGAACTATATGCTCCTGAATCTTCCACCAACAAATTTTTGGGGTTCTTTGTGCCACATCCTAAGGATTCCAGGATACTAACAACCAAGTTTTAAGATCTACTAGTTCAATTGGTCCAGAGAAATCAAAATCAATAGGCGGTACTTCGCTTTGGTCAGTCACAGCTTCAGTCTCGATGCTAACAGATAAAGATTCACAAGTAACGATTTTATTCTTTTCCGTTGAAATCTGCACAGTAGGCTTGTCAACTGTTTCAGGTACAATTTTCGAACTTTTGAGCTTTGGATAGTAGCCCTTATCAGCATCTTCAATTGTCGCTGCCATGGCTCCACCGGAAACAGTTCCAACATCAGCCTTTGAAGAAACAGTGCCGTAATCCTCTCCTTCTATATACTTTATCAACTCCTCGCAGTGCATGAATATTAAAGTAAAATCATCGCTCTTCTGCCCCCGGCTACATTTGACCAACAGTTTTTTGTAATTCTTCATTCCAATATGCTTGTAGATGTGACAGGTTCTGCTATTACAAGAGTTTTTCCTGCGACTGGAAAAATTCTTTTTTCTACGATAATGCGGATGAGAATGCTTCCTTCTTTTCCGTTTGCCTTTAAAACAACGCCGAAGAACTCTTTTTAAGGTTGGCGGTGCCACTGATTGCTCCTCGACTTCAGAAGCCAGGTGTATAATTGTCGGGTCGAGCTCAACATCTTTTGCCAATTGACTATTACCGTCAAGCATTGCGAGAAGTTCGGACATTGAGTCATAATCAAACTCAAAATTTTCTACAGACTGAATATTTCTTTCAAGCACTCCCAGAATTTCGGATATTGAGTCATTTGCCGATATTTGTGTTTGCAGTCCGTCAGCATTTACATTTTCTACGTCGTTTACTGGCTTTTCTTTGGTTTGCGAGAGGCCGTCATCGTGTATTTGCTCACACTCACTTCTAGAGTTACCCATTCCATTTGAAATCGAATGCAACTCATCAGTTCGCGACTCTGCTGCTGCAAAATTCCAATCGAACTTTAATTTTTTCGTCAAAAGATTAAAATCGCATACTAGTTCGATTGGTGGCAGTTCTGCTTCAACGCTCGACTCATCCTTGTGGCTAACATTGGAACTAGTTTTTGATTCGACAGCATTCCATTTCCGCTTGGGCTTTCTCACGCCAAGCACAATATCCTTGCGCCGTCTGTTGTTTAGCTATGATTTCACAACTGTTTCCGATAACCCTGATTCTTCACCAAGAGCAACATAATCGCTCTTGGTGAACCATGTTGCTCGGTCGTAGAACGCTGTTAAAACGGATAATTGTTGTTCGCTAAATTTGGTTCGGTACCTTTTTTGCTGGTCTTCACTCATTTTTGTAAAATGTGTAGCTAAACTGATTGATTTGCAGAAGGAGATCTCTGCTTTTATACAGATATACTTAATTGCCCTTTAAGTCCTTTTCCAACAAGGCTAATTGGTTTAATCCCTGTTAATTACCTAAATTACGAATATTGCCCTAAGATAGTAAAAGGGATATTTTCGTCCGGGCAAATTTTGAGTAATTAACAAATTAAGTTTTGATCAGGTGCAAAGAAGTGATGTGACCAAAGCTATTTATAAACTCTTTTAGAGGGAAAAGCTTTAAGAGTATTTTTGTACCCTGAAACTATTTCTTTTTTAGGTATAATTGAACAAAATAAAATTCATAGGAGGCATTACTCACCTTTAAATATGCCGTTTTCAATTCTCTATGAGCAAGCGAGGCGCATACTATAAAATGCAAAGTGGATGACATGAGATCAATTTTTACCGTCATCAAAAAATAGCAGTGACATCGGATACTACTTTCACTATTCATTTGTGCAACATACAAAAGTTATAGCAGAAATAGCCTGTTGAATGGTCGATTTCGTGCACTGCTCATCCTAACCGATATTTCAGAGACGTTATATGATAGGAGACTTGAGAACATCTCAATCCGAGCCTTGGCCTTCAGCATTAGTCTCTTCCAATCATCAAGATGCTGCCACCTCTTCGTCAGTTGATCCCTCCAACCCAGAGTCTGCTATCAGCTTCTATCATGTTCTCCTATCGAGTCCACGGCCATGTTAATGCAGTATATCTTGGGCTCGATCCTTTAATGCTATTTTGGGTAGTCGGTCCCACCCTGTCTACATGACCCACTTATTGGAGTTCACGTATCTTTACGCAAGCAGATAAAGATGCTTCGCTAAATAATGAATACATCTTATGGTTGTAACGTAGTCTCCATTCAATTCCTTATTTCACTGAGCATGTTGAATCCAAAAACAAGTACGTCCACTGCCTCTTTAGATTTGCTTGTCGTGGTCTTTGTTTCGATTTCATATAACAGCACAGGTTTAACTAGTGATACATAAATACGAGACTTATTGTATTTTTTATGTGCAAAACTCTCAACCCTAGAATGAAGAGTATGGGGTGATAATCTTTCTTTGCGGCCTTTACGCCGCATCTGATTTCGTTCGTTTCTATGCCTCTTCTATTCAGATTGCCTCCAAGATAAACGAAGTGGTCTATACGTTCCAGGTTATAATCTCCTACGGTCAAGTTTTGTCAAAAAGGAGTTTGTGTCTTCATTCGAGTCATGGGCTTAGTTATTGTTCCATTAGTTCGTAGGCGTATTTGGTTTGCTTTGAAAGCCAAGGCTCAAGAATGGTCCCCTTGCATCTAAAATCAACCGTGCCATAATTTTGATATCATCGTAAACCGTTTCTAATAATATAGACTTGAACATTATGGGAACTAGCGGCTTCAACTGTTGTCTTCTCGATTACATTCTCCAGTGCAATATTAATTAGCTTTGGGCAATTCTATGCCCTTATTTCAAGCCTGATTCTAGCGTGAAGCTATGCGATAGTTTGACGTTTACCGTGACCTGGGCCTCCATGTGCAACAGCATAACGTAGACCATGCGGACTAGTTTTGTTGGGCTACCAAATTGAAGCATCATTTGATACAGGGTATTTCTGTTGGCCCTATCGTACGCTTACTTGAATCCTACGAAAAATTGGTGCATGTTGATGTTATTTCCAGCTCTTTTTGAGCACTTTCTTAATTGAGAACATTTTGTGGACTCTAGACTATCCAGATAAGTCGCCTCCCTAATATTTTCCTACAATATTTTCATAGTACTGCCATTTTCTTTGGGAGGGAGGTGAATGCCATTTACGCACAGAGTGTAGGACTGCCATGCTCACAAGAAGGCGACTGGGCTACCTTTTAATTACCTCCCCTGTCATCCTGAGAACCTAGACTGGGACAGTTTGACATATTACTTCGGGTCAGGTCTCGTTCTGTTATGCGGTGGGGCGCCTTCAAGCCGGGTGATCCATGTTCTAGCGGGTGGAAGAGGGGAAGAGGAAGTGCCAGACAAGCGATCTCCCGGCCCCAACACTCCCAGCTGCTGTGAGGCCCTTTTAAATTTTAGGACTGCCCGCCAATAATGTGTCACATGGTTCCATTTATCAACTGATTCGATCATCACCGCGACTAAATTATCCAGGGTGAGCTCTTCCGTCTCCCTATAGAGGTCGCTTCTCAGTCTGTCCCATTTCACGCACGCAAAACATTTACGGCAGGCATTTTCTACCTCTTCTGGGCAATACCGACAATCGGGGGACCGTGACTTGCCAATCTTGAGGAGGTTAGACTGAAAACACCCATACTCGCTCAAAAGCTGGGTCAGATAGAAGTCAGTCCCACCATGCCTTCGATTCAGCCACGGTCTCACATCTGGAATGAGGTACGCTTTCTAATTGCTGCCAATCGTTGAGTGAGCGCTGCCTTTCCCCACGGACAACTATCTCCCTCTAATCCTCTTGTTGACGCAGGTAAATAGAGCGGCGCTCTCTCGCAAGGAGGGCAACAGGTATCACGCCTGCAATTAGTCTCACCACCGAATCAGACACTGTCGATGCAATTCTCATTGCTCCAGCTTTGTATATCTGTTCCAAGTGTTGGGCTGGGTCTCCCCATATTGGCCATAAGTCGACTCCTAGTCGGTACTCTTCAAGCTGCCTTCGAAGGCATTGCCCAGATTTGCTCAAAGAAACTCATCTTCGAGTCGATCAGAAGCCCCAGGTACTACACCGCCGGAGGCGATTCGACTAATATGTGTCCAATACTCGTCACGGTTCCGTGCTCCCTGCAGCGGGGCACCTGCTGTGAGTACCTCGTCGAACCTCGTGACGTCCATCCTTCCGATTTCCATCCAATTGTAAAAAGCATAGAGCAAGGACTTCGTTAGACCGTATCGTTTACTTCAAGCAGAAGTCACTAATGATCACTGGCTGAGTAGTCCTCCAATACTCTTCAATTGCATATCCTCCATACGAAGAATTCCGAGACAAATGTCACGTCGGGTATGGATAATTCACAACCGATACGGTGGGATGTCGGCGCATTGCCGGTGTGTAGTACGATGAGCGTTGTCCTTGCCACCATTTCTAGGAGGCATGTCCCATTCGAGTGATTAAGCATTGAAGTCTCCCCCAACGAGAACGTTCTCGTCTGCGTTCAAAACAGCGTCCTCCAAAGCATTAAGCTTGGCTTTGAAAAATTGCAATGCCAGTTACATCAGGATGCCATAATACCAAACTTTTTATCATGGTGTTGCTCACTCAGCAGCATAAATTCGCCCAACTTAATTTGACATTTCTTTGTTTCAGTGTTTGACAAGTTCAACCATGGAGAGGTACAAAATTGAGCAGCGTGTTAAGTTTGTTGAAGCCTTTTACGAAACTGGGCGTTCAAGTCAAAATGCATTTCGTGCATTTCTGAATATTTTGGTCTGCATAATCGACCAAATGTGTCCACAATCTGGAGAATTGTGCGCAAATTTCTGCAAAATGGGTTTGTAGGAAATGTAAAATCTACTGTGCGTGCTCGCCCAGTTCGTTCTGCGGAAAACATTGTTGTCCTTTGCGATAGTGTAACAGAAGAGCCGTCAACGTCGACTCGTCGTCGTGCCCAACAATTGAACATCTCACGAACATCATTGATGCGAATTTTGAATAAAGATTTGAATTTACACGCTTACAAGGTTCAATTGACTCAAGAGCTGAAGCCTACTGACCATTTCAAGCGTCGGCAATACTCCAAATGGTTGGTTGAGCAGACAGAAGGAAATAGTGACTTTACAAAGGAAATCATCTTCAGCGACGAGGCACACTTTCATCTAAGTGAACTCGTTAACAAGCAGAATTGCCGCATATGGGCAAATGAGAATCCACAAGTGATTGTTGAAAAGCCGAAGATCCCCAAAGAGTTTCTGTTTGTTGCGGTTTATGGGCTGGCAGAGTCATCGGGCCGGACTTCTTCGAAAATGAGGACGGCCAAGCAGTTACCGTGAATGGTGTTCGCTTTTGCGAAATGATCACGGACTTCCTGTGGCCAGAAATTGTGAACAGTATGGTGCCACTTGCCACGCAGCCAACGGAACAATGGCTCTTTTGCGCAAAAAATTCAATGACCGTGTTATCTCACGTTGTGGCGACGTTAGTTGGCAATCACGATAATGTAATTTGACACCGTTGGACTTCTTTCTCCGGGAATATTTAGAAGAAAAAATGTACGTCAATAAGCCAAGAACAATTCAAGAGCTAAAGGATGAGATAATTCAGCACATTAACGACATTGAATCTCAATTATGTCGGATCGGTTAGAAGTATGCCGCCGTAGCCGTGGCGAACGTTTGGGCGAGAATTTGTTTAACACATAATTGTCATAGATCCTTCTATTATAATGAAAAATATTAGCATAATTCTCTGAAAACTTTTCGTTTTGTTTACAATTAACATCATGCGTTTTAGTTTGACCACCCTTTGGTTCGTTTTTGTCCTCGAAAGCCAACCAGGCTATCGAGTTTTGCAGTGTCCAATAATTTATTCCGCGGCAAATATACCGCACAATAGATTGATCCAACAATCCACCCCTTTCACCCTCGGCGTATATTTGGAAGTGATAGTCCAATACGGGTCCACCGCTTTTTCTCACCATACGTAAATGAATGTCTGACTCGTCGGCATCATCCGGAAATATTCGCAAGAATTCAGTTGTCAACTATTCGAGGTTTACAAACACGTCACTGTTGGAGTCCAGCCAGAGTTTTACGGAGCCCTTCAACTTGCCCTGAATCGCGAAAATCACAATTGTCCCGTCCCATTTCTACGCTCAAATTAACTTTTGACCCAATGTACGTCATTTACGTCCCTCGCGTTTTAAAATTTTTATCGGCAGTCGGTTCGCTCGCTTACAGACAAGTTCGATGCGGCGTCTGCATTTTTGGGGAGTGGAGTTGACGTTTGAGCGGGTCGTTGATTTCCACTCAAAATATGGACGTCGGCACTAGGTCGTTCAACAATTGCTGGCAGATTCACGATCGACTGCTGCATTTCCGACATTTCGCGGTCATCCACCTCGTCAACTTCGATTTCAGCACCTCCCACGGCCTCGGTGAGCCGCAATATAAAAGCAGCCTTGTTGCCGGAGGCACTGATTGCACGTGACCTTAGTTGATCTTTTATCGAAGACACGGAGAGCAAATCGATTGCCACGAGAGTCAGGTTCGGTGAAAAACGCTACGTCAAAATTCAAAGTAATCGAAGGTCAATATCGAGTGCGTATCGATAAAATCCCAAACGCTAGTGTGGTGGAATTTGCAGACAGCAAACGAATACACAGGGGTGACTATTTTCATAAGCAACAGCTGAATACGAATGAACGCAGTAACAAGATGCGAAGCACGGCTGTGATGATTCTCGCGACCATGAGCGGCGCTTTAGTATTGATGTTACACACACTTGACGTTTCACACAGTGACACGATGCAGCAAATAGAAACAATAGTTGCACGCCGGTATCAACAACAACAGCATCTGGATAAAAACAGCAACGTGTGCAGCTTAAAGCGATGACTGCACAAAAGGATTATTGCTATCGGCAACACGTAGGTGTAGCTTATGCCAACAGTACTGCGATACAATAGCGGCGTGCGCAGTTTGAAACGATGGTTGCACAGAACACTGCATACGCAGGCAATCTATGTAGAAAAAAACTTCACACAAGTAAACAACGCCGGGGTTTTACAACAAATTCCTGCACGCACATTGGAACTTATTCAGCGGATTGATGTTGGCCCGCAACATAATGGATGGCGACATGTGCAGACAGCTTCGGTGACTGCACACAATCCAAATTGCTAACAGCAACACAGTGACGATGGTGGAGTGCACTGGTTGAAACGAACACCGCACACTGGTAGAAACTATGGCGGCACCACGACGTAGTTGATAGCGGTATGTGCAGACAATGACGACGACTGTACACAATTCAACTTGCCAACAGCACAATGAAGACACTGGGGGTGCAAAGGAACGTTGCCCACCCAGACGGCACGTTGTGTACAGACGGAACTATATGCTTCTGAACGGCGGTAAAATTTCGCAACAAATTTGTTTACGATGAACTGTCGCCCGGAATGAATCAAAGAGGACATGAAGACGTAGTCGATGGCAGTGTGCGCAGACGATGACTGCCCAACACGATAACTGCTATCGTTGACGCACGATGCTGTGCGCATGGAAACGATGTCCACTCAGACCCGACGTGTGCGGGATCAGCCACATATAAGTAAATGGCGGCACAGCTTCGCAATAAAGTCCCTTTACGACGAACTTGCCACCCGAAACGGATCGAGTGCACTGTCGATGGCGGTGTGCCCAGATGATGGTGACTGGCGGGTGACACAATTCATGTAGATAGAGCCACTTACAAATAAATCTGCACGTTCAAACTTGCACCGAACGGTTGAAATTTTTCGGGACTCAGCAACGCGCGAGTTTACAAATTTTAACGATAAATGTTATCACTACTGTTACACATTCCACTTCTGAACTGTTAAGGAGGCTGAAATGGTAGATGGCTAATTGAAACACGATACATTATATTATGTACTTATATTTATCAGCAACTTATGCAAGACAAGAAATATTACGACCACTCACGACGATGGCTCGTTACTCAGTTCTTGAAACCTTCAGTTGCTCGACACTCTTCGGCGAAGTCAGTCTTGCCAGATCGGCTGAAGTTGACACATTTGACACCGCCAATGAAATTTTACGAAGTGATGAAGTTTATATTTGACATAACGTTGCTCTTCCTATAGTTCGCAGCACCAGTTGCTAATGTGTGTGGTAGAGAACTGAACTACGAACACCTACAGATACTCGTTTGTAAAGGACCCAGAGGAAATCAATTTATGGAATCTATGTATGAGTCAAACTTTGATAAATCTTAATGTTAGCACTTTAAACGACCGAACATATCTTCTTAGTTTTAAAAATTTATTTTATTTTTAAGGGTTTTGAAAAAAAAAATTTACCAAACTCTACTAAAATCATGACCTGTCTATCTGCCCCGTTCCTCCATCCAGGTGCAATTTTTCTCGCAAACAATAAAAGCTAGAAACATCAAATTTTGTACGTCCGTGAAAACTGGTTCCCGCTTCAGAGCTTAGCAACAAAAAAATTTATAAGGTTTTTAAGCGGGTCTCTTCATATAAGGAAGTGGCCTCCCAAAAAAACTTTTCTCAAAGTTAGCTGATTTGGGTATCAAATGAAAGATCTAAATTAAAACTTTTCAAAACAGGTCTTAAACTGGCATTTCTTGTTTCGGAGCGCGCACAGGAAGGGGACATACACACGGAAGTTATAGCCATTTGAAATTTCTCCCATTACAACAACAATAACTCACGATTTTGGTATTTTGTAGACTTCCATCGAATGAGACACTACAGTTTTGATTTGATCTTCTTGAAATTTTCAAATAAGATCAATAACATAAACATTTTTGGGTATTCATCATCTGGGTGATTTTTTTAGTTTGCAACAAAATGGCGGCCGTTGAAAATGAAGAAACAATGGATTTTCTTCTAAACGTGCAATAGTAAGTAAGTAAGTAAGTAAACTTTATTTAGACTTTTTATAGCTTGACATTACAGAGTATGCTTAATGACTATGTGACATTTGGCAACATATGGATGTCGAATAAACTTTGACGGTTAGAATAAATGTATACTTATATTACATCAGTGTTTTTGGATATATAGACTTTGCCATTTGCTCTTATGGCTTACGACTTGAACAGTTTGACAAATAAATACGTTAAAATTTAAACTAAATCTAATCCTGATATAAATTAAAACTATTCCTAAATCTAACCTAAAACTAAAAGCTGTTTAATACAGCACTCGATCCTATACTTATATTTGTTCTTGAGTATATTTTTTTTAAAGGCTTATGAAACAACCAAATTGCTCCCGCCACTTCTCTATGCGTTTTTTAATCGTTGCTAATATGTACTGGAGAATCGGTTCTATCCCAGTGTCTCTATAAAGGATGGAGTTCCTGTAGTACTTCTGATTAGGCCGTCTGTATTTGGACAGTTATTTCCTAAGGATCTTCTTCTCGAAGATTTGGATTTCTCAGCAGCAGTAGGCGAGATTCTTAGCCATGCTGGAAACGCGTAGATAATGATCGGCTTAATAAGGGTTTTGTACATTAATTTCTTAACTTTTGGGTAGACTGATTTCGAGGAAAAGAGGGACGAAATAATTGCGGACGCTGCTTTCGCTTTACTGATATTTGATATTTATAAGTTCACCAGCAATATGTGCTTGTAAATTCCTACTTTGAGACACAGCAAAGCGGTGCCTTCTCCCGCTGCCATTTGGTGGCATTTATTTCGAGCCCCAAATCCTTTAGATATTGAACGACGTTGTGGGCAGAGTGCTTCAGCTGTATTTGGGCCATCTCTGGGAGGCTTTAGGTGGCAGTGAGGAGGATATCGTCTGCATAAATTGCTATATCGATCGTCCTGCAGTTCGGGCATGAGATATCGTGAAAGAAAAAATTGAAGAGGGCGGGACTGAGTATAAAGCCTTATGGGACTCCCGAGTTGATAGGGATAGGATTTGAAATGAGACTCCCCAGTTTAAGTTGGGATGTTCAATTTGTACCTGTGACCGTTAATCCAAACTGAGCCAAACGCTTTTTTCAGGTCTAGAGCACCGCCGAAGCTAGTAATATTGTTCAAGTATTGCCGAATAATCTTTTCAAGGGGTTTACCCATGTTAGCAAAAGGGAAATCGGCCGAAAATAGTAAATGTTACCTTCGCAACCTGGTTTTGGAATTGAGATTAGTTTATTGACTTTCGAAGGTTCTGCAAAATATCCATTATTAATACGATTAATGTATAATATCGTCAAAAAAGAGAGGTGGGCTTCCTGCACTTCTTGAGTAATCTGTTTAGGATGTCGTCACGCCCGTGAGCTAGTTTGCTATTTAAGGCTTTCAGGAGATCTTCTTCTTCCGTTTTCGAGGTGGAAAAACCGGCGGAGACTGAATGTTGTGGAGAGGATGCTTTATTATAACTGGAGAATACAGTTAAATAAGATCCCCCGTATCCTTCCGACGTTAGTAAAACCTCTGCTATAGCGTTGTTATTTAAATCTGAGTTAGACGACTCACGGCGACGATATAGCTGTTTGAAGTATTCCTCACATGCAACGATCTTGTCAGATTGGACAATGAAGACTTCATTATCTCGCTTTCTAGGGTTTTTCTGAGTATTGAATTTGGAGCTTTTACGGTCTGTGAGCTGATGTACAGTTTTAAACACATCTGAGGATGGTTGCAGTGGTATCAGTCTACTTTTATAGAAGTTGTTGACTTCGGATTTGATGCGTTTTTGGATATCACGGTAATGCTTATTATTTGTGTTTTAAGCTCCATTCAATTAGTTAAAGCTTCGATGATAAATATGCTTAAGCCGTTGGAGCATATGCTTGCGAGTATTTATTAATTGAAGAGTCTCCTGAGTTAGAAATCTTTAAAGCGGGCGGCGGGGTTTCTGGAAGGAGGCATGTTGGTCTAGACACTCTATAATAGCAGATGGTAGTGCCAATATATGAGAGTCTATTTCTGCGTTCGAGAGAATGATATTTTCCGGTGGGAGATTTGGAAAGAGGTCTTTGAGGTCTTTTCTGAAGTTTGGCCAGCCTATGGAATTAAACGGTCTGTAGTGAGGTGGGCAAGTTGGAACTGTAATCTAACGGTTATGTTGAGATAGAGGCCATGATTTATTTATTTCTTTTTAACAGAAAATCCAATTACAAAACAGATTAAATAACAGCACTGCAAAATAGATTAAGTAATAGCACGGCAAGGAGAAAGAAAAAAAAGACATGCAAATAGCAAGATAAAAGTAATAAAAAGTGCAAAAACGAGGACAAAAAAAATTACTAAGCGTTGAGAAAAAGAGAGTTGACATATTTTTTATAAACTAAATATGAGAGGGGTAAGGGCCCAAGCTGAAGGTCATCATGGTTGCGAGGTAATCTGAGCATGTGTGATTGAAAATACACCAAACTACGTGCGAATGGAACATTAAAGATATTCGACGATCTTGTAGAATACATAACGCGCCTCACTGGAACCTGGTTGATTAGCCGAGTATCGAGCAAATCACGGAAAAGCCTGCTAAGGGAACATTCATCAAGGTAGAGTGAACGCCTTTCCAGCGAAGGAATATTGAAGATAGATAAGCGTGCTTCATAAAAAATGTAGGGAATCTGGAACTTCAAGAAGATGATCCGGGAAATCTTTTTTGTACAGCTTCTAGCGTCGACTTCAAACACTTCAAATGAGGCGACCAAACTGGCGAACAGTACTCAAGGATGGGACTGTAATGAATTTCGAAATGTCCGTGCAGGACACGGGTGCCGATGGTCTGGCACAAGTTTCAGCGAGCTAAAACAACACCGAGCTCAGCTAACTAGCTTCGCTTAACGACCGTGTACGCGTGCTTGACGACTAGCATTTGCGGGATCATATGAGGCGGGTTCTTGTCGAGTCACGAAGCTACACTACAAAATACTTATCACGCGTACTCTACTCTACAAGGCGTACCGATCAATTTTTATTATCTTTAGAAATGTTCTATTAGGTGTTAATTAAGCTACTCTACAGTAATTCAATTTTTTTTTTGCCTCGTTAAAGTTAGCGGACACGGAGGCTTGAGACAAACGCAAACATTACACAAAAAGCAACCGTTACTTTCTCCGAAGAAGGTCGTTGCATTACAAGGGGAATGTCAAACCTAAAGATGTTGAAGTGGCTGAAGTGAACCCCTCATCTCTGCGTAAAGGATGGAAACTTGACAGATGTAGATAACTTTACACTAGTAAAACAACAAACTAAGTAGTTTCGACGGGGTGACCACCTTATCTCTTCAGGAGCAGCCACTCCTGATCACCACGGGGCTGCTCGACTGCTTATGTTTATTACAGGACGAACCAAACTAGAATATAATTTAACACGAAAAAGGATCGGAAAAAAATATAGGAATTTCTTGAAATCTAGCCAGAAATGCGAGAGGCTTTAAAAGTAATTTCAGAAATATGAAAATCGAACTTTAATTTAGAGTCGAAAGTGACACCTAAGTCCCTGAAATGTGGCACCGTACTTAGCTAATAGGGCAAGGGTTATTAGAAAATGAGAGATGGATGCACTTAAAAACATTTAGTGTAAGTATGTTATAAGAACTCCAAATTAAAATGGCATTCAAACCATCTTGAAGCAAGGCGACACTACTTTGAAAACTTTGACGTCATCTGCATAAACAAGGCAGGAGGAGTCGATGACGATGGATGGTGAGCCATTTATAAACAGAGTGAACAATAGTGGGCCAAGAATGGATCCTCCAGGAACCTGTGAAGACGGATGGAAGGGAGTAGAAAGAAAAACTGGAGGTCAGGTCACAAAAAACAAAATGGCGGCCAGTTGAAAGTCAAAACTTCAAAGGCTTCTAAAAGTCACAATTTTGATCCGACATATATAAAACTTAGATCTACAGACCTTAATATTTTGGTGATCATGCATGTGCAAATTTCAAAATGGCGGCGGTTTAAATATGCGTTTTTTTCAGGTTTTTGTGACGCTCTAGCGGTCACATTTTCCAACGGATTTTGATGAAACTAGAGATTATGAATCTCTGTGCTATGTTGTTGTATTACGAATGAAAAATAAAAAAGTCGAAAATTTAAAACCTAATATTTTTAGCTGCCATTATCACTAAAAATCGAATTATTTTGCCCTGTCTAGAGTGAAACTCCGATTTGAACGAGATTCGGCACATTGATTGATGAGGTCCTACACACAAAGATTTAAAATAGTCCAAAATCAAATGCATGCATTCAAAATGGCGGCCCCCAAAGGTCAGAAGGCAAGCGCAGTTCGTTATTATAGTAGCAACTGAAATAATGAATTTTTTTCATGGAAACGTTTTAAATGACTTATCTTGAACGTATTTATAAATCAGAATATTTCTCAACAGATTCTGATAAAACTTGAAATTATAAGTTACTAAGGCAAGTTAATTTAATTTAATTATGCAAATCGGATGAAAAATAAAAAAATTCGAAAATTTACAGCTTAGTATTTTTAGCCACCGTTTTCAATAAAAATTCAAAATGACGGCCCCTGGTGATTCAGAAAAGAATCGAAAATGTATATATTAATGGCAATGCAAGTGCTGATTAAACTTTTATGGAAATCTTTTGAAATTAACTATTTGAGCTATTTAAGCCGACAAGTTAACACCTTTGTGTGGTAACCACTGTGAAATGTATAAACAGCAAATGTGAGAAGGGCGAAACGAGTATAAATATGTTGATAACAATTTATTACCCGCCGATTTTCAATATGTGATCCATACGTGTGCAACTAAATTTAATTAGCAAAATATTTGCGCCTCAATGAAGGCTCTTCAAATACGAACGGCGGCAGATCCTTTCTGTTAATAAATACCCATGTAGTGCTGCAAAAATTACAATAAGAAGTCCAGTAGTAGGCAAGCCAAATTCTTTTTCAAAACCTTACGCTACGTACGAGAAATTTACCTCTCCGGCTGGTACTGCCAACGGGGATTTTTTTCCTAGGGTAATTTTCTGAAGTATGTTCGTCCCCACATGCTACACATCGTAGGTTGAATCCACAATTGGTGAATACGTACCTGAATATTTTACAAATGATAGCATTGAACCATATCGCTCCTTTCGGTGCGTTCCCGTACGGCTCGTTGGTTTAGAATATAGCACAGTTTTATTACTGCATTCTTATCTACATGCGAGCCCACTGTTAGCTCAAATAAGTCCAAGTCGATCTTATTTGCTCACGACGATGCAGCGATAAGTGGGCTGACAGACTTTGGGCCTAAATTTGGAATATGGGTGGCTCTGTCCTCTTGAACCGCCTCAGCCCCAAATTCGGAACCAACACCCCTTAGGATCACGACACACTTTTTCCTTTCTTCGGAGGGTGAACGAGTACTCCACTGTTTCAGTGTTTTTAAGCAGGTTCGTTATGTAGTCGTGGAGATCGAGCCTATCCACTATGATTTTTAGTCGGAAGTTCAACAACTTTGTGACTCTGTACTCTAGACAAGTACCGTCGATAGGTACCTATCCATAATACCTTTAAGTACTGTTGCCTTCACATTTTCTATGAAAATTGGTGGGAACCATACCTTCGTCGTTCTATTCTTAGTTGTGTTTGTTTTATCATTTTCGTTGTCGTTCACCAGTGCGCTGAAAGGATTACTGCTAGGTGTGGGTCGGTTTGACAAAGGAGCCGGTGTGTTACGTTTTTCGACTAATTTACCCTTCGCTAATATGAATTCATTTACCTTACAGTTATTAGATTAACGTCTTGGTTAAAGCTGTCGTATCGTCCGCATCCATCCTGTCCTGTTTTGCTTGTTCCGTCATCGTGTTTGCTTGCTGACAGCAACTAGTCCATTTTGCCGTCCCTAAAATTCAGTCCACGGTGTATGCTATGCTGCAATGGGTGCTCGCTCAAGATGAAGTTTCTTCTTTCTTCCGGTCTTTGATCTTGTATGATGAGGTATACTTATAAATTTTCGTTTTCTAATAAATTTTTTATAATTTCGATATTGACGGATTCACACACGTGATGACAGCTTCAACATCCAAACGTCAATCCTTCAACGTGCGCATCTCTTTGGCATTTCATAAGTTAAGTACAAAACCTTTCTGATATGAGCGTAGGTCTACCTAACTTTTTATTTTTATTATGAACGCAAACACATTTCGGTGTATTTTGCATCCCGTTGTCAGCAATCACAACTAAACTTTTTAGTTTTCAGCTTTCTAAGTTAAGCTTGATTTGATATTCGTAAAAAGTGCGGATTGAATGTTTCCTTAATCGAACTTCGAAGTGTTCTCATCGTTTTTACATAAAAAGCTTCATATGCGTCTCCCCCGTTCTAATTTTGTAACTTTGACTTGAAAAACTAAAAAAAATTCTCGTGATTGCTGCCAATTTAGTACTTGATACTCTGAAATACATCCGCGTTTATGATTGGAAATAAATTAAGATATTAAATTGATTTTTAAAAAAACTAAAAATAGGTCCGGCCGTTCAAAGTTCTAAACCTAAGACCCTTCGTTGCACATCAAAAATGAATGATTTAATCACATTTTAGTACTTTGTTCTGGTAGTCAACACATTGAAAAATTTGCATGCAATATACAGTGAACCCAGTGAAAGTCATTGTCATCTTTTCAAATTTTTGTGTAATATTGTATTTATCATCAATATATGATTCGTTCAAAAGATTTAATCTAGAAATTTCCAGCTTTAATTCGAAGATATATATGGAAAATTTCGTGATTACCTTTACTTGCCTCATTTTATCAGTTAAATTTTCTTTTATTATTAATTTATGCTAAACGATAATTTTCTGCCTTCCCAACCGCTGCAATTCCTTCCTCCTCAATATAACGATGCTATAGAAAAGAACCAATTTTCACTTGAACATGGTTGAATATTCATAGCTGCGATTATACCTCTACCGCCGGTAGGTATGTGCATAGGTACGCTTGTAATATGTTAACTGAGGGTGGTGAAACGGTAAATTAATTTCCATACATGCAACGTAATGATTAACACTATGAATTATGGGTGGTGGTGGCTTAAACGATTTGTTTGCTGTAAAATTAATGGTCAACGATATTGCACGGACATGTCAATTTAAATTATTAACTTCCATTGTTGGCGGGAAAAGCTGCGGGATGGCGGAACTTTTGATGTCTGAGTCATGTCAACGAAAGGATGAGTTTTTGCATTGGGAAAATTCTAAGAAGGGGCAATTCTTCACAGAATTGGATTGGAACTACAAATTAATTTTTCTTTTGAATAATTTCGACACCGATTCAGTGCTCTAAATGGTTTGCATATGCTTCAGAACATCCCAGCAATCAGGAATCATATTAAAGGATAGTCATTTTTTATGCCAACCAAATCATACATTGCTCTCCTAGCGCCATCGCTTGAACCAAGTGCTTCATATAACTTCGTCAAGATTTCTTCCTGCACGTTTTAAAAATGTTGTTAATTAACTAATCACTTCTTCTGCTACTTGGTCAGAACACTTTGCTCAAACCACTAGTTAGCAACCACAAAACTTGACTCCCTCACTGCATGCAGCTCAACCGACCATTAAACCAACTAACTTACAAATGTGTGCTAATGAGTTTGTACTTCTTTTCACGCTCATACCCTACGGTAATGTTTTTAATTATTATTCACCTGCCATTTGAAACTTTGCTGTTACCCTTCGTTCTTAAGGAAAAGTTATGCATGCCCAGCGCTCCTTAAACATCACAAGGAAAAAATCAAAATGCAAATACAAAAAATACATTCTCGTTGGGACAATTAGCATATTTTACTTAACGTGCGAATTGTGAGTTAAGAAATATTTACAACGGGACTGTTAACATATTAGAGTCAACTGTTAATTGTTCTCAAATATATTAAAGAAGAGCTAACTTTAACTGCCATAATTACTGCAACATGTCTTCGCAATTCATTTTGATGCAGAAAAAATTAAAGCAGAACTAATCGCAATCGTTTTTAAGGTCATCTTATGGGTTATACGAGTAGTTAGTTGGGTAGTGTTTAACGGATGTGAGACTGCTGCCTCAGTGAGCAGTGGAATGGCCTAGCCTGGCGATGCGTAAGCAACTAGCGTTGCGGTGTCGTGGGGTGAGTTCTTTCCTCAAACGCAAGGACCCACTCCAAAAAAATTTATAGTTTACGAACTTTTTCAGGAAGTAGAAACCGGAGGCATACGACGGGTGTCGAAGGCCGAGGTAACTAATTGAGTTATCAAACGAAGGAAACGCGATGACTTTTCCAAGTTACCCGCACGCGAGGTAGGATACGCGCGAATATTCACGGCCCACAAAAAGAATGGGGCATCCGGGTGGTAGTGGTGCCCCGTCGCACCTTTTCCAACGGGATCAATGATGACCTGACTATGGGAGGAGTGGAAGGTCGATCACCCCAGGCGAGAGCTCCTATAGCGTCTAAAAGAGGAAGCTTCACCCGATAGGTAGCTAGTTTTTTCCGGAAAGAGCCTGACAACATTGCGGGTCCCAAACCCGGTAGAGAGAAAGGAGAAGGCCGAACGCTTCTGGTTAACAATTCATTATATTCACAATTATTATTAATACATGTATATTGGATCAAAGTACGCTCAAAGATGTCATACATGTGTCGACAATTAGCCTGCAACTTATTCATTATGGATCATAGGATGAAACAAAGATATTTACATTACACCTCCATTATATACTTTAATATTAGTTTGGATTTAGTACAGGCTTTGATCCATTTGTCAATTTGTTGGATCAAATGTTCCAATCAATGCGATTCTCTCATATAAATCCTCGTAACAAGATACGTTTGAGTAATGTGTTCTATGCAAGAGAGTAATTACTTGTATCTCATGATAAAAATATAGACGGTTACCAGTACTAATATATTAAGACTATGCTTATTGATGTATTTTATATTCCGTGTTTATTCGTTCCAAACTTTTGGATCGAATGGTTCTAATACTTAAGATTTTTTTGCGCTTAGAATTTGTTGAAGGAATCTTCTTATGGCTTATTTTGTCCCACTTCGATTGAAACATCAATGACAAAATTCGAAAAACTCGATCGAAAATTGTATCCTGTAAATGCTTTGCACAAAAAATCGTTCAAAACGGTCGTCTTTCCATCGGTTGGAACGCCATTTGTATGTGTATCTTTTGGACTTATTGTTGTCTTGGCTATTTTCATTCATAACTAAACTACACGCTACTTTACAATTTCATTTGCAAATTGATATTTTTTATTCCTATAAACACCGTTTGTCTTCTTTTCATTCCAATTATAATATTATATGATAAATCCTACTTTAAAATGCAATTATCTAAGAAATCAGGTTTTAAACAAATATAATAATAGAGAGATAAATGCACAGGTACTCAATCCCATTTTCTCGACCAGCGCTCGTTGCAGAAAGGAGGCGGCCTGATTGTTATTGCTCATTAAGTTTCCACTAATCGTAATTTATTGTATTGTCTAGAAAAAATTTTTGATTAAATTTTAGCTTATTAATGTAACTATAATTCTCTTGAAAATTTTCATGAATGCATCGATTATTATTGCTTGGAATTTTTCACAACTTGGCCGTCACGTTTGTTCGATCGGAATTGTCAAATAGAATTTGTTTCAATAGGTATTGCAACAAGAATGCTACAGAATATCGTTAGTGTGAACATATAATTGCATTATAACAGCCTTTTTTATAGTTGGGAGGTCATTCCCATTTACGCACTGAGTGTGGGGCTCACATGTTCGCAAGCGACTAGACTACCCACTAAACAGCTCCCCATTCAACCTGGGAACCCGGCTCGGAACCGTTTGACACATTATTTTGGGCCAGGTCTCGTTTTCTTACGGCGTGAGGCGCCTTCAAGCTGGAGGGCTCCTCCTCTAGCGGAAGGCAAAGCGGAAGAGGAGTTGCCATACAAGTGACCCCCAGGCTCGATTTCCCCGTCTGCTGTGAGCCCCTTTTATCTTTTAGGACTGTCCGAACATAACGTGCCACATGGTTCCATTTGTCAACCAATTCAAGTATCATCGCAACTATACTAGCCGGGGTGAGGTCCCCCGTCTCCCTGTAGAGGTCCTGTCGGAGCCTGTCATACGTATGGCACCAAAAAATGTGTGGCAGGCTTTGTTTTCCTCTCCTGAATAAAACCGATAACCGGGGGTGACTTATCAATCTTATGCAGGTAAGACTGAAAACACCCATGCCTGCTCAAAACTTGGGTCAGATAAAAGTCAGTCTAACCATGCCTTTGATTAAGCCATTGTCTCACATCTGGGATGAGGCACGCAGTCCCTTCGGGCAATGCACTCAAGACTGCTGTCAATCTTTGAGTGAGCGCCGTCTCTCCTCGCGAACATGCGTCTGGTTTTCGTCTTCACCTAACATGAGTAAATAGCGCGGCGCTCTCTAGCAAGGTGGGCAACAGGTATCACGCCTGTAATAACTCTCAACACTGAATCAGAGACTGTCAGTGCTCCTCGTCTCTGTACCTTTGCCAAGCGTTTTCGCTATACCTACTTACTGAGAGCCTCGCCCCATATTTCTGCTCCGTACAGTAGCACTTACCCTACAGCACTCATCAAGAGACGTCTTCTTGATGGGCAGGTTCCAACTTTGTTGGCCATAAGTCCAATCAGAGCCACTTCTCCCAAAGCAGCCTTCTCAGCCGTTGCTTTGATTTGCTTCGAGAAACTCATCTTCGAGTCGATCAGTAGTCTTCTTTCCTTAATGAGTTTTTCTAGCACTTTCCCAGCCCTGTCTAGTATGCATAACGGGCGGTATATAGACGGTGATCCGCGATTTCCTTTCCAATTGCTGATCAGCACGAGCCTCGCCACCTTCTATCGTACCAGGGAATGACAGGACCGCCTCTTCCAGTTCTGGCTGTGTGAAAAGTAGATACTCGATTGCTATTTCACCGTGGACAGCGTCAACACAGGCGGAATGGGTGGGGATGAGTGTCCGTGCTATCTCTTCCATCTTTCCCGCATCATGTGTGCAAGGCGTCCATAGGGAAACAAGCTTCCGCATAATTATTTTGTGGTCAAGGCACCACGGTTCGTCGTTCACATTGTCCACCAGATCTTGCCAGCACCGAGCTTTGCTGTTTTCAAGGCATCCCTTGGCCAACATTCATACTGCTACGTACTTGCATGCCTCGTCACGGTTCGTTGCCCGTTGAACCTCACGCCGAAGCTTGTGACACTCCCTTCGCTTTTCGGCGATTTCAGCTGACCACCAGTACACTGGGGGTTTGTCGTGCTGGGATTTTCGACGGGGCATAGAAGCGTTGCTAGTAGTCGTAATGTTGCTCATAGTTGAGTTCACCACGTCTTGCGCTGCCAGTTCTTCCATTCCCTGCGAATCATCCCGCAGCGGAGCACCTGTTGTGATTACCTTGACGAACCTCTCGACGTCCATCTTTTCAATGTTCCACCCAATTGTACAAAGTTTAGAGCACGGACGTTTGGAGACAACATCGCTGACCTCGAGCAGAATGCGCTGTTGATCAACGGCTGAGTAGGCCTTTAATACTCTCCAATTGTGTTTCCTCCATACTTTGAACTCTGAGGCGAAAGTCTCGTCCTGTATGGCTCCTTCGCAGCTAATACGGTATAAATTGGACGCATTTCCGGTATCAAGTACGACGAGTGCTGCTCTGGCTGCCATTTCTAGGATTCGCTTTCCTCGCGGGTCTGTTATCAGGCATGCCCCATTCGAATAGTTCATCGTCGAAGTTTCCCCCAACGAGACGCAGACGAAAACCTGTCTGCGTTCGAGACAGCGCCCTCCAAAGTATTAAGCTTGGCTTGGAAAGATGATATCGGTTCGTTTGGCATTAGGTATGAACTTAAGAAGGTGGCCCCTGATGGTGGCGGGACAAGTTTCATCAGAATACCTTGCTGCAGAGCTTTATCGTGGTGTTGCTTACTTAGCAGCAAAAACTCGGCTCTCATGTCCCGCGAAAACTGCTCAAGCAGGTTTCGGGAAATTGAACTGTGGTATAGGTTTAGCTGCAGGATGCGGGTCATCGAATTTCGAATTTGGCCTTGGCTGGGGCTTCCTGGAAAAACCGGCACTTCTCTGGTCCAAAGACGTGCCCAAGATGCGGTCTTGCGTCCTTGCAAAGAGTACAGTGCGCTTCCTTTGTACACTCTTTCCTTTTATGTCCCATTTCACCACGTTCTTAATATAGGGAAGTCCTATCGGATCCTTTGCATACTTGTGCGGTGCGATGATTGCCAAGGCATTTGAAACATTGAAGAGGCACTGCTCTTCGCCGTATACTGTAGACTACCGTCCCTTTCCTCACTTTGCCCTGATTCAGAAATTGTTCGGTCTCCTTTCGGCCAAGTCAATGATGGCCATGCGTGTCCCGTATGGTATTCTGGTGTCAGCCTCGCTTAGATCCTGCCCTCGCTTGGGAACTCCTTCTTGATGGTCTTTTCTACTTCAGCAATGCCCGTGACGCGGTGAATGTCTCTTATTTCAGTTCCGGCTCAGTTGCGCTTTAGCGGAGAAGTTTCTTTACTGTGGCGTAGATTGCTTCTTTATTATCGGCCTCTGCTCCAAATTTGATTAGTATGTAGCCCGACTGGGTTGATTGTATTGCTTTAATAGCAGTATTGGTGTCTTTGGGCTTTAATTTTCCCCTGATATCCCGCCGCACTCCTGCGTAGGATCAACCACCTTGGGGTTTACGGAGCATGGCCTGTTGCCGGCATCTTCGTCGGGGCTTTTTTCGCGCCTGCCTCACATCAAATCGTTACGTGCTTGGCGTCCGTGCGAACTTTATTTTCTGACACTTTCTTAAGGAGTTTCTTTGCGGCTTTCCTCGCATCTTTTGGCAGCACAGTTTGGAACCTCTGATCTGGCGTTTCACATCCAGAAAGTGCCTCTTCACTCCTTGTTTTATGCTGATCTCCTTCAATTTGGCTAGACACCAGTATTTTATTGATGCCTGATGGTGGAGCTATCTTCGGCCTTCTCGTCCTCTTCAGCTTTCAACCAACTCCTCCGGTAATGGCCTATGCGGTCTACGAGCTCCTCAAGTCTAAGTAGTACATTTGTTTCTCCTGTGCTGATTTTTGGATAGTCGTATGCAGATTACATTCTTTTTAGAACAACTTCCGCGAATTCGCTGGGCAGCAATTACACTCTGCGGCTACCTTTCGCTGAAGAGGTTATCGACTTTTTTTACCGGGTATAATACTTCCGCCACATATTTGACGGTGGCGATGAAAGAACACAGCGGCGTTTTATTTGTTTGGTCACTTGTTTCTTTCCCTGCCATGATTACTTTGTGTTTCGGGAGGTAAGACCCTTGCTTTGGTCGCTTTGGTAACGATCACAGCAGTAACCATCCAATTTTGATGTTCTTTATACTTTGCCCCACCGTGTGAACATCTGACGCATCCTGGATACTTTCCTGCTCTTCCTTTTAAGGACGTTCTGGTGTTCGCATCATTTTTTTATTTTTTTATCCACCCGAGTGCCGCAAGAATCTCAGTCTGGACAAGACTGTCTGTCTGTTAATTTCTGTTTTTCGTTCGTCTTCACTGTCCTTGTGTTCATCGTTGTTTCTGTCAGGTTTAGGACCGCTCCCGATGTGCTGAAAACATTGTAGCTGCAGCCGCTGGCTGCGTTGTCATTTTTATTTTTGCTTACTTTTTTTTAAATTTATGATCTGTTTTTAGGGTTTCTAGTCAAAATTGCTCCAGTTTGATTGCATCCCCCCCCCCCTCGGAGCCGCTTTCTCTGTTTGTGTGTGTAGCCGTCTTTTTGGTCCCATGGTTAGCTTTGCACAGGAGCGAGGCCATGCGAATCTGGGCACAAGCTCTTGTTGTGTTCTGAGCCAGACCAGTGCTTATCGGGAGTCTGTTTCAACCGAACCTACACCGCCAACCCATTTGAGCGAACTTCGAAGTTCCTCCGAGGCAACTTCGAAGTTACCCAGCTCGATGGTCCAATTATGTCTGCGTGAAACAAGTAAAATGAATTTAATGATTGTTTGGGCAACTATTATTTGTTCCTTATTCGTACGATCATTTTATACATCTTTTTTGCGCTGATGCGAATTACTTTGCTCGCGCATGTAAGGTAATTAATGCCATCTTAAGCAAGTCAATATTCTTCGATTGAACTTTGATGGATCTGGCTATTTGCTTGAGGTAGCAGTAATTTTACATTAAACTTATTGAAACTGCAATTGACATTTTCGTTGCGTAAAGACGTTTTTTAAACCGCTCCTTTCATTAATTTTAAAAATTAATTAATTTAAAAATTAATTAATTTTTCACAAAAGTCGGTTGAAATTAATTTTTTAATTGAAAACCATCAGCGTCGAATTATTAGAATATTTATCGAATACCTGAAATTTATTTCCTGAAGAAGTATCAAAAAGGGAAAATACATTCAAGTGAAGTCCCGGCTTATTAACATTCCAACCAATCTCGCTGCAAATGCAACGAGATGGAGGAGAATTCGATAGCAACGAAGAAAAACCGAAAATTTTATCAGTCATCGAGATTGAGCAATTAATCAAAGCTAATGAGAAAGCCGAGAAGGTTGAGGGAGAAAATGGAGAACTCAGACTTCGGATCCAATTGCTAGAAGAACTTGTTGGAAAATTGAAACTCAACAAGCAAACGAAACCATCAAGAAAGAAAAAGAAGTCAAGTCAAAAGCGACCGAAGACAAGAAATCGAAGAAACCGCAATAAGAACCTGATCAAGAGGGTGTCTTCAGCGCAGGCGGAGCAAACGTCAGCATGAACTTTTATGCAGCGCTAGCTGGACTAGACCATTCCATGAGTATTGAAAAGGATGAAGGTAACAAAAATTCTGAACATTGTATTACTAACCCTGATAATGGGTTCATCGAATATTTAAAAATTAAAAATAGGGTGAAAATACCAAAAATTTTGTCTGCCCCACCTATCAACGTATTTAGGAAAACAGGCAAAGATAGTGTTCGACTTTTGGCAGCCGAAAATAAATTAAATGATTTTGAGGTCAAGAGATTCAATGCCGGTAAACTGATAATTAAAACTAAGTCATTGGTTGATTTTCAGGCAGGAAAAAGTGCGTTGAATTTTACATGCACCCCCAAAAGCGAAAAAACCAGACCTTTTTATTGAAGTGTCTGGACTGAGGAGAGGACACAGTCGATCTGCTTCAAGTGCTTCGAGAAGTTGCACCAGAAATCGAATTTATTACAGTTGAAGACTTTGCAATAAGGAGATCGATTGTCGAGCGTAAAAACTTGCCTCATTACTTAGACCAGATTTCCAGCAAAAGCAGTTCAAGTGCCCTAACAAAAATAAGGTACTTGAACTTCCATATGGTGAGGTGGAAACGCCTCTAGAAAAGCGAGGTCGACCAGTGCTACAGGTACCGAAGATTCAGTCATTCGGCGCCAACTGCGCCATGAAATGCAGAGGTGTAAAGTGCAAAGATGTCCATGCTCCCGGCGAGTGCAAATTGACTCGGGTGGAGCCAAAAGAAAAACTATATTGTGTGAACTGTGGTGTCTTTGGACATCCAGCATCATATCGAGGATGCCCCGGTATCAAGATGCAAAGGTAAAATTTACTCCGAAACAAAGTGAAGCACACCGCAGTGTGATACCTACCAACTTCGGCAAGCCCGGGGTGTCATTTGCACTTGCTGCTAGAGGACCAGCAGACAATGTAAATAAACCAAATAATGTAAGTGCCAATAATCAGCTGCTTCTCAAAATTTATCAGCAATTAAATTCCTTTTCGGAGAGAATCGATAAACAGGATTCTAAAATTAACCTTGTTTTTCAGTGTTTACGTCTTTCAAATGCCTTAAAATAAGTTGTCATCCAGTCATATTCCCACGGATAGGATTCATCTCATCTCGATCAACGACAAGTCCATTGTGAGTCTACATCGACGTGACTGTCTCTTGGACTCCCTTGTCAAGCAAAAGCCTGACATCATGCTCCTCACTGAAACCCACCTCAATTCATGGCAGTCCATGACATTCAAGGCCTTTGAATTCGTAAGAAACGATAGGGTAAACGGTGATGGGGGAGGTGGTACCGGGATATTGGTTCGAAGACCCTATTGTTTCCAAAATATTGAAAAAGTTGAACTCAAAAGCTTTGAATCTCTTGAAGTGTCCGTTATCAACATCTGAATGCCAAGCATACGTCATGGCTGAACGCCAAAAATAGTCTCAGAGGTATATTTCTGAAATCCTGGATAACAGAGTACCAAATTGAATACATGTGCAATCTATACGGGTCGAAGTTCCCAACATACCCTAGGACAAATTTATATTTAGACCTCTGCAATGCTGAGTTGAATTCAGCTTCAATAGTCCTCAATGGAAACTGCAGGTGCTTCCTTACGATAGCGACCATAACGCAATCGTAATGGAAATCAATCATCAAAGGGATGATCTCTTCCTCATTCCAGATCAACATGAAAATTATCGGTTGGATTAAAAAAAAAGAAGACTGAGGAAAGTTTCAAAAGAACTTTAACCGGGCTTACCAGAAGCAATGTCCTCTTTCTGATGGTGGCAACGCTTGCTTAATGGTTCCTAATGAGAGAAATCTAACTAACGATGAAATAGATCTCTATTTGTCGAAGTTAGACAAGCTGACGTTGGAAACGATTGAGAAAGTAGTTCCCAAGGTTAAACATCGAAACAAATGAATGATATGAAAAACCAACCATTGCAAGGTTGAAAAGATTGAAAAGCCTTCTCCTTACCCGCATCAACAATATTTATCGGCAAATTTCGCAATACAACCATCCCTTGTTGGCTTTGTTAAAATTACACCTGAAGAGCGTCTGGAATTTAATCCGTTCATACTTCAGTAGTTAGGCCAGCAATCAAAGGGCAGAAAAATTGCTCCAGATGGCGTTTTCTTGAAAGTGAATAGCATATTTCGTAAGAAATGTCGAATGAAGGTATCGAAACTTAATCACTAGTGATGAAATAAATCTTCTCGATATGCCTGGTATCGCAATTGATAGTACGACTCCGAATTGAAATGGAAACAGGATTATATGTGATGAATTGTAGAAACTTGCCCTGATTTTGAATTTGCTCATCTATCAAACCCTGAAAGCGGGAATGAAATATTTTCAGAGGTCGTTGAAGCAAAAGCTCCCGATATTAAATCAAGCCTGAACGGTGAATCTCTTCTTCATGTAAGTGAAACATTAACATCTGACCTCATACCGAGCTTGAATCTTATTGATTATTTTGTCAGCTATGAAGGCTTGTGTTTCATATTCCGCAGGATAAACTACAAGAAATCATGTGGTGCCGACGCTATTCCAAATGTAGTTCTCCGACATTTTCCGAAGGTTGCTATTAAGAACTATTGCACATAGTTCAACAGCATGTTGAGCAATTCATACTTCCCAAATGAGTGGAAAAAGGCTAAGGTATTTTCGATCTTGAAGAAAGTCCTAAAAGCTATCGCCCAATTAGCTTGCTGTCTAACGTTAGCAAAGTATTTGAAGTGATACTAAACAAAGCATTAAACGCCCACATTGAGATATATGAGTCGATGCCAAATTGCCAATTTGGTTTTCGTGCCAGGCATTCGACCATACATGCGATAACGAAAGTAACCTCAGACATCTGTTGGTAACTAAACAACAGGGAATGTGTTGGAGCGTGTCTTATTGATATGGAGAAAGCCTTCGATACGACAGGTCCCCAGGCACCTTGTTTTCATAAGGTGCAATATTTTATACCGGGAATAATTTCTTACAACTGATGGAAATCTGGCGACAATACGCAACGCGGGAACAATCACTGCACCTATACTCTTCTGAATATTGATTCGCAAGCTATTGAATGGCTTTGATTTTAACGTCTCCTAAACGCGATCATTGGTAGCGTTCGCTGATGATTTGATCACTTATACGGCAGATCGTAAAGTTACAATAGTTCAGAGTAATCTTCAAAAAATGCTTAATGATGTGCAGCTTTACACGGACAATAGAAGAATGAAAATTAATGCACAGAAGAGCGAAACAATTTTGTTTCGGACAACGACGTAGGGGGTCAGTCAAGACCTGAAACCTAATTGGATTTCCAAATTGCTACTGGTAAGGGCAGTTCAAAACGGATTCCACATGATTCCTGCGTTCGATATCTCGGCGTTCATCTTGATCAGTATCTGTACGATACTAGACATGTCAAAATCATGCTCAGTAGAGCGCAAAAAGTAGTCATGGCCCTTCAACGACTTTGCATTCCAAATATATTGATCAAAAGGGCAAAGTGGTCTGTGACAATATCGTGATAAGACTAGTTTTAACATATGGATGTCAGATCTGGTACAACCATTGAGTTGATTCTGTGAGAAGACTAAGAGTTTTCGAAGGAAAATGTCTTTGTGCATGTACTGGTTTGTACAGAAAGCTGAGATGGTATGAAATTACCACATACCGAATAGAAAACTTTTATCAAACTGCTATAGTAACGAGAGTCTATATCTTCATATTCTCCAGAATTATATCGGAATATCTGTAATTGTGAGCAAAAAACCCCTGCTGCTCCACCCTAAAGACGGATCTTTCGAGAGTTGTCTCAGGACTGGCATCTTTCTTGGACATGAATCGATGTTTTTGATTCTGACTCACCGATAAGAAGATAAAATATCCTCCGAATTTCAGTTCACGAGACCTACAAACCCAATGAGGATACTCATATACTAGATTCGTTGAGGCTGGTCGAGCAGCGACGGAGCGATCTAGGTATTAGTGGCTGATTGACAGTGTCTAAATTATTCGTGTTTATTTTCTGTTTTTGTGTTTTTCGTTACTTAGTTTTTGAGTTTCAGCTCGTTATTGCTTTGTTTAATGTTGTTGTTGTTTGTTTGTGTTAAAAATTAGGGATAGGTTTCAATATTTAGGATAGGTATATGCTATATTTATTATATTAGGGTTTGAGACAAGATTTAACGTTTAGATTAGGAATATTGTATTAACATTGTTTTACTGTTAGATAAAATTTCTGATTGAAAATTTGATAAGAATTAGGTTATAAAATATTGAATATGGGTAAAGCTTCACTATTGTGTTAAGATTATAATTAATTTTCGAATAGTGTTGATTTGTTATTTCTCTTTTTTCCAATTGAATCAGGAAATATTTAATAATTTTAATCAAGTCTAATTTGATATTGTGCTTTTGATTCAATGATTTTTAGTTTACGAGGGCGGTCCCAAAAATACCCGACCCGACTAAGAAAATATTTAAAAAATTCCGAAAATTTTTTTTTATTTTTCAACATACTCTCCTTTCAGCTCGATACACTTTTCCCAACGATGTTCAATAGCTTCGATATCCGCTTTAAAGTAGGAACCATCAAACGCCTCAGAATAGCTATTAAGCGCGGACTCTACCTCTTCTCCTTTTGCCGCCGAGCCATTTTTAAAAAATTCGGAAAAAGAAAATAATCCGAGGGAGCCAGATCTGGTGAATAGGGTAGGTGAGGAAGCAATTCGAAATTCAACTCATTGATTTTAGCCATCGCAACGACACTTTCTTTTTCGTCAGATGGGGCCGTTTTTTTCTTGATTTCATCCCTCACACGCCGCAATAAGGCTGCACAATATGCGCCGTTGACTGTTTTTCCTTTTTCGAGATAATCAATAAATATTGTTCCACGCGCATCCCAGAAAACGGATGCCATGACCTTATCAGCTGCCTGAACTGTCTTTGCTTTCTTTAGAGCCGGTTCTCCCTTTTCAGTCAACTGCTTTGACTGCTCCTTGGCCTCAGGTGTAAAATGATGCACCCCTGTTTCGTCCATGGTTATGAATCGATGCAAAAACTCGGCTTTATTACTGCGAAACATTGTCAAACACTCGATGGAAACATCCTCAATATACTGTTTGCACTCCAATGTGAGCAAACGTGGCACCCATCTTGCGCACAATTTTCTCATGTCCAAATTTTCGGTCAAAATGCGATGCACAGCACTTTTGAAATGCCTGCCATGTCTGAAATCTTGCGCGATTTTAGTTGACGGTCGTCCAATACCATTTTGTGAATTTTTTTCATGTTTCCTGAGGTAGTGACCTCACCTGTTCGACCACTGCGGTGTTCATCTTGGCAGCTCGTACGACCTCGCTTAAACTCAGCTACCCAATATTTAACCGTTCTAAACGAAGGAACAGACTTCCCCAGTGTAGAATTCAACTCGGCTTTGATATGGGTTGGACTTAGACCTTTCAAATGAAAGTATTGTATTACATAACGATGCCCGATTTTTTCCATATTTACAAATTCACTGGGAGCGTTCACAATGGATGTTCGTAAAAAATAATAATAAACGTACCGTGATGAATTTTTTATATTAAGTTGTTGACAGGTGATATTGTCAATCGCAGCAATTGTTTTTTAAAACTACCTGTTCTCATAGGTCAGGTTGGTTAATTCTGGGACTACCCTCGTATGGTGTATAATTTTAGAGAGCCTGAGTCATCAAGTTTCAGTATTTTGATTGTTTGGAATTTGGTTTACATTCTATGAAAATTTATAATGGTTAGTAATGAATAAATCATTTGTCAAGAACAAGTTTCTTCACAACCTCAGCACTTGCCTCTACAATAAGGGTACAATTGGTATTAAAATAGGTAGTTTCAAACTGAACTAAGTTACTTTTGATATTTATGCAATTTTGAATATGATGTACTCAATAACAACACCAATTGCAAACATAGTATGTATGTAGGTTGAAACGATAGCAGACATCTTGACAATCATAACGACAGCAGCAAAAACTAGTCGCGGCAGAGATAGGCCATTAGTCCACAACATGAGACACATTGTGAAGTGGAAAGAAATCGACCTCTAACCCGCATACATGCCCAAAAGCAATTGGCTCGTCGAAGTGGCTTAAGAGCATCGACTGCAAAATGAAACTTTGTGTTGGTCCGTATCATATGAAGATAATTTTTTCCTGTTCACGACGGTAATTCCAGTGGAGCTTACATTGGTTGAAACAGCGACGATATTATTTGCTCCAAAAAATAAAGAAATCTACCTAGCAGATGTTTGCAAAGTTGGGTACAGTACGGACGACTCCTATACGGAGAAGAAGTCTCACCTTCCGGGTTTGTATCGCTTAAAAATAGAATTTGAAATCGCTGTCGAGCACACCATTTATCTCTGCCCTTGTGCAACAGGCTAGATTTGAAAATTATTTAGTAGAATCGGAGAACCCTAATTTATAAGTAATTACCTCTAATAATCGAGCCCTGTTTAACAGTCTTCAACAAAAGTCCTCCCAAAACAAGAAGGGAGCGGTGCTGAGGTAGATTAGGCCTCTTTTGGTATCGATTATAAGCTCCCGTTTAATGGGAATTAAGGTTTGCAATAGGTAGTCGGCGGGATTGTCACGGAAGTTTGCTTGGTGGTTTTTCTTCTTCTTTTGCAGGGTATTATCGAGGCTTATTACTTACTTATTACTTTACAGTGCCGAGACTGTAAAGTTACCTCCAGTGATTCGGCATCTTGCTCGCCTGCTCAAGGGGGGCAGGGTGAGCGGTTTTGCTCCAAGCCCGTCTTCGGGGAGCTAACCTGGACCAAGGCGCAATCGATGCACCCTCCATCGGAGTGGGTAGCACGCTTTTGACTTTGACAGATTTTAAAAGAAATTTTTCGTTCTCTTTGTGTGATTCTTTTTTGATTTGGCAATAAACGAGGTAAACATTCTATTTTGTTTTTGGCTATGGAAAGAATGTTCTTATCAAAATGCAGCAGGATGACTAACAGTTCTATGAATTAAGAGAACACTAGCAAATATAAGTGCAGAAGATAAAATTCCAGTACTATGTGCTGATTGTGGTTGTAAGTGTTTATGATGATAATCATGCTAAGATGAGTTGACAAGCTCGGTTAACTAGAATACTTGTAGTTATATAAGGGCCATGTAAAAAGTTTCCGGCAAAAAGTTATGGTATATTCAATTTCTCTTGCCAATCAATAGATTGCCTTTAAATATGTGCGCCATATAAATTTCAAGTCATTCGGATGAATACAAAACACATGGTACTCTTCCAAAGTTAACAGGTGACGTTTGTTAAGAACAATTGATAAAACTTAGTATCGCGCGGTGATAAAGAACCTCTATTTGAAAGAGAAAAAACTCGGGAAGTCAGAGAAGAGTCAGACTCTGTGTATGGTGAATCATCACTCCCATTTACAACCGTGAAACATTGGGTGACCGAGTTCAAACGCGGTCGCACAAGCTTTTTTGACGATGAACGTTCTGGATGTCCAAAAACTGTTTCAACGGAAGATATCGTCAGTTTAGTGCACATAACCGTGATGGAAGGTCGCCAATTAACCATTATGGACATTGCTGAGGTTTGTGGAATATCAACTAAATGGATGCATACGATTTTACATGAAGATTTATGCATGAGAAAATTTTCCGTGCGATGGGTGCCGAGTTTGTTGACGATCGACCAAAAGCGCGTACGGATGGACTTGTCACGCAAGATTCTTCAGCTGTTCCAAAAGAATCCTACCAAGTTTTTGCGCCGATTAATTACTGTCAACGAAACCTGGATCTATTAACATAATCCGGAGATTAAACAACAGTCAATGCAGTGGATCGTTGTGAGGGAACCAGCTCCGAAGACGGCGAAGGTAAGTCTTTCTGCCGTAAAAGTGATGCCGACAATTTTTTGTGACAGCCGTGGAGTAATGATGGTTGATTACATTCAAAAAGGTAAAACCATTAACGAACCCTATCACGTTGCGTTGCTGGACCAATTGAAGACGAAACTCAAGAAGAAGCGACCACACTTGGCGAGAAAAAATGTGTTGTTTCATCAAGACAACGTGCGATCTACACATGCATGGTCGCAATGGCGGAATTGGACGAATTGAAGTTCGAAATGCTTCAATACCCACCCTACTCACCATACCTAGCTCTGAGTGATTTTTTTTTTGTTCCCCGACTTGAAAAATTTTCTGGGCAGGAAAAAAATATGGGTCAAATATAAACCTGTATTTTTCAGGTTTGCCTAAAGAATTTTTTCTGATGGCCTGAAGGGTAGGGAAAAGCGTTTGACCAAATGTATTGACTTCCGTGCAGTAAATTTTTGTTTGAAACTTTTCAAATGACCCCAGTATAATTGACGCATAATATACATACATAAAATTTACAAAAGAAACCTAAATCAGAAGCAGCATGAGTTAAGTAAAGTGAAGAGGTAGTATGTTGCTCTGAAATATAAAAAGTTGAGTTGGAAAAAGCAGTTATCAAATAACTTTGCTCTCAAAATGATAATTATAAAACTGCCTAAGCTTTTCTTTAAATGTATGCTTAATGTTTGCTCTCTCAGCTACATCTCTACTAATCCAAGAGTTTTCTTATTTCTTTCTTAAAAGGAATTGTTTCTCACTTTGAATGCCAGAAGGATTTGAAAAATAATTCCTCATGCTCTGTAAGTCAGAACTCACACAAGTACTAGTCAACGATTTCGATGACACTAACAGCGCACAACCACAATGTTCATGATTCCAATTCAAGTCGATGAGAACGAACGAAACATGTTTTTCAATCAATGTTCGTTTTAAAGGGAATTGATTGACCCTTTATCGAACCAAAATTGATTTTTATTGGAATCTTGCATTTCTGTCTGTTCGTTTTATCGATACTATGTACTACATCGTGAACATGCTCTGAATTGAACCATCCGAAGTTTATCGAGAGGTTCAAATCAAGAACGTATACGGGCGCACATGTGCTTGAGATGGAGCCTGAATGTATTTTACACTAAACTATGGTAGCTTGAGTATGAAAAATCGTACGAGATTTAACATTTTTAAATTTGTATGGTGCAGTTATATGGATAAATTACTTTATG
Source organism: Odontomyia ornata (assembly GCA_963969285.1). Classification (NCBI taxonomy): domain Eukaryota; kingdom Metazoa; phylum Arthropoda; class Insecta; order Diptera; family Stratiomyidae; genus Odontomyia; species Odontomyia ornata. Next base: position 147,849,234 of record OZ017741.1, on the reverse strand, counting down.
CTTTATTGTAGTCCTTATTCACGCTTGTGTTTGTTGTTTTCTCTTGTTCATTAAATCAATGCAGCTCCTCTTTCAAACAAAAGTTCCTTAAATAACCTTGAATTTTCACGGTTCAGCAAAAATGCAAAGATCCTTTCGTGCTTTTAGTGAGCGTAATCGCTACGAGAACTAACATTTGTAGTGAATTCAGCAATCTGAAATGTGAGTCTAAAATTATATCTTATTAGTTTCCAAGAGAGAGCCAGCATATAAGGGGGTGACCCTCTGATTGTTTCATTACGGATAGTAGTGCATCTTACCAAATGAAAAATGTTTATGAAATATTTTCATATGAGATTTTATTCGCATGAATAGAAGAGGATGTCGTAAAATTGACTTGGCTGGACATTGTTGAGCCGACAAATCTGTAAAAAAATAAAATGGCTCATATTGACGATGGGTACTGAGCAGCAATGCACACGTCAGGAAAGTTGCAACTCTTTCAAATATGAGTATATTTCAAATTTGTAGTCCTTCTTGATCTCTGTGATTGGCAAAAATCCTCGGATACCTGAATTGAGGCAGCGATCAACGGCGCGGTGTGATTAACTTCTACTTGAAACAGCTTTTGAGCAGGCATGGCATAGTCACGTTCTAGCGACTGTGTGTCTTACGTAGGAGAGGTGAACGATGCTTGCCATACAATTTTTAGCTACAAACAAGCTGAGTAAGCAGGAGAGTGCTCCTACCAAAAGGTCTTTGTAAACACCCTAGGGTTAGAAACAAATTTGAATGATTCATCCAATACTTGAATATGAAATCGTTCAAATTTTTGGTACGTTTTGCCTTCCCCTGGACCCCCTAATTCAGAAAATGATTTTTTATTTCAGATTCTAAAAGTTCCAATTAAGACATTTCATTTGATACCCCACTCGATTAACTTTGAATAAAAAAAATTTTAAGGGCTAATTCGTTATTAGGGGGACCTTAGCTTTTGAGATACCATAACTTCTGACCTTTTTACAAGGTTTCAGCCTTCTAGCTTTTATAGTTTCTGAGGAAACTTGCTGTAATGACAGACAGACGGACGGACGGGTAGACGGACAGACAGGTCGTGAAACTAGTAGGTCTTTGTAAAAAAATTTTTTTACAAAGACCTAAAAAATGAAACAGGCTAAGTGCTGCGTCAATGTAGTTTGACTCCCCGAAGACTGTAATCGGAAAGGTGCTTAGATCCATTGATAAATGCAGCACATTATGTACAGGCTATGCTGGAGGAAAAAAAGGTGTACGTTGGCATCAGGCGTCGAGGCCAGGGCGGTTCACGGTTCGAACCACAATTCGGGATACAAAACAAAAGCAAATGTTCATTGTCCCCCTTAACCCGGCGAGCGCACAGTTGGGTCTATGAGACCCATGACATTTTTAATTGCGTATATTTCTTACAATAATTATGTGGTTACCTTTCCGCTCAATAGCTGTAGCTAAGAAACCCTTCTCGTTTCTCACACCCACTTAGCCCTGCTGTATTTGCACAGGTGAATACACGTTGACAAACGCGGTGAAGGATACGTTATACTCAACCATGCACCTAATGCCGTATTTTTGGGCCATATTTTCCGAAAAGGCTCAACTGATTTATCTTCAATATTTGTAATCGAATTCATTTTTGCCTTCACAAAATACTCCAACTGAAAATAGAATAAGACAGCTTCCTTTTAATTTTGTGTATTTTAGCGATTTCAGCGATTAATTTATTTTTACTCACATTCCTGCTTATATACTAGCTTTGTTCAAGGAAATTTACTTCAGATCATTTAAAGGTAATTAGGGAAATTTGCTTAAGCTAATAAAAGGTAGGGAAGGTAATTTAAAAAGTGGTAGCTATAAAAATATATTGTTTTTACAAGATTCAGAAAAGATTTTATTATTTAATTAATATAAATAGCCATGATCTGAGTTTCCGTCATCCTGATTCATCAACTTTTTCCTTTCCCGGGTAATTGCCAAGCTTCCCATCACATCCAATTCACGTATATCTCTAGCTTCTTTGATGACTACAGCGTCCTCCATTTTTATCTCGTGTCCCTTCGTGATAATATGTTCCGCTACCGCCGACTTGAAATTCGAAGTTCTTTCTTTCTTTCTTGCTGCTGCTGCTTCTCCTAGATGCTCCTTGATTCGCGTGCCGATGAGTCTCCTGGTTTGACGTATGTACACTTCACAAGTGGGACATTAGATGTGATAGATACCCGATTTTTCGTGTGGTTTGCGATTGTCTTTCGTTGATCCGAGGACGTTTTTGAGCTGGTTCTTGCTGCTTGACTCGATTAACCATACAGAATTGAGCTGATTTATTTGCCTCTTGATCCAATTGCTGATGCCTTCGTGATAAGTTAAAGCCTTCCAGTACGTTCTTTCGGTATTCGCATTTGATAATGTTGATCGTCCCTGTCGCTGTCTATTTATCTGGATCTTCTGTACCATTCTCCTAATCGTTGAGCCCTTGAAGCCGTTTAGTCTAGCTGTCTCAACAATGTACCTCATCTCCTTTTCGTTAGCTTCCTTGCTTAGTGGCAAATCGAGCATCCTGTGGATCATGGCTCTGTACGGAGAAACCTTGATTTGCTGCGAATTATTTGATGTATTTGGAATCGTTCTCTGTGTGTGAGTTACTTTCCGGTATACATCGAAAGTTATATTTGTTTGGGTCCTCCTTACTACTATATCTAGGAACGATAGTTTACCGTCTTTCTCTTCCTCCATGAATACTATATTCTTGTGGGCTCCATTCAGGTCGGCAAGCACCTTCTCCTCGTCACTCCTTTTCACATACGCAAACACATCGTCCTCATATCGGACCCAATGTTTTGGTAACTGGCCTTTCTCCTGCAGTCCGTCTTCTAGTTTCGTCATAAATATCTCGCAGAAGAATGGTGAAAGTGGATTTCCCATCGCTACTCCGCCTTTCGTCTTATAAAATTTCCCCCGAAAGGTGAAATAATTTTCGATCATGCAAAGTCTCGCAAGTTGGATATACTGCCTAGTTTTTATTTTCTTGGTGAGAAAGCCATTCTTCTATGTATCCCAGTGTCTCCATCACCGGAATACTCGGGAATAGAGCTTTCACGTCGAAAGACACCATAATTTCGTCTTGCGCTGGTGGGCCAAACTTTAGGATTTTATCGGAGAATTCTTTGCTGTTTTTTACAGATCTACCATTCATTTGGGTCATTTCCTTAAATTCGTTCACCAACCATCTTGCCAGTTTTTGGGTCGGTGTATTCACGGCCGAAATAATCTCACGCATTTCGTTCCCCTCTTTGTGTATTTTTGGCAAACACTTTATCCTAGGCAAAGTAGGGTTGCTCACTGTAACCTTCGTCAATTTGCCAATTAATGACTCACAACTTTTAACTGTCCTTTCGAATCTTTTCATGGATTCCTCTAACGGGCTCCGGCGTAGCTCGAAGAAATTACCGCTGCTTAGCTTTTGTATGACCGCCTAATCATACTTGCATTTATCCATTATTGCGACGTCAAATGCATGCTTCATTTTCATTTGTGGCTTCAGAAACTCAGGCAAACTAGGCACGTTTGCAGCACTATTACGGAAAACACGGGACAAAGTGAAGGAAGGAGCCTTTACGACAAAATGTTCGAGCTCGTTCAGAGAATATTATTATCCTAACGCCAGGTGTACATCAAGCAGCTAAGAATTTGAATTCAGAAAGGGAGTGCTGGAGCGTTTTTATGACTTATTTTTCATGTGTAGAAATGCTCGAATAAAAATTAAATTAGTGGCTTTGTTAAACGCTTTGTTACAGTCGCGGAAGTCACCGCAGTTGCAGACATCAATTTCTAGCAGAGGGGTGAGTAACCCGGGGTGGCATACTGAGGTCGGCTAGCGCTTGTCGTGTCGTGGGTCTTCCGGGACACCCTCTGCTCGTGCTGAGCCACCTTACATATAATAACTAACACGGCGGGAAAAGGACGGGAAAGGGGGAGGTCATTTTAAGGAATGAAAAATTATTTTTTTTAGCAACACATGGCCGATTTATTCACTATTGAAGCAAGTTTCTACAAACAAATCATTAATTTTAGTTAAAAAATGAAATAAGGACCTCTTTAAACAAAAAAAAACAAATAAATACTCACTCTTTCCTCGTTGATCTCCGAGCGCTCGGCGAAGACAAAAAAAGAGTGTGGGGCCCACTGGAAATTCAATTTTAAATTAATTGGAAAATTCAATCAATCAAAAAATCAAGGAACACGCAACGGCCACTTATTGCACTCTCCGATTCGTCGTTATGGCTTAACTCGCAGAAAAGAAAACTTTTAGTACGGTACCTGGCCCTCTTCGCAACCCAACAAAGCAGTTTTTTGTTTTTTTTTTGTAAGTGTAGAATCACTCTCGGCACTTTATTTAACTTCAATTAATAGATTCGACCTCAAACTTGCATCAACTTCATTCCCGGAGGCCGAAAACCAAAAATTCTTCTCCCCCACTCGTATTTGCACATGGATCATATTTTATTCCACAACTTATGTATTTTCTTGTTCCTTACTTCACAACTATTGTAATTTCTTGCTTCTTATTACACAACTAATGTAGTTTCTTGTTTCTTATTTCACAATTAATGAAGTTTCTTTTGCCGTTTCTCACACCAAAACTTTCGCCACTCAACTTGGCAATTAATTCATTCATTTTCTTCTTCCGTCACCAAGAAATCAAATTCCGTCACCAAGAAATCAAATTCAGATCTCTTTATTTTTTTCAGCTCAAAAATCAACACACTTCAATCTTTATCCTCCATTTCCCGAATTGAAAAATCATTTCATTGACTTTCTACTAAAATTTACAAATCCAAAAAAAATCCTCTTCTTTCAATCAAATACTGACTGCCTTTTCAAATTCAGAATATCACTCCTCAATACCGCAATCCTTTCATTCTCAATTACCGCTGCCACATCTGGGTAACGTAATCGAAGTTCATTACACTTCGATTTCGCTACCCACACATATCGACAACCGCACCAATTTCTATTTTGCTTATATGACGGTTTGCATAGCCATGATACCGTTTGGTTCGATGCAAATCGCCCTATATATATATATATATATATATATATATATATATATATATATATATATATATATATATATATATATATATATATATATATATACGGAAACAATTGCTTTCGCCGATATTCCAAAAAAAAGTATTTTCTGCGCTCAGGGAACTTGAATCCTGGGTCCAAGTGGACCCCCGGTCGAGAATCCACGACGCTACCAACGGAGCCACCTTCTGTTGATTTCCCATTCATTGTATTAGCAACTTCAACTATGCTACTTTCTTAGTGGGCATTGAGATGAAATTTGTTAGTAGGGAAACGTGCATGAATTTTTGTTAGTATGAAAAATAAAATTTATTAGTGGGAGCTAATGAATAAAATTAGTTAGTATGTAGGAAGGAATTAGGTTTTGTAAGGGAGAATGTATCGAATGAAATTTCGTTAATGGGAATTAATGAATGGAGTGTTGTTAGTGGGATGATTAAAACTATTATTATATTATTATTTTTTTTTTTTTTATAATTGAAAATAAGGGATAAGGGTAGGATTGAGATGATGGGGAAATAAAAATTATAGGGAAATTGTTAAGTGCTAATAAAAATAAATAAATTTACTGCGGAAAAGGCAGCAATGTGAAATTGCAAATGGGAGAAAGCCAGTGCGCCGGAATTCACAACAGCTTCAAAATACAAATATATGAAAGAGAGCTGTCGAAGCGAATTTTTGGCTTCTTTTGGGGCTTCTGTATACTGCTGCTGCGCATCGATCTGGAAGTCCGAATCTGAAAGATGTTTGGGCTTCAGAATGTACAGGCATTGATATGTTTCCGGTTGACAATGTAGCAGCGACGTTTCCATTTTATTCAAAATAACTTTTATTTTGATGATTTGAAAACATGCGGAGAAAGGCGTTCTGTAGATAATTTGCCTCCTACCCGGGAGATTTTTGAAGCATTCGTCGAAAACTGTTAAGGAGCCTACTTGCCTGAAGATAATCTTATGATCGATGAAATGCTCTTAGCATTTCGTGGCAGATGTAAGTTTAGGCAGTGCATTCCATTGGAACTTGCCAAATAGGGAGTGAAAATATTTGCACTAGTAGATTCAAAGTCATTTTACATTTTGAATCTTAAAATTTACGCAGTAAAACAAGTTGTAGGTCCACATTCTATTAGCAATAATCCATTTGATGATGTTGACCGCCTTGTGAGGCCCGTTTCCTAAACAAACCAAAGCATCATTTTTGATAGCTGGTTTATCAACTTTGAATTGGGGAATCGCTTACTCAAGGTACACAAATTAACATCTGTGGGTGCTATTCGAAAGACTTAAAAAAACAGATGCCAGCAGTAGTGTTAAAGACACGACAAAACGACGTTTACTCGTCGACATTTGGCTTTCAAAAAGATGTTACGGGTATATCTTATGCTCCGAGCTTACATCACGACAATAGGATTGATGAATCTAACGGCGAAAAAAGAAAGCCGGAGATAAACACATTTTATCATGTGACTAAAGTTGGGGTAGATGTTGTTGACGAACTTTCTTCCACGTATAGTGTAGCGCTTAATTCTAAAAAAATTGCCATTGATCATTTCTTATGGTATTTTGAATATGTGTGGAATCAATGCGCTTATAATCTACAATAATAACAATAATGCACCGTTTTCCAATAAGAGGTGTTATTTTGATATTAAAAGAAAAATGCCATTTTTTAATATAAATAATCGGCTGTTTACTTCATTATAAAGAGGAAGGTATGTCGTTAATAATGAAAAAATAACATCAGGCAAATGACCACCATGACCACGCTTACAGGGCCATATCCTTTTCATGAAATTTTCCATCAAATCGCCAAATGGCTGTCCTATGTCCTCGATAGCCTCACGAATTCCATCGTTGAGGTCTTGAATCGACGCTGAGCTGTTGGCGTATACCTTCTCTTTCACGTGGCCCCAAAAGAAGAAGTCGCAAGGTGTTAAATCACAAGATCTCGGTGGCCAATTGTGATCAATTCTTCGGGTGATTACACGGTCCGGAAACTTTTCCCGCAGACGATCAATGGTTTCGTTGCTTGTGTGGCACGTAGCGCCATCTTGTTGAAAGTAAACGTTGTCCAGATCAATACCATCCTATTCCGGCCATGAAAAATCATGAAGCATCTCTCGATAGCGCAATCCAATCACCGTAACTGTTGTTCCAGTCTCATTTTCGGAAAAGTAAGGTCCAATGACTCCGCCGGACTATAAACCGCAAGGAACAGTCACACGTTGATATACAGAGGCTTTTCAACAATAACTCTTGGGTTTTTCGAGCCCTAGTTGTGACAATTTTGCTTGTTTACGAAGCCACCGAGGTGGAAATGAGCCTCATCACTCAAGATGATTTTTCGATGGAATCCCGGACCCAGTCAGCAAGAACACGACATTGTTGATGATGGACCGGCTTGAGTTCTTGTGTTAACTGGACTTTACAAGCCTTAAGACCCAAATCTTTATGCAAAATACGGTGTAATGGCGTTTGTGGAATGCCTAATTCCAAAGAACGACGAGGACTGGACAAACCTGGATTTTCTTCAGCACTTTCGGCTACAGTAGCAATATTTTCGGCTGTTCTTGAGTGACGTGCACGGGTTTTATTCTTCACATCACTAAATTGTCCCAACAGCTCGAATTTTTTCACATTAATTTCTGTATTGCGGTCCGACAAGGTGCCTCACGACGACCCAAAAATGTTCGAGTTTTACGAAACGTCTCTGGCAAACTTTCACCATTTTTATAGTGAATTTTAATAATTTCAATGCGTTGTTAAAGCGTGTATCGTCCATTTTTACTAATGGTGTAGTTTCTACTTGTCAAATGTCAAAAAAGGACAGCTTCTAAAGTGACATCTACCAAAATAGCGGGCTATTTAAAATAACACCTCATATGGGAAAGCCTTATGTAGCATAACACGGCGTAAATTTTAAAACGATTCGGGCGTTGCTCTTGTTCATGACGATTTACTTAATCCTAAGTATGTCACTCGATTGCCAAGACTGAATCGAAAAAGGATAAAAGATTTCTTGAGAGAACCTGACGAGGGGCCATTTGCAAAGGTTTCTAATGTTAAAAAAAAAGATGTCAAGACTGTCCTACTGAAAAAGAAAGGAAAACTAGTCATACATTTCAGAGCTGCAGTAAAAATATATACGTGTATATATATATAATGAGCATGCAGTTTTGTACTGCAACGATTGTGCAGATAGACAGCCTGAAAGTGAGGACTTGTAAGTTGAAAAATATTTGTTATTGCTACTTATTATAAGACATATTCAGGGGTGTACACTGTGTTAAATTTTTTAAAAAGATTTTAAAACTATTTTGCTATCATTTTGTATGCTTTTCGTTTATTTGAATAAAATTAAATATCAAATCAGAAATTATTTCATATTTGTTCACAAACCTTTGATTCTTTAGCCATTTAATCAAATTACAGGTAAACCTTTTGTAGATTTCTTTAGATATTAAAAATAAACTAAGTTTTGATATGGGTCTTATATACCCAACCCGACATTCGGCGTAATTTTTTTCACTGTGCTCACGCAGGGTTAAATAATTTGATAAAAAATATATTCGTGAAACACTCGCAACTATACCTATAATTTGACACCTCAAACGATACATTTAGCAACATTTTTTTTCATCCCCCCTCCCTTCCTTCGCAATATTCACATATTTATATTACATTTACCTATTCAGGTCATAAGAATGCATATGTGCACCATATTTTGAACGCAATTGGCTCAGTAAATTAGGAGCGAATTGGCTATGACAGACACACGAGTGATCTTATAAGTGTTCCATTTTCACAATTAGATAAATGAAAGCCTAAAAGCATTCGATGGAAGAAATGAGGGACGGAGACCAGTGAAGAAACAAAAAAATGCGTTTCTGGCTCTTTCGTAGTAGATAGCGCATCGCTATTCGGTTTTGGAGACTAGAGGATGCAGTCAACATACTTAGAGAATCGTCAGCCATGACGAGTTTTACGCCGTTCATATCGAATTCGCTTAATCCTTTTAGTAGGTTTTCCTTCATGTTAAAATAAGAGCTTCAATTAATTAACTGACAGATTTTTTTCCATAAACTACAATTTACATTATTAAGTTGCTAATCTAACCTGTTTGACTTTTCAAATGCATAGGTCGTGGCCTGAACTGTGTTTACATCCATTTTTCTATTGTTTGCTCAATCACCTATGCAATTAAATAATTTATACAGCCACGTCGGAGACGCCACATGTTAGAAGAAAAACTTTAGCATGCAAAGATAATTGGCCGAACTATAGAAAAATGCATATAAAGTGGTAAAGAGCTTTATGTTAACAAAACTTTGTAATCCTACCTATGGTGTGATAGCTGTCATACATATTATGGTTAGTTTCATTGGCCATTTTATCACGAATAGGTTGGTGGTATATATTTCCGGTATATTTCGTTAGTATCCTTGACACCATATTCGAGTGGTGAAATTTAAAGGGTATTATTTCAGCGGTATAGAACTTTAAGTTGGCAACACTTTAATGCTAACTACGGTGTGACGGATGTCATGCGTTTTGTGGTTGGTTTATAATTTATCATGAATAGGATGGAATGGAAGACAACATTCGCCACGTTATTGACGAGATACGGCACCAATTATTGGTAAGAGTAGTTGAAAATTAGACCTCTCATTTGGATTTGTTACGCGCCAGTTGTGGCGCTCAAATGCCCGAAACCATATTCAAATAAAAATGGCATAACATTATCTTTTCAATCAAACCAATTTCATGGCATCTTCATCATCTCAAAGTTCTATACATCTTAAAGAAACACCCTGTACAAAAATTTCAGACGATGACCTCTGCACGATAATAATTTTTGTTTTATCATTTTTAATGGTTTTTTTTCGGAAGACTAGTTTGCTCTTAGATGTCTAATTGCTGGAGCGGCATAATTTTTTTATAATTATTGCTTTTCTTCACACTATCCACCATTTTGACTATGTTAATACGAAGGCGGTCCGATAAGTACTTAGCCTACAAAAGGAAAACGAAAATTTCTGGAAAGCGGGGATTTACTTCTCAACACAATCTCCTCTTCGCTTGATATACTTGACCCAGTGATGCTCCAACTTCCTTAACCCATCTGAAAAATACGTTTTCTCAGGGTCCGCAAAGTATGACCTCCATATTCGATTCAAATTTCTTCCTGGCGAGTGAATTTTTCAAGTTTCGAAACAAAAAGAAGCCGCACAGGGCCAAATCTGGAGAATACGGTAGATACGATAGCAGTTCATAACCCAATTTGACTATTATTGTCATGGTGGAGGTGTGAGCCGATGCGATGTCAAGGTGAAAGAGCACCTTTTTTCTGCAACAAATGGGGCTTTTTTTCTGTAATTCGGTGTCAAATTGGCTCAATAACTCGGCATATTAGAGCCCTGTAACTATTTTGCCCTTCTACAGGTAAACAATGCAGATCTCATCTTGTGAATCCCAGTAAATGGTGGCCATCACCTTTCAGGCCGATATGAAGTCCACTGTTTCGAATGCTCCTTGGTCTCTAGTGTATATCAGTGGAGTCATGTTTTGTCAATGGTCACAAAATGATGCAGAAATTCCTTTGGAATGCAGTTAAACAGCGTCAAACACTGCTCTGAAGTAGTCTCACGCTTGCGGTTATTGTTCGGAGTAAGCTAACGCAGCACCCATCACGCTGAGAGCTTTCTCATGCCCAAAATTTTATGCAGGATATGATTCACGCAATCTTTTCGAGATGCCTACCGTCTCAGTTATCTCGCGCAACTTCAATCAGTGGTCTGCCAATATGATCTCGTGGATTTTTATCATGTTATCCCCCGTGGAAGCCGTTTTCGGGGCACCTGCGCGTGGCTCATCAAAAACCGACGTGCAATTTTTTACGGTTACTATCGCAGGAGCAAAGTCATTACATACAGCATCCAAGCGCGCTTTGATTTCGCTGCGCGATTTCCCTTCCAAAAATTAGAATCAAATTACCGACTGATATTGTTCTTTCTCCTTTTTTCTAAAATCTGCGGACACGCCCACTTCCACACGCAGTCAAAACAAAACTACGAGTTCGATTCGGCTGAAATTTTGACAGTAGCCGTGTACAAAAATGTACTTGCGATAGTGGCGCCATAGGGTGGAGAGGCTAAATACTTATCGCATCACCCTTGTTGTTTCCGAGCACATTCTGAACCTTTTGTGTTTTGTCCCGTGGAAGCCAAAACTTGACAGAAGGGTGACACCCTTGACTGAATATTCATCGAATTGGTTTTCGTTTTCATCTAAAAATCAATAACCCTAAAAGTAACCTGAAGATAAAAAACTTTTAGAAAAAAAAAGAAAACCGACTTCGAAGTGCCCTAAAAAGGATGAAATAAATTTTATGGAAGCGGTGCCATATCATGTTTTCCCCCATTCTTTTGTGGTAGTGCAGATGTTGGAAGTATTTATGTTGAAATGGGGAAATTGATTTGGCACCGCTTCCATAAAATTTATTTCATCCTTTTTAGGGCACTTCAAAGTCGGTTTTCTTTTTTTTTCTAAAAGTTTTTTATTTCACCCTTTTTAGTGGCAAATTTTTTCATTTCAAACCATTCAAAACTCAGTTTCTTGAATACATTGTAGCATGTACTCGTAAATTAAAATATAATTTTTTACTGGAATGCAAAAACCACTACGGCTAAAATCTGCAGCGTTCATAGGAATCGAATATAATTCTGGTATATTTAATACATGATCTCACCAACGTCTACCTTGATTTTAGATTTCATAAAATCCAATATGGATTGTAGCTTTGAGAAATTTTCGAATTTCGAACTGTGCCTAGTCGCCATTTTTATATTCTGATCGGGCTCTGAAGTGCTTTTTTATCGTTCAACTTTTTTCGAGCTTTCAGCGGCCGCCATTTTGTTTCGAATTGTTCCACTTTGAATTTTTTATTGTGATATTTATCACACAATTTGGCGAAAATCGAAGCAAAGTTGCGACCTCCAGACACAAATTTTTATATCTTATTTACATGCAACCACACACACACACACACGTATATATACGAGTATATATATATATATATATATATATATATATATATATATATATATATATATATATATATTTATTTATGTATATATATATATATATATATATATATATATATATATATATATAATATGCATAAACATATATGTATATATATATATATATATATATATATATATATATATATATATATATACATCTACACATATATACACATATATATACACATATATATTATATACATGCATATATGTACATACATATATATATATATATATATATATATATATATATATATATATATATATATATACATCTATACACTTATATATTATATACATGCATATATGTACATACATCTATATATATATATACATATATATATATACACACATCTATACACATATATATTACATACATACATATATGTACATACATCGGTACATATATATATATATATATATATATATATATATATATATATATATATATATATATATATATGTATATATATATATATGCATATATATACATATATATATACATATATATATATATATATATATATATATATACATCTATACACATATATATTACATACATACATATATGTACATACATCTGTATATATATACATATGTATATATATATATATATATATATATATATATATAAATATATATATATATATATATATATATATATATATATATATATATATATATATATATATATGTATATATATATATATATATATATATATATATATATATATATATATATATATATATCTATATGTATATATATATATATATATCTATATGTATCGACATATGTATTTATATATGTGAACATAAAGTTTCCTCCGGAATCAATCCGTATCACTTGTTCACTTTTATTCGATACCCATTGCCTTCGTTTTTAAGTTAACTATGGCACCTTATTTTCATGAAATATTTAAGATAATTATACCCTATAGTTCAATGAAAACTCGGCTATGCATTTTCATCTTCATCTGTAAATTTATGATCAATTATAGAAGGAAAATTATTTCTTTTTACGTTGCGATTATCGCCGGTGTTTAGTATGGAAATTACTTATTTTAGATTTCTGGGCATATGTTATAATGTATAATATAAACTGGAAAGTAACGAATCAACTCTATTATTTGCAATCGCTCAGTCCTTATTATTTCTTCGGGGAATTTTATAAATCCTATGTGTAACGTTTACATCTAAGGATGTAAGAAGGATCTTTTACGAAGCTCGTCGGTAAGCAAAGTATGAATTCGGAAGAGAAAAGCATCCTGAAATGTTCCCTCTAACCTTCTCTAATTTATTGGTTATTTCCGGTAGAAATGATTGATTAAAATGTACCGTTTGTACAGGAAATTAAGGATACTGATCATCTTTAACATCCGTCACCAAAGGACTCGGTATCTCCAACAAATCTTTGAAGAGTGCTAACTGATTGGCACTTTTCGTGTGAAAGATTATTTAAATTCAATTTCTCGACATCAATGTATCATATTGAACTGTTAATATCTACAGAGTCCTTGGAAGGATTACAATTCTGTTCCGATACATTTTAGATCAATATGTTGTCCTTCATTTGAAACCTCTACAATCAAAATTTTTACACCCGTCGATCAGTTATTCTGAAAAATCCGGGTGAAAGTCGGAAATTTTTTAGTTTTAACGTTAAAAGTCCTTTACCGTTACTTGAATTTCTTATCCTTTAAACGAGACCTAACTGGAAGCAAGACGTATTATTTGCCAAAAACAGGAGCCTTCTATCTATCTCCGTTTAAAAGTTATGCGTGAACATACAAAAAAAAAGCAAAAAAAAAAAATATACGTAATGAATTGATAACCTTCTTTCTTTTGGAAGTCGGTTAAAAACTATACTCTATTAAAAGTAGTACAAATCCTTAATGTTTTGTTTGTCATCGTCCCATACAACTTATGAGACTTAAAAAAAAGCGAAATTTAGAGATATGCACACCAATATATACAGTTATCAGAAACATATATACATAAGTATGTACATTTCATAACTACACTTTTGTCGTCGATGTACGTCCTTTCCTCTAAATCCTACATATGTCTCCGATACAACACGTTGGGATTCTTATAATGGCGGTAGAAAATTTCTATTTTCTTTTCCAATTGTATTTGTTGACAATTTTTGAGTCCTTTAATATTGTGGTTAACGCATCCGTTGGGATTTTTACGACAAACATCAAATTAAGAGTCGTTAAAAGTAGCAATGTTCCACCAAGCACATCATAAGTTGGGAAACAAATGCTGCCAAACAATGTTCATTTCTTCTGCAGAGGAGTTCACATTTCACAGAATTTAATGTTGATTTAAAGTACCACTTTAGTGGCGGCCAGGGAATTTGTGCCATGATTTTATTGAAGAGACTGTGGGAGATAGATTTTTAATGAAGAAAATAAATTTCCAATAGATATTCATGTAAGTAAATGATTTTAATTGAAATCAGTATGAAGCTTAAGGGAGAAACTAAAATATTAACTTCATACTGAAACTTAACTTGATATATAGTATGTACATTCATTGAAACATTTTTCGAATGTTCAGTAATTTGCTTTTTGCATAAATCCACTCGGAAGTCAGCAAAATTCTAGTATTTAATCAATCCTCTTCATTTTACAAGTACTACAAGGGTGAAGAACGTGCAGTATCCGTGAGTTTTCTTCAATGACATTTGATTGCAAAATTTTTTTCAGAAAAAGTAATAATAATAAATAAGGAAAAACTCGCAGTTAAGCTAACTGTGATACCAATTACACCTTCACTTTTCTTCAAAAGCTTCGGGGTTATACGAATGAACAGTGTTTCTTTTTTTTTTTTGAAGTAAACATTGGGTCTGTTATTATAGAATGAGAGTGCTTCTTCCGGATAGGTTTTTGGTAGAGCAGGAGTTTGCATAAAATGTCATAAGAAGTGTCAAATATTTCGATTTATTGCAAATATGTGGTTTGGAATTTAATGGCCCAAAACTTTTGTTTGACACCCCAGTGGATACTCCTCGCATATCATTCTTTGGAGTGTAGAGTGGGGTCTCGGAGATGGAGTAAGCTTGCTCCACTCGGTAACGCTTGAAATGAATATTTATTCGGAAGGTTGCGAAATTACGTCTGGCTGTGACAATTGCTCAGCGAAAGAGTGTGAGTGATTTTGTTGGTCCCTGTTGCTGCAGCTGATCGCCTCATGTGACAGTTCTTTGTTGACAGCTGTGCTAGCGCAGCTGGGCTTCTGAGCTGCCCCAGTACTCCCCCTGAGTCTGAAAGCCCGTGCTGTCTTTTGTTTACACCTGATCCTGGTGGGTAGGTTCGACTGATGTATTCGGAAGGTGTGTTGATTTTAGTCCACTGAATTCTCTTAATCGTCGAATTTGTCGAATTTGATGCGGTTGCTGAGTCATTCGCAGGTACCAGAGTGTTTATCCCCTGTACGCCGTCGCCTTTAGAAATGCCGGCTTTAGGCCTTTTGTGGAGACATTGATTCTCTTTCCGTTGACTTCAATTGTATATACAACCTGCGATAACCTGTTTACAATTTTCTGCGGTCCGGAGTATAGGTGTGAGAAAGCCATCGATCTGGTGAAGCACATGGGTGCACGATTCCAGGTTCTTGCTACGAAAAATCTTACGCTGAAATGATGCTCTGCTTAAACTGGTTGAAGTGTTCGCATTGTTTCTCGCAGCTATTCCATGAATGCGTGTGGTTCGATGTGATTGTCCTCGGCCGGGATGAGTTCTCCTGGAAGTGAAAGCATTATTCCGTAAAGAATTTCTGCGCTCGATCACCCGATCTCATCCTTTTAGCTGTTCCATAGCCCAAGTAGAATTGTTGGGAGTACGTCTGCCCATGCGGGAACCTGCTCGTGGCACATTATAGCGGCTTTGAGAGATTCGTGTCAGTGCTCCAACATCCCATTCACTGCGAGCTGATAGGAAGTTGTACGATTTCTTACGCATCCCATTCGATTTTTAAGAGCTTGGAAAAGGGCGGACTCATATTGGGTCCCCTGATCCGTTGTCACTGTGCTCGGCGCGCCAAATCGGGATATCCAGCCTGAGTAAAATGCCTTTGCGACGGTTGCTGCTATTTGATCCGGGATTGGTACTGCTTCTGGCCACCTAGAGTATCTGTCTATCATCATCAGGCAATACTTGGAATTCTTAGATGCCGTGTGGTATGGTGAACGGTTGGATTGGGTTAGCAGTGTGTTTTGCAATTTTGGAGCCTTGGCAGTGTACGCAGCACTGAGCCCAATTATGTATGTCCTTGTTAATGCTGGTCCAAACGAATCTCCTTGCGATCGCTTTGCATATTGCTCGCCCGCTGGGATGCGATAGTTCATGGTATGTCTCAAAGACGTGTCTGCAGGATGTTCTCGCTACAAACGGTCGAACTAACCCCGTTAAAATGTCACAAAATATTTCTCCCTGATCTCCGATGGAGTGGCGTTCCAGGTTTGGTGAAGTTTTGTTCGCCTTTAACAGCGCTTAAAGCTCCGGGTCCTTCTGTTGTCTCGGATGAACTACTTAGCGTTGATCACCGCGGGCAGGCTAATTGTCTCTATTCTTGACAATGCATCGGCCACTCTGTTCTCTCCCCCTGGATGTGGCTTTGTTGTCGACTTTGACGTGGTGTTGTTTTTTCGGTTTTTTTTTCTAGAACGCATACTTCAGGAGTTTGTGATCCATTTGGACGGAGAACTCTCTGCCGTTCAGGTAATGTCTAAAGTGCTTGATGCTGTCATGGATGGTGCGGGGTTCTCTATCATGGACGCTGTACCGTTTATCTGTGCCAGAGAGCATCCGCTGGAAAAAGGCTAATGGTAGCCATCGCTTGTCTTGGAGTTGCTGTAGGATGGCACCAATTGCGATATTCGATGCATCTATTACCAGAGACAGAGGTTGGTTTTTCTTGTAGTGTACGAGGAGAATTGCTTTTGCCAATGATTCCCTGCAGTCTGCGAAAGCTTTTTCTGCCTTGAGTGTCCATTTTCTCGGAGTCTTGCTGCCTTCCTTCGTGTTGGTCAAGTATTCATTGAATAGCGCTTGGAGGTTTGCTGCAATTTGGAGGTATTGTCTGTAAAAATTAAGTATTCCGAGGAACTTCGCAGTTCCCTAACGTCCTCGGGTTTTTTAAATCTTAACATCGCATCGATGTGAGATTCAGGAGGACTGATTCGATATTTTCGGCACCGAAAACACATTTTGCCATGTTTATTACGACTCCGAACTCGTTAAGCTGCTCCACTTGTACATGTTCTATGTGTTCTTTGACGGTTCTTGATGCGATAAAAATACCCTTAATGTAAAAAATCGATTAAAATGCAACCCCTTCAGTACTTCATCCATGAAGTGTTGCAACGATTGGGCGACGTTCGGAAGGCCGAAAGTCATGGCTTTGAATTCGTAGAGCCTGAAAGGTGCTATCATCGCCTTTTTTCGTATGCCGTCTTTCGCAATTGGGACGTAGTGGAATGCGCGTACTATGTCTAGTTTTGTGAACACTGTTTTATCGGCGAGGTCGGCCATTATATCCTCGATGTGTCAAAGCGGATAGGGATCTGGCTGTGTGACCGCATTAAGTCGACGGAAGTCGCCGCGTGGACGGCAGCCTCGTTTTTTTCCACTTCTTTTTGCCGACGGACTTGATGATGGACAGCAGAATCCTTTGTCGAGCATGTATTCGAATTCCTGCTGGCCGATCTTTAGTTAACCCGGTGCCAAACAACGTGCTCGCTCAAAAACCGGGGGGCCTTTTGTAACTGTGTAGTGGTGTACTGCATAGCTTCGGTCCACATTAATTGTTACTGGGTTCGTGAGCTCGGGGTATTTTCTCACCAGCTCATAATACTTACTTGTTCCGCACACCGTCGCTATTGCCGGCTGATTTGAAAAGCGAATTCAGCCGGGTGCTGCCAGAAGAGTTGTGGAGTCAACCAATCTTTTGTTTTTGATCGATCCAGAGAAAATAATGTCGATGGAAGTCTGCGCCTCATATCGGCCGCGATGCTCCTGCCATGCATAGTTTCCAGTTGAAAGTACGCTGTAGCCCCAGGTT
The DNA here is from genome assembly GCA_963969285.1 of Odontomyia ornata. Lineage (NCBI taxonomy): Eukaryota > Metazoa > Arthropoda > Insecta > Diptera > Stratiomyidae > Odontomyia > Odontomyia ornata. The sequence goes on along the minus strand of OZ017741.1, from coordinate 147,830,981 downwards.
TATCTTGAGCAGCTTCTCCCCAAATGTGTTTATCTCCGAACCATGTGCGGTGCAGGGTTTGTAGCCTATCGGGTTTGATCCTTGCGAGAACTTTCAAGGAAGTACGGGCAGTTCCGTCCCCGTGTTAACAAGAAAATGTAATTTTGTCTGCTTGTCGTAAATATATAGATGGTTGTTTCCCGTGTTACTCACCAACGCCTGCTCCCTCAGTGACTTATTGCGTTTCACCTTGAAGGAACATGGCTGTTGGCAGTTCCTTGCTTGCACGCAGTGCGTTTTTCGAAAGGAAGTTTTGGCCAAAATGAGGCTCCCTCTGCGCCTACTGTACGCAAATTTGCGCAGAAAGTTCATGAAACAGGCATGCTTGTGAATAGTACTCACGGTCTCCGTTTTTGTACGGTGCGCAACCCGGAGAATGTGGCTGCTGTAGCCGAGAGTATGCGACTTAATCCGAGAACATCAATTAACCATCGATCGCAGCAACTCAACATTAGTCGCACGAGGCTGAGAAGAATTTTTCCCAAAGACCTCGGATTATTTGCCTACAAAATCCAAATGACTCAGGAATTGAAGCCGAGTGACCATCCGCTTCGTTATCGCTTAGCAGTTTTGTCATTAGAGCAGCTCGAACTGGATGCCGATTTTTCTCGGAAAATCATCTTTTCTGATGAGGCACATTTTCATCTCGGCGGCTATGTGAAAAAATAAAACTGCCGTAACTGGGGCTCGGAAAACCGACACGTGATTGTAAAGAAACCAATGCATCCTCAGCGAATGCCAGTGTGGTGTAGATTCTAGGGTGGTGGAATCATTGGACTGTTTTTCTTTGAAAATGATGCTGGAAATGCCATGAAAACTGACTTTTTGTGGCCGGAGATTAAGGATTTGTACTTGACTGACTTTTGGTTTCAACAAAATGGCACGCCATGCCATACACCACATCAAACAATCGATCTTTTGCGCACAAAAGTTGGAATTCGTGTAAGTAGCCGCCTTGGCGATGCCGATTGGCCGCCTCAAAGCTACGATTTGACACCGTTGGACTTCTTTTTATGGGCCGCTGTGAAAGATCTAGAAGATCGAGAAAATCCAAAATCGATTTAAGCACTAAAATCGAATATTGAACAAACCATTGCTCAGATAGGGCCCCAAAGCTTCAATAATCTCTTGGAAAATTGTGCTGAGAGGATGGCCTACTGTGACGTTAGCCGTGGCAGCCCTATGAAAAAAATTGTATTTCACAACTAACGGGAAGATTTGTTATTGCGGATGAAGCCAAAATATTAGAAAAAAAAATGGATTTTTGTTTATTTTATTGCATTTTTCAAAAGGAACTTGTTTTTGGCTCACCTCATTTATAAAGTCAAGTGTAAATTTAGAATATAAATGTATGCATGAATTACACTTTTGAAACAAGTTTAATAGTGGTGATGAATCTATGTCTATTTGACAATTTAGCAGTCTATTAATACCCATTGCTTTGATTCTATTAATTTCTAATGTTTCTAACAAGTCCTCTCACTTGCTTACTTCCTCATGTGATAAAAGTAGTATTGTTCCAACTCGTTTGCTTCTTATATTGTTGAAATAAGCACTCAAAGACATTTTTCTGAAAATAGAGTGCTGTTGTCTGCGAATACCATTTTGCTTGCGTCACCTTAAATATCATATGATAAATTAGGGTTATTGAATATGTATTTTGAAATATTCAATGTTTTCAAATCATTATATTGTCTGAATATTTTTGGCAAAAGATGGAGGTAGGCTGTTTTCGAAAATTCGCTAGATACGAGTATGTTCATATCCAGCGCTTGGCGTCTTCATGCCTTGACTAGCGGGGAAAAGCTTCGACCAATTGAAATTTAAAAGATATTAAGTAGGAAGCAGCTAAGATTTGTTTTATTTCACACTCATATAAAATGGCAGTGTTTTAAGTGTCAAAAAACCTTATATATTGGAAAGTATGAACAGTATTGCGCCTATTTTCTCACTAGATGGTGTTCGTTGTCATATATCGGGCAATACTAATCAGATTGAGTCAAACTAACATGCGTTTCAAAGGTGACATTCCACTCTACAATTTTCAAATGGGCAGTTTCGTATTGTGTCATTCATGTCAAAAGTTATATTCATTTAAAAATGAGTGAAATTTCTGAAAAAAACTCGTTATATTTTACAATATCACTACGACCAAGGTGAGAATGCATCGCAGGCTCGTTAAAAAATTTGTAGTGTCTACGGTCAAGCTACTTTATCAAAAGCCACAGCCAAGAGATGGTTCGCTTGCTTTCGTTCTGAAAATTTTGATGTCAAATGTGCACCTCGCTCAGGTTGCCCAATCATTGAAAAAGTCGATAAAATCTTACAAAAAATTGAAGAAGACCGACACATAAGCAGCCATGACATTGCTCAGGAACTGAATACCCATCAACAAACAGTTTTGAACCATTTGCGTAAGGCTGGATACACAAAGAAGCTCGACTTCTGGGTGCCGCACGAATTAACACAAAAAATTTGATCGACCGAATTTCCATTTGCAAAAGGCTAATAAAACGCAACGAAATCGAGCCATTTTTGATGCAAATCATTATGGGCGATAAAAAATGGGTAAGATACGAGAATGTCGTTCGAAAAAGATCTTGGTCAAAAAAATGTGAGTCATCACAAATGACTTCAAAGCCAGGATTGACACCAAATATGGTTATGCTGTGTGTACGGTGGGATTGGAAGGGACTTGTTTATAATGAGGTACTAGAACCTGGCCAAAGACTCAATTTGGCTCTTTACTGTCAGCAATTAACCAGATTGCAACAAGCAATTTAAAAAAACAGGCCAGAATCGATCAATAGAAAGGGAGTTGTCTTCGATCATGACAATGCCAGACCACACACATCTTTGATGACCCGGCAAAAATTGACAGAGCTTGACTGGAAAGTTTTGATGCATTGGCTGTATAGTCCAGACCTTGCACCATCAGACTATCATTTGTATCGGTTTCCTTAATGAAAAGAAATTAACTTCAAAAAGGGACTGTGAAAATCACTTGGCCAAGTTTTTCACCGATTAACCACAGAAGTTCTACACAGATGAAATAATGGCTCTACCCAGAAAATAGCAAAAGGTCATAGATAATAATGGACAATATGTATTCTAAATAAAATCCATTTCAAATAAAAGAAATATTATATCGAAAAAAATAACAAAAAAAGACTCAATACCAATATATTGTCGCGTGATATTGGTTCGCGGCCTATAATTTTAACGTTCCGGGAAAGTGAAAACTCAATGTCTTTTAATTTAAGTTAAAAGAGTTTATTTAATTAAATAAAATGCACAATAATCAGTTAACACTTTCACTAATTCCATAAATTTATTATCGCAATTGTCTTCTAAATTACTTCACTATTACGAAACACACTTTTCTATTCGCTTTCCACACACTATCGCAGCTCTTATCACGGTCGAATGAATGAATGATCCCCTATTTATTCAGCTTGCCTTTATATAGGGTCTCTACCTATTCACCCATTTCTCGTACATTGGCGAATGTTCTACCGAGAGGTACCTGGTAGATTCGAGCAAATTAATGAATGGAGTGACGTCACTTGCAGATGTTGATCATGCTTGTTGGGTTCTCGTGGGTTCGAGTAAATTCATTTGTCGACGTTCTTAATGATTGTGAAAACAATTGCGACAGTAGCTCGCAGAATTATTTGTACATGTAATTATTTGTACATGTAACAATATTAAAAAAAAAAATTTTTTTTTTTAATTTTTAACACTTTAGTGCCCACTGTTAGTCCGCGTAGTATAGTAGTAAGATTGCTCGCTGCATAAGCCGAAGGTCCCTGGTTCGAGCCCCGTTGGTGACAACAAGATTTGTTTTGAGTGATTCTTCGGACGGTCTATAATCTCGTTCAGTTCTGATACATACTGTTTTCAAATCAGAACGTATCATAGCTGGGTGAACGGATCAGCAGCCGACGTGTGGTACCGACTTTATCACCTTCTCGAGTGCTGATACATTCAATCAGAATAATGAGATGCTCGGACTAAAGGGGCTGTAGTGCTAAAGCAAAAAAAAATGCAAAAAAGTAGTCACTGTACTATAAATAGTGCACTTTGAAAGACGCCTATATAATTTTGTTTTATGGTAAATCTAGTGTGTTTACCGAAGTCATAAACAATATTTTAATAAAGATATAATCGGATTAATATTAATGGTTTTGATTTGGTCGTTAATGGATTAGTTTGAATAATTTTCAAATGCAATTTGCCTAGTGTGGTCTAGTGTAAATTGCCTAAGCTATAAGTTATAAATTTCATAACTTTCCCTATAATTTTCATTTTAATATGAAAAAATATACCCATGTATATTAAGGTGTTTTTACCCCAGCTTTCTCTTTACACATATCGGATTCTGTTGCCACCCCTTCTGAGTGAACTGAAATTTTAAGGAAGTTTAAGAATAATAAAGCAACTGGTACAGAGATTACACAAAATTTCGCACAAAAAACAAATACCTAGAAACCCTATTGTATTCATTTGCCACCTTTGGAATGCCTGGGTTAACACTTTAAATTTTCCTTCTAATTGAAAGCATGCGATTAATAGGGGTACCGGTTCGTGCCATTTTTTTTTGCTTCATTGTGAAAAACTGCTTTTAAACGATCGGAAATGGTTTATTGAGTGACGCCAAGTGATTTTGCTAGTTCTTCTTGCGTTTGGGATGGACATTGCTCAACCAGCAATGTCTCCGATTCGTGATCTTTAAACTTTTTTGGCTCTCCGAGCCGTTCATCGTCCTCCAAATCAAAATCGCCACTTTTAAACCGTCCAAACCACTTCTTGCACGTACACTCAGCTAGAGCATGCACACCATACACTTCCACCAAAAAAATGACTTTCGGCAGCCTTTTTCTTCAATGAAGAAGTACTCACCGCAAAACAAATTCGACATTTTCAGAGTAAAAAAAAAAGTATTGTTGTTTACGCTTCAGCTAAATGACACATACTGATTCTGAAACTATATGACAGTAGCTTTCAACACATATTTGGAAAGGTGAACCCACTGGAATAAAAATTAAGTTACGCCATCTGTTCGAAAATCGAACGAATTAACCGGTATGATCCCAACTTACAAATCATGCAAAAATCAACATCTCCCCATAAGCTACGAGAAAATAATTTTAATAACGTCGATACTGAAAATTATTCAATTACATTGGAGCGACTAGAAAAGTTTGTTAAAATCAGCAGTATTCATCCAAAGTTGCAATTTGACCTGAGGCATGAGTACTCAACAGAATTATAAATTAGTTAAAGCAGTGTCAGGAATTAAGATTCAGAAATTCATGCTATTCAAATATTTGCGCCGTGACTTTCCCACTGACTAATACGCAGCATGTGCTACATATAGATGCTCTAGGTGCTTGAAAACGTCGGACGTGTTCCCTTTCGCTCTTGCTTCATTGTGATTTTTAACCTTTTCTTTTTCCTCCTACCTTGTGCAAAGTGACATATTTACACTCTGTTTGAATCGGGAATCTCTACAGTGCGTGTGATTTCTTTCCCGTCGCGTCTGTGTCATTATATCTGCATATTCTTTCTTGGTTCCTTTAGATTTTATGATTTTTTGTTTACTTAATTCTGTCAGTGCTAATACAGTGCCATCTTCTGGAGGGTTACTAAATAGTGCAACAGTATTCATAGTCGACTATCCGAGTCGACAACCCAATTTTGCAATTGTGATTGGATTCGTTAAATTATAGTTCAAGTTTTAAAACTTAATTAATTCAGTGTTTAGTTCCACCTGTGTATTGAGTTGCAATAGCACATACACAATAGTGTTTACGGTCCACTATTCGAGGCGATAACCTAATCTAGCAATAACATCCATAGTCGCCTGTCATATTGTTATTGGCTTCCATTTAAAGTGATTACTTTTTCTATAGAAGTGTGTTTATTATTTAAGCCCTATCTGCCGTTCAATTTATATTATTCGCAATAGTGAGCACGGTCCTCTATTCGAGATTGGAACCTGATTTCACAATTTAACCCTTAACCGCACATACTCTGATTCCGAAAGTTTTTTGATTTGAATTGTTTTTATTGGAATTTTTATTTGAATTATAATGTCGTGCAGTGCGAACAAATGCGTAGACTCAGGTGATAAAACGACACTTATATTATGTTTTGGCCTTTGTGAGCGTTCTTTCCATTCGGCATGCGTAAACATCAAAGGTTCGGTTGCTGATGTTATCCTCAAATCAGAAAATGGGATACACTGGTATTGTGTATCTTGCAGGCGGTACTCTCTATCGGCCTACATCTCTCGGCTACGCGTCGCTGGGCAGACAGTTAAAGTGCTGTCTGAGGAGCTTAATGCCCTGCAGGAAAAATGCCTTTCAGCCTGTAAGGAAGTGGATTCGCTACTTCATTTTGGAGGACTGAATGATTTAACTACCACGGAATTTAATACAGCATATCCTCGTGTGTTGGCCCCCTCATCGCCAGTTCCTTCAACATCTTTTGACAATATCACATCGATTAACCTGGATCCATCACCGGCTAAGAAGACGTCTACGATTGTGACTAGAAGCAAGTCTCAACCCAAGCACTTGCCACTCAATAGTCCAAATCTAACCACTTCCTCTGTAATGGTGGCGATTCCTCCGCCTTTGCCAGGAACTCAACCTATCATTCCTGGTGCTGTGACTAACAATTCTATTCAACCATCCATCTCACCAAGTGCTAGCTTGCTCTCTGCTGAAATCCAGCGTCTATCAGGTAACGCCTTGGTTGCTAATTTCAATGTGCCTAGACTTCAAAATCCTCAGCCTCTACAAGTTGTGACACCACCACTGCGTGTCTTTGTTTCACGGTTCGCTTCAAAAACATCGTGTGAGCAAATTCACGATTTCATCATACGTAAATTCGGAAAAACACCTCCGTTTCTGTTATGCAGAAAGCTCACAGATGAAAAGCGTTACCTCGCTTCATTCAAAATGGACAACGACGCTGACTTCCAACAAATTCTTCATCAGGACTTCTGGCCCTCGGGCGCGCTTGTTAAGGAATTTGTTTCGGTGGGAAGAAGAAATTTTCGGAAACCAAAGCAGCCCAAAGTCATTACGTAACTTTGGATAATGTCAACGCTGTTTATAGATCTAACTTTCAATCCCGTAAGCAAGCTGGTCAACTTATGTTGGATAATGTCAACGCTCTTCATAGTTCCAACTTTCACCGCCGTAAGCTAAATAATCAAGTTTCCATCTTTTATCAAAATGTTAGAGGTTTAAGGACTAAGCTTGAAGATCTTCTTATTTCTTATCACCTCAGGAACGATAGCATCATATGTTTTTCTGAGACGTGGCTGAAACCTTTTATTCTCGATTCAGAATTGTTCTCTGATCACATTATTTATAGGTGTGACCGTGATCTTAATGCCACAAATAAGTCTGATGGTGGCGGAGTCTTGATTGCCGTCAGTTATTCTCTGTCTAGTTCCCTTTGTACTGATTTTAACTTTTCCCATGCCTTAGAATGTGTAATCGTCAAAATAGCCTTACCTAATAACGCGCATTTACTGATTTCTTCTGTATATATTCCTTGTAATTCCTCCTTGCAATTATATGAGTCTTTCTTTGATGATCTCGCTTCTTACTTCATACTACGCCATCCTCAATCCAGAATCCTTGTTTGTGGTGATTTCAATCTACCTGCCGTTGATTGGGCTGGCACAACTGTTTCCTCCATTTCATCTTCTAATGCGTCTTCCCTTGCCATTTCTTCCTTTCTTTCTCTATGTGCTCTGTCCCAGTTTAACCAAGTCCGTAATACTAATGATCGACTCCTCGACCTAGTTCTTTCGAATATTTCTGCTCATCATCTGTCTGTATCTCCTGCCTTATATCCCTATGTTTCTCCTGATCAACACCATCCTCCTCTTTCTATTAACCTCACTATAGTTCCTCTTATCATAAAAAATCCTGTCACTTCTCCTAAATTCAATTTTTTCAGGTCTAATTATGAAGCAATAAATGCAACACTATCGTCTGTGAATTGGCTTCAGTTCTTTCAAAACCTTGACTGCGATTCTGCTCTTACTAAATTTTATGGGCTTCTCCATTACCTTGACTGTAGATTTACACCTCTTCAGTCGGCCCGTAAAAATAAATTTAAACCTTGGTTGACAAGACGCGTTCTAACTGCCTTAAATGCCAAGGATAGGGCGCGTCGTGAATTTAAACGCTCAGGTGCAGCAAAGGATAAATCCAACTTTTGCAAGTTGCGTTCTGATGCCAAAAATGAATTAAAAATTGCTATGAAGAATTACTTTTCCAGCCTGGAAGCTTCCCTCAATTTTAGCAATGTTAAGCCCTTATGGTCTTATATCAAGTCTTTAAAGACTACATCTCATCTTCCTTCATCAGTCCGCTGGGATAATGTGGAATGTTCTTCTCATCAGTCAATTTCCGATTTATTCGCTCAATATTTTTCCTCTACCTTCGCTCCCCTCCATGAATTCACTCCCTCCATCTCTGCGGGTAACTTTGGTTTTTCGTTCGCAACTCTAAGCACTGACCCTTTTGAAGTTGAATCCTTAATCAATTCCCTTGTTCCTAACGTCAGCCCTGGCCAGACGGACTACCAAATATTTTTGTCAAGTCCTTAGCTTCGTCGCTTTCCTCTCCCTTGTCATTTCTCTTCAACCTAAGCTTATGCAGTGGAACCTTTCCTTCTCAATGGAAAAATGCCCGTATCTTACCTATCCTCAAAAGTGGTGATCCTTCGTGTGTATGTAATTATCGACCTATATCCTTGATATCTTGTTTTTCGAAGTTGCTTAAGCGTTTAGTTCACAACCGACTCTCTGAACCGTTGAGCTCTGTTTTGGCTGGTGAGCAGCATGGCTTTCGCAAGGGTCATTCTACGTCCACTAACTTAATTCAGTTCACTGATTTTGTTGCAAGGGGTTTGGACAACAAATATCAAGTCGATGTAATATACACAGATTTCACGAAAGCCTTTGATACAGTCAATCATCGTCTTCTTTGCAGTAAACTCGAAGCTTTTGGAATCTCTAATTCACTGTTGTCATGGTTTTCGTCTTATTTATCGACCCGATCATGTCATGTTAGTTTTGGTGGAACGACGTCTATTCCATTCTGTCCTACATATGGTGTTCCTCAGGGTTCAATCCTTGGGCCCCTCTTGTTCCTCGTGTTAATCAATGACCTCCCCTCTATAGTCTCTTCCTCCTCTCTACTGTTTGCGGATGATTTCAAGGTTTTTCGGACTATTAAGTCGCCCCTTGATTGCCAGTATCTTCAGGAGGACTTGAATGTGCTCAATAATTGGTGCTTGTCCAATTTTCTCTACCTCAATGTTAATAAATGCCATAAGATGTCCTTTTGTCTTAAGCAACATCCTATTCCCTTCACCTATATACTAAACGAGGCCGCATTGACCGAAGTTACTACGTACAAAGACCTTGGAGTTACTTTTGACTCCAAACTTAAATTTGACACGCAAATTTCCTATGTGATTGCTAAGGTCTCTAAAGTTTCGGGTTTTGTACTGAGACATATGCACAAGTTCTGTAATATATCCACTATGATCCGCTTGTTCCTTTGTCTTGTTCGTCCATTGCTCGAGTATTGTTCTGTGGTCTGGGCTCCCCATTATTCCTATCTTGTGTCCTCGTTGGAGCCAGTACAGAGGAAATCTACCCGCTTCCTATTCTTTAAGCTAAACTTGCCATATCTTCCATATGAGGATCGTTTATCATTCCTTGGTCTCTCGTACTTGTCTGCGCGTAGATCTTATTTGGATCAGTGCTTTTTGTACCGACTCTGCCACTATCAGACTCCGTATTGTATTTTTGCGGAGTTACACTTTAGACACTCCTTACGTCCTACTCGTGTTTCTTCTGTTTTTGTTATTCCATATGCTCGTACAGAGCTATATTTTCACTCACCTATTCTTCGTCTCCTAAGGAATTATAATAATCTGCATCTTGGTCCTTTTCCCTCAACCTTTACTGCATTCAAAAGAATTTTGCAGGAGCTAATTTTAAATTCATAATTTAGTTTTATAAGCAATTAACTGTTCTGTGCTTTAGTTCGTTTTATATGTATATGTCATTTTTATCTATTGTATCTAATCATTTTTCTTATTTTTTTTTATTGTTATTACTATTTTTGCTATTCCGTTTTGTTATTGGATTTGTTGATCTGTAAAATGGAATTTTGAAATAAAAAAAAAATATATATATATATATCCACTATCATTTACCAAAATACTCAGTTTTGGTTTACGCATTAAGCTTTGAAGCCGCTTAATATATAATTGCTACCACTATCTGCTGAGTTACTTGTGCGAAATTTGCTACCGTTTTTCCATTGTACTGTAGATGTTATTCACTATCTGAATCATGATATTAAATGTTTGGATGGTCAACTAACAATCCATAAAAAACCCGAATAAATTGCATTAAATTTTCACTTTACCTTTAACACTCTCCACAAAACCTTTTCTCCGGATTTCATTTTATTTGTCTTAGGTGCGAGTTCATACCTCGCTATCATCATCACTGCAAGCGTCGAAAGGTGTAATCCGCGATTGCGAATGGAGCGCACGGTGAAATTGCGAAATCAATTTCCTGATTTGGAGAAATGGCAATTGGAAAATTGTTTTATTTACATCCTCCCACTATTTCCCATTTCCTCGTCTCGTCCAAAAAGGCAACCACGTAAGCAGGCAAGCATAAGCTCACAGACTCCGCATTCAAGCATTTGAAAGTGATTTCGATTCGACGAGAGTGTCAAGAGTAAATGCTTTGGAAGGGTTACTAAGATTTGCAAATATCGTGATCCTGACGGCAAGCACCACCGGCACCCCCTCGGATGCCAGACACTTTTCGAATATTCAAATTATTTCCTTCCTCCGGAGCCGACATAGACATCTGCAATTTGCTTTTCTCCCCTCAGGAATCAAATATGTCATATTATGAGTGGATGAAAAGTTAATCGAAAAGATATGTGTATCTAGTGTGTTGCAAATATGTTTTCCTTCCCTTCAGATTTTATGTCCCTCCAAATATATCGAACGAACCCAGCATGCTAAAGGAAAGTAATTCAATGTGTGATAAGCGTCAATTGAAGGAGTTATATGTATTATTGTTGATAGATTCAAGGTTAGGGGAAACAAGTGGCAAGATATGTATTAAATCAATTTATTAACTTAACTTAGAAATTTATGATATCCTCAATACCTTGAGTTAACATTATTCGCTGACAATACAACTCACCCTCTCAATAGACATCGGATAAGTCATTCTTCGATCAATAACGAACCTTTCATTATTCTCAAGAGGCAGGACAAACGAGTATAGTACAAGACTTTATCAATTCATCGCCAAGATTCACCTCATCCGTTCAACTTTCGCTAGCTATGGTGTCTAATAACCCTACGGGATCCACTGAGATATATCTTCGCAGCCGTACGGTAAATTTTGATTTATTCAAACATTTCAAGTTATGGAAAAACCACATGAATATAATTTCAAGCAATAAAGTTGTCGGGAGTAAATAGTGGAGGAAAGTGGTGAATTGCAAGAAGCTCCTCCGCCACGGTTGAGTTGCGAACTGCTTACTTGCCTATTCTCGGCTGTCTTCCACTTTCCAGAAAACTTCTTAGCTTCCATAGGCTAGACCAAAAGCAATTTGACTTAGCTGGGTACTAAGTCACCACCGACGTTCCCCGGTGTCGTCCTTTCTTCCACCAACACCGCAGCCTGACTCATCCCCGAAAACGTTCAAAAGCATCTAAATTGCTATATCCCACGGAAATGATGATGAAATGTTGGGACTTTCCTTAAAATTATGTTGACTTGCATAAAATGACTTTGACTATTTGCATACATATGAATTGGACGAAGTCGGAAGGATTTAGAGGATTTTTCGTTTGATTTGATATCGTTGTGCGGAATATGGAAGTGAGAGATGGATGGATATTGATATCAACTCTTGAATGGCGGAAAGTGAAAAGTTTTTTTTCGAATGCAGTGATTGACTATTTGACTGCTTTTTTCTAAGAAAATCCTTCTATAGAGCAGTAAAAGCTAGTGCAAGATTAAAACAACTCTAGCTGTAAAATGAAAAAAAAAAATATATATATTTGGAAGGTCAATTGGCTACGTAAATTGCCAAATTTGAAACCTTTCCGTGAAGTTAAATGTTCTCCTCGTCGAATTCAAATTTAGATAAATAAGATTTTGTACACGGAGTCCAAGTTCACTTGTAACGAAGGCCTTATAATTTAAACTAGTTGAGTAGACACAAGAACGCTTTTGTCAGAAACATTATATACTCAATTCATTAAATGCAGACATCTACCTTATGAGACTAATGTACAAAGACAACAAACACTCCTATAATATGCATCTTAAATCATGGGCTTAAAATAATTCATCTTTTATAGTCCAGTCAATGCAGGTGAAAGTAGGGTATAACCTCCGAATTCGTTGAACCTTCATCGATCATGAAAATTGGCGAGTAGTTAGACTAACTCACTTTTGATAATTGAGGCATCCTCTAACCGTTAAAGGATGCCTCAATTATCAAAAGTCACACAGTGTTGACTTGCGTTTTTGTATTTTAGGGATTAAATCCAGCCCTTCTCGAAAAGATTGAAAAACGGGTTGAGAGCGAACAAATTAATCTATTGCCGATCTACCAGCTCTAAAGCCACCTTGATGCTCCCCAATAATACTGTTGGTTTATGATCCGATTGTATTTTCTAAGATCCTTGGAAATATTTGGCACGCCGTAGAAAGCAGTGATATGCCTCCAAAGTTTTCGCACCGTAGCTTGCCACCGTTTTTGTGGATGGTTTGAATTGCGATGAAGGCTTTTCTTCACCGCCCTCATCAGACTCCACCCTACTACTAGAAATGTTCTAAATTTACCTTAAATATATTGGTAGTGCAGTACTTGAATATATCTTTGAGCTTAGTTACCATGAGTATGTTGCTAGTTGAACATTAGAAGACATCTTCGAAACTATGACTCTGGCAGGCTCACCAGCAGTTCAGGAAACGAACTGGACTAGAAACGACATTCAAGACATGAGATCGCATACAATATTCAAAAGTGGGAAGCCTACTGCAAAACGAGAATTCGGAGTGGCATTCATTGTGGATAGGGAGTTCAAATCGCACGTTATTGATGTCAAGGCCGTCAATGAACGGTTGTGTGCGATCCGTATAAAAGCGAAATTCTTCGAAATCTGGCTGATAAAAGTTCACGCTCCGACCGAACAAAAGGACGAAGGAACGAAGGAAACGTTCTACAATCACCTGGAAAGACTGGTCGACTCATTGCCTACAGAAGACACAAAAATAATTTTGGGTGATGTCAACGCTAAGGTTAGCAATGAGCTATCTCATCAGGGAACGATTGGAGGATATAGCCTTCACAATGAAACAAATGACAACGGCCAGCGCCTGATTGACTTAGCATGTAGCAGAAATCTGGTCATACGTTCGACTTGCTTCCCGCATCGACGCATTCATAAAATGACCTGAGTACCACCGGATGGCAACACACAAAACCAGATCGATCATGTTTTCATCCAACAACGTTGGGCCTCGAGCATACTTGACGTCCGTACATACTGAGGAGCCAATTGTAATTCAGATTATTACTTGATTAAACTAACCTATTGATGTCGTATGTCAAAGGCATATTCAGCGAAGACCAGCCCGCTACAAAGATCTTACATCAAAAGGCTCCAAACGGCGTCTGTGGCCAAAAATTCACGGAGACCCTCGACAACCAGGTGGCTCCCATCTTATCAGACGCCTCGTTAAAGACAAGTGACGAGCTCTGGATGGAAGTGAAAGCACTTATTAAGACTGTGGCAGAATACACGATCGGATATCAAGCCTGGCCCAAGAGAAATGAATGGCTCGATGATTAGACAAATAGAATCATCGGAGTCTTTAAGTGTTTGCGGAGAGCGTCCATTGGCCCCACCAACTCTGTATGAAGTTTGTTCCATCATCAAAGCCCAAAAGAATAGTAAAGCGCCGGACATCGATGAGATTGCATTGGAGCTTATCAAATATGGTGGCAGCAGTGTTCATAAAGCTATTCACAAATTCATCCAGCACATTTGACTACAAGAACATATGCCGAAAGAGTGGAGCCAATCAATTACATTCCCTATCCACAAAAAAGGTGTCAAGTTAAAGTGCAAAAGTTATAGAGGCATATCACTACTTTGTACGGCGTACAAAATATTGCTGCGTGTTCCGGGAAAGTGAAAACGCACTGTCTTTTAAATTAAGTTAAAAGAGTTTATTTACTAAGGATGCACAAACATTAATTACACTATTTTCACAAAAATTAATTGAAATGTTATTTTTCACTTGTCTTTGACCTTACATTTCAACTGTCTTCACTATCAAACAATATCGCCTTTAATTCGCGCTCCACACTATCGCAGTTTCTACGATCGCGTTTTCACTACTGCCCCAAATTCATTCAGCTCGGCTTTATATAGAGTCTCAAGTTATTCAATCCATTTTTCGTATATCGGCGAACGTTCTGGCGAGAACGATCTTGAATATTCAAGCAATTCTGAATACAGTGACGTCACTTTCAGATATTGATTATGCTTAGTCGATTCTTGTGCTTTCGAGTTTATTGATCATGATGTTATTGATAGTTGCGACAATAATTGCGACAGTAGCTTGCAGAATTGTTTGAGCCCGTAACAATATTTTCAAAGATCTTAGAAAATAAAATCTAATCATACGCCAACAGTATTATTGGGGAGTATCAAGGCGGTTTCAGAGCAGGTAGATCGACGATGGACCAATTGTTCACAGTCAAGCAAATACTTGAAAAATGCCGGGAGTTCAACATAGACGTACATCAAATTTTTGTTGATTTTATGCAAGCATACGACAGCATTGATCGTAACGTACTGTACCAAATAATACTTTGCTTTGGCAGCCCAGCCAAATTAGTCCGTCTTACCAAAATGACAATGACGTGGACGACCTCCTAAGTCCGCATCAATAACCAACTCACCGATGCTTCTCACACAAATATCGAACTAAAGCAGGGAGATGGGCTGGCCCCATTGCTATTCAATTTGGCTCTGGAGTACGTTATACGGAAGCTACCTGTCGATACGCGAGGTGCATTACTATACAAGTTGAACCAAGTAGTAGCCTATGCAGACGAAATCAAGATTTTGTCACAGTCATCAACAATTGCCAAAGAACTCTTCCTGAAACTCGACAGAGAAGCAAACTAGTAGGTGCTACGAATCAATGAAAATAAAACAAAGCTCATGACGCAGTCTAGGAAACATACCTCAAATACACAAAATATCACACTTGGCGAATACAGTATCGAAAATGTTGGCGAATTTGTGTATTAAGGTGCCAAAATAACGAAGACGGATAGTGAAAGAGACGAAATACATCGAAGAATACAGCTCGGAAATAAAATATTTAATTCAGTTTGACGATCTTGAAGACCAGCTGCATACACAGGAAAACAAAGCTCGAAGTATACAAATCTGTGATAAGATCTGTGTTATGCTATGGGTGTGAAACATGGACTTTAACCCAAGCATCCGCAAATATATTGAACGCCTTTGAGCGACGGGTCCTGAGGAGAATAATCGGATTGAAGCTAGATGGGGACCATTGGGGGATTCGATACAACCATGAGTTGTGCGAAATTTTTGACGAACCGGAGGTCGCAACGATCGTTAGGCTGCCTGTAATAAGTTGAACAAATGAATCGTATGGACGAACAACGGATACCCAAAAACATATTCGTTGCGAAAACTGGAAGCCGGGGACCAGTGGGGAAACCGAGGAAACGCTGGTCTGACTCGGTCGACAAAGACAGTTCATCGCTGCTCGGATCTGGAAATAAGAGGATGCAGTCAATGAACCGAAACAGTTGGAGGCGCTGTTTGCAGGAAGCGAAGACCCGAGCGGGACTGTAGTGCTACGGAGAGAAAGATGTATATATATATATATATATATATATATATATATATATATATATATATATATATATGTATATATATATATATATATATATATCTATATACATAGATACATATATATATATATATATATATATATATATATATATATATATACATATATACATATATATATTTATATATATGTACATATATATATATATATATATATATATATATATATGTATATATATCTCTATATATACATATATATATATATATATATATATATATATATATATATATATATATATATATATATATCTATATATATATATATATATATATATATATATATATATATATGTACATGTATATGTCTACGTATAAATATCTCGATTCATACAAGTACATGTGCACATATCTACACACACATTGGTACATAGTTTATAACCATTTACCAAAGTAGATACATATACAAGTATAATGTACGTAGGAAAATATTCCGGACATAAATGTGCGCTCTAGAAATTTCTCTGTCAAAAATGCGGCTTGATTGGCTATGCGGATAATGGTGCGGCTCTGGTTACAGGACGCAACTTTGAACAAGCGCAACACAGGCTGGGAATCCGAATGCGCTGAGTGAGAGGCTGGATGACTGCTCGTGGATTCAGTCCAGCACTGGAAAAAACCGAATTGATCATTTTGACAAAAAAGGAGAATCCCTAGAGTAAAGATAATCACTGTTGGAGACATAATAATTGGATCAAAGCCAGCAGTATGGTACCTGGAGCTACAGATCGACTTGAAGATGAGTTTCTCTGAGCAAATCAGGGCAACGGCTGAGAAGGCTGCTTCGGGTATATTGCCATCATAGGTGAACCCAACTCACCAAGAAAATGCCTCTTGATGAGTGCTGTGCTACTGGACGGAGTAGAAATAATGGACGACGCTCTGAGTAAGGAGTTATACCGAAAATGCTTGGTACAGGTGCAGAAAAGAGGAGCACTGAACTTCATATCCAAAAGATTCTGATTCGGCGTTGAGAGTTGTTGCAGATATGAAACCTATTGCCCTCCTTGCTGGAGAGCGCCGTGCTTTTTACGTGCATCGAGAAGAGTCCGCGAGAGAGACGGTTGCTCGCAAGGAGAGATAGCGCTCACTCAGGGATCGGCAGCAGTCTTGAATGAATTGCACGAAGGGAGGGTGGATTGCGTGTTTCATCCCGGATGTGAGACCAAGGCTAAATCGAATACATGGTTCGACTGACTTCTATCGCACCCTGCTTTTAAGTTGCACGGGCGTTTTCAGTCTTACTTGCACAAGATTGGTAAGTCTCGGTCTTCCGATTGTTGGTTTTGTCCAGGAGAGGAAGACCATGCCTGCCACTAATTTTTGAGTGCACAAATTGGACCAGGCTACGATGGGACCTCTACAGGGAGAGCTCACTCCAGAAAGTATAGTTGCAGTGATGCTTGAATCGGTTGGCAAATGGAACCATGTGGTACTTTATGTTTGGACAATCCTAAAAGATAAAAGGGACTCACATTAGCCGAGTTGGTTGAGGTGGGAGCACTTGTCTGGCAACTCCTCTCCCCTTCTCCTCTCCCCTTCTCCTTTCCCGCCAGAAGAAGAATCCGTCAGCTTGAAATCACCTCACGGCGTAACAAAGTGAGAACTGGGCCGAAGTAATATGTCCAACGGTTCTAGGCTGGGTTTTCAAATTTATTGGGGAGGTATTTAGTGGGTAGTCCAGTCGCTTGCGAGAATGGGAGTCCCACACTCAGTGCGTAAGCGGCCTTCACCTCCCAACCGCAAAAAAAGTTTTGTTTGTTTGTATTTAAGATAAACAAATTTACTTTGAAAACCATAAAGAAAACGACATCAATTACCGAACGACCCAATATACATTTGGCTGTTGAAAGCGGCACACTAATTTTTGCAGAAACATTTATGGAATAATTGGTATAACACTAGTTGACTTATCTTCCCTCTCAAAAAGCTCGGGCACATTAATAAATAAATAGAAACGTACAACTAACCCGGTCTTACCAATTTCTGAGCGAATTTGGACCAGACGCCGACACTAAAGAAGCGACGCTGTGAAGGGAATCTTCAGCAGAAGAGCAACTGTAGCGTGGCTGAAGTCGATGGCAATGATTAAAATAAGAAACATTGACTGCGTCACGAACCCGGCCGAGGTGAAAAAAGGTCATCAAAAGGGAGCTGCCTAGCGTGAGTATGATATCATTGACACCGAATGATTTTTGAATAAAGGATACGGCGAAGAACAGGACCTCTCCAATGCTTCAAATGATTGGGTTGCGGGTTCTTTATACTACAAATGCGATGAAAGGGGACGTAAAAGAGAAGAGTGTACGAAAGAGGCACACTATATCTTTGCAAGGAGACTAATGCAAGACCGGATCTTGGGCACGCCTTGGGATCAGGAAAGCGTCGGGTTTTCCAGAAAGTCTTAGCAAAGGCAAAATGAGAACTTCGTTGACCCATATCCTACAGGTACGCCCACACTGCAGTTCAACCGCCCAAAATCTGCTTGAGCAAATTTATGTTAGCTACCATTAAGGGATTGCAAACTAACACTGGGTATCTTTTGTTACTGATTCGTAATCGAACCTCAATCCTAGATTTGACAGCTAATTTGATGATTTATTTACCTATCTTTTCACAAAACGCTACAAGAACTTGAGCTAGTATTAAATCAAGCCACTGCAAAAATAAAAAGCGCAGCCAGGGAAGTATAAAAACTTTGAGCAACGCAAGGATTCATATCAGTGACACTTTTGTTAGCACTTTTCGTACAATAGTACCAAAAAGTGCAGTCAAATCTAATTGGTATATTAATGGACCAGAATTCCAAATATGCAATACAATAAACACAACAGCCAAAGAAACCCTTCTGGCAAATTTAGCCAAACTCCACAAACATATTCAGGCTAGCCTGGGCAGATAAATTCAACATCAAAGATGTGCACCACTTGCCCATAGGTTACATCACGATATGTGGAATAGTCCCACTCATAACCTTTTTGCTATGGAAGCGTAAACAAATGTACATCCAGAGGACATATCCTAAACTTCGACCTTAAAAGCAATCCATACCAGCACTTACCATAGTAACCGATTAAGAAGGTTGAACCATTGTTCAACGGAGGTGTGTTGAAAGAGCACAAACAGCCTATTCTTAAATGCGTATGTAATGATTACGAGTACATAAAAAAACACAGTAAAATGCATTCATTGCAATACGAAAAAATTAAAATTGTTCTAAATGCGTTAAAAATTATTCGCTTATTGTTAAATATGTAGTGTATAACAACCTTCTAACTTACTAAATTTATCGAAAAATTTTTTTGTGATAAATTTGCTTTGAAAGCAGGATAGCCTAACAAAATTCTATTTCTTCGTTGCCTCAGTGCTTCATTTACTTTGGACCCTCAACAATATTCAAAATATTCAATTATTAAGAAATATTTCATTTTTTTTATATTTTTTTATCACTAAAGAGATAAAAAAACTTACATATATTCATTTCATTTCAGGTAAAACATCATTCTTATGGGAATAGTAAGTATAAGTATTTTTAATAAAGGCAAACGTAACCTTAACAATCCATAAAGTGCATCAGTGATTTTCACCGGTTTTACAACTTTTCCGCCATGTGCATCAGCTATCATTCTTCGTCATCAATAGAACAAGGGAGAGTAACTATTCAAGTCCATCAATTACCAATAATCCTTGTCATGAGCACATTCTCAAAGGATATTTATGCTTTATCATGCTTCCCATTTGATGGCATTTGTGATGATGGTCCAGAAGGAATTAGCCGTAAAGGAGATTAAATATTTCCACTCATTATACATACCCATACAATGCTGGCCACCGCGAGTGACACAGTAGTAAATATATGAACTAACCAAACTTTGATTTCTGAGCCTGAAAATACGTTTTAAGGTCTCTGTTATTGAGGAACTGAATTCTAAGATGAAGAAAACTTCTCAAGAATTTGCTTTTTCGGTGTTACCAATGTATCTATAAATTTGAAAAAAATATTTTTTGGATCATTTTAATGAATTAAAGCTACACTTACTTGCATTTCTACTTATAAGTGCCATGCATCCATTGAGATTACGAGGGTGGTCCGATAAGTACTTAGCTTACAAAATAAAAGCGGAAATTTTGGGAAAGTGGCAATTTATTTCTTGACATAATCTCCTCTTAGCTCGATACACTTGACGCAACGATGCTCCAACTTCTTTAGCCCGTCTGGAAAATACGTTTTCTCGAGGTCTGCAAAGTAGGCTTCCGAGGCGGCGGTGACCTCTTCATTCGACTGAAACTTCTGCTCGGCGAGTGACTTTTTCAAGTTTGGAAGCAAAAAAGTTACACGGGGCCAAACCTGGAGAATACGGTGGATGGTGGCAGTGATGCCCCCCATTTACCTCCCATCGATCTGCCGAAATTCTTCGGAGACCTTCAAGGAGATGCTTTTGCCTTGGTGCACAATCTCATTTTGATTTCGTCAGTTATGAAATTACAATATTAGGTCAGGTCATTCACAGGCAACGCAGCAAAACGTCTGAATAACGTGAAGATACGACAACAAGCGTGCATTACTAGCCGCGCACATGAAGCAAGTCATTTCTCACCCTCCGATGAATATGAAATCCACAGAAGAATTGCTCGTAGCTTGCATCGTGCACGTCATGGAAGAAGCAAAAAGAAGCTATGAATATGTAGAGTGTCCGGCAGCACATAGGAGTGTTTGGTTTGTTCACATCACCGTTTACAAACTAGATGCTCACACACGAGAAGAATGGGAAAAGTCATTAGGAGCATCTGATGAATTTCTTACGTTCTCCGATCTCACGACGTTTCTTGAAACATGTGCTCACACGGTGAAACCCGCGCTCGCCAATGACGTAGCCCTGAAGGAACCAATAAACCATTTTTTTAAGCCAAAGGCCAACAAATCCGTCCAATTGCAGGTCGTGTTAACTGATTCGCAACCGGTCAAGAAAATATCCAACGACGGCATTATTTGCAAGGGACAACATTTTTTGACATGCTGCGAAAAATATAAACGGATGAGTGCAATGCAACGACGGGAATTAATTGTGCCAAGAACTGGTGTAAGAATTATCTTAAACCAAATCATGTTTTGGCTGACTGCAGATCGCCGGGACAATGTCTCATTTGTACACACTCAACTCTACATGGTGAGACACACCCTGATGGACGCGCTAACCAGCCAAGCGAAAAAAGCGGGGGTATACGCTCGTCCGCTGGGACAGCAGCAAGCAGCTATGTGGAGACATCATGCTCGACAAATGTGTTCACAGTGCCCACCAGTTGTTGAGTTCTAGTGGCGATGAGAATAGTCGAGTAGTCAAAAATTTTGGTTATTTGATATCCGCAGTCCAATTCTCTTTTTTCTTTAAAAGCCGTCGGGCCTTGCTTTGTGTGTGTGCAGACGAGTTTCGACTACTTCAAGCCATCTTAAGAATAGTCGAGCATGAAAACAATGCTGGCGACTCTGTTCAAGCCAGAACGCTGCCTGATCAAGGCGCAGAATTTTCATTAACACCGAAAGAGTAGCTCGGTGTTCATCTCTACGTAAGGCTGCAATACAAATACCTGTTGTAGACATAGGCGAAAATTCACTAGGCAAAGCCCGAGCGAAAGTCACAGTCACTTTAAGGTTACCACAACTTTCAGATTTTGAGCTAAAAATGAATGCACTCGTATTGAAGAAGCTGATTCAGTTTCTGGCAAAACAAAGGCCAGATACGAATTTTGGAGTAACATCAAGGGACTGTAGCTTGCCGTTCCCAGACTGATCCTGGACTAATCGACTGCGTAATTTAAGCTGACCTCTATGGAAAACTTATCTCTGGCAAGTTTAGTCGAGGAGAAGACGACCAGTCAATTGCTTAAGAAATAGTCACTCGTGCTCCCGCGAAATGGTGCGACAGCGAAGTCGCTCAAAATTTCTGCGTGAGCGTTGTGGGCTGTACACGAATCACTACACATCTTTTGGCAAATTGAAGAAGCGATACCATCGGATGTGATAAAGGTTCCGGTACTGCGAGGAACATTTCGCATCTACCCACACGAGAGATGACTCAGGTGAATTTGTGATATATCTACCACTCAAGAATGATCCTTTACATCTAGGAAAATCATGAACCATCGCCATGGTTTGTTAGCTTCAAACAACATCAAGGATCAAACGCAATCCAACTCTTGCCGAGCTGTATCAATCGCAAGAAGTAACTTGTAAACATCCTAGCAGAGGCCGGTATTTCTGTTAGCAAATGGGTCTTAAATTGTCCAGACTTCATGGATAGCCACACGTCGTATACAGAACCTTTGGGAAAACACTTCAAACTCGACGAGTGTGTATCCACCCTTGGAATCGTATGTATGCTACAACAAACCTGCTTTGCTTACAAGGTGAAGCCGATCACCTCTGCCACTAAATGTACTAGGCGCATTGTGCTTTGAGCGACGATGAGGCTATTCGATCAATTACGGTGGCTTAAATCTGTAATTATTCAAGCAAAGGTAATCATGCGGATCTTTGGATTTGCAGAATGGCGTTGGGATCAAGCGCTAATTCAAGACATCAAGGGACGCTGAAAAATTTTCCTCCAGCGGCTCTGAGACCTTGCAAGTATCTGCATTCCAAGATGGCTAGGTGCCGCTGTAGTTGACAAGGTGGAGTTACACGGATTCAGACACTTTTCAGCGGGTTTATGTCGTTTCTGTTTACGCGCTAGTTACTAACTCCGAAAAACGTGTTTCCTTGTTTATGCTCGCAAAACCAATGGTGTCACCCATTAAAACCTTGAGCATACCAAGACTGGAGCTGAGTGGAGCACATGTGTTAGCCCGTCTCATCAACAAAATAAAGAGATCCTTAACAGACAGACTCGCAAGTCGTACTCAGCTGGCTTTCTGATCATCCATTTAAGTGGGTAACGTTCGTAGCTACGAGAGTCAGTGGCATTGTCACTATGCTACCAGACGTAAGTTGGGGTTTTATATCAACCAGAGAAAACCCAACTGACTTAGTAGCCAAAGGGCTAACCCCTGTAGCATTAGCGCATCTTCACTCTATTCAAAAGATGTGCTGGAACGTTGAAGTAATGCTACGTTTTCCCTCGTCTTACAGAGCCTTGAGAACGGTATCATCGAAAGATTTTCATCGCACAACAGATTACTTAGAGTAGTTGCGTTTTGCCTTCGATTTGCCAACATTGCTCGAAGGCGACTCACAAGGGAAATACCTCCATAGATAACCGCAGCGAAGTTGAATCAAAGCAGAACCGCTATTATCAAGCTCGTGCAAAAAACTGACTTCGCTCCAAAAGTCAATACGCTACAGACAGCTCGTGGTGTCTCACGCAAAAGTACATTGCGATTCCTTCAACTGTTCCTAGATTCTGATATATATTAATGTTTGGTGGAAAACATCCGGTGATACTACCGAAGACAAGTGCCATAACTAGACTGATTATTCTACATGGACACTATCAACCTCTTCATGATGCCGCAACTAGCCTTGAGTCATTTGATAAGCTTATTTTGGATAGATTACGGAAAATCCTGCATCCAGTCTGTCCTACACAATTGTATCCGTTGCGCATGATTCACTGCAAAAGCCAGGCTGCAACTAATGGGCGCACTTCAGCCTAGGATCAATGCGAATATTCTTCAAATCAAGAGTGGACTAGGCCGGCCTGATCGACGTAAGAGCCTCGAAAGGCCGAGGTCATCGTTCGTACGAGATGACATCTGTATCTTTGTGTCTATTGCGTCAACAGCTGTGCATATAAAAATTGTCCCCGATCTTTCGACTGCCGCATTCTCGGCAGCTTTCAAGCGGTTTGTATCCTATCGCACCCAGTTTGGAGACCTTTGGATCGATTTCGGAACCAATTTACATGGAGTGGGTGCAGAATTACGCAAGCTACTGCGTCAAGCATCAATTCACACCAAAAGTGCAGTGCAGCTGGGAAATGAAGAAACAAGCTAGAAATTAATTGCTTCTGGGGTGTTGCACTTTGGCGGACTAACATATAGAAGGCTGCTGTCAAGTCTTGCAAATACCATCTTCGAAGAATTATTGACGATTCTGCATCGACTTATGAGGAATTGTCCACTTTGACGACGCAAGTTGAAACGTGTTTAAACTCTAGGCCACTGTAAACTCAGAGCGTGACCTCACCAGCGCAGTCTGGGTGGCGTTGGCGATGCTTTTCCCGTTGATCTTGCGATGGAGGGCTGGTGCTTGATCCCGGAAACAGGCTTTCTCCTCCGGTGTGATACTGTCCCGTACTAGACACAGTAGCTCCCCCAGTTGGTACGCAACTTTGCCTGCTGACCTCCTTTGCGTGGCTCCGAAGAGGGCTCGGTGATTTTTCACTTCTGCTCAGCTGTGAGCTGTTATTTCCACTGCTGTCGAGCCTTACATTCTTCCAAAGTGATGGGCCGGCGGGCTAATAGGGGTTCCGCCGCAAGAACGACGCCTAAATGGGGCCTGATGGTTGTTTGCAGAACTGTAGCTCGGTGGGCTTCTGGGCGGAGATGGCAGCATAAGGAGCCTCAGAACGCTCCTTCGTAGCTCTCGAGCTGATGAGAGCCCGCAAATAAGCAAAGTGGTTAACTAAAAGCCTCTAAGATGGGCTCGTTGAAGCCGCTTGACATCGGCCAGGCCTGGGGGATGTCGAAGAGCCGATGTAACAAAATGATTCCCAGGACCAGGCGTACGCCGAGTCCTATTTGATGAAGACCGGCCAGGCGTGAGTCGAGTAAGCCAAGGAGTCCTATTCGATGGTGGGGCCGGCGGTGAATAACGACCGTGCAGGCTGATGTGACAATGCTTTCGCAGCAAAACACAGCTAATGGGCTAGACGTAAGCCAAGGGACCCAATTTGGTTGATGTTGATTGTTGCCAGGCCAAAGCCAAGGTGCCAACTTTCGTCTTCGATTGCTAAGAAATCAAAGAAAGCGATTGCTCCGCTCCTTTCGTTTTTAAACACTCAAAGTGCTGACGCTGACAATCAGGGCTATTGATCTTTTCCCCGATCGATCAGAACTCCACATTTCATCTCTGTTGACCGTGTATTTTCTCCAATCAATTTTCTTTTAACGAACAAAGTTCACTATTCCATGCCAGTTAAAATTCTGAACTTGCATTTGCTTCTTCCATTTTATTTTTATTGAACAGAATTCAATAATTCATGTCAGGTGAAATGCTGAACTTGCAGTTCCTTCAATCCTATTTTCTTTATTGAATAGGGTTCAAAAATTCAAGTCAGGTGAAACGCTGAACCTGCATTTTCTACGATTCGATTTTCTTCCTCCGTAGAATTACTAACAATAGTCCACTAAACGCTTCCGGGTACCAAGTTTAAATTGCCTAGCTGCCCGGCTGCATATCCAAATGCATGGTTTTGTTTTTATTCCAAAACGTAAACAAGCATCCGCTATCACGTTTGTGATGATTGAATTTCCAACAGCATATCATTGTGGCTGTGTGTCTAAATGTATGGTCCATTACCTCCGCATTCCCCGTTCTTGGCTTTGTTGGTCTTTCCCGATCTTGAATCGCATCGCTATGACGTGCATTGGGTGTTGTTTCACTTTTGATATGATGGTCTTGGGGGTATGCTTCAGCAAATTTGTTTGTTGTTATGTTTGAAGGCTTGTTGTTTAGTTGATTTTGCTTATAATTAGATTTTTTCTCCATGCAGTATTTGATATTGAGATAATTAGTTTATAAATTGTATTTGAAAAAAAAAACCTTAACAGAATTTAAATCCCTTGATTTCCACCAAAAATGTATTTGAACTTGTATACAATATTGTTTCGTCCACTACTTGAGGACTTCTTCAGTACTAAACTAAAACAAACAACCTCATTCCAATTTAAACCTACTAGTTTTATGATTAAGTTTCCTTAATGAACCCTTAATTACTTTTCTTTCATAACCCAAACCATTTATTCTTACTGGAAATTCATTAATGACCTGAAGATTTACAAGGTTTTTAAAAAAATGTTGACCTTTATTGTTTGGTTTTCTTAAAAATCCAGGTATTCCGTTACCAGGGTCGCCATTCCAAATGTCCTGCCTGCTGTGTTTGACAATCTCGATGCTCTCGGCTACATCCGGTTTCCACGCGATGGTTGATCATTCTAAGCATGTTCACGTTATCCGCGGTGATGTTATGATTCGTTGACACCATGTGTTCAGCTACTTCTGATCTGAAATTTGCCGCTTCTTTCTTCTTCGTTTTATTTACCACTTCCCTTATGTGTTCCGTGATTCTTAGGCCTAGTCACCTTCTAGTTTTTCCAATGTAACATCCGTTGCATTCCGCGCATGTTACTTTGCAGATACCGCTTTTCTCCATTATACGTATGCAGTCCTTTGTGGATACTAATATGTTTTAAATTTGGGTGGCACGACTAGTGAAGACTAGATAAATTTCTAGGGTCTTCATTCCCTTCCTCATTGTGCTTGTCCTTGAATCGTGAGATAGAACTAATCTCCTCGGCTGGTCGAGTTCTGTCATCAATGTTGAAACCCTCCTGCTGTTGATCTGCTTTCTTCGTTTGGACAATAATTTTGTGACCTCGTTCGTGGGGTATCCGTTCAACTTCGCTAATTGGTAGATGTGTGCCGTCTCGTTTCCCTGACCTTGCTAACTCAACGGAAGCGTAAGCATATGATTCACCAGCCAGTTAAAAGTCGCCCATTTTTGCTGCTAACAATGATTTGAAGAGAAGGGTATTATGCGCATTGTATCCGTCGGTTTCCGATATTACAACCAGGACATCCAGGAAAGGTAGTTTCTCGTCCGACTCCCTTTCGAAAGTAAAACTGATGTTCTGGTGCGCCAAGTTGATGGCCGTAAGTGATAGTTGGATCTGATCTTCTTTGATTATTGAAAATACATCGTCAACGTAGCGTACTCATCGGTGTGGAAGTTTTCCTTCGTTGTTTAGTTGCTCTTCCAAGTTCGACATATAAATTTCGCTGAAAAAGGCGATAGAGGATCTCCCATTGGAGCACTCCGAGTTTGCTTGGAAAATTGTCCCCTAAACGTGAAGTAGCTTTCGCTCATGTAGAGTCGGGCAAGTTTCATGTACATTTTTGTTTTCGGTTTCCATTGTTCACCAGATCCTTGTGTTAGAAGCCAAAGCGCTTGTATAACAGGAACACTCAGAAAGAGCGCCTTGACGTCGAACGACACCATCTTGTCGACGAGTTCTAAAGGCCCCCAGGACCTGATTTTTCATATGAACTCGGCTGTATTTCCCGCTGATCGAGTGATGAGCTTCTTGCTCATGTTGCTGAATTCGTTGACTAATCACTTTGCAATTTTCTGAGTGGGGGCGTTTTCTGCTGATATTATCTCCCGCATTTCCTTGGCAGGTTTATGAATCTTCGGGAGGGCTATGATCTTCGGTAAAGACTTCCTAGGATCACATTACTTTAATATTTTTTCGACTCTTTTAATGGAATCAGGCAAAGGATTGTTTCGAAAATTAAAATATGGACCCGCCATATTTCTTTTTTCACGCATTCGGTTGTCATAATTCGTCTTGTCCATTATTACCAAGGCATTCCCTTTATCCGCTGAAAGCGGGATATCGTTAAGATTAAATTGTATTTGTTTATTTTTATTTATATCTATTTTTCTATGATGTTTTTGATAGTGCCTATAAATAAAATTAGTTTGTAAATTGTAATTGTTTTGTATCTATTTTTCTTTGCGGTTTTTGATAGTGTCAGTGCCTATTAATAGTATGGATTTTAAAAATATGTACGTACAATATTTATGGTGGTTACAGTGTTTGTTAATTATGGTTTTATTTGGACTTTAGTCTAACTGGCTAAAAAGTTTTTCTTGTTTATTTACGTCTTTGATATAGCGATTCGGCTGCTATGTAACAATGGGATATCAATTCTTTCTAAGTAGCCACAGACGGCGGAGTGTCAAACAATTACTCTCCCTGTTTTCAGTATACCAGTCGGCTTGCTAAAACAAATGCCGACGCGGGTGGAATGTCGAGACGCGCTTATTGCATACTCAAGACGTAGCAGTAATTCCCGTGTTCACCACCGCATCTTTCCGGCTGACCGTCTTCAAGTCATCCTCAATTGCCCTGAAGAGTACAGTCGTCCAGTCACGCGAGACCGACATGCACGCCTTGACATTTTAGTCGTACACCCCTTTCAATTTGCCAGTTACCGTTATCTGTGTGACTTTGTTTGTGCTAAAATAATGATTTTATTTGTGCTAAAATAAAGAGAGCACCACAAAAAACAAGTTTTTATTCAGCCAGTTCCTCGATCCTATCAAGTATAACGGAAAGCGCTCGTTGAACGGTCCCACCAAATTTTGAACCCGGCCCCGCAGAAGTGTTAAATGCACATGTTATTGACTTATGAGTATTTTTGGTGTCTGCCATCAGAAGCTCAGCACAAAACCCTTCTGACAGGAGTATACTTCTGGTTACCCAATTTGCTTTTACATCATGATACACAAATCGACACAGGCAATTGAATTTATCCCGCCAACACCACATACATTTTCCACCCACGATAGTAACGTATCGTACGTACTTCCTCCCATATTGTGTGCTTTATTCGAAATGAAGATTTGCAAGGACCCGATTCATGATTTATTTGAGTCGTTTTATGGCATTCTTGAGTATTAAGTGGCGTAACATCACAAAATTTACGGAACGCATGAGAAGTATTCTTCTACCATCTACCGGATTTTCGATTGTTTCCTGCTTCCACCCTTCTCCTTGCTTGCGTGGTAGGGGTGTTGTTTCGGTGGCTTTTTATTACGAATCTTGTCGTTGGTTTTTTAGTGGATTCCATGGTGGAGGCATTCCGCAGCCAAACCGTGACCTAAAATGAAAATCGATATTCCATTTTGTCGGAGATTTCCAAATAATACAGAATATATATTATATTCTGAATAAAACATATTTTATCGATTCCAACACAATTCTGCTTTTCTTGCGGAAGATTCTTGGAGCTATAGGAAAATGCGTGAATAAGGCGGAAGAGGTAATACGCTTTTGCTTCTATTTAGACTCGTGCGATGATAAAGTTTTACCGGTATGAAAAGAGTGATTGTGATCCTTAGAAATGGAACTATAGCATCATTGCGTATTAGAGGTTACCTGTTGATAGTCCCCATGCTGAAGTGAGTTCATTATTATGCTGAACCAGCGCTCCGTTTTCGCTTACTCGAACTTGCGACTTCCAGGTATTCAATTATTCACCTGAGTCCTTATTGCACACCTATCCTCATTCAATACTCGTATACCAGTACATAAGCTACCATACCTGGAAAACTCAGAATCTTATGCTTGTAAACCATCAACGTCTTCGCATTGTTTGTTCTTCTATCAAACCGCAGTGATAATCTTTCAACAAATTATTTACTCCATGTGTGTATTCACTCAGCGAGAGATGATTAGTGTGTGGGATGAATTCTTGCCGCGTGTCAATCATGCATGTGTGCGGTTTCTTGGTTCGAGTTTGATGAAAGTATGTCAACCACTTAATTTTCTGTTTAGCGCTAATAAATCGTTAGCTTAGTTTATGACGAGATAATGCGCTTCGGGTGATGGTTAATAAAACATTGTTAACATTTACATCTTACATTTTGCTTCTTCTCCTTTGAGTGATGTGTGTATGTGCTAGGTTGTAAAGAAAAGGTTTTTCGGCGGCTTAAATGTTTTATGTTCTTCGTGGTGTTTTATGGTGTCAAGGATGATGAAAATTTATGAATCGTTAAAGTCACCGAGAGAATTTACTTGAGGTTTTAAATATAGTTTGATTAAAATTCGTATGATCTTTGGCTTTTACTTTTGTGGGGATATGAAAATTGAACCAATTTACCTCACATATCATATGTTATTACATTATACGTTGTTGAATTATTTCATATAAGAGGCAAATGCAGTTTTCTCTTCATCAAAGGTCTTGCATATATCAGTTTTGTTTGAAGTCGTCATATATAAGCGTATGTAGCAAAGACGGATCAGTGTATGTATAACCAATGCTACCATTCAATTCAATTCAATGTTGTTATATTTGATCTTGTCAAAAGTCTAATATACGTGTAATGATAGCACAGGAATTAATGGTACACTTACTTCATCTCGATAT
Source organism: Odontomyia ornata (assembly GCA_963969285.1). Lineage (NCBI taxonomy): Eukaryota > Metazoa > Arthropoda > Insecta > Diptera > Stratiomyidae > Odontomyia > Odontomyia ornata. The sequence continues at coordinate 147,800,734 of OZ017741.1, read as the reverse complement.
ATTTTGACTTCAAAATAGAGGTCTTTATGGGAGTGTGGAGTAGTTTTGGGTATTATGGCAGAATATACCCAAGTATTTTTGGAAATAAGATAGGACGTATAAGAGATCAATCAGTCTTTGTTGGTTATTTCAGTTGCTGAACTAATCTACAATTAGAATTTTTTTCTCTTAAAAGCCGTTGGGCCTTGTTTTGAAAAAAAAAGAGAATTGGCCTGGAGATATCAAATAAACAAAATAATTGACTTCTATAATTAGAGCTTAAAGCAACATAGCTTCATTAATGTCTGATAATACAATACAATTTTTTTAGAAACTTGAAGGATTGATCAAATTTTAAATTGTTAGGTCATTATAGCCTAGAGAAATTTTGATCGCAAATACCGTGAGTCATATTGCGAAAATAGTAAAAAATTCAATTAATAAACCACTGTTGTAACATGCTTCTGCTAAGGAGTGATTGTGGAAAGTATGACCAAAGGCTTTCACACAATGTGGGTTATAGCTATGACAGTCAATCCTGCAGCTGTCAACTCGGAGCAAAAAGTCAGTTGACAGTTCGGTGAGAAATTTTTTGGCGGGAGCGAAGATCATTTCGGACGACGAGTCTACTTCTGATAGCAACTGAAATTGCAATTTAACCCTTTGCGGCGCTGAGTAGCAGATCTGCATCATACTATTCGAACTAGCAAAATCGTTCAAAGCAACGAATAAAATACCTTCCAACGTAGCATTGCATATCCGCAGCAAAGCATTCTATTGAATTAGTTACCCCACTTTTGCGCTAGACGACGTTTTTTGTAATTTTTAGCCACTACAAGTGACGGATCCCTTAGAACTGGTTTGTATTGTTCGCGCGTAATTTTCGTTGTTTTTTTTGAGTTGTTATATTGAAAATTTTGATGTGAGATTGCTGCGAAGTAACAATTAGTTATGGGTTTTTGCTAAGAACATGCAATTAAAATGTTTTAGATTGTTTTTAGAAAGTCTCGAATTTCGTTTTGATGCAGTTATGCAACACTGCGCTAAACTGTTATATTTTATTTCTTTTTTCGTGTCCAATATGAGTTTGAGGTTTCTACGTTTAGGCTGTAGGCCTTTGTCAACTGTCGAATTGGAAAACATTCTAAACCAAAGGCAAGATATTGAGGATGTCTTAGACTTTTCAGACAACGACGAAAAAAATGGAAAAGCAAAATTTACGCCAAAACTCGGATGAGGAACCCGAAATACCCTTCCTAGAAGATCAGGAAGATGACATCTTGCTACGGAGCTATGAGACCAGTACAAGCATTACAGTTCAACCATGTGAGATACCGCCTACTGTTTCAGTACCCAGTACCAGCTCCAAAGTCAAGACAACTTCACGAAGCACATGTGATCCCAAAACAAATATCATATGGAAAACTAAAAACTAAGAGCTGAATGAATCTTCCAAGTTATCAAATGAAATACTGGAACTGCAGACGCCTTATCAGGTACCTGTATTTTCTTACTTATTTACGAGTACTGACGACATTGTGAATCTCATGAGGGACGAAACAAATCTGTACAGCGTGCAAAAAGATACCAGTAAACCTATAAATGTCACAAGTCAGGAAATAAGACGGTATTGAAATTATTTATTTCATTTCCATTATTGCCCTGCCCAACGTTCGAATGTACTGGTCACAGAAATATGGCTATGCCAACATACGCGAAATAATGACGCTAAAATGGTTCAAGTTTCTGAGGTAAGTACTCCACTTGAATGGTAACTCTAAAATGTTACCGTATAATCAGTTAAATTCTGATCGACTTTAGAAAATCAGACCAATAACTGAAAAGTTGAACCATAACTTTAAAAAAGTGCCTCTAGAACAACATTTGTCTGTTGATGAACAAATGTGTTCAACCAAAACACGAAGTGCTCTAAAGCAATATTTGCCAGACAAACGCCACAAGTGGGGCTTCAAACTGTTCGTGATTTGTGGTGCAAGTTTATATGGCTACAAATTTGAAGTTTACAGTGGCTAAGAGAATATATGCGCAGATGACGAGCCTCAATTAGATGCTTCATCTAATGTAATGGTTCGACTTGCCAGAGAGATTCCTTCCAACCATAACTATAGACTGTTTATTGACAATTACTATACATCGCTACCCTTGATTGAATTCTTGTCACACCGTGTATAGTAGCTTTGGGCACCGTTCGGAGAAACCGTATCCCGAACTTTAAATTCCCAGAAGAAAAACAGCCTAGAGGCACATCAGTTAAACAGGTTGCAAGTTATAACGGTATTGACATATCAGTGGTGGCCTGGAGAAATAATAAAATCCAACTTTGCTGGCGCAAGTAGATTCGACAGTCCGCAAAAGAAATAAATCAATGTTGAACGGTCCTATATTGTGGCAGAATATAATCGGCACATGGGTGGTGTAGACATCATGGACTCCGTAATGGATCATTATAAAATTAGGCTTCAGGGCGAACGTTGGTTTATAAGGCTCTTTTACCGTTTCCTGGACATGGCCATGACTAATTCTTAGCTAATGTAGAGAAGGATTCATGCTGACACGGAAAATAATGTCAAGGTGCTAAATCCTGCTGATTTCCGACTAGAAGCTGCTGAAACTTTAGCCAAATATAAAAGTACGAACCGGCTGAAGCGCACTAGCGATGTAAAAGAACTCATCCAGGACAAAAGGAAAAAAGGGCCTTGTCAGCATATCCCGTCAAAAGATATCAGATTGTATCAGTTAGAGCACTGGCCTGCTTGTCCCGACAAAAATCTTCGGTGCAAATATCCGGGATGTACTGGAGCTGCCCAAACGTAATGTGAAAAGTGTGGCATAGCCTTATGTTTTAGTAAAAATAATAACTTTTGCCGTCCTTTCCACAGTTCGTGAATATTAAGATGTTTTTACACCATGATGCAAATCTGCATTTCAATGTTTTTTTTTCAAAAGCAAATACCTTTTCTTGCATATAATTTTTTACCATTTTTAACCATCATTATATAGCTCATCTTAACATATTTTCAATTACAAGAAACAAAAACACGTTCTTGCGCCGTAAACGGTTGATATATGGCTAAAAAAACCAATAGACCCATTTCGGAATTTATACAGGTACAATGCGAAAAAGGTAATTTCACTTTCGGCGATCACACCGATTAATCAATCAACACTTCTTAGGTTACAATTGATGGATAAATGTATTGTATCTCGGATTCACACAATAAAGCGGAAATTCCAAGGAAACGGTTGTAATATTGCTGTGATCGAAGATTTTGTAAATATGCTATTTGGAGATGTAGCCGATGGTGAAATCACTCCTCAAAATCTTTTCATTTTTGGCGAATCCCTCCCGCTCAGTAAAAATCCTACGAATTTTCAAAGCAAGTGGCACCCTTTCAGCATGATAGTCGACGGCGTTTCTTTTTTCGAGGAAAGGAGTGCCAGAATGAGCCGCATATGAAACCGCCTACCGATCCTCTTGTTGACGAACTGAAAATAAAGCTTCGGAAGGAAGAGGTAACAGCACGCTTTGTGTTGCCTCCCGATAGTCGTCAACACCACACCAATCTAAAGGTACTGTATCGCAAGAAATACATGATTTTCCTTGTATCGCTCCTTAAAGCTTATCCTCCTCACGGTGTAACATAGAGTCCAGCAAAAGTGGAAGATCCACCGAAAACCCAAGCACAAGATGGGATAAAGTATGTAATGAAAAAAATTATTACATTTAATTATTTTTGCATGTTCTATTCATCATTGGTTGTTCAGAGTTTTAATGAATTCCGCATACATTTGAAGCTGGAATTATTAAGTTTCGACTTCTTTAGCGAGCAGCTTAATATTCAATCAGACCCTATAATTCATGGAATATAAGAACTGAGAACAATTGGGTTGCGATTGAATAGACATACACAATTGTATATAATATGTTAAGTTCCCAACGCACAAAAAGCCTGTTATTAGTATTTACTTTCATTTGGATCCTTTGTCATATTTGATGGGTCTAAAAATATAAGAGCCTTACCCTGGAGCAGACTGAATTTGTACCAGATAAACGCAGCGAACTATTTCGAGTAGAGTGTGTTTTGTGTTGTTTTCGGGTTAAAAATATAGAAGCATGATCAAGAATATTTTGAGTCTGGTTCAAAAAATGTAGTAATCGAGCAGTCCGCCTAGGCAAACTGCTTGAGGGATCTTCACGAAAAGGTTAAAGCTGCGTGTGATGTGCAAAGCACCTAATTTCGTGCATTTCCTCTTCCTCCTGCCTTCCTCGATACTGGTAAAATAATTTTAAGAACTGTTTTAAAAAGATCTCAATGAGACCTTTAATATGATACCCCACTTGACTACCCTTGACGCGAACATTTTTTTGAGGGTCACTCCTCTATATGGGAAACCCTTTGAATAATCTTTGAAAATTTTTTTGACCCCAAAACTTTGAACTTTTCCACAAAGTTTCACGACTGTAGCTTCTATAGTTTCAGAGAAAAACTGCTGTGACATACAAACGGACGGACGGACAGATGGACACAGGTACCGATTTTAATAGGGTTTTGTATTTTAGTACAAAACCCTAATCAGTCTTGATTTTGGTTGTTTTTGTTGTCAGCTAATAGTATCGATTGAATTGTTAGCCTATCTTTCTGTAAAAATAAATTTGGGATGAATTCAGAATGTAAATATATATATATATATATATATATATATATATATATATATATATATATATATATATATATATATATATACGAGTATATATATATATATATATATATATATATATATATATATATATATATATATATATATATATATATATATATCAGCTTATCCCTTCGACTAACGCTCAGGCTCAGATCAAAATTAAAATGATTTAATTTACGAATTATTAATTAGACATGCAAAAGTGAACTGGCATCGACGAATAATAAATCTTGACTTTTGGCTCTACTGTATGGTTGCTTTGTAACTCGTTCCTTTTATTCGGCCCTCGTGCGATGACATACATCCTCGGATGTGTCACTCGTCGTTGTGAACTTTATAGTCGCCGGTGCCCTGATCGTCTCCGTAGTTGCTTCTATTTCCGTTGTATGCCCATAACTTCATGTAATCAGCAGCCGTTGACGTTCGTGCGGTCGTTCCACAAGACTTTCGCTACTTTATATGGCCCCAAATAATCAGCTGCTAATTTTAAACCCAGTCCTTGCTGAGTCCGATGAATAGCTACCACATTGCCTTCTCAATAAATATATGCATCTTTTCTTTTCTTGTTAATAACACGTCCTGAGGCCTGAAACCGAATTTCGTTGCAATTTTCGTCGAAGGCATTGATCCATTGGTTTTTGACAAGCTCGCGAATATTTAGATGTTCATGAGTATGGGCTCCGAATAGCAAACGAAATGGAACTTCATAAGTGCTTTTACAATCGCAAGCAACTTGAGCTCATAGCCTGGGTAACTCCCTTCCACCGGTATCGTCTTACCGCCAGCATAATATACTGGGTGCAATGCCTTGTCTTCACTGTTCCTCTGAAGCAATATCACCCCATAACCATGCCTCGATGCATCAGTGTGCAGTTCCGTATCTGCCCCTAGGCAGTACAAATTTAAAACTGGCTAACTCGTCCAAATAATCTTAAAACGCATAAAAGCGTCATTCTGGGCGTTATCCAATTCGAACTTTACATTCAGCCTCAACACGAGAAATCCCTGAATCTGTCGAACATCTTTTGGCTGCGGAAACTTCGACTTTTCTTTCGCTTGGGTGGAAACGCTCCTATACAATGATGTGACCCAAAAATTCAATTATCGTCTGAAGGAATGCACATTTTTTCCAGTTCACGATAAGGTTCTCAATACACGCACTCTCATAATCTTCTGACGACACGATCAAGTCATCCATGTACGTCAACACGACACCTACGCACATAAGCTTCCGAAATGCGGTGTTCACGGTCATGCGGTCAACAAAAATTGCAATAACATAATCTCCTTTATCAAGACTTTCATTGATGTAACGTGAGACAGAAAGTAACGCATCAAAATAATTTATGCCTTTGCAAATGGTTAGGAATTACTCGAATTAAAATCGGGAACGAGTTTCCATAAACTTTCACGGCCGCTTGAAACTCTTCCAACATCATATTATTCTCCTTTCCAACCCTTATCCATAAAACTTGGAGAGCCCACTTTCTCATACTCGTCAAGTCAATTCTGTTATCGAGTATAGCTTCGATCGGGAGACCATCAATCATAACTTCTTTATCGTACTCGCTTGATTTTGCCTGGGTCACCGCGCACATTTTGGTGCGATATGCCCGTACTCGCCGCACGCGAAACATTTTGTTCCTTTATTTTTCGTCGGACAATTAAACATGATATGATCACGTTTACTGCAATTATAACAATTTTTCTTTACACCCCGTTCTTTAGTCTCACCTGTCTCGCTCTTACCGTTTGTCGCTTTGTCGTTCCTTAGGTTTTTTTTTTTGTGGTAGGGAGGTGAAGGCATTTACGCCCGCCGAGTCGGGCAGTGTGGGACTCCCATGGAGGATACCCCTGCACTACCCACTAAACACCTCCCCTGTCAATCTGAGAACCTAGCCTGGAACCGTTTGACACATTACTTCGGGCCAGGTCTCGTTTTGTTACGCCGTGGGGCGCCTTCAAGCTGGGGAGTCCCTTTCCTAGCGGGAGGGGAGAGGGGAAGAGGAAATGCCAGAAGAGCAATCCCCCAGCCCCAGCGCCCCCGGCTGCTGTGAGTCCCTTTTATATTTTAGGACTGCCCGAGCATAATGTGCCACCTGGTTCCATTTGTCAACTGATTCGAGCATCACCACAACTATATTATCCGGGGTGAGCTCTCCCGTCTCCCTGTAGAGTTCCCCTCGCAGCCTGACCCATTTTGTACACGCAAAAAATGTGTGACAGGCATTGTCTTCCTCCCCTGGGCAAAACTGACAATCGGGAGACCGTGACTTACCGATCTTATGCAGGTAAGACTGAAAACACCCGTGCCCGCTCAAAAGCTGGGTCAGATAGAAGTCAGTCTCACCATGCCTTCGATTTAGCCACGGTCTTACATCCGGGATGAGGCGCGCAGTCCACCTTTCCTTCGTGCAATTCCCCCAAGACTGCTGCCAATCGTTGAGCGAGCGTTGTCTTTCCTCGCGGACAACCATCTCCCTCGCATCCTCGTTTCGGCGCAGGTAAATAGCGCGGCGCTCTCTAGCACGGAGGGCGACAGGTATCACGACTGCAATCACTCTGACTGCCGAGTCGGAGACTGTTGGATACGAAGATGCAATTCTCAGTGCTCCTCTTCTCTGTACCTGTTCCAATCGTTTTCGGTATGCCTCCTTGCTGAGAGCGTCGCCCATACCTCTGCTCCGTACAGTAGCACTGACCCTACAGCACTCATCAAGAGGCGTCTTCTTGATGGGCTGGGTCCCCCTACGTTGGCCATAAGTCGACTCAGGGCCGATATTCCCGAAGCAGCCTTCTCAGCCGTTGCCCTGATTTGCTCAGAGGAACTCATCTTCGAGTCGATCAGTAGCCCGAGGTACTTCACCGCTGGCTTCGATTTGTATATCTCCAATACTGATCATCCTTACTCTAGGGATTCTCTTTTTTGTCAAGATGACCACTTCGGTTTTCTCCAGTGCTAAACTGAGCCCGCGAGCATTCATCCAGTCCCTCACTCGGCGCATTAGCATACCTAGCCTAAGTTGCGCTTGTTCAACGGTGCGTCCGGCGACCAGAGCCGCAACATCATCCGCATAGCCGACCAAGCGCGACTCATCTGGCATCTCAAGTCTCAGTAGCCCGTCGTAAGACACGTTCCACAGGTCCGGACCAAGGATAGATCCCTGGGCAACACCCGATGTAATTTCCATCCTTCGTTGGCCCTGTGTCGTGTCGTAGAGCAGGCTTCGGTCCTAAAGGAAGTTCCTCAAAAGCCGCATTAGATATTCTGGAACTTGAAAAGAGTTTTCCAGCGTATCCAGAATATCCACCCATCTAGCGGAGTTGAAGGCATTCCTGACGTTAAGTGTCACCAACAGGATGATCCGTCGCTTGGTGTGACTTTATGCCTCTGCCTTTTGGACCGCACTCACCACCTCTGCAATCGGATCAATGGTAGAACGTCCTGCTCTAAAGCCGTACTGCCGAGGAGATAGGTCCCCAGCAGCACGCATCGCTTCAGTGAGTCTTCCCTCGATGCGTTTCTCTAGCACTTTCCCGGCCGTGTCTAGCATGCATAACGGGCGGTATGCAGACGGCAATTCGGGATTTCCCTTCCCCTTGCTGATCAGCACGAGCCTCGCCACCTTCCATCGTACCGGGAAAACCCCGTCCCGTAGGCAAGCGTTGAATGTGCTGAGCAGCAAGTCAGACCAATGGTGATAGGCGAGCCGCAACACCTCAGCTGGAACACCATCTGGACCTGGAGCCTTCCTCGCTTTCAGGGAGAGGGCTGCCTCCTCCAGTTCCAGCTGTGTGAAGAGTGGGCACTCTACTGCTGTTTCACCATTGACAACGTCAACATGGACAGGATGGGCGGGGAAGAGTCCCCGCACTATCGCGTCCATCTTTTCCGCGTCATGTACACAAGGCTTCCGTAGGGCACCAAGTTTCCCCTTGACCAGCTTGCAGCCAAGCCCCCACGGATCTTTGTTCACATTGTCCACTAGGTCTTGCCAGCAGCGAGCCTTGCTACTGTTGATCAGTTTGCGAAGGCATTTCCTCGCCGACTTATATGCTGCCACTTGTTGCATGCCTCGTCACGGTTCCACGCCCGTTGAGCCTCACGCCGAAGCTTGTGACACTCCCTCCGCTTTTCAGCGATTTCAGTAGACCACCAGTACACTGGAGGCTTGCCGTGCCAGGGTCTTCGACGGGGCATAGAAGCGCAGCAAGCAGTCGTGATTATGCTCATAGTAGAGTTCACCACGTCTTGAGCTGCCAGTTCTTCCGTCCCCTCCGGAGCTCCCTGCAGCGGCTCACCTGCTGTGAGAACCTTGACGAACCTCTCGACGTCCATTCTTCCAATGTTCCATCCAGTTGTAGAAGGCCGAGAGCACGGACGTCGGGAGATAGCATCACTTATCTCAAGCAGAATGCACTGGTGATCACTGGCTGAGTAGTCCTCTAATACTTTCTAGTTGTGTATACTCCGTACTAAGGACTCCGAGGCGAATGTCACGTCCGGTATGGTTCCCTCACAGCCAAAACGGCGGAAAGTCGGCGTATTTCCGGAGTTCAGTACGACGAGGGCCGTCCTGGCCGCCATTGCCAGGATTCGTTTTCCCCGCGGATCCGTCTGAGGCATGCCCCACTCGATTGCTTTAGCACTGAAGTCGCCCCCAACGAGCACTTTACCCTCTGCGTTCGAGACAGCGCCCTCCAGAGCATTAAGCTTGGCTTGTAAAGATGATATCGACTCGTCAGGCGTTAGGTACACACTAAAGAAGGTGATCCCTGTGCACCGAACCCACACAAAACCACCCCCCGTCCACAACTCTTTAGCACTTTACCTCTGCGTTCGAGACAGCGCCCTCCAGAGCATTAAGCTTGGCTTGTAAAGATGATATCGACTCGTCAGGCGTTAGGTACACACTAAAGAAGGTGATCCCTGTGCACCGAACCCACACAAAACCACCCCCGTCCACAACTCTCCGCTTGAAAGTCACTGTTCCGAACTCAGATAGCGGCAGTACCAGTTTCATCAGAGTACCATAATGCAGGACTTTTATTATGGTGTTGCTCACTCAGCAGCAAGAAGTCGGCTTTCCTGTCTCTCGCAAACTGCTCAAGCAGATTTAGCTGCAGGATGCGGGTCATCGAAGCTCTGATTTCGCCTTGGCTAGGGCTTTCTGGAACACCCGGCATCTTCCTGATCCCAAAACGTGTTCAAAATCAAGTTTTGGATCAGCATCCTTGCAAAGGATACAGTGTGCCTCCTTCGTACACTCTTTTCTTTTATGACCCGTTTCACCGCATTTGTAACAAAGGGAACTCCTATCGGGTCCTTTGCATACTTTTGTGGTGTGACCATAACCAAGGCATTTGAAACATTGAAGAGGCGTTGCTCTTCGCCGTATCCTACAGACAACCCACCCAATTCGTACTTTGCCCTTGTTCAGGAGTTGTTCGGCGTCGACTATTTCTCTTCAATCCAACCAACGTCTTCACTAAATATCGGTCGTTACCGAGAACAATAAATGGGCCTTTGCACTGCGGCTCGTGTTCCAACAGAACTAAGTCATCAACTGCGTAGACGGCGGGGACAGCGTGTGGATGATCAAACCATCTTTTCGCGTTCCCTTGGGATCGATCGAATCTCCAACGTTTTGTTGCAGTGCAGATAACAGACGACTCGGAAGAACGTCATTAAGCCGGAAATCGAACGCAACCTTGTTAGGGCTACACCCACATTTTTCGGGGTGTTAATAACCCACTGAAGTTCGCGCAAGTGCGCAAATAATTTAGTATCGATTGATGCGCTCGCTCCACTTGCCCGTTGGCTCGGGAGGTACGAACTGCGTTTTTGATGTGTTGAATATTGTTTGCAGCACAATATTTAGCAAATGACTTCACTGTAAACGCAGAGCCCCAGTCAGTTATGATGCATAAGGAAAGTCCAAAATACGTCGTCATTTTGTTTAAACATCGTAATACTGGAACGGTTTTTGCATTTTTAACGGCTTTTATGACGATGTATTTGGTAAAAGTGTCGGAGATTACCAAAAGGTATAAATTACCAGAGCGGCTTCGCAGAAATGGTCCTAAATGATCCAATTGAAGTCGACTGAATGGAATGGGCTCCATTTTGGCGAAAAGTAGGCATCCTTGGTCTTTCCGCTACAGACTTTATAGTAATTGCATTCCAGGTACAATGTAATGTAATCCTTCACATATTTTCGCATACCTGGAAACCAGAAATTTTCTTCAATTTGGCTTATCGGTTTTTCTAATGCGAAAAGACCTACGTCATCGTGGCATGACTGCGCAACCTTCCACCGTACTTCTTTTGGAACGACAAAACGTAGCTCCTTGTCCATGACACGATAAAGACGGTGATCCTTGATTCGATGCTCTAACTTCAATTGTTTTTCTTGCGCTGACGTGCTGTCTCCCTTTAGGATAGCAATTATATTTTTGAAGGTTTTTTCCGGAAGTTGCATCGTTAGAAAACCGGTCTTGTTGGCTGATCGAGACAGTGAGTACGAAACCGGCTTTTTCGATTTCCTTCTCTGGTCCTACCGGAGCTCAGCTGCGCGCGTCGACATGAGCCTTCTTAGATCCGGAACGATGAACGATATTGAAGTCGAATTCGAGAAGTTGCATCCACCATCGGGAAATTCGAGGTTTCATATCACGGTAATTTTTAAGTTTGGTAATAGCGTTGCAGTCCGTCACCAGTTCAAAGTGTTTTCCTAGGAGGGAAATCTTGAAACGCTCCAGCCCATCGACGGCTTCAAGGACTTCCTGCTCGTAACTATGATACAGGCTCTCGGCTTCGGCACAATGTTGACTGTAGTACATTACGGGGATTTCAGATTGGAGTAACACAGCAGCAACACCATGGCTCCTGGCATCGGTGTGCACTTGATGATCCGCAGTTACGTTATAAAGTGCAAGGACAGATTTTTCGCATAATATGTTTTTGAGCTTCGTAAAGGCTTCTTCATGTTCCAGATCCCAAGAGAATGGAGTATCTTTCTTCAGCAGCTTTGTAAGTAGACGAGCAATGATCGCGTAGTTTTCCACAAACTTCCGAAAGAATCCGGTCAACCCGAAAAATCGACGGGCTTCTGTGATATTCGATGGACGCATGAACATTCTTATTGCTTCGGTCCCTTGCAGCCAGGAACAATTCCGTTTTCGTTCAGACGGTGACCCAAGATATTAATCTGGCTTTGAAAAATCGGCATTTGCCTATCCGCAACGTACGTCCCACTTGTCTAAATAGATTAAGAAATTTTTCGAGGTTTTCGATGGCTTCGGGTATAGTTTTTGCGGGGATGATCACATCATCCAGATATGCGATAACCTTCAATGAAGGCTCCATTTTTATGATTTCGTTCATAACTTTTTGAAATTCCCCTGGAGCATTTGCCAGACCGAAAGGCATACGGTTAAATTCCATCTTGGCGTCGTTAGTTACAAAGGCGGGAAACTGTTTTGACGACTCATCTACTTCAATCTGATGACGTTTAATCGGTGGTAGTTAATACAAAGTCGATGCTCGCCGTTTTTTTTTCGGCTAAAACTATTGGTGACGTGTATGGAGAATTAGATTGGCGCACTATTTTATGTTCAAGCAGATCTTCAACGATACTATTAACGATCGATCTTTTCGCAAATGGAACACGGCAAGGTTTATCTCGCAGTTTCGTACGAGGTGCCCGATATACTCCTCAGTTCACGGTCATCTGGAACCCACGCAGTCAAGCTGCTCCGAGGTGACTGATGTGGCAGCTACTAAGGAGTATATCGGTGCGATGTGGCAGCTCCTGAGGAGTATATCGGTCACCTCGTACGAAACTGCGAGATTTAATGGAACCAGCCCATATGCTGGGACCAGCTGGTGTCCATCGAGCGAAAAATGCTATTTTGTTGATAGCTTAAATGCTCGGGTGAAAGAACAATGTAGTTCTTTCACTTAGGACACTAGCATTCCTTAAACAAAAATTTTTTATAAGGTTTATCTGTTGTCAAATTTATCCGAAATTTCGTTAACGAACACCTTCCCAGCTCCGATAAATCTGTCGCAAAACATTCTCTATTGGCGATTAACACTGACTTAAATGCATTTTTGCCCGTTTCCGATACAGAGTCACCGATTTCCACTTTTCCTAAGTCCCCGATTCTTTCCGTACGGCAGTCTCCACCTTCTATTTTCAAATGTTTACCGTTTCCGCACAAAACATCACTAACCAAGAGTACATTCTCGCAAATAAGATCATTGTCCACAATCAACATGGTTGTCGCAACCGATTTATTGTAGAATGTCACTGTCACGCGCACCATTTTTATACACATATATTCACTGCCCGCAAATCCCTTCAAATATGTTTTAAATTCCTGCAGCGAAACAACCGTAAGACTTTCCGCAAACACTTTCCAAACAAGTGTACGATTATTGCCTAGAAGAAAACAATTAAAACCTGAACGAGGTTGTCTTTGGTCATTTGTCTTTACACTATTCGAGTCGGCACTTGTTGTCGGGACTGGAATGGGGTTGCCTCTGACATGGTTTGCTACACTTACACTTTCACGTGGTTCATAGAGTTGCTTTAGGCGGTTTGCAAAAAATCAGCGGATGGCTTTGAATAATTCTGCTGTCGTTGTAAACTCCAAACATGCTAGCGCATTTTGCAGAGCACTATAACCGAGGCTAGTTCGAATTTACCGAGTCGTTGTCTTTTCATTAACGCTGCCTCTTCGAGCAATTGCACACATGCGATGAAAAAATGACTCGATAGATTCCCCTGATTTTCTGCTCGTTGTTAGCAGCTTCTCGTTGATGGCACTCTCATTTAGATAGTTGGGGAAATTTTGTTCCAATCCCGTGCGAGGGTTTCCCATGAAACGTGCAGCTGGGGGTGGCTATCAAACCATAATTTTGCTGCTCTTTTAAACTCCGACGGTGCAATGAGAAGCAACATCTGGTCGTCCCAGTCGAATATATGTATCTTGCAACAGCTCGGAGTATGGGTCAAAATCGGGTAGCATCTCACTAATTTCACGAACGGTGAGTGAGCGGCTACTAATGCGTGTTGTGGGCAATATCGGTGTTCATTCTTCCGTATTGTGATGCATTGTCGGCGCAGCACCCGACAAAAAGGCAACGAGCGGTTGCGGCACGTATGAGACGCTGGACTTTTTCGATGGCAACATTGAGACGTTTAATGTTGCTGACGGCAACATCCAGGGGAATGTTGCTGGCGGTGGCATGATAGGCTGTTTATCAACTTGTATTGCTGCCATCGTACAGGGTCTTTTTAATAAGTAACCGGACTGAGCCTGCCCCGCGCCGTCAAAGCGTCTGCTAACCGGTATCTGGTGCTGTAGTGGTGGTGGGGGTCTAGGCAAAGGGAACCGGGCTGCAGGAGTTGCCTCCAAGCGCTTGGAGAGATAGCATCGAGCGAGAGCGGAGTGCGTGTTCAGTTACGTCGTCGGAGTTATTACAAGAGACGAGACGTGGGTTTTCGAATACGATCCTGAGACGAAGCGGCAGAGTTCGGAGTGGCACACACCGGCGTCACCATGACTGAAAAAAGCGCGCATGATCAAATAGAAGGTGTAGTCGATGCTCATTGCTTTCTTTGACGTGAAAGGCATTGTTCACAAAGAGTTTGTGCCACCCGGCCAAACTGTAAACGGCCAGTGCTACAGAGAGGTGCTCCGTTGACTAACCGCCCCGGTTCGCCGAGTCCGTCTGGAGATTGCCGATTCGTGGATCCTCCATCACGACAATGCTCCGTCGCACACCTGCCTGCTTGTCACCGAGCAGTTGGTCAAACAGTCGAGGGCAACGTTGCCACAGCCTCCTTACATCCCGGATATGGCACCAGCGGACTTCTTTCTGTTCCCCAAGATCAAGAGACACCTTAAGGGGACGCGGTCCGGGACTCTGGAAAACGTTCAACGTGCTACGACGAGGGCTCTAGACAGCATCGAGGTTGCCGACTTCCAGGGAGCGTTAGGGCATTGGAAATTCCGGCATCAGCGTGTTATCGACTCCAATGGGGACTACTTTGAAGATTTCTAAAGAAAAATTGTACATATTTTGCCAATAAAAAATTTCCTGAGGTCAGTCCGGTTACTTATTATTCAGTCCCAGTATTAGTCGGCGTTGGCAGGGACGGGCGTTTGCGATGTGGGCAGCTGTTGCATTGCTCGAATTGATACTGCGTGTTTGTATGGCGGAGGTCGCTTGAAACATGTTCCTTCCGGCAAATTCCCTCAACAATGCCGTAATGGACCCCATGTCGTTTTTCATTTTCGCAAACTCCTCACGTATTATTGGATTCGAGGTTTCGGAGGGAGAATCCGCTTCCTCCATTTTCACACATTTGTCGTCCACTTCGTCGTGTCTAATATTCTTCTGAGGCACGGGATCAAATTCGCTTTAGTTCCAGACATCAAACAACTTTAAGACTTCATAAAGCTTCATCGTCGGCATTTTACGATTTTAAATTGTATACTCGTACACAGTCTCGCATAAACGTCGCGCACTTTAGGGCGATATCTCACTTTTGAATATTGTCAGAGACGGTACCGAAAACAATAAAATTAAAGTCGACACCAAAATTACTTATTCTATCTTATTTATTAAGTACGAGGCGTCCCCATTGAACGATTACAATCAACTCACTTGCTCTCGCATCTCGCTCTATAATGTTGCCAGGTGACATATATATATATATATATATATATATATATATATATATATATATATATGTATGCATACATATATATATATATATATATATATATATATATATATATATATATACATATATATATATATATATATATATATATATATATATATATATATATATATATATATATATATATATATATATATATATATATATATATATATATATATTCATAAAGTAATATTTATGCATGTAAATTGCTCTCGAGAAATTTGCCCAAAGTAGTTAGAACCAAAACAGCGCAAACATTACAAATCTAAATTAACCCATATTGTAATCATTGGGCTCTACATCTCATTTGTTCCAATACATGTATAAACCAGTTTTTGCGGATGATTAACGCTTAAAATCGAGGCTTCAAATTTTCCACAAGTATTAATAACTTTATTGTATATAAAGATGCCTGCCAGGGTCCTGATTGGCCGTGTAAATCTTTTTTATGATTTCGACTTAAGTTTGCCTGTTCCATTAGACTAGCTTCCTACTTTTAGCGCTTTGTAAAATGAATTCCACAAAGATCTACTAATTTAGCGTCCTGTCTGTTCGTTCGTCGCAGCAAGTTTCTTCAGAGATTATGTAAGTTAACAAACTTTTTAAGCTTTTAACAAAAAAATATAACTTTATTATTCCGACGGGCCGAGTCTCCTCGTCGCGTTCAAAATTCAAAAATACAATGCAATTTCATCAAATTAGACAATTAAATTTATACTATTAAATAGTTTACGTTGCACTTTCCTAAATACGGGAAAGTGTTGCACCTGAGCTGGATTCGCAGAATTTCCGCCGGTGTCATATTTGCATGCTCAGCGTCTGGGTTTTCATGAATTTGGATTCAGAACGTGTGAATTGCATCGTAATTAAAATTTGCTCGTTAACTCCTCCGCGCCTAAATTCGGATGTCCACATCCGATCAGAAGAATGGCTGGTTGTAGAGTCGTGGATTTTGATTCATGGATGCGTAGGGCTGCAGCGGTATTGAGATTGATGCCTGAGGCGAAAGGTTTGTATTTGATCGATTTTTTGATTCCTCTACTATCGCAGGTTGGCTGATTGTGACTTTAACATTGTCCTTTTTGAAGAATCTGCGAATTATAACAATAAGTAAAAAAAGTAGAGTAGACAGGCCTATCCCATAGTTGGTACAGCGTTCAAGAAAGTTTCTGTCTTGAGGTAGCTCGATTCGCTTGGTGTTGTTTATGTGCAATTCGTTTATAGCTTCCAAAGAAAGGATATGTCGATATTCCTTCTCGTAAGGCGTAGGTTGAAAGATCGCACGAAGGGCTTGCCAGATTGTAGATTCTTTTGAAATGAAGACCTTGTCCTTCAGTGTGAGCGTGACGTTGTTGTATTTTACGATGAACGTGCCATGAAGTAAATGGGACTCATTGTTCATAGTGATTGATCCATTGAAGTCGTTTAAAAGGATCATTTCTGGTGCTTGGAAACCACTAACAATGTTACAGCTGGAGTTGAGGCTTTTCAAGATGTTAGGAAGACATGTCGAATTACTAATATCCAATAAATCGGTTTGCTTACAAATTGATATTTCGTTGTATGTTTACAATTATTTAACAAACCATATACTTTATCTTTATTTTTTAAGATGTTATTTTGGAAAATTTTGACCACTTTATTATTCTTTTTAACAGGTCTTATGATAAGTTTTTCAAAAGTTTCAATCGTGGTTATTGGAATTTTGACAATGTAAAGGAGTGTTCTATCGTTTGTAACTATTTTTATTTCAGCTGATTTAAGTGCGTGTTTAATTGGATTGTATGGGAAATTTTCTTTATCTAATATTTCAATGGCTTTCTCTATTTCTTCTCTTGATAACATTATTGAATTAACAATACCAGTCTTTGCAAATTTTAAAGCGTAGTTAATTATTGTCAATTCTTCCTATATTAACCTGATTTTATATTGGAGGCTGGTAGTTAAATCATGATTATGGCGATCACTTAATTTTACGAATTTTTCGATTTGGTTCGAAATACGTCTAAGGTTGTTCATTCTGTCTGTCAATGATTTATTTATGATGATTTGGTTGTTGTTGGTTTTTAATAAATTGTTTATTTTATCCTGAATAATATTAAAATCTTCGTGGTCGGGATTCCCTGCGACCCACTTCCAGGCAGTTCCAATAAAATCTAA
This sequence comes from Odontomyia ornata, assembly GCA_963969285.1. Lineage (NCBI taxonomy): Eukaryota > Metazoa > Arthropoda > Insecta > Diptera > Stratiomyidae > Odontomyia > Odontomyia ornata. The sequence goes on along the minus strand of OZ017741.1, from coordinate 147,783,131 downwards.
GGATCTTTTGGTTATTTTTGGTCGTAAGTATCTAAGTAGTTGCTGGGTTTGGGTTACCTCATGGTCGAGATAAAAGTATAAAGGATCGGTCTTATTAATATCTCGTTCGATCATATTTGCTATCTCGGATATTATTTCTTCGTATTGCGAGGTATTTACATCGTGTATGATGCTAAAATTCCCTGGGTTTTTTTTTTGCCTGTCCTGCTTTGATGGTTATAATTTGGGAGTTTGTGTAGTCAAGAACTTTGATATTACCGCTAGCCATGTGTATGGAGAGTCTAAAAGGATGAACTTCAATTGCGTATATTACTTTTATGGATTGTTTTTACAGATTCAGTTATTACTGTAGTATTCCTATTTTCCCTAACCACTTCGTGCCTATATCTTGGAGTTAACTTTGAACCTATTTATTTCTTCTTCTTACGAAAATAGTTTCTCCAATATTATAGTTTTTTAAAGGTTCCCTGGTTTTATTATGATAATTTAGATCTTTGTCTTGTTTGATTTGTAATTTATCAATATTTTTCTGCCGCATTTGCTCAAATTCTTTCGGAGATACTTTTGGTAGGCGACCGAGATATAGTTCCACAGGCTTTTTACCCGTGGTGGAGTGGATGGTAAAATTGTACTCATTCACCGCCTTTTGGAGTAGTTCTTCAAACGACCTGTGAGGATCATCCCTTTTTAAGGCACCTCATGATCTCAATTAGAGTGGAATGGGGACGTTCTATTTGGCCGTTCACCTCACTTTTATGGGCGGGTACTTTGAATACCTTGATTTGCAGATCATCTTCCATCATAGAAGATAGAGACACGGATCGAAGGGCGCCTTCGTTGTCTACTACGACATTTGCTGGTATGCAGAAGAAAAACAGGATGTCTCTCAAGGGTTGTTTTATGTCTTCAGCAAATTTAGATGGGAGGATCTTTGCTTGTAGGAATTTGGTGAATTTGTCAATGGCTGTCAAGACTACCTTTTTTTGGGTCAAGAATAGATCGATATGGACTGTATGTCCAGGATAATTAGGAATGGGGGTTGCGTTAAGAATGGGTTTTTGTGGATGTCGTTCGTACTTATTTTCCTTACATGTTATACACCGAGCGACAAGCCTTTTAATTTTGGCAAATATATGCGGAAAATAAAAATTTTCTAAAATTTGTAGCCGATTCTCTTCTGCGTTTCTATGAGCTCTACGGTGAGTGTTAAGTATCTTTTCTTCTTGTTTTGCGTCACTCTGTAAATCTTCTACGATTTTACGCGTCAAACGGATTCTGTAGTTTTTAAAGTGTTGTGAGTAAATTTCCTGGATAAGTCCTAATCTGTCATGAGTCCGTTCACAGTGTGAGGGTTTAAGTAGCGTTTGAAAATTTGAATAATATCTTGTTTAGTGTTATCTTGTTGTATCAAGGTATGTCTGGTGTAGTTGTCAAAAGGATTACTTATCTGTTAGCTCCTTTCTTGCCCTTATTTAAGATAAGCTGATTACGATAGACATTGATTGGGGATTCGACCAAGGGAATCAGATTTTCGGAAGAACTTTGGTCGCTATGCTCTGTGGGTGTTAAGAAATTGACTTCCGGTGAGTTTGGCGGTGTTGATAGAGAATCTGCAACAACGTTAGCCTTTCCTGGTTTGTTTAGGAGTTCGTAGTCATATTCCTCCAGGATTGACTTCCAGCGCTTCATCTTAATATTAGTGTTTTTGTTGCTTAAAGCGTAAGTTAGGGGCCGATGGTCAGTGAAGATTCTGACTTTGCGTGAACCATACAAAAAGTTTCTGAATTTTTTTAGGGCCCATATAATAGCCAGCATCTCCTTCTCGTTTGCTGCATAATTTTCTTCGGTTCTATTCAGGGTGCGTGACAAAAAGGAGATTGGTTTGTTATCCTGGGAGAGAACGGCACCAATGGCATAGCTAGAGGCGTCTGTTTTTAACTCAAATTCCCTGTCAAAGTTGGGGTGTGTCAGTATCACATCTTTCGAGATAAGAGTTTTCCGCAATTTCAAGACCGCATCCATAGCTGTCTTGTCAAGGTTGATTGCTAAATTTTTCGAAATTTGTTTGGACAATCGTCCATCCTCCCCTCTTAAAAGGGATGTCAGGGGTTTCGCAAGTTTTGCATAATCACGTATAAAACGTCGATAGTACCCTGATATTCCGAGTAAAAATCGAAGGTCTTTTAGAAGCAATCGCTTCGACTTTTTTAGGATTGGTTTTTATACCGTCGGCACTTACAATGAATCGCAAGAATTCGACATCCCTCTTAAAAAATTAACATTTATCCGGTTGCACCTTCATGTTCGCGGTTTCTCAAGTTTTGAGAACAACTTCAAGATTCTCAAAGTGTTCTGCTTCGTCTCTACCGAAGATGATAATGCCATCAATGTAAACATAGCATCGTAGCCCGATGTGCTCCCGCAAAATATCGTCCAACGCGCGTTGGAATATAGAGGGTGCATTTTTGAGCCCAAAAAGCAACCGAAGGAACTCAAATTCACCATTATTTATCGAAAAGGCAGTTTTTTCTATATCCTTACTTCGCAGAGGGATCTGATGAAAGCCGCTCTTTAAATCGATGATGGAGAAGTATTTGTTTTTTCCCAGGTTAGACAGTACTTCATTTATCTCAGGAATAGGATACTTATCGGGGATCTTAACGGAGTTCAATTTGCGATAATCGATCACCATCCGGAACTTCTTTTCCCCAGAAGAGTCCATTTTTTTGGGGACAATCCACACAGGTGAATTGTAAGGTGATCGAGATGGTCGTGCGGATTTCTCCTTGCACTGTTGTTGTGTAGGTCAGCCTTTTGTTTGGTTCAGTAAATAAGTTAGAACATTTTCCTAAAATAGTTTGAAGTTGTTCTTTTTGGGTTGATGAAAGGTGGTTTGTATTTATGTCTAACTTGTTCACGGATTGTGAAGCATGTTATTTATGTGTGAGTTTTATACCATGGTTTATTGTCATGAAGTTACATTTAGTGTGAATAATTGCGTTCATATCCTTAAGGGAGTCATTTCCAATTATTCCTGTGAGCGTTTTAAGATTAGGCAAAATGAAGAATTTTAGCTTTCCAATGCTTGGTTGAAAGAGATCGACAAATGCATGGTGTGTTATGTCAACCGTTCCTCCTACAGAATTTACACTAAAGGGTTCATCATTTTCAGGGGATTCCTGATATAGCGAGGCTGAATGTAATTTTTATTGGAACCAGTGTCTATTAAGAATCTAAGTGTTTCTCCGCTCTTCGCCTTCTTCTCAATGTATGAAAGCGAAGAGCTGTTCAATCTAAAAAATGAATATCATCTTGATTTTCATTAATTTCTGGGGTTTGTGCACTGTTGTCCTGTAAATCGGTTGGGAAAGGTTCAGCATCTTCTTTGGCAAGGAATTCGACAAGTTCTTGTTCCTCCAACTCTTGTTGAAGCCATCCTGTGGCTTCATTTGCTGTTCCGGGCTCTATGTTATTATATTTGGTTAAGTATAACCGTTGCTGTTTATGTCCTTGTCTGTGGTCGAAAGGTTGAGTTCTCTTTGGGGCATATGGAGGTCTTGGATTAGGCCTATTCTGATAATTTATTGCATGAGTTCTAAAGGACTAATCAACATCCATAGGTTCCACTCCCCGTGGCTTAGGTGGTAATGGTAATGGGTTGCGGTATTGCTGGGGAAATCTTGGTTGATAGAACCGCGGGGATTGAGCTGCACTTGGGTTGTGAACAAGTTCGGGGTAAAAGTTCTGTTTTTGGATTGGTTGTAAGGATGATGCGAACATTTTCTTCGGTGGAAGCGGTGGAGGTGTCAGAATGGGAAGTTTGCGGGCACCAGGTTGAGAGTTGTTAGCATGTTGTGCACGATAGTTCATATTTTCCAACTTGAGGCAGAGATGAAGGGCTTGTGGTAAATCCACAGGATCGCGGATGCTCAAAAGCCTGGGAAGATCTCCAGATAACCTTCTGATAAAAGTGTCGAGAGCCTTATCTCGATAACATTGGCTCATGTTGTTTAATGACTCTTGTCCCATATTTGTTGAGGATAATTTGTTTAGGATGAGTGAAAGATGGTGATATACAGCCTTATAGAATTCATGAATACTATTATTCCCTTGGACAAGAGCTGTCATTTGGTACTCGAGTGTACCCAAATCTTTCTTGTCGGCGTAGTGTAGAGTAAGACACTTGGAGATTTTTTGCCAATTTAATGGGGAATTGTATGACTCCAAGGCAATGTCAGCTTGACCGACTACTTTGTTTCTAATAACGGATAGTATTCCGTAGTATTTCGGAGTTCCCTTAAGATGCTAATATATCTTAAGTATCCTTACGACACTCTTTTTCCATGAGCCAAACTCCCCTGGGTTCCTGAGAAGTCTCTCAGGCTTTTCACCACGTCAGGGATTTTATCCATATCGGATAAATTCCTATCGTGGCCAGCGTTTATACCTACATCCGATTCGTTATTTATGTCAGATGCAGGATTCATTAGAGTTTTAAAGATATGTGGCACTTGTTCCTGTACAGATTGTAACACAATTCGATTGATAAGGTTGGTCAGATCGTTTCAGGTCAGATTTTCATTCCTCGCACCGGCAGGTGGAATGTCTTGGGCGTCTGCACGGGGTCAACTTCGGCGTTTGCAGGGGGATTATTTGGGAGTTTATCCCCGTTATTATTTGGTGGAGGCATAGGAAGACGTGGTGGGTGAATGAGGTTTCTCATTTGTGTGCGTGATGGCCAAAACCGCACTTTATTTAGATCAAAAGGTCACAAAATCACTTAATTTTGATTTGTAGCTTCGTATTTTCGATTATCGGAGTTTCGTTCCTACTTAGAAGAAACCCAACAACAACCAAGAAAAAGAATACAGGATCGATGGAAAATGTTGGATACTAGTTGATTTTGAATTTAAATTCACAATTTCAATGATCAGAGTTTCGTAAAGAAACGCCAACAACAACCAAGAAAACGATGATCAAGTATAACTTCACAAACTTCAAAAAAGATGTTGGACACCAGCCAAAACCAACAACAACAATTATCGCGCAATAGGGACAACCTTCACGTTTACATTTTCCACTATTTTTTTTTGAACACTTTTTCACTTCTCTTAAATATAATTGAAACAAATATAATAAAAAATGACCTATTTTGATTTTAAGGTAAAATTAGAAATCTATTCTTTATAGGTTTGTCTGTTTCCACAAACTTTTAAACTTTTTTTATTTAATGTGCAATTCCTTTCAGTAGAAAAATTTCAAATTTATGCAAGATCGATAACTATTAGGGATATTAACTTACGCAATCAATATGATATTCCTCATGTTGCGCTGTTGACAATGTATTTTTGTAAATTAGGTGAGTTCTTCTCGTAGGCCTGCGATCTAATCCTTTGGCTGATTCCTTTTTGCCGGCTTGGTTAGTCCCGCTACTAAGGGGCCTTCGGGATATGCGTGTCTTCGGGGCTTGGTTATCGTCCCGGATGTCTCCTTTTAAAAATGTGGCTAGTATTCGGGGCTTTTTTATCGTCTCGTACCACTTTTGTAACTTTTTTTTGGGAGGCTTCTTTCGTGTTCTGTATTCACGTACTAGTATGGACCACACGTCAGTCTCAGCAATGTGTTAAGAGCTAAGGGTTACTTATTCGTAAAATAAATTTTACGAATTGGTCGATCACAAACTAGTATGCAATTTATCGTACACGCACGTTCACAGCCAACCACGTTGGGCGCCAGTTGACAAACTTTTTAAGCTTTTAACAAAAAAAATATAACTTTATTATTCCGACGGGCAGAGTCTCCTCGTCGCGTTTAAAATCCAAAAATACAATGCAATTTCATCAAATTAGACAATTAAATTTATACTTTTAAATAGTTTACGTTGCTCTTTCCTAAATGTGGGAAAAAGTTGCACCTGAGCTGGATTCGCAGAATTTCCGCCGTTGTCATATTGCATGCTCAGCGTCTGGGTTTTCGTGAATTTGGATTCAGAACGTGTGAATTGCATCGTAATTAAAATTTGCTCGTTAACTTGTATAGTAGCTATAAGCCTCAAACTTTATGGAGCTGTCAGAAAGAGTGGTCTTGCAAAAGTTCAGGTCTTAGCAAACATTTAGAAAATGTTGACGGGCGGTCCCCCCTTATAACGAAGTGGCCTTCAAATTTTTTTTTTTCAATTTTTGTGAAGTATCAAAGGAAAGGTGTTGATTGCATTTTTAGGATCTGAAAAAAAGTCTTACTGTGCATCAGGGGTCTAGAGTGAGACAACTATTCGAAGAATTGGTTATGTACCAGGGCAACTAGTACCTCAGCAAGCAAAATTCACTCAACTCCTGTAAATTTTACCTTCTGCAACATAAAATTGAAACGGTAGCCGTAAACTTCATAAAATTTTACAGCTGTTCAGATGAATATAAGATCATCATATTCACAATCAAGCGAGTTATAGCCATGACAATTGTATGGAATTAGAAAAACAATAACATATTTTGATGGTTAAGAAATATTTCAAATCAATATAGTCACTCTTGTTTTCTATTGATTTTCATGAAATCTTAAATGAATAGTGTTTAATTTGTTCTAAGCACTTCTTTGCTTGCTAGGATCGATAAAAGCTTCATTTGCATCTTTGTTTAAGGTGTGCGCCGATCGGGTGTAAGGGAGACGTATTGAGGCTAAATACCGTCCCACTTGCTGATCTCATCGAAAATCCCAAATTAGTGAAGCTGCATTCGAAAATAATTACCCCAACATGCATAGCGGGAATCGATCAATACACGGTAAATTGGTCCTATACCGGTGTCACTGTCATCAACAAATTCTGTTTTCCTCTAAAAACACCAATTTACGCAACACCCTACGAAATTCATTAGATAAGCTCCGGCAACAGCAATAAATCGACTATTCCTCCATCGCCTTTGCGTAATCTCGACCCCGGCACAAGAATTATTTACAATAAATAAAAAACAAAGAGCATTTTATGAATGAAAGTTTAGCGATAGCTTAACGGAATGTATTTGTTCCGAAACGGCTACATGGATTTAAGCACCACACACACCATTGACTACAAGGTACATACTCGTATATGTTTTGATTTCTGGATTTTATTTTCAATGACTCTCTCGGGACTCCGGTCGCGGGCAATGTTTACCATCATCTCGGGAGCCACCTACAAAAATCGCGAACATGCCCACGAACAATAAAGCTCACATGTGCGAGAATGAGTGAATGCGGAGCACCACCAAGCACACTTTCTGCCTCATCAAAACAATATCAAACCCAGTGAGTGGGAATCTAATTTTATTTTATGACCTTTGCATCCCCCGTTCGGGGGCTAAGCGACCGCCGCCGTCTGTTTTGGCGAGCGGTTGATTTCTTGCACTTCTGGTGATGCAGGTTGCAGTCAAGTAATAAATCTCACCTCTGTGTACCATACAAATATTTCCTGCTTGCCGTAAAAAATAACAAACAATCTAACAAACAACAAAACGGGCATTACAGTCGAGCAAATGTATGATAGTGGGCCAGAGACCAACACAATAATCATTGTTATTGTTTTTATAGTCGTTGGTGATGCAGTTGGTGCATTTGATGCAATTGTTGGTGCCCTGGCGGGACGAAAGCGATTGAATGGAGATCGATAGAATGCGATGCAATAAATGCATGCACGAGAGATTTTATCAGTTTCCCGTGAAAAATCGTAACAATGGAACGTTGCGAAACGTTTCAAATCAAATCGACGAAGCCGGGATATCAGATTCAGATTACAGTTTTTACATTTTCTATTTTACTAAGTGCGCTAGGAATTCTCCCCGCGGAATTTTAATGCAGGCGCGGAATGGAATAAACGATAACGTGCACAGTTGCGTGCCAAATAAATGCAGCAAAATGCATTGCGAGATTGATGGCTCAGTTACAAGGATAGACACGAATTTCGTGATTTGGTTTGCTAACAAGAGCCAGGATACTTTTTGGCGGTGGTAAAATGTTAAATTGCAAAGCGAATCTTATTAGGGAGAAAGAATGGAAAAAGTAACAAAGTATTCTTGGTGGCAAATCAAATTAAAGCCAATTAATAATCTTTTTCAATTTTATCCCACAAAACCAATTAATCTGCATCAGATTATGGCGAGTGCAAGTGATGAAAACGTTTATCGAATTAATATTCTCACGCAATAAAGAGCTCGTTGCCGTGACTTTGTTTCCACGAGTTTTATTATAATCTGCAGTTGCATGCATGCACCGAGCGCCAATTGAAACATATTTTCGGCTGAAGGAAAAAATATAAAATTACAATATACAAGTGTGCTCTTATTTCAATTTGATTACTGTGTTCCAACTACCGATTCGACGGCCTCATGCAAGTCGAATTAATCGGATTCCAATATGCGATTGTGCAGCTACCATCGAACGTCTGGGCTAATTATAGGCCAATTGATCAATTCCCGACAATTACGCTCAAGTGTATCGACAACGATGACAACAGCATGGCTGGTGCCTACTTGCTGCTGAACGATTGCTGATGTTTTGTATCGAAAATAACAATGGAAAATTTAAAGAAAAGTCTGTGCCTAAAAATAATTCCCTTGCGGCTGATATATCTTTACTTTAGGTAGTAGAAAACTGGAAGTCCATCTGCGACTGAAAAGGTTTTTTTTAAAAAGCCAAATAAGTTATTTTATTGATGCCACCCTTTGTTTTCTGATCTCATCAAGTTATATTGTTCTTTAAAATTATTCGGTGCTCTTGAAATCAAAACCCTCGTGAGAAATCATTGGCTTCCTGTCTCAAAAGTGATTTTATAAGGAACTTCCATTTTTTGATATGTTTGTAGAAAAAATAGCCATAGTTTGTGCAAAAAAAAAACTGTTAAAACAAGCTCTTGGTATTAAATCAATAGATGTTTGGCAAACCACGACTCGTTTGGGTGAAACCTAAGTAAATTTGCCTCAACTTGTACACGACTGCTTCAATAAGTTCTATTACCCGTTAGGTACTTCCTCTCAATTTCAGTTAGGATAATAGTGGTTCAATTTAGCATCAATAAACGACTTGTAAAATTGATGAGGTTTCTGCATTATAAAACAACTTAATTTTAGTTGTTATTAGAGTTTCCAAGTTCTACAATCTGTTTTGTAAAAATTATAATGTACTATATGTGTTCTATCCGCCAGGTAAAAGAATTTCTACAAGAAATTTTATGTGTAGGCTTTCCATTAACACTAGAAACACCGAAATTTTGAACTACCTATAAAGACCAAGTGGGGTCAAATGACTCATTCATGGGTTGTAATGTTTTATCCGTGTATTATGGTTTTCAGTTTTATTGATTAACATCTAATAGTAAATAAAATTACTTAATAGTAATTAAACATCTATTACGTGATAAAAAAATGAAAATATTAGGCACATTTTTGACATTTTAGCTCCTTGTTTACATTACAGGAGCCACACAAAGGCTTTTTACAACTAATACAAGATTTATTGGTTTTGTTCCTGCATTTTTGCACGTAACACCGTTTTCTCTTTCCACTACGTTCTTCTTCAGGCTCAGGGGGTATGCTATTATCGGGCTGTGAAGTAGATGGTGTCATCAGGGAGTGGGTATTTTGGCCGACTAACTCCCTTGCCAAGTCAAGAATGAACTTTTTTCTACTAATTTTTTTCTCGGTTAGTTTTTTTGTACAAAATCCAAGAATTAATTGCTGCCAAATCCAAAATATTATAAAACACTTGCACGGGCCAACGACGAGAAGGTGCTTTGACACTATATTTCTTGGTCATTTGATCAATAACGTCTACTTCAAATTTCGTAGCATTGTAAAACTTCACCTTGTTCGGCTTCTTTTTTGCTTCTTCTGGATCAACAAATACATTGGAGTGAAGTGAACTTCGAATCAAAACTGACTTTGAAGGTTTTCCTCAATAAACTGTAAGTGTGCAGGTTTCAGAGTTGTGAATATGTGTTTCATATAAACTAAGGGATGCATTTTTTATAGTAGCTGGAATATCTCTTCGTGTTTTGTTTACCGTACCAACTATTGATGTACTTTTTTCAATAAGCTTTTTAGTTAAACTTACACTGATGAGAAAACTAACAGTTGCTATATTTCGACCAGTATTCAAGTATGGGTCCATTAGTCGTAATACAACGCACTCGCCTAAACTTTGATTTTGTGGACAGCTTTCATCTCTTCCTAAATATGGAAACCATTACACAAGTACTTTGAATCAAGATCAACGCAAAGCCAAAACTTGATTCCAAATTTGTCTGGTTTGTTAACCATACACTGCAAAAATCTACACCGAACTTTTGTGGAAAAAAGCTGTTCGTCAGCAGTAAGGTTTTCACCAGGCTTGTAACATGAAATACTGTTATGGATGAACTTATTCCATACTTCCGAAATCATTGCAAATTTATCTGTTTGCAAACGTTCAGCCCTTTCTGTTCGCACATCAAACCGCAGGAAACGCATTATTTCTTTGAAACGATTCCGAGCCATGTTTTGTGAACAAAACTGAATACCCCAATTTTCGTCCCAAAGGTCATTCACAGCAATATTTTTAGCCCCACAGGCTCTTCGAGCGTAGATAATTGCAATAAAAGTATCTAACTCATTCAATGGGAGTGACCAAGTGTTATCTTCAAGTTGGCGGCGAGCTTCGGTTTCAGTACATTTCTGAATATGCCGCAGCATGGAGTCATCAACGATAAGTTTCCATGCAGATAAAATACTTCCTTTCTAACACCTTTTTGCAAAAGAAGTTGGTCCAGCTTCCTCTGTTAAAATATTCTGTCGTGGACAACGACCAGGTTGATTCAAAACTGATAAGTTTCCAGGAGTCCAACTTACACCGCTAGAAGATACCTCGACATCAGTGTTGTTGTGAATAATTTCAGTTTGTACTTTGGAACCTCGGCCACGATGCCCTCGACCCCAACCTCGACCCCAACCTCGACCTCTTCTTAGGTTTTCGCTGCGTAAAGTCGAGAGAGGTACTGAATCTGAAACAGTGGAGTGAACGCTAATATAATAAAAGGTTTCCTTTTCTCTCAATATGAAAATTCTAATTTTATTTACATCAATATACAAAATAATATACACCTTCCATCAGAATTGCTATGACTGTGATCATCATCCCTAGAACAATCACTATTTTTTGTAATATTGTAATTACTTTCTGACTCTACATGCGAAATGTGCCTCTCTTCTTCAGTTGGTTCACAATCTGATTGGTCGTCCGGTAAATTTTGCAACACTACCGATGTTTTAGAAGGGCGATGGGAACGATAATGAGGCATTATATTATTATGGCGAGCCGTGATACGTCTTTGCTTCGACAAGAACAAAACGAAATATTTTATTTCAACTACCCACAACACGAGTATATTCAACGAAATGTAAATATTTACAAAGCACGCACGCAGTGGTGTCAAATGACCACTGCGGTCTTTCTAAGTAAGTGATAATTTTTAATTAGTATTTATCTTGCTATCGGTGTACACATATCAGGATAATTTAAACAATGAACAAATATTAAAAGTCATAAAACGACAATGTCTTCGATGCAATGGTTTTGATAATATGATTGATCAAAAACTTCATTGGGGTCATTTAACCACTCTGGTCTTTCTAGTAGATATAACAATAAAGAAATTAACTTCAATAAATTGATTGTGAGGCGTGCTATGTGTGGCTAGTGGTACCGTCTTGTTGAAACCACATATCGTTTATATCAAGTTTATCCAATTCAGGCCACAAATAATCTTCCAAAATAACACGATAGCGCTCTCCATTGGCGGTAACATGACGGTCGTTTTCATCCACGAAATAATACGGCCCTACCACAGAAAACCGCACCAAACAGTAATTTTTCGCGGGGGCAACCGTGTCTCAGGAAACACATGTGGGTTTGTTGTTGACCAATAACGCATATTTTGGTTATTAACAAAGCCTGTTCGAGATCCTTAAAGGGAAAGAAAACGAAAACTATCATTTTAAATGCGATGCTAAATAAAACGAAGACTTCCTTCACGCTTCACTGCTTTATTTTAGCTAGAAAAAACTAACCTTACATTTTATTCATATGTAGTGATCGAGCAGTCACATAAGCAAACTACTCGAAAACCTTCCTAACCCTATCCGAAATTTCAATTGCAGATTTAGAGAGAAATAAAAAAGATTTCATTTTTTCCATCCATATTGTAATTTTTAAAAGTTTTTTTTTCTTATTCTTATTACTAAATGTAATTTTATATCAATTTTCCTTTATACTAAATTTAAACGTTTCCCTTTATTCATATTCTTCATGAGATTTAACTTTTATTACCATTGAAAATCTTGTTATTAATATGGCAATGTTTATTTGAAAATGTTTAAGTTAGCAACAATACAAATATTATATGTTGTTCAAATGTCTATGTTGGTATAAGTTTTTCTTTGTATCACTTCCGTTCTACTCTTCTAAAAATCAACACGTTGTATCAGTGAATTGAATAAAAGACTAGTGTGTTCATCACAAAAGTGCTTTATTTTATTTCAAACATCAGGTTATGGGCCCAGGCACATATAACAGCTTGATGTAGATTGATGTTATTTACGGCAGCAGCAAAATTGGCGAGAAGGAAAAAGTCAGGTTAATTCACTACAGTTTGCGGCCTCGTGATCAAGGTCGGGCACTGTGTAACATCGTCGATGATGGAGGGGAATAACAATAACGTCAATGTGATCAAGTTAAAAGGGGCCAGAAATCGGAATATAGTGAAACCTCTCTTCGCGGACACCTCTCATAAGCGGGCACCTCCCATAAACGGACAGAACTCATACACACAAGTTTCTGGTTACGTTTTTGGTACAATATTCCCTCCGATAAGCGGACCCTCCAATGAACGGTCGCGGACACTGCATTCATATACATTTCATCCAAAATGCCTCCCACAAGTGGACACTAAGCATAAATAAAATTGGTGGTTCCCCTTTCTGGAAATTCGGCTGCAAGATGTTTATCGTTGATTCCAATACAATCGAGAAAGAAAAACTTTCAATTCGGGATGCAGCTAAGAGGTTTTTGTTTTTCAACATGATAGGAAATGGACAATTTTTGCAAAAGCTCATATTTTTACTAGGTTCAATATCGGGAAAACACAGGCTGGAAATATTTTAAAAAATAAAGAAGCTATTCGGTTACAATGGCAGTCTGGAAGAAACATAAACCAGAAGAAGAGTTTCCTTAAGCTCGGTGGTTCTCAAATAGACCAAACGTGCTCCAATTGGTTCGCAAATGCGAGAAGCCATAACATTCCTATTTCAGGCCCAATCGTAAGGGCAAAGGCAAAAGAAATAGCTGAACTAGGATTTTCAGCGTCGAATGGGTGGCTGGAAAAATGGCGTAAAAGGCACAACACAACTTTTAAGTGCATATCTGGTGAAGATTCTGATGTAAGTCAAGAAGACGTTGAACAATTTAAGTCGAAGCTACCTTCAATTTTACGTGGGTACAAGCCAGAAAATATTTACAATGCTGATGAGAGTGGACTCTTTTTTCGTGCTTTACCTGAGAAATCGCTGGCCTTGAAATCGGAGAAAAGTATCGGTGGCAAACTGTCGAAAGAAAGACTCACTATTTTATTTTGTGGCAATATGGCAGCCCGTCCCAGAGCTTTCAAAAATATTTGCATCAATGATTTGCTAGCACACTGGGATTCGAAAAGGAAAGCATGGATGACGCGAGACATCATGTCTGAATGGTTGCTTCAATTTGACAGAAAAATGAGGGCTCAGAACAGGAAAATTCTTTTGTTTTTGGATACTGCAGCATCTCATCCTAAAAATTTAAATCTTACCAACATAAACATCATTTTTTTCACCAGCTAATACAACTGCACTATGCCAACCTTTAGATCAAGGCATTATACAGAATTTCAAGGTGCACTACAGAATCTTCATTTTACAACACATAATATCGAAAATAAAAACCAGCAAATCAGCATCAGAACTAGCCAGATCTATAAATGTTCTTGAAGCCTTATATTTTATCAAAGCCTCGTAGGATAAAGTTGAAGCAGCAACTACAAAAAACTGCTAAAGGCACCAACATTTGGAGGAATATCTGAACATCAATGAAAATGTTTCCACTGAAGCTGACAACATTGAAATTTCGTGCGATGATCCACTTGACAATATAAGTTTAAGTAGTTTCGAAGACGAGGTGATCGACGAAAACATCGACCCTATAAATTCATTTGATGAAGCTCTAAAGCGATTGGCACGTTTAAAACATTTCGCAAGAAATTATTATTTAGCTTTTCAACACTTGAAAAATGCATAGAATTATTTCGAGAACGAACAGTTGCAAATGAGACAAACCAAAACTCAACAGACAAAAATTAATCAATTTATCCAACGTAAGTAACTGTTTTTTATGTTTATTCGTAATATAATTATGTATGTATATCAAAATTCTATAAAAATCATTATATGTAAGAACAAATATGTAAATAAGAAAACGAAACTTTGAATTGGAATAGAATGCAGAAATTTCAGCACGCAAAAAACTTACTTTTATTTATTATATTAACGAAGTATGCAGGTAAAATGCGCTTTCATTCGGTGCCTCCCAGCAGCGGACACCTCTTACAGCCGGACAAAAAGCTTGGAACCGTGAGTGTCCGGCTATAGGAGGTTTCACTGTATATGGAAATTCCAAACAACAGTATATAGTAATCGAGCAGTTACCCTATTAAACTGCTCTAAAACCTTTCTATCTCCTTTACCCTTACAGCATGGTGATCAAGAAAATTGAAATTCCTACTAAAAACAGTGCAGACAGGTCGATGAAACGCATGTTGCTATAGGAGGCGACAACTAGACATTAATGATTATTCAGTTCAGAATCATTTTTAATATCTAATATCTTCGTTAAAATGATCAAGAACTAACAAACACTTTGCATGCCAATTTTGTTCATTCGTCTATAATTTTCGTTTATACGCATTAATTATACGCACCCACACATATAAAGAATATCATATGAAAACTAATTCGAGGCTTGCATCGAAAAGATGGGAGTCAAGTAGTGCACGCTTACGGCGACGCAAAGGCTGACGCGTTTTTGTTCCTCGACGAATTTACGAGGTTGGCGAAAGTGGGAAGACAAGGGTGTTGTTGGTTGTGTCCTTCTCTTGGCTCGGGTTGATCACTTTAGCATGATCAGTTGGTTTTATATCCGTTAGCAGGTTGGATTTAGTGGGGTATCTGAAGCGTTTGCTGAGACTGGTAGTTGATCATCGGTTGAGTGATGGATTAAAATGGTAAAGACATTAAATATAGAGCCAAGAGTTAGTTGCGCTCATAAAGATCACCTCGGAGGTGGTCTCAGTTGGTCAGTCTGGAAGTGAACGATTTTGGACCGCAGTGATAAAAGTGATCGATGTAAATTTTGCAAATAACGGGCAAAGAGTTTGTTAAAACGAGGTGGTTGCAGTAAAAACTTCTTGAGAAATAATTTTGATTTCCCGCTACTCAAATTTCTGCTCTTTCTACCTACAAGTAATTATACGTTCCATAAAGTAGAAAAGAAAGTGATCCAACCAACAATCCTGATAATAATCATAGCTCAACCGCAGAACTGAAAACCCAATTTAAACTGCTCAGATCGTCTTATGTCGTTGCAAATGCGTGTCACTATTTACATTCAGTCAATGCCCTCCATTGCAAATTATTTGGCTCGTATGCACTCCACTAGACCTGATCGTCTATTATGCACTTTGTTGATCATCTTGTACGCAAGTTCGCGACGTCAATTAGCGATACAACTATGTTTGGCGGGAATACAAAGCAACTGAGGCCGATCGGGCTCATTGGTGAATGCAGAATTGCATACTCACTAGCCAAAAGTAAAATTTCAGACCGTTTTTCATCTCCATTAATGAGGGACGCGATAACGACCAATGAAAGACTTTCTGCCACTCTTCGTTTTCTTGCCAGTGGACAAAGCTTTGAAGATTTGAAATTTCTGACTGCAATATCTCCTCAAAGCCTTGGAATAATTATTATGGAGACGTGCTCTGCGATTATAAAAGCTTTAAAAGGATATATCAAGGTAATTTTAAAAATAGTGATATTAAGTATTCAAATATATATTGTGCTCTTTTGCAGATACCAAAAATTGGAGGGAAACAGCAGAAGAATTCGGAAGAAGATGGAATTTTCCAAACTGTATCGGAGCAATCGACGGGAAACACATTGAAATAAAGAAACCACCTAATTCAGGACCATATTATTTCAACTATTAAAAAACCTTCAGCATCGTCTTGTTAGCGATAGTGAACGCAAACTACGAATTCATTATGGTAGAGGCAGGTACAAAGGGACGCGTATCGGGTTTTTTCAAGTTGTAAATTTCACGAAAAACTTTCCGAAAATATGCTGGGAATTCCAGACTCTTGTCTGCTGCCGAACACTTCAATAAAAGTGCCGTATGTGTTTGTTGGTGATGATGCTTTTCCTCTTGGGATGCATTTAATGAAGCGTTTTGGAGGAGAAAATATTGATGATAGTGAAATAATATTCAATTATCGTCTTTTTAGAGCAAGAAGGATAGTCGAAAATGCTTTTGGGATTCTGTCTTCCCGTTTTAGGATTCTACTGAACAAAATAAATTTGCGGCCAGAGAAAGCAACAATTATAACGTTGGCAACGTGCTATCTCCACAACTACCTGCGAAGAGAAAATTCAGAAGTGTAGACATTGAAAATACTGAGATTGGTACAATTCAATATGGAGCTTGGAGATCAGAACAAAGGTAAATGTTACCTTTGGAACCAACGCGAGCAAGGAATTCAAAAGATGCTGCGAAGAAAATCAGAGATGACCTCAAAATCTTTTTCGATGGAATCGGATCTGTTTCTTGGCAAAAATCAAAATAAAATGACGTGTTATTTTTCAAAATTTAAGCAAAAATGTTTTTATCCGCTAGCAGCTACTGATTATTTTCGTAAACTGGCGCAAGATTTCTTGACCAGGTAGCGTTTTCACTTGGAATTTCCAAAACTGGTGTTACCACTAATGGCGACTCCCGTCTATGCAAATTCGACGTAATGAAAATACCACTTTCACTAGGTGAGGACGAATACGCCATTAGCGGTGTCGAAGATCTATGCGACGAGGATATAGACGACATGTTAACGGTGTTGATTGTCAATTGCTCAAGTTGCCCCATAATAAGAACTTCTTCTATGGCACGCTTGGCATAAATTTTTTGCGTAGAGGATAGCTACCGGAACGATGTCGCCCAAGAATCAGCATATATGCCTGCTTCGTCCTTCTTCTTTAAATGAGCCAATATATCCTTCAGGATTGCATTTTTCTCGGCTAGATACTGGCTTTCTGACTTCTTTTTTTTGCAGCGATTTGATACCTCCATTTTCACGGCCTCCTGTAAAAGTTCGAAAAAAATCAGTAAAATCCGCTTAATGCTCAAATAATGTATCTCATGTATAGCAAATATACTAATGCTTACTTCGGCTACCTCGATTTCAGGATCATTCTCCAAATCTAAAGTGGATACACTGGGTACCTGTGCTTCCTGATCTCGCAAAAATTCCAGGGTATCAAAATACCATAAGTTCGGAGTATAAATGTCGTCAGTGCCAGCTCCAGACTTTTCCGAATTCAAAACTTTTTTTAATTCGCGTCGAAAACACGTATGAATGTTCATCACACGCCTTTTCAGAGTATCAATATTCGCGTCTTTTTCAATTTCCTGATACTTTGAGAGTAAATTTTTCCACGCGGTATCTTTTATTGTCTTATTTTTGAAACAATTACTTTTAACTTGCCACAATTCCGGCAATTCTTTAAATAAATCAAAAAACTCTTGCCAAATACTATTATTTGGAATCGTCGACATTTTCACTATATGTCCGTCCAGTATCAACTATTCAGCATAAATGAATGATTGCCAACTCGCACCCAGCCAGGAAAACATAGCCAACAACTTGTTGACTCCGCCCACAAAAATCAAAAAATTTTGATTTCGGTCCAACTCAACCACTAACCGAATTTCAAACACATACACCACTTCATACGTGTTTACAACTTGGTTGCCAACCAAGCGAAAACCTATTAAATCTCATCGAAAATTTTGATTTCGGTCCAACTCAACCACCAACCTAATTTCCAACTCAAACATCGCTATAGACGTGTTTACAACTCGGTTGCCAACCAACCAAAAACCGGATTTTGTTCGCGTGTTGTGTTGGTGGTGTTGGATGTCTTGGGACCCTTTAATGTGATCACTTCTTATTTCCATCTAGTTCGTAGTCAATCTAAGCTGGAACGGGAGCAGCCAAAAGTCAGTGTAAATTGACAACGAAGAACTTATGTCTTCGGGCGTCTTGAGAAGAGAACGAAAACCACCCAAAAAGCTGCCAAGATTGAGTGCCGAGCGCTTGTGAGCGCCATCGCGAGAAGACAATTGGTCGTGGAGTTCTCTGGACATAAGGGTGATACAATAATTGTTCAGGTGATGATGGACTCTGCTCATTAGAAGTGCTGTACTGTGGGTGCTGCGATTAAGACAGAAATATCGAAGTTGAAGCGATCGAGTAGGCAACACTTCAAGCTCTTCAAATTCGGGGTGCCTTGACGTAAATGGAGACACGAAGGAATGCATTGTAGTCACAGTTGCGCTTTCAACGATGGGTGGTGTGTGATCGCTGTTAATTTGATTTTGCTGTGCTGTAGAATATCCTTGGAAAGTGGTTAAGCTACTATTACTTGTAGAATCTTAATTGCATGTCTCTATCAGTGCTCCTAAGACTTTATTTCGTATTCGTGATTGGATTACCTTCCGCTTACTGAGTACAGTTGATACCTTTGCGAATCTATTTGAACTAGCGAAAAAGAACAGTCAAACAAATTTTCATTTTTTTTGCGTCTTGTAGAAGTCAGTCGATTTAGATTTTCCGTAGCAATTTGAAGTGAATCGAGGACCTCTGACAAAGTCGCGCAAGTGGTTTTTCTTTTGCTCCACACAAATTACAAGTCAGAGAATTTCCACCACAAGAAAACGTGTTCAGAGTTTAGTTCTGCGGAAGTTTTTCGCCACCCATTATTTCCTATTCATATTTCACAAGTGTCGGACTTCCTGGCTAGTGCTCGAATCCGAGGCCGTGATTTAATCAAAGTTTTGTGAATTTATTGGTGGAAAATATTTTCCCACGCATCCACAGGAAAACGGTGTCCCGTCGCGTCTTGAAATGTGTGTCGCGCCCAAAAGCGCTCAGTGACATTAAAAGTTAAAATTTCCAGAAAAGATTATTTGCAAGTGCCTCCTTTCTAAACTTGAACTAATTTGTGGAATACACACGAGACCCTTTTTATGAGAAACCAATATTATTTCCTAATAACACCTTTTCCATATTTCGATTTGCTAATGACTATTGTGGTAAATTCTTTTTGATGATTTTTGGGGTTTAACTCAGAAATCTCCGGCAAACAATAGAATATACATTAACCCCTGTCATTGATAAATGTCAAATTTTTTGGCGATAGATCCTTTTGAATTAGAACGCGTATAATACAACATTTCTATTTCTTATCTTTTCGCTGGTGGTAGTGTTAGTTTTACGTAGGGATGTAGGGAAATCACTAAATATTGTATCTGCATGTTTTTTTAAAACATCATTTTATCAAACACGTGAATTTTAAATCTATGAATAATCTAAATAACTTCACGGTAACTCACACCATACATGGTTAGATTGAAAATTGAAAATATACACATATGTATTTAGAAAAACATAAAAGTAATCATACGTTTTTCTTTTTGGCCAAAAAGCTAGCGTAGCCCCTTTTGAAATCCTATCATTTTATTTGTCTGCTAGCTTGAAATTCAGTAATTATACGATTGTATTTGAAGAGATAGATTTTATTGATGTTAATGAAACTTATCATAATTCCGAATTATATTCTGTAACAAACGTTTTTTATATAATGACAAGTCCAAATTTTGGCTTTGTATTAAAAACTGATGTAAGACTTCCTTTAAATGCTCAGTCGTTAGAGAGCTAACATGTTGAAATTTTTTTTAATCAAGTATCTCCAAGTTAAAACGTGGATAAAGTTTGTAATTGTTTTGATCGATAAATCGAGTTACACAATTTAATTTTGAGAATCAGTCATAAATCGTGATTGCAGGCCTGCTAATTCACACTCTCAATTTGCTGGACCATTTGTTACGATGGGATAAATTCAAAATGTTGGGTTTCAATGAAAAAGAGTGTACAAAAAATGCTTAGTTTTGTTCCTTTCCCGGAAGTTAAATCTATTGTATTTCTTTCACCAGGCATACAATTATCTTCGTTCGAGTTTGGGATGAAGTTCATTTAATGTGTAAATTACGAGTATGTATGAATATTTTTGTCGCTATGAAAATTGAATCACTGAAGAAAAAAAGACATGAATGCAATGAATAGCTAAATTTACACCTTTGGTCTTTCCATTTCATTCTACCTGACCGGATATAGGACCCGCGTCGATGGCTCCTCCGCTAAAATGGGCTAGCCATCGGGCGCGCTTTTTCTTTCTTTTTGCTTAACAGGGGCTCTTGCCGGATAGAGTGGCCTTCCGTTCGTGTACCCATTTATGACATAGGGTTATGTGATTTCATTGCATAATTCTATGGCATCAATCTACTACGTTTGTATTCCTCATTTGAGGGAAAAGGTCATACAAAGTACTTTTCTATGGGTTTTTCTCAAATGGGAAATACATGGCCACGTCTACGTTAGTATTTTGATCTGGTTGGGGGATGCGAGGGGCACCGCTACCATCTGGATGCCCCATTCTTATTTGTGGGCCATAAGGATCGTAGGTAACAGACGAACTCTCCGCCAGCCCGTCCGTTTTTGCCCGGCCCAATTTGTTCTTTGAACAAGCGTTTCCACCCTTAGTAGGTTACCTTGGCGTCAACGCCAGTAGATCGGCATTCGACCGTGTTTTACTCGTGAATGCAAAATTTTTTGCTGTGGATCCTTCTGCTAACGTTCCCAGACAAGGCCAATCTCGGCGGATCTCAACATCCTCTTCCGCTGAGGCAGCAGACCATTGCTGCAGTCCTCTACGGACATATCTATACCCAAAGCACTACACATATTTCATTAAAAATCTAATAGAACTAGTTCTCCTTTTGCTAAAAGTTCCGAAGCGTGCTTTTAAATCTGTGCAACACGATAGTCCGTCTCGTAACTAGTATGGGACATTCGAATACCTATCCAATTGTATCAAGTTATTGGACTATAATGAACATAAGTAGTCGAGCAGCCCGGTGGTGATCAGGAGTGGTTGCTACTGAAGAGATAAGGTGGTCACACCGTCGAAATTGCTTAGTTCGTTGATTAAAATTAACTACATCCGTCAAGTTTCCATCCTTTAGGCAGAGATGAAAAGTTCACTTCAGCCACTTTAACATCTTTAAATTTGACATTCCCCTTGAAATGTAACGACCTTCTTCGGAGAAAGTAACGTTTTTTTTTTTTTGTGATAGCGAGGTGAAGGCATTTATGCCCGCCGAGTCTGGCAGTGTGGGACTCCCATGGAGGATACCTTTGGACTACCCACTAAACACCTCCCCTGTCAATCTGAGAACCTAGCCTGGAACCGTTTGACACATTACTTCGGGCCAGGTCTCGTTTTGTTACGCCGTGGGGCGCCTTCAAGCTGGGGAGTCCCTTTCCTAGCGGGAGGGGAGGGGGGAAGAGGAATTGCCAGAAGAGCGATCCCCCAGCCCCAGTGCCTCCGGCTACTGTGAGTCCCTTTTATATTTTAGGACTGCCCGAGCATAATGTGCCACCTGGTTCCATTTGTCAACCGATTCGAGCATCACCGCAACTATATTATCCGGGGTGAGCTCTCCCGTCTCCTTGTAGAGTTCCCTTCGCAGCCTGGCCCATTTCGTACACGCAAAAAATGTGTGACAGGCGTTGTCCTCCTCTCCTGGGCAAAACCGACAATCGGGAGACCGTGACTTGCCGATCTTGTGCAGGTAAGACTGAAAACACCCGTGCCCGCTCAAAAGCTGGGTCAGATAGAAGTCAGTCTCACCATGTCTTCGATTTAGCCACGGTCTCACATCCGGGATGAGGCACGCAGTCCACCTTCCCTTCGTGCAATTCCTCCAAGACTGCTGCCAATCGTTGAGCGAGCGTTGTCTCTCCTCGCGGACAACCATCTCCCTCGCATCCTCGTTTCGGCGCAGGTAAATAGCGCGGCGCTCTCTAGCAAGGAGGGCGACAGGTATCACGCCTGCAATCACTCTCACTGCCGAGTCGGAGACTGTTGGATACGAAGATGCAATGCTCAGTGCTCCTCTTCTCTGTACCTGTGCTAATCGTTTTCGGTATACCTCCTTGCTGAGAGCGTCGCCCCATACCTCAGCTCCGTACAGTAGCACTGACCCTACAGCACTCATCAAGAGGCGTCTTCTTGATGGGCTGGGTCCCCCTACGTCGGCCATAAGTCGACTCAGGGCCGATATTCCCGAAGCAGCCTTCTCAGCCGTTGCCCTGATTTGCTCAGAGAAACTCATCTTCGAGTCGATCAGTAGCCCCAGGTACTTCACCGCTGGCTTCGATTCGATCTGTATATCTCCAATGCTGATCATCCTTACTCTAGGGATTCTCTTTTTTGTCAAGATGACCACTTCGGTTTTCTCCAGTGCTAAACTGAGCCCGCGAGCAGTCATCCAGTCCCTCACTCGGCGCATTAGCATACCTAGCCTAAGTTGCGCTTGTTCAACGGTGCGTCCGGCGACCAGAGCCGCAACATCATCCGCATAGCCGACCAAGTGCGACTCATCTGGTATCTCAAGTCTCAGTAGCCCGTCGTAAGACACGTTCCACAGGTCCGGACCAAGGATAGATCCCTGGGCAACACCCGATGTAATTCATCCTTCGTTGGCCCTGTGTCGTGTCGTAGAGCAGGCTTCGGTCCTTTAGGTAGTTCCTCAAAAGCCGCATTAGATATTCTGGAACTTGAAAAGAGTTTTCCAGCGTGTCCAGAATATCCACCCATCTAGCGGAGTTGAAGGCATTCCTGACGTCGAGTGTCACCAACAGGACGATCCGTCGCTTGGAGCGACTATATGCCTCTGCCTTTTGGACCGCGTTCACCATCTCTGCAATCGCATCAATGGTAGAACGTCCTGCTCTAAAGCCGTACTGTTGAGGAGATAGGTCCCCAGCAGCACGAATCGCGTCAGTGAGTCTTCCCTTGATGAGTTTCTCTAGCACTTTCCCAGCCGTGTCTAGCATGCATAACGGGCGGTAGGAAAACCCCGTCCCGTAGGCAAGCGTTGAATGTGCTGAGCAGCAAGTCAGGACAATGGTGATAGACGAGCTGCAAAACCTCAGCTGGAACACCATCTGGACCTGGAGCCTTCCTCGCTTTCAGGGAGAGGACTGCCTCCTCCAGTTCCAGCTGTGTGAAGAGTGGGCACTCGACTGCTGTTTCACCATGCACAGCGTCAACACGGACGGGATGGGCGGGGAAGAGTCCCCGCACTATCGCGTCCATCTTTTCCGCGTCATGTATACAAGGCTTCCGTAGGGCACCAAGTTTCCCCATGACCAGCTTGTAGCCAAGGCCCCACGGATCCCTATTTACATCGTCCACAAGGTCTTGCCAGCATCGGGCCTTGCTCTTGTTAATAAGCCTGCGAAGATATTTCCTGCCGGACCTGTATGCTGCTAGCCTAGTGTCTGCCTCCTCCCGTGTTCTCGCCCGCTGGGCCTCTCGCCGAAGTTTGTGACACTCGCTTCTTTGTTTGGCGATCTCGTTTGACCACCAGTATACTGGAGGCTTACCATGTCGGGGTCTCCGGCGGGGCATGAAAGACTCGCAAGCAGCTATGATGGTACTCGTAGTTGAGTTCACCAAGTCCTTGGCTGTAGGCCCTCCACTCCCTGGCGGAGCTCCCAGCAACGGTGCGCCTGCCGTAAGCGCGTCAGTGAACTTCTCGACGTCCATCCTCCCAGTCCTCCATCCGAGGATTGAAGTTTGGGCATATGCACGCAGAGTGGCACCGTCGTGAATCTCAACAGCTATATACTGGTGATCACTAGCCGAGTAGTCCTCTAGTACTCGCCAGTTGTGTACTCTGGGTACCAGGGACTCCGAAGCGAGTGTCACATCGGGTATGGTTCCTACGCAACCCCAGCGGCGGAAAGTAGGGGTGTTACCAGTATTTAGGCCGCCATGTCCAAGATTTGCTTTCCTCTAGCGTTGAAGTCTCCCCCGACCAGCATGTGGCCCTCTGTGTTCGAGACAGCGTCCTCCAGGGCATCGAGTTTGGTTCGAAAGGATCGCATTGCCTCGTTAGGCGTCAGATAAACACTGAAATATGTTATCCCTGAACACCGCACCCACACAAAACCATCCCCGCGTCCATGGCCCTGCACCTGAAGGCGGGCGGTGTCTCGAACCCAGATGGCCGAGGTACCAGTTTTGTCAGGGTACCACGCTTGCGAGTCCTTGTTATGATGTTGCTCGCTCAGCAACAGGAGGTCAGCTTTCTTATCCCTCGCAAACTGCTCAAGTAGGTCCTGGGCGTTTGTGCTTCGGTGCAAAGTGACCTGCAGGATACGGATCATTTGAGTATCGATTTGGCTTTAGTTAGGGCCTCCTTGAAAACCCAGCATCTCCCTGTCCCCGGCTCATGTTTGAGGTCGCCGGGTGCTAGCTTAGCATCCTTGCAAAGAATGAATTTTGCCTCGTTCGTGCACTCGTTCCTTTTGTGCCCCGTTTCACCACATTTGTAGCACAGAGATCTCCTGTCGGGTCCCCTACAGCCATACGCGGTGTGTCCGTGTTCGAGGCATCTGAAGCAGCGGATAGGGATCGCTCTTCTCCGTATCCTGCAGATCACCCAACCTATCTTAATTTTGCCCTTCGCGAGGATTTGCTGGGCGTCTTTATCAGCTAGTTCGACAATAGCCATGCGTTGCCCCCTTGTGTTTTCACGCGTCAATCTTGCCTTGACTTCACTTAAGCTGGGGAACTCCCTCCTAATGGCATCCTCTACTTCAGCTTTGTCCGTGACGCAGTCGAGGTCCCTGATTTCCAGGGTGGCTATTGGTTCGAGCGAGGCAACCGTTGCCGCATCTCCAAGAACCTTTTGAACCACGTCACGGAATGCATCTTTGTTTGTGGCCTCTGGCCCGAATTCCACCAGCAAGCCACCGGTCCGGGTTGGTCGAACTGCTTTGAAGGCAGTTTTGGTGTCGTCTGGCTTGACCGCTCCTTTAATTTCACGGAGGACATCTGCGTAGGCTCGGCCCTTAGTGGGTTTAATAAGCAGTGCCTCTCGCAAGGGTTTGCGCCGCGGTTTGCTTTTTGTTTTCTGCGGTATATCGGGGGGTTCTTTGTTCTTTTCGTGGTTGAGCTCTTTGTCTGTTTTTTCTAGGAGTAGCTTTTTGGCCGCTTTTTTCGCTGCCTTGTTTCGCACCACATGAAACTCCTCGCCAGGAGTGTCAACTTCGTTTATGGTCTCGTCCTTCCTCCTTTTCTCACAGTCGCCTTCAATTGGGCTACCGGCCATTCTTTTGCTGCTGCTAGGACCCACTGATGCCTCGAGGGAGAGCGTGTCTTTTTGGTGCTTTTCGGTTGCAAGCCACCTCCGCCTGTAGTGCGTTATGCGGCCAAAAAGCTCCTCCAGTTCAAGAATGCCATTCTTGACACTCTTGCCTATGTTTTTCTGCACTTCGCAGGCAGCCCTCAGTTGTTTGACGATATTCCCCGCTTTCCGAGTAAGCCGCTCCTCTTCGGCGCGGTCAAGGGCGATTGTGTTATTTGGCGCCACCTCTTGGGAGAGGCCCCCGTTTCCTAGCCCTTTTGCTTCTATCGCTTGTGTCGCGTTTGAAGTGGCGTCGGCCAACGGCAAAACTTCTCCCTCCCCCAGTCTTACACTGGCCTCTGTTGGTGTCGCAGCTTGATCCGGATTGTGTACGTCTTGCACTGGGCGCTCCGGGGTGCGCATAGTCCTTCTACTGCGCCCAAAGGCCGCAATGATGCCAGGTTGCACAACGCACTCTGCCTTCTTTCGTTCGTTAGTCCGTCTGTGGTCTGTCTCCGATGATTTAAGCTGTGATGTTGACTTTGACAGTGTTTCTGGGGTTTGCTGCCTCCCCCCGCAATCGGTGACTTGTTTTATCGGTGTTCTTGCCAACAGCGGTTTTTGCCTGAAAGGGTTCTCCGTGCTAGCGTCCTGTTTGCTTGTGGTTTCATTTGTTTGCTCCATTTTATTGGGTCCCCCCTCGAAGCCGCTATCTCCGTTCGTGTGTGTAGTCGCCTTTTTGGTCCCATGGTTATCTTTGCAGAGCAGGGAGGCCATGCGAGGGTTGGCACAAGCCCTTATGGGGACAAAAGCTCAGAGCCAGACCAGCGCTAATCGGGAGTCCGTCTCAACCGAACCTACACCACCAACCCAATGGTGCGAACTTCGAACGTACTCCGAGGCCTGCCAAGGTTTTACCGGGACGGAGACGGTATGATAGTTGAATTGGAGCCGTTCACACACGAGTTTCACCTCGGCGCTACTGTGCAAAGCAACTAGGTCCAAACCATCACATCCGCCAGCCCAAAGCGTCAATTCCAGTTCGTTGTCCAAAGCGTAATCCAGATACAATAAGAGGGAACCTCACGGCACCCCCCATATCCTCGGGTCCGTGGGGGCGGCACTCCCTAAAGAATGCTAGCCTCCAAGAATGTTCTTGTCGACCGGCTTTCTCCCTGCGGGAATTTCCTCGGGTACGTGGGGGCGGAACTCCCCAAAGAATGCTAGCCTCCAAGTGTGGTCTTGTCGACCGGCATTCCCCCTGCGGAGTTTCCTCGGGTACGTGGGGGCGGAACTCCCCAAAGAATGCTAGCCTCCAAGAGAGCTCTTGTCGACCGGCATTCCCCCTGCGGGGGAGAAAGTAACGTTTGGTTTTTATATAATGTTTGGGTTTGTCTCACGCCTCCATCTCCGCTGACTTTAGTGAGACAAGAAAATGTTGAATTACTGTAGAGTAGCTTAATTGACACATAACAGAACATTTCTAAAGATAATTAAAATTGATCGGTACATCTCGTAGAGTATGCGTGATAAATATTTTCTAGTGTAGCGTCGTGGCTCAATAAGAACCTGCCTTATATGATCGCGCAAATGTTAGTCGACAAGCACGCGTACGTGGTCGTTAAGCGAAGCTATTTAATTAAGCTCGATGTTATTTGTAGCTCGCTGACCCTTGTGCCAGAAAATCGGCACCCGTAAATGGATTTTTCTAAGAAAAAAACTCATTATAGGACATTTAGATAAATGTCAGTGTCGTATTTTGATCGTGTGCGAGCAAGCAACAACAGGAGTCTCCTAGTTTTGTCGGTAAGCTTAATAATTTTGAGGATGGTCCCGACGCTTTGTTTGCTCCTTCTTTGGCTTCTTTTCAGGTTAATGCGAAACCACCAGGACCGCAGAGTTTTGACGTCGGACGATAGATCAACATTGATGGCTTCTTCCCAAATGTACTACCTCCGCCAGACTCTATGAAAGAGGTGAGAAAATCTGCTTCGTCCTTCAAATATGCGAGTTGTTTATTCCGAGCAAGACGTGCAGCAAAGAATTGTTTCAGTTTGCGTTGTACATCTGAAGGTCTGGGGGAGTAAGCAGCCTGAATGGGTGAAGGTCTCCCAGCTATGCTGTAAGTTCATCTCACGCAAACTGTTCACTATATATATTTGTAAAGATCAAGTTCGTTAGATTTTGTATCGCCAAAATTTTAAAGCAGTATACGTTGTATATAGACGGGTCCTTTCCTGCAGTTCTAAGGTAGTGAAGTATGTATGTTGGCAAAGAATTGGGGCGCAGAGACAAGGTGATTGAAGGAATAGAAAAGGGAGCTAGCTACGAAAAAGGCGTGGTGTGGTCCTTTTGTATAAACGCCCACAACGTGAACAAGAGCATTTTCACCTGGATGCAGTGCTGTTATGCGCCGGGGGGCCATTTATATGAGAGCAACTGGTCGTCCTTAACCAAGTGCAAATCCTCGATCTTGATGTTTTCCGTTTGCCTTAACCACATCGGCCTTTGTAGCAAGCGGGCGATGTATTCACGCATCCATCATTAGCGAATGTCTGACTCAGCTTCTGCGAAAACTGCCATCGGTCCATGATGTTGCATTTCAGCTCCAGGAAATTGTTTTCTAGAATGACTGCCAACGGGCCCCCTACTGAAAATGACGCGGGTCTTAAGGCTTCTACGACAGCCGGATCGTCAGATAATGGGCGAATTCAAGCAAGCTTCAATTTGGAATAATACCATGTTGAGTTCTTCAAGGGTCAATTTATACTCTCCGATTACCTTGCATAAAAAAGCGTATCGGAACTTTCATCAATTGAGTGGAATGCTGATAATATCACGTTGGAGCGGTCAGCAAAACAGCAAAAACAAACACTTTGTGATAGAAAACTATTTAAATACAGAAAGTAAAATTTGTCTTGTATTGCAAACAAGAGCGTATTTATTTGAAAAATTATCTCAAATCTATATGCAATAGACATGTGAAACTAAGAATCTACACTAACGCAAATATTTACGGTCTATGTTCTGTATTACCGAATGCATATACTTTCAATCCACATTACCGGATAGTTATTTATACGAAAAAAACTTAGGTATGGGTTATTATATTTGTTCAATAATAAAATTTGATGTCATCAATCTTTCTTTTATATTTGAAATAATTTCAGTTTTCACGGCAAAACTTTAAGACAAGAAAAAATAGATGATAACATGAGACTATTCAAAAACATTTGCTCTCATTTCTAAATTGAAATTGTAACAACAAATATACTTTAATAAATATTGATATTCATTAAAATCAAAACCAAAAAACTGTACAAACGGCTGACTAAGTCTTTTCTTCTTATTACGGTTGCGGTGCGTTTTCCTATTCATCTTCTTTTTCGTAGTGCTACAGCCTCTCTCGAGCCATCGCTTCCTTCAACAAGCACTTACAACTGTCTCGGTCCATTGACCGCATCCTCCAATTTCGAAATCAAAGCAGCGATGAACTGTCTTTGTCGACCGACTCAGACCAGCGTTTCCTCGGTTTCTCCACTGGTCTCCACCCTTCAGTTATCCCAAAGAATACCTTTTTGGATATCCATTGATCATTCATACGATTAACATGGCTAGCCCATTGCAAGTTCCACAGTCGTACAATCGTTGAGACTTGCAGCTCGTCAAATATTTCATACAGCTCATGGTTGTATTGAATTCGACATTGGTCTCCGTCCAGTTTTACTCCGATTATTCGTCTTAGGACCCGTGTTTCGAAGGCGTTCAATATGTTTGCCGATGTTTGGGTTAGGGTCCATGTTTCACAACCATCACATAGCACAGGCCTTATCACAGATTTGTATCCTTGGGGCTTTGTTTTCCTGTGTATGCAACTGGCCTTCAAGATCGTCGTAAGTGAAACAAATATTTTATTCGCGTGCTGTATTCTTCGATATATTTCGTCTCTTTCATTATCGGTTCTTGTTATTTCAGTGCCTCAATATACAAATTCACCCACATTTTCGATACTATATTCGCCAGGTGAGATGTTTTGGGTATGTGAGGTAATTTTTTCGATTACGTCATGAGCTTTGTTGTATTGTCATCGATTTGTAGCCCTATTAGTTTTGCATCGCTGTCGAGTTTCAGGAAAAGGTCTTTGGCGGTTGTTAACAACCCTGACAAAATATTGATGTTGTCCGCATAGCTCGACTTGTATAGTAACGTACCTCTCGTACGTACGCAATGAGCAGCCCATCTCCCTGCTTTAGTCCGATATTTATGCCAAAGGCGTCGATGAGATTGTAGCGGTGGTCTGCTGCCTCAGAGAGCGGAATTTGTGCTACGCTGGAAATGGCCTTATCTGGGAACGCGTAATCTAGCTGGTAAGCTAGCTTTGCTTTATCGTCAGGCGGATTCTTTTCCCATAACACAAGGGTCAACTACAAGATATTTTTCGCACTAATGATTTTTCTGACTAGTGTCGAAACCGAACCGATTGGCTGGTGAAAAAGTGCCAATGGTCGGAGTAACTAACCGAAAGGGATTAGAAGGAAACGCGACAACGAATAACCGTTTAACCGTGCCCGAAAGTAAGGCAACTTCGTCTTTGCTGAGGATGGCCATGGCCCACAAATAAAAGTCGGGCATTCGGGTGGTGGCGGTGTCCCCAAGCACTCCTCCCATTTGGATCAAAATTCAAAATATGAGGCCTCGGCCCATATTGGGTGTGGAAGCCCAAGCATTCCGGCGAGAGCTCATATTTACGGAAGAGCGCGTCAATGTTGAAAGTCCTATACCCGTTTGAGTTCGAAGTGGAAAGACTGAGTATGAATTTTAACCAGACATTTTTTTAATTTCCTATTCTGTGTTCCCATTCGTTCTGATTATAATTTCATTGAGACAATTCCAACAATTTTTTTGCTTTTTCCAGGTATGGTTTATGTTTCTTATCTCTGTATACAAACAGTATGTTCACGCATCTTTTAAAAATGAAATTGACGAGCTGGTCTTCTCGGTTGCACTGTTTAGTTTTTTGCAAGAAGTAATGCATCAATGTAAAACTTTACGATATCCATCTATTCGCTTTAGGTATTTTCGTGCTAAATTTATATTTTCGTGAATGTGCTTCATTTTAGCTACATGATGCAATTTAAAAAAATCCGAATAGATAATTAAATAACATGTAAATTTTAAATGAAGAACGGTAATAAGAAATGTAAAAAAAACAGGGTACTCACCCACTCCTCCGACGAGCGCTCGTTGTTGGAGGGGAATAATTGGCCTGAAGCTCTTAAATCCTCGTTAATTTTTAAATGTTAACATAAAGCCTTCATCGAAATACGAGTATGAACGTGTTGTGAGTTAAGATTGATGAGACGAGATTTTCATTTCTGAAGATGTGGAATGTGCAAAAAAGGTATCTGTTATTTACAATAAGCGCGTTTCACTGCGGTTACTGGAATTACTCTTGTTGCGTTGATCGTTTACCGCATGTGCTGGACGATTTTGCTTGTTCTTGGAGTCCGGTCCGGAAAATTGAGCAAACCGAATCCACCTATTTTGCAAGCCACAGCCCCTAAGAAAACCGTAAAAGCAGCAAACAACTAGAAGTGCCCGCCAAGTACGAGAAAATGGAAACTCAAATAGTTGCGAGTTCTTACCTTAGTGTTTAATATAACGCGTACATCCATGCTGACGCTGAATGCGTTTGATGTCTGTCACATGAGATGTGAGGACTGTGAGAGTTAGTCAAGTGAGAATAGCAGGGTCGCGCTTATCGACATTAGTTTACTACGAGCATTAGCTAATATTTGCAAAAAAATTTTTAATGAGTCACTTAAGTATCTTAGAAGTTTGGAACATACACTGCGATATTTTAAAATACGCGTGAATATGTACAGCAATAATCGTGACAAGTGCAAGCGGAATAAATAGCGTGTACGCACAAGTTTGGGTTGTGAATAATATTTCAAATACAAATATCTGACCGAATCGCTTTTTATGGGGATGGGCGGTTGAAAAAAGGGAAAACTTATCTTCTGGTTGAGGTCAGTGCTAATCTAAAGCGCTTAATAACTTTCTTTAAATCCAAATTACAAGCGCTGAGCTTGCTCCATAACTTACATACAACTGCACTTAGATGCAAATACACTTTTTAATCGTGTCTAACACGTAAATTTCGTATTTCGACGCAGATGACCCCATATTTCCAACGTAGACTTTGCATTGACGATCAACTTCACCATAGTTAGACATTTCTAAGTTATCTACTGTCTCTAAAATTAATTATAAATTAACACTTTTAATCACTGTTTGAACTTTTTAACGTTGAGTATAGCAACCTGGAAATTAACGCGTACACGTATTCTCAACATTTGATAAACCCGCCAAATGTCACTGCGAATTGCCTCACAACAAGCAAACAAGGAAAAAACCAGTCGATCCTTGTCATTTTACTTCATATTCGCTTCGTTCACGCCTTTCATTTATTTTAAATATTCAATCAATTATAACTTTCACTAATTACGCAAATTTATCTTCGTTGTCGCTTCGATTACTTGTGCTTTGCTGGTCCGTAAAATTGCCTCAACGTAATCGATTATAATTGTGCATTTTCCTAATGCAAATGCAATGCAACTTCTTGTCGAATGTCGGGAACTTAAGTCGCAACCCCGGTAGAATATCTGCCATTGCAGTTATTCTAAAATGCATAAAGCTTTTCTTACTAATTGTTGTCGCGGGATTTATACACACTAATACTCTGCACTCATAGACGAATATCGCGTATCTTTTCCCATCAATCTTTAATAACCGCACTAGCAGTCAAAAAATTATAGAAAAATCCATCTGAATGACTAATAAATTATCTTTCAATTTCCCAGCAACGCTTCTACTTCTATCCTGGGTAACTGTGGCCGTTCGCGTCCTCGCAGCAACTCCCGCTCCGTCTCTGCCGTGACGAGCTTCTTCCTGCCGTTCGAGTTTTCGTTTTTCTTGTTCTTGTTCCCGTTTTGAATGTTGTAGGTGAAACAAGTTTGTTGTGTGCCTTGATGTGCTTAGACAAGTGGTCGCCGCGCATACATTCCTTGTTGCATCTGGGCTGATTGCTTTGTTGTAGGCCAGCAATGCTTCGTTAAGCTAACTCTCTTTCATCAATCGGTTGACATCGTTTTTGATCTCTTCTGCATGATCCTTGCGGTCGGCTGGGACCTTCTTCATTTGAATATTTGGCAGAGTTATTGGAAGGGTTACTGATGCCGTTGGTCACATCTTCATTCATTTAATTGGCGTTTGGAATTTCATATGCCACTTCTAAACATTGACTGGCTACTTCAATGCTTTCTACTACATCGGAATTCAGACTCCTTCCATTGACTTGCTTCTTTAGTCGAATCAAGGAACATAACAAAGTGCCTGCAATCTTCAGCTGACATTTTCCTTGCACTTTGCTGGGATGGTTTGAATGACTGAGAACCTACAATCACAACGTCTCAATCTATATATGCAATTTTATTATACGATAAATATAAGAAATTACATATTTTG
This sequence comes from Odontomyia ornata, assembly GCA_963969285.1. Classification (NCBI taxonomy): domain Eukaryota; kingdom Metazoa; phylum Arthropoda; class Insecta; order Diptera; family Stratiomyidae; genus Odontomyia; species Odontomyia ornata. The sequence continues at coordinate 147,749,987 of OZ017741.1, read as the reverse complement.
ACTTAAAATTTTTAGTGAGCATAAGCATATTTCATCACAACATAAACCAATTGAAAAATTACTCGTATGTTCATAGACTAACCCCATGTTTTTTTTGGTTTTCTATTCAATTACAAATTCTAATAAATTGAGAAAATGAGTATAAACATATTGTGTGGTAAACTATCATATAGAATTGAATTAAACAAAATGATTATTTCATTATCGCCAATACCAAAGAAACTAAAGGATTTCATGTTTTTAAATTTGTAAACAAATTTTTAAATGAAATTTTGACTCTAGAAACATATAGACGATTCTGTCTTTCCAAAATTTCTTTTGTGTGGGGCGATACCGAAAAATTAGTCGTTTGTAGAGTCTTGTTTTTTGTTTGGAGGATGCTGCGGCTGCCTCGACACATCATTAAGCAATGAACCAGACCCGAAGGCATTTCTTTCTGTTGACGGATCAGATCCTGTTCAAACGCGTTCCAATTTGAGAATGCAATTCATTCAGTATTTTTGGAAATTTGGTGTACGTCTATGTTGACCTTGCAGCATTTTTTAAGTATCTGCTTGGCTATTAACAATCGGTCTATTCTCGATCTGCCTGCTGCAAAGCCAACTTGAGACTTCCCAAAAATGTTGCTGGCGTATTAATTGATTTTATTTTCTAAAATCTACAAAGTAGCGATATGTCTCTATAGTTTGTTGTTGTAGGTTTTCACTTCTTTTGTGAATAGGAGATATAATTGATTAGCTCCACTCTTTCGGGATATGTTCTTGTTGCCGAATGTACACGGTAACTTTGTAAATGGCGTTCTGGTCACAGCTGCCACAATATTTTATGAACTCCACTGGAATCTCATCGACCTTCGGCGCTTTATTAATCTGTTGGGCTTTGATGGTGGAACAAAATTCATCCAGATTTGTTGGGTCATTCAACAGGTTCTTAGCCAACAGAAGAAAAATGAAATTTTTGGAAAGGTGCCAATTTATTTTTCCACATAATCTCCTTCAAACTCGATACACTTGGCCCAGCGATGTTCTAACTTTTTCAACCCGTCCAAAAAATACATTTTCTCAAGGGCTGCAAAATAGGCCTCCGTGGCGGCGATGACCTCTTGATTCGACCCAAATCTATTCCCGGCGAGTGATTTTTTCAGGTTTGGAAACAAAAAGTAGTCACAGGGGGCCAAATCTGGAGAGTACGGTGGATGGGGCAGTAATTCGTAGCGTAATTCGACCAATTTGGCCATGGAGACGACGGAGTTGTGAGCCGGCGCGTTGTCGTGGTGGAACAGCACTTTTTTCTTCGCCAAGAGGGGCCGCTTTTTGTTCAATTCGACTTCAAATCGGCTCAATAAGTCTGCATAGTAGCGCCCCGTGATTGTTTTACCCTGCTCGAGGTAATCGATGTGGATCACACCTTGTGAATCCCAGAAAACGGTGGCCATCATCATTCCGGCCGATCGAACAGTCTTCGCCTTCTTCGGAGCACGTTCGCCGCAGTTTGTCAGGCTTTATTTATTGAATTTATATATGGTGCCTGCTTTGATATTCATAAGACGTTGTTTGATATACTCATTGGTTTACAAAACCCTACTGGTGGGAGCGTTCTTCTGCTACTTAAAAAGGGGCTTTTCTAAAAATTGTCAATATTACTGATTTTTCCATAAAGTTGAATGCCTGTAACTTTTCTATTTTCGAGAAAACTATTCGTGCTGACATTATTCCAATTGGAACTAGCTTATCAGTATGGATTTCCTTATGAATAACGTACCAAGTTATTAATAATATGTTAACTCATAGACTGAAATTCCGTCTTGCTGACTTAATTGTTCTACAAACTGTAAATTGTTGTATGCATCAAGAATTCCGAAAACATTTCACCAGTGACGACAATTCCAACTAAAATAGCATTTCATCGATGAATCGTTCTATACACATAATTCCGTCCAATTCAATCAATTAAAAACATGCTCAAATGTGAGTGGACTAAAAAGAATAACTTTGTGCACGGACCTGATAAGGCAGAAGTGTATTAAACCATGAGGTATGCAAACAAATGAAGCACATTCATTGCGTATGTACTCGTATGCACGTTAATGTTTACAAACATCAGAAAAGCTCCTAGCAGAACATGTCAATATGAAAATGATGAAGTAATTATGGAATGAAATTCGTTGCTTAAGGTTGTGTAAAATTATGTAAATCGAGGATTTTCAGTTTGCATATATTTTAAGGTTTTGCAAAATAGGCCACATAAATTGGGCACATGAAATTTTGTAAATTGCGTCCTCTTTAAAGCTTGAGGATAAAAAAATTTATGAGTTCTTAAGAGGGTACTCCCCATATAGTGGGATGCCCCTTAAATTTTTTTACCGAAAATAGCAACATACGAGTAGGTATCAAATGAAGGACCAAGATAAAAACTTTTCAAAACAGGCCTTAAACTGGCAGTAAGCATCGTAGGGTGAAGGGCGAGGGAAATGTACGACAACTTTGTGGCCCCTCGCAGTTGAACAACTTTGGCCAGAAAAAATAAAACGAAAGAATTTACACCAGAAGTCAAAATTCGATTAACCGTGTTAGTAACAATAGATACATTTTATGAAGTTTGTTTTTGTCTACGAAATCAAAAAGTGACTCGTTTTTGGTTTTACGTTTCATGTTTGCGAATATTTTTTAAAAAGACTTTGACTTGTCTGTCTATCTCGCCTTCCAGCAATGCGCTACTGCATGTCATCACATAAATTACCAATGTTGCATTTATTTCACTTTGTGGGAAAACTTGAAATGGTGCTCCAAAGAAAATTTTGCGGGTCGGAAATTTGAAACACCATTATCTCGATTGAAACCGTTGATCCCGCTAGATCAAACTCAGAGGATATTCTATTCTCTTATCGGGGGCCTGAATATACGAGGGCGCTTTGATAAATACTTAGCCTCATCGCCCGATGGTACCACCATCACAGTAGATATTCGCTATCATGTAGTAGATTCTCGTAGACGCTTACTCTCAAAATTTCAGCCGAATTGGATTCGTAGTTTTGTTTTGACGACGTGTGTAAGCGAGCATGTCTGCGGATTTTAGACGCATGGAGAATAATCAATATCGGTCGGTAATTCGATTCTTGGTTTTCAAAGGGAAATCGCTCAGTGAAACCAAAGAGCGCTTAGATGCTGTTTAACAAGATTCAACGTAGTCGCAGGTTGGTGTTTGATGAGCCGCACCTAGGTGCCCTGAAAACGGCTACTACGGAGGTTAATGTGTCAAAAATCTATGAGCTCGTATTAGTAGACCCTCGATTGAAGGTGCGCGAGAAAGCTGAGACATTAGGTATCTCAACAGACTGCGTGGGTAATATCCTGCATAAAATTTTTGGGCTTGAAAAAGTTTTTGGCGCAATGAGTGCCGCGTTTGCTCACTCCAGAGAACCAACGCAACCGTGAGACCAAATCAGAGCAGTGTTTGACACTGTTTAAGCGCAATGCGAAGAAGCTTCTGCGTTGTTTTGTGACCGTCGACTTAAAATGGCTCCACTGGTGCACACCAGGGACTAAGAACCAGTTAAAACAGTGGATTTCACCCGGGAAACGTGCTTTGAAGATGGTGAAGACTATCACATTGGCCAGAAAGATGATTGTCACCGTTTTTTGGGATTCACAAGGTGTGATCTGTATCAACTACCTGGAGAAGGGCAAAATGGTCACAGGGCTCTACTATGTCAAATTATTGGACCAAGTTTTGCCGTTGAATTACAGAAGAAAAGCCCAATTCGGTGCTCTTCCACCATGACAAACCACTGGCTCACACTTCCGTCCTCGCTATGGCCAAATTGCCATCTACCGAATTCTCCAGATTTGGTCCCGTGCGACTTCTTTTTGTTTTCAAACCTGAAAAAGGCATAAATAAATTGAGTCAAATGAGGTAATTGTCCCCACGGAGGCCTACCTTGAACACCTCGAGAAAACATATTTTTCAGATGGGTTAAAGAAGTTGAAGCATCACTAGGTCAAGTGTATCGAGCTAAGAGATTACATTGAGAAATAAATTTCCACTTTTGCAAAATTTTCGTTTTTCTTTTGTAGGCTAAGTATTTATCAGACCGTCCCCATATGTATATATAAATATGGAAACTAGTCTGAGTGACATCAGAATCAAAAGTATACCGACTTTTGTCCAAACACACGAATGCTTCTGGACATATGAAACTAATGGTGAGATAAGTCTTGATGTACTTGTTGGTAGTGTGGAACGTATGGGAAATCCAGGGACTTTCGCTCACAGTTATAGACTTCGACATTTGATTTTGAAGATACGGGCACGACGATTTTTTTTTTCGAAAACACAACATTTCCAACAAGAGCCTTGTGATACTCTGACTTTTGATCAATTTATCTGAAGTGAAAGAGTCGTCAATGGGACATGAACACTTTGAGTGCCTTACTGAGAATGACTTCCGCATATCCATTATAGTACAGATACTGGTCGAGAATAACACCGAGGTATTGAACACAGGATCTCTGTGGAACCCATTCTGAACTACCCTCACCAGTCACCATGTGCCAATCTTTCCAATCACGTTTAACGTCTTGACTGGCCAACCGCTGCGTTGTCCGAAACAAAATTGCATCTGAAAACAAAATAAAACAAATTATATTTAAATCCACTAAAATTTTATTAGTTTTTGTATACAATTGCTTCGTCTTCTACTTGAGGACTTCTATAGTACTACTAACTTTACCATTCATAAGCACAACTATTTAACCCGAAAGACTTTCCATAATCTCTAAATAACTTAAAACCTAACTTAGCCCCTAACCACTTTCAAGTCCTCTTCAATTTTGAAATAGTAATTGATTGTATCTAAATTCCTTAGTTACCTATCCTAAACTTAATTATCTTAAAAAGTCAGGTATATCCGTTACATAGTTTACCGTTCCAAACAGCCTGCCTCCTGCAATAAAATATCTCGATGCTTTCGGCTGCATCCAGCTTCCATGCCTTTGTTATTTGTTTTTACATATCACACGTCGCCCACCGTTATTTTATGATTGTTTAGAATTTTATGCTTCGCCACTTTTGCCTCCTTCTTTTTCGACTTATGATTCAGATTTCCATTACATCTCACGCCCAGGGATCTTCTCGTTTGCCCAATCCATTACATTTCCATTTCATTTTTGGAAGGACACCATGTAGACTCAGCTCCTCTCCATTTTGAATACGGGGTCTTCTGTTGATCCAAGTAAGTTCTGGAGTCTTGTGGCTGGATTCTTATAAACCAGATTCACAGGTATGTCCAAGCTTCTCATTACTATCTCAATGTCTTTCATCCTTGAGTGGTAAGTCATCACTAATCTCTACTTTTGGTTGCCTTCCCTAGTAAGCGTTGCACATTTCAACAATCACGTCGAGAACAATTGAAAGTTATCTGAAGTAACAAGGTGCGTACCATCATAAATTTAGTGATTCACCAAACGTCGCAGGAATTCACCCAAGTTAATGTTAATCTCACAAATAAGTGACGAAAATACTCTGTCAGCATCGAGGCCAAAGGGAAAGACATTATCATTGAAATTGAAACAAGGATCAACAGACTCGCTTAAATGCACGGGCTGAAGCGAAAAAAGGAAGAAATTGGGATCAGCTCGGTAAATGTACTGAGAAATGAAACTAGAGGCAAAAACATGAGTGAGTCAAAAGCCTGCCGGTTTACTACATAAAAACGGACAGAGGTAATGCTTTGGTGATCATGGACCGACGGATTACGACAACCGAATGCGTGAAAAAATAAATAAAAACCCATAATCGTATTTCAAATTACGGAATAATCCCTTGATTGACAAAATTAAAAGAGAGGATAAAGTGCTAAAAGAATGTAAGCAATTGATATAGGACCACAAAAAAATTATTTAAAGTATCTAACCTGACACTGCTAAGGGTTACAGGACTTCTGAAACTTAACAAACCAGGGAGAAAAATGCGAGGAATTGTGTCAGTAGAAAACCTTCCGACTCAGAAGATTGCGAAGTGGTTGGTAAAGAAACTCAGCAACATGGACCAGAAGTTTATCACCCGATCAGTGGGGAATCCAGCGGAATTTACATCAAAGTTTTTGTCCTAGGGACGTTTGGAAGACGATGACAGGATGGTGTCATTCGATGTTTACGCACTTTTTTCATGTGTTCCAGTCAAAAAAACACTTATACTACTAGACGAATAGCTTCTATTATAGGATCGGGCAAATATTGAAAAGTACGAATCAAATGTACCTAAAATTAGCTAGGTTCTGCATTGGAGAAAGCTGTTTCTCTGTTTTAAACAAACGCGAGGTGCTCGAATGGGAAATCTCCAGTCTCCGTTTCTCGGTGAAATTTTCATGTCACACTTAGATGAAAAACTAGCAGAAGAAGAAAAACTTCCGCTTTAATGGGTACAGAATACGTTTTCACGATTCTCAAAGAAGATCAGGTATAAGAATTCCACACGGCGACCAGCTCCACGCACAAGAACATTCTTTTTACTCAGAAAATGGAGGCTGAAGGGAGACTGCCTCTACTGGACGTGATGGAGTATAGAGGAATAGATGAACTGGAGTGCGAAATATACTGCAAACCAACGGACACCATCCGGATTGTTTCATTATCGTTGAAGCATTGTCAGCAGCAAAAGTGAGCAGTACTACACTAGCCTATAAATAGAATTATCACGCTTTCATTTAATAAGAAAGGACATAGAAGGAAACGTTGCATATTTACAGGTTAGTTGAACGGGGTGGATATCCTGCAAACAAGGTCACAAAATTGATAGCGAAGCAAATGATCTAGTTTACACGAGCCAAGCCACAAGACTCCAGAACTATTTGGAACAACAAAAAACCCTGTACCCAAAATGGAGAGAAGCGAAGTCTACAAAGTGTCCTGCTAAAAATGTAATGGTTTTTTTGTGGTTGGGAGGTGAATGTTATTTACGCATAGAGTGTGGGACTCCTATGCTCGCAAGCGACTGGACTTCCCACTAAAAACGTCCCCTGTCAACCCGTGAATCTAGCCTGGAACCGTTTGACAAATTAATTCGGGCCAGCTATGGTTTTGTTACACAGTGAGATGCCTTCAAGCTGAGGGATGCCCCTTCTAGTGAGAGGAGAGAGGGAGGAGAAATTGCCAGACAAGTACTCCCAGCTCCAATGCCCCCGACTGCTATAAGTCTCTTTTATCTTTTAGGACTACCCAAACATAATGTGCCACCTGGTTCCATTTGTCAACCGATTCAAGCATCACTGCGACTCCTGTCTCCCTGTAGAGGTCCCTTTGCAGTCTCTCCCATTTTTTGCACGCAAATAATGTGTCGCAGGCATTGTCTTTCTCTTCTGGGCAAAACCGACAATCGGGAGACCGCGACTTACCAATCTTATGCAGATAAGCCTGAAAACACACGTGTCTACTCTAAAGCTGGGTCGGATAGAAGTCAGTCTCACTATGCTGTTGATTTAGCCACGGTCACACATCCGAGATGAGGCGCGTAATCCACCTTCCCTTCGTATAATTCATCTAAGACTGCTACCAGTAGTTGAGTGAGCAATGCCTCTTCTCGTGGATAATTATCTCCCTCGCGTCCTAAGTTTGACCTCGGTAAATAGTGCTGCGCTGCCTAGCAAGGAGGGCAGCAGGTATCGCGCCTGCAATAAATCTTATCGCCGAATCAGAGACTGTTGGAAATACTCAGTGCTCCTCTTCTCTGTACCTGTGCCAAGCGTTTTCGGTATACCTCCTTACTGCGAGCGTCCTCCTTATTTCTGCTCCGTTCAGTAGCACTGACCCTACAGTACTCATCAAGAGGCATGTTCTTGAGGGGCTGGGTCCACCTGGATTGGCCATAAGTCGACTCAGAGCCGACACTCCTGAAGGAGCCGTTGTCCTGATTTGCTCAGAGAAACTCGTCTTCAAGTCAATCAGTAGTCCCAGGTACTTCATTGCTTCACCGATACGTCTCGAATACTGATCATTCTTACTCCAGGGATTCTGTTTTCTCCAGTGCTAAACTGAACCCAAAAGCAGTTATCCAGTCTCCCCCTTGGCGTTGCATTGGACAAACAAAAAGATCGCTAGGCATCACATGGAAAGAATATCCGAGAGAATCAGCTAAATAGTCGAAAAAAAAAAGTGAGGAACTTCAAATCAAAAGTTCCTGGGCATTTGATTCTAGACAACTGTGAAATAACAAAGGACGCACATCCTGGTGATAAGGTGTCTAGGGGACTTGCCCTGAAAAAGCATCAAAATTAGTCCACCTAACCAAATTGTACCGAATGCTTTCTCCATATCAATTAGCCCCACTCCAGCACATTATCTATTATTTAGCTTGCAACAGATATGGGAGGATACTACCGTTATCGCGTGTTTGGTCGAATCACTGGCACAAAAACCAAATTCGCAATTCGGCATCAACTTATATTTCTCAATTTGGGTGTTTATTGGTTTATTTAGTATCACTTCAAACACCTTACTGATGTTAGGTAGCAAGCCGATCGGGCGATAGCTATGAAGGCATAGAGATTCCTTTCCTTTCTTCAAGATCGAAAATACCTTAGCCTTTTTCCAATCATTTGGAAAATATGGACTGCTCAACATTTGGTGAGCAACATGCAATAATTCCTAATAGCAACCCCAGTATAATGTAAGAGAAATTTGTTCGGAATACCATCAATACTATATGATTTTTAGGGTTTTCTTAAATAATTTTACAAAACCCTTCTAAAATCGCGTCCTGTCTGTCTGTCTGTCCGTCCGTCCGTCCGTGTGTCACAGCAGTTTTTCTCGGAAACTACTTAAGCTAGAAACATCAAATTTTGTATGTAGGTGTAAAGTGGTGCCCTCTTTAAAGTTCAAATATAAAAAAATTTTATAAGGTATTTAAGGGGGGTCTCCCCATATAGGATAATGACCCCCCGAAAAAAAAATTTCATTGAAGGTGACCGATATGGGTATCAAATGAAAAGTATTGATGAGAACTTTTCAAAACAGGTCTTCGTTTGGCAAAGTTTGTTTCGAGGGGCGCACAGGGAGGGGAAATACACGAAAAATTTATGTCCCCCCCTCGCGATTGGACACCTGTGATCCGAAAAATCTGAAAAAAATCAAGAATGTAGGTCTTAATGAGTACAACAACAACAAATACGTTAGAAATCGCAATTCACTCAACTTTGTTAGTAATAGTATGATTTATCGATTTTATGTTTTCTTGAATAAAATCTTAACGGTGCCCTTAAATTCAATGAAATTCAGTACACAGATGACTATTAAAAAGATTGATCTATTCTGAAAGTTTCATAAAGATTGAATCATATTTAGCGAAGTTATAGCGGTTTGAATTTTCCTGTATTAATATGGAACAACATGCGCTGCATTTATTACTATGGCAAAATACCTGTATGGGTATGGAACAACATGCGCTTTTTACCGACTCAGACACCACAGTTTTGCTAGGATTTGCATGAAAATTTCAGGAATGATACGTGTCATGAATATCTTTGAGAATCGGTTCAGCTAGTGGTATCAGTAATCGTAAAACAAAATAGTGGCTGTTTTAAATGCGAAGATTGAATAATTTTGAGTTATTTTTTCCCAACTTCAACATTTAAGGTGCATGCTTTGAACAATTGATTCAATTTAATGAATGACTGAAGATGAGTACCTACAATTAATGCTCATAAGTGAAACAAGTCAAGGAGGTGGGAGAGAGCTCCTAGCAAAAGGGTTTTGTAACCATTCTAGGATTCGAAAAAATTGGCCATTAATCGATGATAACAGTACAGGAGAGTGGCCCCTGAAAATAAAAATTCATCAAACTTAGCCGATATGAGTATGAAATGAAAGTTTACATGGGAGCTTTTCAAAACAGTTGTTAAACTGTCAGTTTTTGCTTCAGTGGGGGCACAGGGGGGGAAATACATGAAAAATGTGTTTCCTCCGTCGCGGATGGACATCTGAAATAATTATCAAGGGAGATATTTATGAGTATAACAATACCAAAAACCTCAGCCATCGTTGCGGGTCTCATACCCGGTCAGGTTCGAAATCCAAATGGAAAGACCGAGATTTTTTGTTTAATAATTCACTATTCTTCCTTTATTACTTCTGTTTATACAGGCGAACATGTTTTTAAGCAATTAATCAAGGAGGTATTAACTACTTTTCACTAGCTGCGTTTCATTTCAATTAATTTAAAGATTTTCAAAGCTAGTGCAAACATTTTTGAAACATATACACAGATACAAACAACTGTTCCAGGTCCTCAATAAATCCTAAATATATTCAATCAGTTTTATCATATGAATTTTAAAAATAATAATATTTATGCAATAAATAACATAAAATAAAAGGCTAATTCTCAGCGTCCTTGACGAGCGCCCGTTGACGATATGTTGATGACTTGACTGATTCTTCCTTTGCTTTTAAAAATTATTATTTTCCCTACTTTTTCTTATTTTTTATCGAATTAAACTTTCTTTTTCTCGAATAAAAGTAAAAACGCAGTATGTGCTGCCAGATCCTTTCTCTGCTTCATAAAACTAATCTTGAAATGTCGTTATTGTTGGTTCGAAGATATGCCTTTCAATATGACCATCAAGTTCACTTGGAAATCATTCGACGTTGATAACGGTTATCAGGTTTGTTTTAAAACTGCAAGCACTGACCAGATTTCTCTTTTCATTGGTTTACAGGGTTGATATACCGACCTAACATTAAAATGGTTGCTACATTACGGCTATTTGACACAGTGGCTATTATATATAAAAGAGTTTGCAGTCCATCCATCCTTGCATTCGGCTAAGTGTTGAAGCAATAACGCCACACCTTCCGGAAATTTTCCACTTCCTTCCGAAAATTTTCACATAGTTCATGAATTGAACATCCACTTCATTCACAAGCCCATCTAGAAAACACTCAAGGTTATAACAATTCGGAAGGCAAGGGGGCACTTTTTACAGGTCACCAATTTTATGTCCTTGACATCCACACGGTTGAAGCAATCAAACCCAAAACACTCTCATACACACAGAGTATTAAATGTTTTCTCGTCATTTAAATTTCGCCCATCCTAGACAAATCCGTTAAAACGATAATATTGCAAAACTCGCCCCTTTCAACAATTTTACAAGAAACAACCGTGAAATGACAAATAAACTTCTTAGGCATGCGATTTTCAAGAAATCCAGTTAGCGGATTTTCCTTTTGCTTTCGCAGCGTCCTCGCTGTGTGGCTATTTCAAGCAGACTCCCCGTGATCGTTGTGGCGATTCAAAAAAGACTCCTCGTGATCGCTGTCGCGATTCCAAGCAGACCCTCTTTGGTTGTCCATGATACACTTTTCAGTGTCGCAACGGTTAAATTCCCAAGCTTCTAGCTCAGCCAAGTTAGACTGCATTCGCAATGCAATTCGTGGATGGCTGTATTAGTTCAATGTTCTAATGTCCGAAATTTTAATTTGCAGGTTTGAATTTTTATATTAATAGAAAGTAAAAAAATGAAAAACTTTTAAATGATAATAAAAACAGAAATATCATAAAAAATATAATTAGAAAGAAAAGTTTAAATTTAATGTAGAAAAAAATGATATAAAATTTCCATTTAGTAAAAATAAATAAAAGAAATAATAATTTAAATAATTTAAATTTATTTTTGCAAAACTGCGATTAAAATTTCGCATAAGTGTTATGAAGGTTTTCGAGGGTTTGCTTAGGCGACTGCTCGATTACTGCAAAAAATTAGCTTTTGCATCTTGATATCGGGGGCATTTTCCATATGATGCTGGATAACCAAATATACCGCAGGTAACAGCATAATTTGTTTTTTGGTTCCACCCGGGCCAATTCGCACTCACTGGGGGGAATAACCATATTCACACTTAATGCATCGATAGCGCATGGCACAATCGTCAGCCAAGTGGCCAAATCTTTGGCACCTTTAACACTAGTTGAAGTCATATTTTAGAAGGTGCCCCCGCTCCACAGCCTTTAAGTTTAAGTGCCTTACCTGCTGGAGGGCGCTTGGACTGCTATTGTTTGAAATTGGTACCGAATATAATGTAACGCTTTGCCTTTAATAATGGATCTCTTTGATGCAAAATCTTTTACACTAATGAATTTGATAGTAGGTGCTGCTTCCAGTAACATTTCAAGGAGATCAACTATATTCTATCCATAGTCCAGCCCCTTCAACAGGAAGGTCTGATTTTTCTCCGCTTTTGGCGTGTATGTAAATTGGGGAGCTTATACACTATTTAGAGCATCTTTGCCTAGATTGAAATTAGCCAGTGCTTTAGTTTTTATTGTGAGTTTATTCGCGATTCTCCTCCTGATTTGAAATTATCTATCTTATGTTCAGGTGCCAATAATCGAACCATACCCTCCCCGCGCTGCCTAAAGACATTATTCGTTGAAATATTTTCAAAAGTCTTAAAACAATATTTTGAACAGAAGAACCAGCAGACATACCGGTTTGGTGCTTGTCCTTATTTTTAGACATCAAATATTCAGTTAAATTCTCACTAGAATCGTAAATGATATTACCTGTATTTTCTTGGCAATACATTTTGGTATCCATTTCGTTATCCATCGAAGCAAGTACCACATAGTAATTTGAGCTATTTTTTGCTTCTCTTGTGCTCAGTAAAATATCGGCATCATGAATTGCTGTCTTCCGAACATCTTGCACTGTTGCACTGACTAATAGTTTTTATACAAACATTAGCTTGTGGTTTTTATACAAACTATATTTTCATTACAACTCGGCCAACCTGAATAGTTAGTTGACCTCGACTAATTGTCAAAATACGAAAAGCAAATCTCAAGTGACAATTCGGGTTGTCTCTCTCTTTTCTAAGGTTACAGTTTAAAAAGCAAATTTAAAGTGACAATTCGGTTTCAAAAGAGTTTATGTTGCTGTGTTCTTCTGTGGTTTGTGGTCCAGATCCCTGCAAAAGCCACCTATGTATTTGCGAGGGTTCTGCAATTCCGTCATGAGGCAACTGAGTCTGTCGACAATTTTCGATGTCTTTAATAACGTATCGGTCATTTGATAATATTTTATGTATAAGGTACAGTCCGCGGTACTTAGGGATTAGTTTCTTACTAGTGCCAACGGTGGTTTTCACGTCACGAATGACGACATTATCTCCGACATTATTAGTTTGGGGCCGATTGCTGTGTTTCTGGAAGTACTGGAGGTTGTAGTCCTGTGACTTCTGAATGGCGGAGGCAACGCGTGCCCTGAGATCATCTAGGTTGCAAACTGAGTCCTCATCTGTCTTCTCGCTTAAGTGTTCAGTTAATTTGTCAACAATTTTACCTCTCTGCTCCATCTCGAACCGAAGTATACTAGGAGACTGTTTAGTGGTACTGTGGATGGTATTGTTAATGCCATACTCAATCTAAGTTTGGCAAGCATAGATTTTAAGACTCTATTTACCCTTTGCACTTGCCCGTTGGCTTGTGGAGAGGTGACGGCAACTTTCACATGATCGATGTTCTGTTTAGCCAAGCATGTTCTAAAATTCAAAGAGGTGCAACAAGTTCCCCGGTCGGTTATTATGCGTCTGGAACGACTGTAATAACTTAAAAAATTTATCAAGGCTATTGATAAGTTTTTGTGTGCTTTTCGAGTTAACTGGATGAACTTTAACATATTTATTAAATCCATCTACAGCTAACAATATGTGTTTCTTCCTTGAGTTGATAGTAGGTAAAGGCCTGAAGCAACCAAGTGTACAGTATCAAATGGTATTGGTTCCTTCGGTATTTTATAGAGATAATGTTCATTGGAACGATGTGGTGGCGAGTACACAATACATTTCACGCAGTTTCTTATGAATTTTGCGACTTTACCTTTCAGGTTCCGAAACCAATAGTGCTTCTTCAATTGCTCATAAGTTTTTCTATTTCTAGGAGACCAATCTTTTCATGCATCAAATGAATCACATCGTCCGCCATTTCTAATAGTGCATACGTTTGGGTTTATCCGGATTCATTTCTTCTAAAGACAAAATCGTCCAATAACTGGTAACCTGGGACTGGACATAAGCTTAGTTCTTCGCAAAGTTTTTGAATGCGTTCGTCCCGGTTTTGCGTGACTTGGCTCTAAGTCGTCACTATCAACAGTGGCTAATACTTGGGCAGTTGTATCAGTTGTGCTTCCAGGTGGTGCATCTGTGGAGATGCTAGCATTCTCATTAGAGTCTTGTACGTAATTATTGATTCTAACAGCAGGATGCATAAAAGAGTCGTCAGTGTTGGCATGAGGGATAACGAACATTAGGACAGGACAGCGAGGGGCTTTGGTTGATTCGAGGTAATGGTCTAAGGATAAGTCAAGTAGAGCGTGATAAAGAGCGCAAGTGACGCACCGAAGATCTGTCGTCTGTTTTGCATCAGAAATAGTAGCTCTAGAATCAGTATGAGTTATTGGTTTGTCATTTGAAGAAAGGCAAGAAGTGTGGTAGCTTTCGAAAAAACTGTACAGGGTGAAACTTATTATATTATTGCTCCGTAGCCAGAGGAGCTAGCATAGCAATGAAGTTCAGTTTCTTTTTTCGGATCATAAATTGCTAATAATGGAGTAGCGGCTAACTTAGTGCGCAGTTGAATGAAGGCCGCACCCTCGCAGGTGAGGTATTGCAGCGGTTTGGCTATTTTTGAGAATGATGGGATGAACTTGCGAAAATAGGAGAACAATCCTCAGCAGGTCTTAAGTTCCTTCTGTTTCTCCGGTGTAGGATATGGCTTGATGATTTTTATATGAGCTTCACCTGAACGCACTCCAGAGGGACGGACAGAGTACCCTAAATCCTCGATCTCTTCAAATGCAAATCTACATTTTCCCAATTTTAACTTAACGTTCTTTTTGTAATACCTTTCAAGACTTGACCTAGAAATTCAATATGGTCTTCAAGGGATACGGTTGCAATCAGTATATTGTCCATGTAGACGACAATGGATCTGATTTTTGCTCAGGGACATACTTATTTCTAGGGTTTTTGTGTCATCTGAGCGTAATGTAGTAAGGTTGGAAAATGTTCTGAAGTTACTGTCGGTCTGACCATTGACGGTGCACCAGCGTGGCCTGAATTTTTATCAGTAGATCTTATGTTAATAAATTTATAGGTGGCTTCCTAAGGAGGTTCGTATTTAATACATGGACCGGTCAATTTTTTATTATTTGTCGGTTTGAAGGCACAGAAATAACTTTTGTCTTTTTTAAACGCTTTATCCTTATGACTATACATCTGGGTATATCTTTGAATTCATGAAGATAAATGTTAAATTCCTTTAGGGAAGTCCGGCCTAAGATTATGGGTAGTGATACTGTTTCATCTGGAATCACTGAAAGAAGAATCTTTCTACATTATCTACGAAATTTCATAAAGGCGTCGACCTTACCATACGTTTTCATCGTTGCATTTTCTAAGCCGCGGAGTCTCGCATCGAAGGTTCTATTGCTATAGAGAGGGACTGTGGATCGTTTCACAAAACAAATTGGACTGCCGGTGTCGACAAGAGACAAAAATGCTACCATTTCTGTGTATTCTCCCCGACTATAAGTAAAAGCAACACTTAACAGATTAATTGCGCTGCTGGCGCTGTTAGTTTCATCGTCAGTTATATCACTATTGTTCTTCGGTTTGTTAACGTAGGCAGCGGTGTTGGTGTTGCGAATAACTCTCATGACTTTCTTTGGATTCGGGCAATCGCGCTATTGATGTCCAATCTTCCAACATTTGTTTATTTATTTATTCGCCAAACAAGGCACAATTAAATATACTCGTATATACACAAAATTAAGTAACATGTATATAAAATTCATACAAACATACAAGAATATCGCCTATCTTATGGATGAATTGAGGATTTTTAATATTTTTCACTTAAAACAGGACTTGGAAGTGGTTGGGGAGTAGTGATCACTAAACTTATTGAATATTTTGCAGCACCTGTTAACCGGCTCATTGTCTGCATAATTGGTGTGATGCGTATTCGTGGTTAACATGGGACTATGTTTAGCGACTCTAAGAGGATCACGCAAGTGTATCTTGTCTGACAGAAAAGGAACTTGAATATTACACCTTAAGACGTCAAATGGTAGACATGCAGCCAAATCGACTTTCTTAGAGGCGAGTGATGTCAGGTTTAATGTTTGAAGTCGATCCTCATAAGATGGTAGATTATGAGAAGAAGTGGGGTCATGCAGGGATCTTAATGTGAAGAGTAGAAACTGTTTTTGTACAGACTCAAGTCTACGGCTATAGATATCGTATATACAGGTAGGATCCCACATTATGCAGCCGTATTCGAGAATAGGACGAACTAGTGAAGTGTGGGTGATTTTGTTGCCCAAATATTCATAAATTCTTTTGTTCTCCGTTTAATAAAACCTAGCATCTTCTTGGCTTTACATAGAACTTGACATAATGAAGGTTGAATCTAAGTTTCGTGTCTAAGACTACGCCCAGGTCTACAACTTTTTCAACTCCTCTCAGTGATTTCATAATTATATATGATGACATTCCTTCTGCTTTTAAAGAAACTTATTACCTGACATTTTTCCAAATTGAGTTGAACATGATTCTCAACGTACCATTGATGGAGGATGGTTAATTTGGATTGGAGAAAAGAAACATCGGTCGAGGATTGTAATTTATGATACAGTTTGAGGTCGTGTGCGTAAAAAAGGTGCGAAATATCAGACAGCACTTTTGATAGACTGAGATAAAGATATTGAAGAGAAGTAGGCCGAGATGATTGCCTTGAGGAACCCCAGAGATGACTTTGATCTCACGCGATAACCGACCTTGAAATTTAACAAATTGTGTTCGGTTTTTCAAATAAGACTGAACCCAGCGGAGCAGTGAACCGGATATGCCAAAGTTACGGAGTTTCTTTAACAATATTCCATGGTTCACTCTATCAAACGCTTTGCTAAAATCTGTGTATATGGCATCCATTTGGTTTCCTTGCTCCATCCTACAAAGAATATCAAACGTCAAATTGATTAGATTTGTGGTGGTAGATCTACCCATGTTGCTCTTCATTTAGAAATGGTTCAATTAGGGGAGAAATTTCACTACATACCTGTATAATTGTAGGTGTAGTAGATAAGATAGTAATACCCCTATTGTTCATTACAAGCCGTTTTTCACCTTTTTTATGGATTGGTGTTCTAAAAGATGGCTTCCAAAGCTTAGGAAAGATACCACTAGATGGTGATTTATTGAAAATAATGAAGACGGGTCTTATCAGTTCATTTTTGCAGAGGGCCAGAAAGCAAGGAGGAATAAGATCTAGGCCAGGCCTTTTATTCAAATCAAGGCCTTCGATAGCTTGGAGAATTTCATCTTCAGAAATTGAAATACTGCTTATAAGAGTCCTTGACTTTATTTCTGATGACTCGAGGCTTGCTAAAGTAGCAGGATTGGAGTAAATATGCTGAAAATGATCGGCAAAAAACTCACAGATCTGTCCTGTACATGATGACATTGAGTCTTTGTATGCCATTACCGAAGCATAGCCATTGGTTTTACGCTTAACGTTTACAAAACCAAAAAACTTTTTAGGATTGCAAATAGTTTCTTGAGCTATGACGTTAACATACAATTGATATGCCTCTTGAGATTTAAGCTTAAATTCAAGGGCAAGGTCGTTATACTTACTCTTTATCACGTTGCTTCCTTCCTTCCTTCCTTCTTTTTAGGAGCTTGTAAAGTTTATTTCTTTGATTATGTAAATGTCTGAGATCACTTCCCAGCCATGGTTCCGAAATCTTGTCTCTTTTCTTTATTTTAGGTATGAATGATTCAACGGCGTCAAAGATTATGCGGTAAAAGGTGGATAGAGTCGTATCCAAGTCCAACGTTGACAGGGTATCATTCCAATTCACTCGGGATAAAAGTTTATTAGTGTTATCATAATCCCCATTGCGAAAATCATATGCAATAGTGGAATTGTACGATAAAGATTTAAAATTATCAGGAGTGGACAATTCAACAGTTAAAGCTGAGTGGTAAACTGAATTAGAAAACAGATGCTCGTTGTCATTAGTTAAACTAACCACTTCTTCGTCATATGCGTTAGAAAAAATAAGGTCTAACCATCTGCCATTTTGGTTGGGTATAGGAGCTATTTGCTGCAAATCGTTGCTATCAAAGGTGCTTATAAGATTGAAATCAATACTATCTAGGAGATTGATCGGAAGAAGGAGACCGTCTTCTTCATCGACCACAAATTTTAAGTTTGGTCGATTAAAATCACCAGTAATGATAATTTTATCCTGTTTATTAGCAATTGCAGAGATTTCAGCTATAAATTGACAGACGTCGTCGTCCACAGTGTCGTTCGATTTTGGGGGGACATAGAACACGCTAATAGTTACGCTAGATATTCCCATCTTTATTTTAACCACTTTATGCTGGAATAATTTGTTTTGCGTGGAGCTTACTAGTTCACTCATAAAGGAGTTGTGTACTGCGATTAATACACCACCTCCTCGTGGCTGTACGGTGCTGTGAGGGTCCCTACTATCTCTGTAAATACTCCAATTACTATCAAAGATCTCTTCGTTAATGTGAGAATCGTTCAACCATGTTTCAGAAAGTGTGAGGATATTAAAATGGCACGATTTTGCGTCTGAAAAAAGTTTAATTAACTTACTGCGCATACCACCACAGTTATGGCAAAATAACTTAAAATTTTTCTGTTTATTGGGGACGAAAAAATTTATGATGTTGTTCTCTAGCCCTTTGCAATGATGAGATATGATTAGAGCTAACATGGGATGCGTATACTTGAAGATCTTTTTTTGCCTGATGTAAGGTAATACCAAGCTCTTCATGGTAGGAGAAATACACAAGACGAAGCTCCTCAAGATCAATTGGAAGACCTTCTCTTTGAATCATGATTCTTAGGCTAGTTTTTGTTTTTTCGTCAATGTAAGTTGTATCTGGAGCCTTGTGCATATATGACAGGTAAAACCGAACAGAATTGTAAATTTAATTACCTTTGAGTCGCGATAATTGATACCTTTTTTCCAGGTCAGCACCCGAAACCATAGTGGCCTTCACTGTAGGTGGTTTGAAGCACGAACATGGTGTACGCTTCTCTTAAGGGCAGGAACTTTGATAGTTGCCTCATCTAGTGCAGTTAAAGCAGCGTGGCGCTTCTTCCAGGACAGCAGGATCGACAAATTTTGCAGCAGTGGTTCTAGGTACCGTTGCAGCAGGTTTATCGGAAGTTGCAGCAAATTGGCGGAAAGTTGCGTTGACTTCACTTGTGTTAACAACACACTTTAGAGCGGATGTAATTCGCCTTTCGTGACGCTCAAGTAACTCCTTCAGCTGACGGACATGTGTGCTCCCAGAATTAAGTATGCTTCAGTATTGTGGACCTTTAGACCGTCCACGATAAGGTTAACTAATTCGGTTTCGGGGAGTCGGGTGGGTTTTGCAATTGTTTGCATTTTGAGAATATATCTCTGCCACGTCTCGTTCGTTGGATCCCAATTACGGACTTCCAGTTGGCGGTTGACGTCTTGTAAAGTGAGCGTGCGACCGAATTCCACCATCAGTTCGGTTTGGAGGCTTGCATAGTCTGCGGTACGAGTGGTTCTGAGAAAGGCTTTCGCAGTTCCCGTGAGGAGACTTCGAAGGAATAACAGCTTAAAGTGATCATCTGTATTGGCGGTTGCCGAAAAGTCATTTAGATCAGCTACAAGGTCCGGACATCAAAGTGGCCATCGCCGCTGAATTTGTTGACCACATATTCAACATCACTAAAGTCAATATGTCGACTGTTCGCAGTCTGGGTCGGTTGACTACCTGCTTCGAGTAGACTAATCGCATGTTGCAATTCGTGCAGTTCCTTCCTTTTCATCAAAATTGCAATTTCTCGTTCAATGGCCTCTTCTTTGGTGACTTCATTAGCCAAGGGGGGTCGTTGAGACAAAACAGCGGGTTCATTGGCAATAACAAGGGCTTTTGTGGCAACATCTGTCATGATCAGGGCCGCAGATGAAAAGTCAGTGGTGCTAGCGGTTTTTGCAGCCTAAATAGAGAGGTTAGGTCCACGTGTTGTAACCTCAAATTCGGATGAGTGATTATCGGCAGGTGTGTCATCTGGTTCTAACGAATCGTCGCTTTCAATGAAACTAACGCCCTCGCCTTGCTATAGTGTGTATCGCAGAGGAACCTCAGTTACGTCACCGGCCGTGGCGAGTGCCTCCAACAGTTGACTCTTTGTTAACCGGACCATCACGTTATCAAAACATTTTTTTGTGTATCACTTTCCGAGGTAACCCCACACTTGACTTAAAATCGCCCTTTTTTAAAACTTTACAAACTAAAGACTAATAAAAAAACCGTCTAGGTAGTTCAGCGGTTGTATTTCGAAAGCCCATCTGTCAGTTTATACTCCGTCTCTTCTTCTTTCTATTAACTAATCTTGTACAATTCAATTCGGGTTACAGTAGTAGAATGGTTCATGCACTGACCAATAGTTCTCATACAAGCATTAGCTTGTGGTTTTTATACAAACTAACTTTTCATTACAAATGCTTGATGATTTTCAAATTATTTCTTCCAAACAATGTATTCGCAGTTTCGTTTCTCCGTTTTCTCTCGTAACAGTTTCTAGTTCTACGTTTGATAGCGTGATTCACGTTTCATGTTCAAAACCTTTTTGTTCAATTTTTCTTTTCATTATTTCTTCATTAATTGCATTTCGAATCCCTGATCTTGAGTTCCTCACCGGTGGGAACCCGTCGAGCTCCATCATACCCCGGTGAAAAAAGTTTTCTGCTTTTTCTAACTTCTTCAAGTAAAATCCAGATATTCGATAAACTTCGAATAATTCGACGATGTAATAAGTTTTTCTAATTTAAAAATTAGTTTCAAGGTTGACGTTTAACAAAATTATTATATTTTTATAAATTATAGAAAGGAGCTTTTAAGAACACGTCTATCCGCAACAAATGCTAAACGTTGAATTCCTGGCAGTTTTATGAGAACAGTACTTGAATCTCTATTCTCGTTTAAAAGTAACGCGTTAACCGTATATTAAATGTAAATATCTGCAAATCCCACAACTGAATTAGCACCATGTAACATTGAATTACATTATCGTTCAAAGGAAATCTTAATAGCTGATACCTATTTGGAGATCGATTTTTGGGGCGAAGAAATTGGTATCAACGTTAGGAAATCGAATTTTATCTAATGGCATTTTTCTTTTTGAATTATTATATATGTTCTTCCGATGGAACCCAATAGCGAAAAATACAACACCGTTGTAAAATCATTCCTTGAACTCTAGCAATTCATTAATTAAACGGATTTCTGAATCCAGATTAGTCTCTATAAAACCTAATGCTCCTGAGTGTAATTCTAAATATGATTCCCCATTTGTTACAGCTAACGTCCTATTTAATGCGTACAGGAAGAACAAACAATAAGATAGAAATTGCAGTGCCATTCAAACGAAAGCATAAATTAAGTGTCTATAAGAGGCAAAGTTTATAAAACTCGACAGCCTTACTCAGCAGGCTTTCCGCCGCACAAGTAGCACACACTCTACATAGGTGTGTGGAAATTTTCATAGCAGAAATCCTTACATGAACTATTCTGTAAGAGTTTCATATGAAAACGCGTACAAAGTTGTAGTGTCGGCGCTATCTGCGTACCACACCAGCATAATTACTTCCACACCTCCATTTATCCACGGGGGTGGGAGCCATAGACACTACTCTCATCGTCTAGGAAGTGAAGCCTTACTAGAACCTACTCGGCAAATAGTTAAACTAGAAAACGCACCCCCGAGCTACAAAAATGTAAAAGCCTGGAAAAACATGAGCCAGAGAATGAAACTATCGCTCGACCTCTATCCAGCGGACAACTTTAAATCCATGCATTACGTATCTACGTAAGAATGCTACTTTAAGCATTAGATGTCAGCGAACCCTTATTGCTACCACCAGCCTGCCTGGCCCCCGTGAACAGTAACGTATAGAAAAAAGATATAGCTGATAGGCGCAATGAGTAAAGCGTAATTGAAGCTTAGCTGAATTAGCATGCTGAGCTCTAGGTAACACCTCATTTCTTTGATTTTTAATACATTGTATGTAATATCCTTAAGACAAACTCTCTAGAACTATGTATTCTTCCCGAAAAAATCAAGTCAGTTTATTGTGCTTTGGTACAGCCCGGAATCACTAGACAAAAGATCCTTCTTTGCCTTGGCAAGAGGGAGTCCATAATTAAAGACTTACCAAACTGTATGTCACCATCTAAATCCCAAACGGACACCACTTGACATCCTTGCCGTATGAAATTGTCGAAAGTTTGAAGCAAGAGGCAACGCCTTCAAACCGCCAACATATCCTGCGTCCCGTCCAACGTTCATCATCGTTCGTCTCCTCTATGGAAATCGTGTAGTGTCGCCTTTGTAGCGGTGTTATTGTTTCGAGTCTCGAAGAAAAACACGAACAGAATAGTGAAGTGGTGGAGGATATTTAGTGTGGCAGCCAGCCACCAACGATTTGGGAGAAGACGAGAAATCAGGCCAGCAACATGAATAGCGAACAATAGAGTCATCCCGTTGGCATCGTCCTGGTAGAGTAGAGTAGGGACTGCTAAGAAACAATTCCCGATCCAGGGATCTCAGCTGGAGTATCTTGGAAGTAATTAAAGTAAATGTCTCTGGCTAAGAAAAATGTCAGCTGAATACAACGATATTTTGCCATTGTTTCCTTCTGTTAAATATTCAGTTAATTTCTTGTAATTGCTGGAAAAAATAATTTTCCTTCTTGTTATTCCTTAAAAAATGGATACGAGTATTTAGTGCTCAGCAATTGTAGACACATGAATGGATGGTTAAAAGGAAGCTAGTCAGATATTTTACAGAATCCGGTATTGTTTTCTTTGAAATAGGAATCTGGATGATCTTAGGCGTCATATTCAATCCAAAATTATAAATTTTACCTAAAAATCGATGGACATGAAGAAATCTGAAACAGCTATGAGTCTCCTTCTATACTGTGCACCATCGAACAATCTTCAAGTCTAAGATAATCTGCAATACTGAAGAGGTTTGCAGATTACAGACGCAAAAACGTTTAGTCTGATAGGACGATTAAAAACTTTTCCTTCATACGACATTAAATTTATCGCACTGAGCAATTTACCCCAAGGAGCTCGCCATTCAAAGAAAAACTAAGATACACATGCGAGCCATACATACTCGTACGTTGTCGTACTCGTATGTGCGAAATTGTTGATATTTGTTGCCAAATTTTCCGCCCATTCGATGTTCAGTCAAAATACCGAAAGCCAATTAAATTTCAAAATGTCAGGGATTTGTTGTTTGAACGCTTCAGACACATATGTATGTGTGCCAGTATATTTGTTTTAGCGACTCAAGGTGATGAATATTCAAGTGATGCTGCTCCACTTACGTCCAGTTGTAACATATCCCCCACACATATTTATTCGGGCATGTATGTAGCGCACCTGGGCGGAATTTAGTTGGGAAAGATGTCACTAAGAAATGTATCTTGAGGATAACGAGCACACTTAAGATTTACCCTTGGTAGATGTTTTTTGTAGAGAAAAAGTGTTTGCTTGTTTCCGTTTTTAAGACAGGAGTTTGTGGTGAGATCTGTATGCTTGTTGTACTAAAAATATTTAAAAGTTTTAATCATTGGAGAAATGTACAGTTTAAGCAATCACCTTATATTGACTTCTGAAAATGCATTAAAAATTTCCTCTTATCGCAAGACACTAAAACCTTTTTTCACTTTTATTTCCTTACAGGTACGTTCAATGGAGAAATTTCAGACATTTGCAAGAAGTACCTAAGGCTGGTAGCAGATGGTAACGAATGCATACTTTTTAGTGCAGCAGTTGACTCCCGTTGGCTAATTAAAAGTATGTGTAATTTCTACCACATTTTTTTCTCATTAATATATTAAAAAGAAAATTATAAGGTAGCATTTATTAAAACATAAAATATTGAAGAGAATTACTATTGTTTTCTGTTGCATCCTGAACTCGTTCTTAAAATGTTATTCATTGAAAGGAAACAAACATTAAACCTTTACTGAAAATTTAATAAAGTTTTCCATCCTTATGGTGAAGTGAATTGAAGGCATATAAATTTCCGTAAAGGACTGCAGCGATAGTCAGCTGCCTCGACGAGCGAGGATGTTGGTGCTGGCGGGAATTGGCCTAGTCTGAGAACGCGTGAATGCGCTGGGAGGATATCATTGTGGTATCGTGGGGCTGGTTCTTTTCACCAGACTAGGCCTCGCGAGAATTGGCCTAGTCTCACCAGAATACAAGGGCCCACAAAAAAAAAAAAATTACGCATTTACGGTTCGACGGCGACGAGGTCGAGGTAACCTACTGAGGGGATGGATTTCCGAAGCAAAACGACAGATTAGGCCTGGTGAATGCGTGCGAGACTAGGGAGGATCTCGTCTTTACTGTTTATATTGTTACATGTTCAACTAATTCTGCGAGCTACTGTCGTAATTGTTTTCACAACATCATGATCAACAAAAGAATGTACTCGAAAACCCGCCAAGCATGATCAACATCTGAAAGTGACGTCATTGCCGAACGAATGAAATGGGAACTGCGATAGTGTGGAGTGCGAATAAAGAGCGATATTGATTGTGAAGTGATAAGCAGTTGAAGTAAAAATTGATAGACAAAATGTGAAATAGTTAAATTAGTGATTATGCATTTTTAAGTAAATAAACTCTTTTAATTTAATTTAAAAGACATTGCGTTTTCACTTTCCCGGAACATTAAAATTATTGGCCGCGAACCATAACACGCGACAGTGGTGTCAAGAAGTGAGAAAGAAAATTTTGAAAGTATGGTCTGGCAGGATATCATTGTGGTATCGTGGGGCTGGTTCTTTTCACCAGACTAGGCTTGCGAGAATTGGCCTAGTCTCACCAGAATACAAGGGCCCACAAAAAAAAAATTTCGCATTTACGGTTCGACGGCGACGAGGTCGAGGTAACCTACTGAGGGGATGGATTTCCGAAGCAAAACGACAGATTAGGCCTGGTGAATGCGTGCGAGACTAGGGAGGATCTCGTCTTTACTGTTTATATTGTTACATGTTCAACTAATTCTGCGAGCTACTGTCGTAATTGTTTTCACAACATCATGATCAACAAAAGAATGTACTCGAAAACCCGCCAAGCATGATCAACATCTGAAAGTGACGTCATTGCCGAACGAATGAAATGGGAACTGCGATAGTGTGGAGTGCGAATAAAGAGCGATATTGATTGTGAAGTGATAAGCAGTTGAAGTAAAAATTGATAGACAAAATGTGAAATAGTTAAATTAGTGATTATGCATTTTTAAGTAAATAAACTCTTTTAATTTAATTTAAAAGACATTGCGTTTTCACTTTCCCGGAACATTAAAATTATTGGCCGCGAACCATAACACGCGACAGTGGTGTCAAGAAGTGAGAAAGAAAATTTTGAAAGTGAAAAACTTTTAAACACTTTTAAAGTGCACAATAGTGAATTTAACGTGGAAACTGGTGGAAAAATAGCCGAAACAATAAAACTTCCAGGAAACTTGCATCTAAACATTAATGAATTGACCCTAGCGGAGCACAAGGAGGAGTTGGAACCGTGAAATCTCGCCACACAAGGTACAAAGGCCATACTGATTGCACGCTTCGTGACGCGATCGAGTCGGAAGGCGTGAATCTGGTTTCGGGTGACCCCTCAGGTGCGAAAAAAGGCGCGGAAGATCGAGAAGTAGAAACATCAAAATCAAAGCAGCCAGAAAATGCGCTGATGCAAATGTTAATGCTGATGCAGCAAGAGCAGCGACAACTGTCATCCAATTTAACTGCGAAGCTAGACCAGAAGCTCGACCAACAAGCATTCGAAATCACACAGAAGCTGGAGGAGCAATCAACGAAGCTAAATGAACAATCAGCGAAGCTAAATGAACAATCAGCGAAGCTAGACCAACAAGCAATCGAAATCAAGGCAGACATCACACAGAAGCTAGAGAAACAGTTAACCGAAATAAAAGCAGAGCTCGGGAGTCTAAACAAACATATTAAAGGCGTCGAGGAAAAGGTTAACCAGGTCGAGGTAAAGGTCAGCCAGGCCGAGGAGAGAATCAACAATGAGATGGAAAAATAAAAAATGAATGGGAAGCAGCGAAAGCAGTAGTGACCACCCCACCAGCTCCGCTTACAACCACAGCACAAAGCAAGTCCAGAAATGTGAAAGCACCAATATTCGACGGGCAAACGGTTTGGAGTATTTACAAGTCCCAGTTTGAAGCCGCCGCTAAGGCAAACCACTGGAATGAGCAGGAACACGCAACTGCATTAATTCTTGCTCTAAGAGGCCCAGGTGCCGAGCTTTTGCAGACGATCCCCGTTGAGTTGCACTTAAACCCGGCTGCTATAATGAATGCGCTCGACATGCGTTATGGAGACGATCATCTGAAGCAGATTTATCAGTCACAGCTAAGGCATCGGATGCTGAAGTCTGGCGAAACTTTACAGCAGCCAGCCCAGGACATTGAGCGACTGGCACTTTTGGCTTACCCAGCTTATGACCCAGAACATCGAGATGACGCAGCGCTAGAAACATTCATCAGCGCATTAAAGGACCAGCAATTGTAACAAGCCGTGCGTTTAGCACAAAAGCAAACGGTCAAGGATGCATTGGCTTATAGTCTGAACTTTAAGACTCTTACCACTGCCAGGTTTGTGAGGTAGTGACAGACGAGTGCAGGTATGAGCGCGTCAAAATTGAGCGAGACTCGCATTTAAATGATGCGCCTAGATGGCGGAATTGCGGAGAGAAGGGGCGCCTGCAAAGAGACTGCAAGAAGCGAAGAAAACCGAGCTATTGTCCAGGGTGTGCAGCTACGAGAAGATCTAGACCGAGTCTGGAGCCCAGAGTGGAAGTCCTTAAGCTGAGGGGTCGGGAAACTTGTAAGAGCCAACTTCATGTGGCAGAGGTTGGCTAGGAGGATCGACGTCTCCAGCACCACCATCACCGTGTCAAGACTACATCGTGGAGAAGCGGACTTATGCCTTCCGGGTCAAGTTGACGGAGAACATTGCACCATAACAATCGACACTGGTGCAACCCGATCGATTATCTGACCAGACCATGTGAGTCAACAACTACTTCACAACGGCAGAATTTTCTCACTACGGACAGCTACGGGAGAAACTGCACGTGTCCATGGAGAGGTCAACCTCCAGATACATTTGGGAGACCTTGCGTTTCGACATAATTTTCTGGTCGCAAACATTATGGATGACTGCATTCTCGGAATGGATTTTCTGGGACCACATGGAATTACGTTGGATTTGGGCAAACGGGTATTGAAATGGCATAATGTCGAAGTATTGATGGAGGATCCCAACGTCCAAATTCCCAAGATGAAGGTAGTAGTATGTACCGACACTGATGTACCGAAATCTTCCGAGAGCATTGTATGGGCCAAGGTTGATGGTGATTCTGGAGACCACCGATCTTATCTGATAGAGCCAACGAAGACGTCCGCATCGCGCAGTTTGATTGTAGAACGAAGACTTGAAAGATCTATAAG
The DNA here is from genome assembly GCA_963969285.1 of Odontomyia ornata. Taxonomy (NCBI): domain Eukaryota; kingdom Metazoa; phylum Arthropoda; class Insecta; order Diptera; family Stratiomyidae; genus Odontomyia; species Odontomyia ornata. The sequence continues at coordinate 147,722,346 of OZ017741.1, read as the reverse complement.
GAAACGATACATGCCAGTTAGAGTCCTTAACACCGCAGACTCAACCTCGAGCATCAAAGCGGGAGAAGTCATCAGCAGCTGCCAGCCTGTTTCCACCATCACCTCTTCGAAAGCCACTTACGACCTTCATTGTAAAAGGAGGCAAGACGAAGACAAAGCCCGGGAATCCACGTCTGCAATATTGAAGCAGGTCAAATTGCCAATACAGCTATTCAAGCGAGCCTCTGATTTGGTCATCAAGTACAGTCACATCTTCTCAATAAGCCCGGATGACCAAGGCCGAACGAGTATAGTAACTCATGTCATAGATACACAGGGAGCCAAGCTGATTCAACAAGCACCGAGACGTCTTCCTATAGCCAAACAAGGAACGTTCGAAGAGCATGTGCGGAACTTAGAAGAGGTTTTTTCCCGATTGCGACTGGCGAATTTGAAACTTAGTCCCGACAAGTGTACCCTTTTCGCAACTGAAGTAAAATACCTGGGACACATCGTATCAGCAGGAGGGGTCAAAACAGACCCTGGGGAAAATTTGAGCCGTGAAAACCTGGCCAACACCAAACAACAAGCGCCAACTACGAAGTTTTCTGGGTCTGGCAACCTACTATCGAAAATTCGTCAAAGACTTTGCCAAAATAGCTAAGTGCTTCCATCAGCTAACCGAGAAAAATCGTCCGTATGTCTGGAATGAACAATGCCAGGTAGCTTTTGAGACCTTGAAGGAGAAGCTGTGTGAATTACCCGTGCTGGCATACCCGGACCCGGAAAAATGTTTGTAGTTGCGAGCGACGGCAGTATTGGAGCTGTAATTTCCCAGCAGACCGATGGCGAAGAAAGAGTCCGCTCATATTACAGTCGAGTTCTCTCAAAAAGTGAGAGGAACTACTGCGTGACCAGGAAGGAGCTATTGGTTATAATAGAGGCCACCAAGCAGTTCCACAAGTACCTATATGGCCAGAAATTTGTTCTTCGAACGGACCATGCATCGCTGAGATGGCTGTTAACTTCAAAAACCTCGTGGAACAAGTTGCGAGATGGATCGAAAGATTGCAGTCATACGACTACGAAATTATTCATCGGAAGGGCGGAGTTCATGGAAATGCTGATGCCCTATCTCGTCGTCCATGTCCAGCTAACTGCAAGCATTGCCGACGGGTTGAGGAAAAGGAATCGCCCGTTGACCTGCTAACGGCCGAACTCGATGAAGGTTGGTCATCGGAGGAGACTCGAAATGCCCAGCTAGCCGATGAGGATATCGGACCATCGCTCGTATGTAAGGGACCCGAATGGAAGGACGTTTCAATGCATGGCGCCACCCTGAAAAGTTATTGGGCACAATGGAACTCCCTTCAGGTGACGGGTGGCCACGTTGGTGTTAACAAGACCTTAGTGAAATTGCGGGAAAGGTTCTACTGGCTCCACGCTCGAGAAGACGTAGAGGACTGGTGCCGTCGATGCACGATTTGCGCCAAAGCAACGACTGAGAGCACAAATGCAAACTTATAACGTGGGCATGCCATTTAAAAGGATTGCTGTTGATATCGCAGGACCCTTTCGTGAATCCGAATGGGGAAAATAATACACGCTGGTTGTGGCCGATTATTTCAGCAAGTGGCCCGAGGTCTACCCCATTCCAAACCAGGAAGCAACTACTGTAGCTGAATAGCTAGCGTTAAATTGGGTCAGTAGGTACGGCGTACCTTGTGAACTACATTCGGATCAAGGCCGAAACTTTGAGTCACTAGTTTTTGGTGAAATGGCAAACTACTGGGAATACGGAAAATGGGCACCACTGCATCCCCGATCCGATGAAATGGTCGAACGTTTCAACGGCACACTCAATAAACAACTCGCCAAGATGATTGACGAAAACCAAAGGGACTGGGACCGACATATCCCACTATTTTTGATGGCGTACAGAGCCATCTAACATGCATCGATGGGCCAAGCCCCAGCCAAAGTCATTTTTGGAAAGACCTTTCGTCTGGACACCCCCTAAGAAACCCCAGACAATCTCGGAGGACGCAAGAGAGCTAAGACAACGGTTGAACCAGAAACATCGGACAGTGCGAAAACACCTCGAATTGGCTACTGACCGCATGAAGACCAGGTATGATCTAAAGGCGAATTCTACTTGCTTAAAGCAAGATGACTTGGTGTGGCTATATAACCCACAACGGCGAAAGGGTAGGTGTCCAAAGTTGCAACATACTTGGGAGGGACCATACCGGGTTATAAAGCGAATCAATGACGTCATATATCGCATACAGGAACACCGTAAACCGTGAGCCAAAATGAAAATCGTGCACCTGGACCGTCTAGCCCCATATTACATCCACGGAGAATTGACTACAACTGGCGACACATCTTTTTGGGGTGAAAAGAACTGAGGTGGGGGCAGTGTTACATGCACGAATAATTCTGTGAGCTACTGTCGCATTTATTTTCACAACATCATGATCAACAAAAGAATGTTCTCGAAAACCCGCCAAGAATGATCAACATCTGAAAATGAGTCACTGCCCCATTCATTAAGCTGCTCGAATATTCTAGGTGGTTCGTCAATGTACGAGAAATGAATTGAATGACTAGAGACCCGATGCAAAGCCGAGGTGAATGAATGAGGGATTCATTACAACCGCGATATAGTAAAACTGCGATAGTGTGCAGTGCGAATTAAGAGCGATATTTATCGTGAAGTGATGAACAGTTGAAGTAAAAATTGATAGACAAGTTGTGAAATAGTTAAATAAGTGGTTGTGCATTTTTAGTAAATAAACTCTTTTAATTTAATTTAAAAGACATTGCGTTTTCCCTTTCCCGGAACATTAAAATTATTGGCCGCGAACCATAACACGCGACAATATTAACGACCGCTAAATAAGAGTGGGGCATCCAGGTGGAAGCGGTGCCCCCTCGCACCTATCCACACCATCCGGATCAAGATCCATCGTAGACGTGGCCGTATATTTCCATTTAAATGAAAAACGCATTGAAACTAATTTGCATTAATTTAAACAATTTAAATTTGTGTTAGAGTCTTATATGATGGAATCACATAACACTTCAACATAAATAGGAAACTCAAGCGGAAAGCCACTCTACCCTGCGAGAGCACCTGCAACGACAAAGAAAAAGGCGCAAGCTCACCCGATGGGTAGCTCATGAGTGGAGGTGCGAGCCAACCTGGCGGGTCCCATACCTGGTCAGGGTTTCACGTAAATGAAAAGACCAAGTGTTTCTTCAAATTATCTTAGCATTTTTTTCTCATATTTGCAAAATATAAACTGTTCTTGAGAAATTCCTATTCTTATTTTGCTTTTAATTCTAGAATACAAATAATATGTAAAATATTTGATCAATCAACCCAAGCTTCAATGATTTATGCATCAATTTTAACATAACTACATGGTGCATTATGTCAAAAATAAACCTTAATTGTATGCAAATGAAAATGATGTAGCGTATGTGATGAAAAAAGCGATTTAGGGGGAATTATAATTGGGCGAGTCACTACTAAAAAAAATGATTTATCTATTGATAAAATATTTAGTTTAATTTGAATAGTCAGAGCTATGAAAGCATATTTTTAAGTGTGCTATTACTGTTTTAAAAGGCGTTCTCCGGTCAGGCTCCGGCCCCGGATAGCTCCTTTGGAGACGGCGCAGGCGCCACTCGTCCGCCCTTGGAGCCCGATTGGAACCGCCGAACGAGGTTACGGCTTCCCGAAGAACAATGAGTGGAACTCTACCGAACGGAGATTCTCCACCAAATCGGAATTCCCTACAACACCTGAAAAAAAACACTTGAAAAGCCCTGAAAACCTTAAGCGTAACTTGAACACGATGGACACTTGGCAGTTCCATGACTTCAACCCGACACCAGTAAATTCCCTTCTTGGGAAAAAAATATCTTCAAAAGAAGGAAAGGAAACAACCGGAAAATCCAATTCAATTTGACATATTAATGTGAAATTTAAAATAAAATATACAATCGAATATCAATGAAAAAAAAAAAAACGATTGGCCAACACTTACACTGATGATTCAGCTGCCGCTGATGTGGGGATCTCCGAATAATTTGATTTCGTTTACTTCGCTGCCAATTTATTGGAGCCAATCGCGATCCTCTGTTCAATGTGTGCATCTACAAACATTGTGTCTCAACAAGTTCTCTTCACCAGATGAATTTCACTAATCAAAAAAAGAGCGGGACATCCTTCCATCCCCCTTGTAATAGTTTTCCAACCAACAGCCCATTCTGATACGTCGAGAACCTTATAAATTCGACTACGTGTGGTCGGCTGTACAGTTTTCTACGAAGAGAATCGGTGCTTTTGGGTGTTGACAAGAATCTCACTCCTACTAAACTAGTTTGGGGAAATGTCAGTGAGACAATTCACTGACAGTTTATAAGTTTGTTTTATTGATCAGTTCGTTTTGCCTATCAGTTCATATGCTTTATAAAGCTGATGCAAATTCATACAACTCAATTTCTTCAAATGAGCAACGAAAGTTGATTTTGATTTGATTTGCTTTAAGCATTTAAACCATAAATTCCTGGCCAAATTCGGCAATTTTCGTCGCATAGGAGCCATGAATGTCTTATATGATGGGTAAGTTTGCGGACAACATGCGCACGCTAATGTTTTGTATTGCTTAAAGAAATCCTCGTTTTTACGTACGAAAAGCAATTTCGGGTCGGTTAAAAGATGACAATATCTATCCGGTCGGTTATACGAGTATTCATAGATTCATATCATTTCTGGTGTTTCTGGTGGTGGCATAACTTTAAGAGTTGGCTTTATGTTAGATCGTAGCGAATGAACAGGTTTTAGCAATGAACGTGGTGTTGTTGGCATGGTCCAGAGCTTGGGTGGTTCTATAGTATTCACTTCTGATGCGCGATTTATATTACGTTCATGTCAGCGAGCGTTGGTTGCAGATGAGAAGTTCATATGACAAAGTCGACACCGTGTTGCTGGAACTTCTGTTGTTTCATCATTTTCTCGTTGGCGCTACCTATCTTAGTTTGTAATCAACTGCTGATTGGTTTCAAAAGTTATTCTTCCTTATGCAACTTCCTGTTTGGTTGCAATATTTACATCTAAGAATTGTGTCGGATCCAAATCCAATTTCATAGCAGCTTCTTCCTGAGCATCAGCTTCTTCGTCAATTGGTTCTTCTTTGATAATGATCGCCATGGGCATAGGCCGTCCAGTTACTGGTTTATTTTGTGGACGATTTAGAATTGGTTTGTCTTGCGTTTTTTATTCGAGGGTTGAAATGATGAAATTTACTTCTGTTGTGATGGCATACGAGTATAAGCAAGCTGCCAACACATTGAATTTTTAGCCATTTCCAATCAATTCCTCTGCTTCGTTTGCGCGGGTAAACATCGATTTTTGAAGCTTTGCCATGAGTTCATAAAGCTGATATATGGGTGACATATTCGTAACGATAAATGATCCGATTGATTAACCTTCACGTTGATGCACACTTGAATGTTCGAAGAAAGAGGTTCGTTATCAGCAGCCTAGCTCGTCAAGATTAGAACACATTCACTATCCGGGGCGAAGCACAGACGACAGCAATCTTGCCATGCCTGGACGAATATATCTTCTGTCATTTTTCTTACATTACTCATTCTTTGCATTTAATCGACGCTAACTTCGAAAGGAAATGGATGTGCTCGTGAACGATGAGCGTTCACAACTTTCGGAACAATTGCTTCCTCACTCCAAGTACACTTCAACTTAATCAGTTCACAAGCTCTGAGGCTAAATCCGCACACTGGTGCTGCACGTACCAAAGGATTTGCCATTCGATCCACAATCGGTCATCAACATTGTTACCGCTATGCTGATTGATCGAAGTTTGGCTGATTGTGTAATTGGAAAGGATGACGCTTATTGGTGAGTTGGTTAATTCATTGATTTCTCTTGTGTATGTTGAATTCACATAATACTTATTTATAATACCTAATACATTTTCGTGTACGTTACTTTATGCTTTCTGCTCGTGAGGTTTGCGTTTATTCGCAGCTGATTGCGTAAGTCGTACCAAGATCCTTTCGTTGTCGTCGCGAATTTAACATACTTGGCGTTACTCCGTAGCAGTGCTTGTGCATAAAACATTTGCATCAAATGTGGGGATTCTAAAAAACCAAAAATTTAGGAATAAGTTAAATAAATTGTACAATAATTTAGAAATATTTGATAAAGTCATTTTTTGTGTAGGTAATATGGTTCTACATTTTTAAAATTAAACTTCTAGACATTATATTAAATTATAATGTCAAATCAAATCACAGTTACATATGTATCTTGTAAAAATGATCAAATAATAACTATTACAATGCTATTAGTAGTCAGCACAAACTAATGTAGACTTATGACTTTTCTGGTGTTTAAAGAGGCCTTGGTCTAGTTTTCCTGGAAACATTGATCAAGAATTTGCTGGTTATTTGGGTTCATTGAGATTTTTTTTTATATATTCTATATCTAAATATAAATCTTGCTTGCTAATTTTGACTAGGCTATTTAATTTTTACTCAACTCGTTGATATTGAATCAGCAATAATAGCACTGCGGGCATTTTTGAAACGGATAAAAACATTTTATAGAGTACAATATCAAGTGAAATAATTTTATCTTGTCTCAATTTTAATTTTATAGTAAGCCTTCCAAAATATGAATACTTTTTACTATTTTATTAAAATTTTCATTGATAAATTTTCAGTAAAACTTAAAAAAGTCGAGGACCGTGTTCTACATAACCAAATATTGTGTAAAAATGGTGCAAAGAGCTCGATCTGTTGAACGATTGCAATTTATCCAAAAAAAGGGTACTTACCCAGTCCTCCTCCGGGTAAGGACTGTTAATGCTAAAATTTGATTTCTTATGGTTGTTTAAAAGTGACTTTTTAATTTCTCCTAACAAATTCATTCTAACGGGATTCACAACAGCTAGTTATGCCAAAATCAACTTGATTGAACTATTTCTTGTGCTTCTGATTTTATTGGCTCGAATTTTATTTCATCTTCATCGTAATACACTTTACAAAGGTATAAACCATACAGGGCAGCTACAGTTGCTCTGGGATTCCACATGTACTTGAAGGAATTGTTAGCATTTCGTTCACATTTCATTCGGTCAATTTTCCTGTTGCGACAGATATCAGTGAGACAATCAGCCGACGAATCTGATTGTGAACAAACGATTTTCCAGTTATTGAAACGTTCCAATAATCATACAGCAACTCTGCCAACTTTAGATTTGAACTGGTTCAGCAACTCTGACCTAGCTCAATGTTTAAACTTTCTTTTATTTTTTTTGCCAAAATTGGGTTGTTCCTGCTTATAATTCTTTTGATTTGCCTTAAAAAAAAACTAAGAAAATCGTGGCGTCCAACAAATAGTTGTGCGGTATCTTTAAAAGCCTGTATATTTAATTCATCATTTTGTAAAAGCAAACATCGTCCGTATTCTTCGATTGGGATGAATGATATATAATGTATATTTAAACCTTCCGACAATTTGGTGATTTTTGTTTTTTTGGTGACTGCCGAGCGGTATATATGAGCGACCTTTAACATTGTGTAGTGATAATGGCTAGATAAAAGTCCGTAAAGTGAAAGAGGATGGTGGGATTCGCCGAGATTGGCCTTGTCTGAGGACCCATGAATGCGCGCCAGGCTAGTATTGTGGTGTCGTGGGGCGGGTTCTTTCCCCAGTACAAGACCCACCGTAAAAGAAGTTTCGCATCCACGAATTTCACGGTTCAAATAAATATCTATCGAAGTCAAGAATGAGATAACCTACTAAGTACTGACTCAAAGGACAAACCAGGCCTGGAGAAAACAGACGGACTTAAAAGGGCTTCGTCATTACCGACGATACTTATGGCCCCCAAATAAGAGTGGAAGCGTTGCCTCAACCAAATGTAAGCGTATTTTCCATTTAAGTGAAAAACACACAAACATAAAAATACACGTGGCAAATTTATGTCATAGTATTATGAGAGGGAATCACATAACACTATGCCATAAATAGGGACGCGAGCGGAAGGTCACCATACCCGGCAAGAGCACCTGAAACGCATAAAAAGTTCTGAGCTCGCCCGATGGCTAGCTCATTAGAGCGCAGGGGCCAGCCAACGTGGCGGATCCCATACCCGGTCAAGTTCTATGAAGGGAAAGACCGAGGGTGCTATATAATGCAACATCTTTTTATTTTTATTAAGTATCTGAAGCAGACAAGAAATTGTATTCATCGAAATTTTCGATATAGAACAAAAACATATGTTAGAAATATTAATAAATGTTTTAATTAGATGAAAATTATTTTTTAATATTTGTTTTTTTTTTTAATTTAAAAAATATAAAATAAATCCTTGCCGGACGCCCGCTGATGACTGTCGGTGATGCAACATTGCTTAAATCTCAAATTCCGTTATAGCTACCTTTCGAATACAACTCATATCAAAACCAAAAAAAAACATCGCTCCATCAATTAATTTTTTCCTCATCCTGACGATCTTCAATTGTAGTTATGAACAAAGTTCTACGATCTAGCAACATCATCCCATTTCCTTTTAGCCACTTATCTCTTGCGAACAATACCGTATCCAACATTGAGTTGTTAAATAAAACGTATCCCATCCATTCAGATAATCAAGAAGCTTTAACTTTGGAATGTCGTTGCTACTATCATTTTTGCATTTTCATCGAGTTTCATGATTTTCTTAGTTTGGGCAAGTGGGAGAACTGGATTTCCAGCATCTACTTTATCTACTTGCACGTTTGGCTAGAAATTTTTAATTGATCTTCACTTTTTCCCATACTCTTATCATCACTGTTCTTTCCAACGTCACCTATTCCTATGAAACTATCACACAAGTTATCAATACTCACTAATCAACTATAATTTAAAGCTGATATTTTATGGTATACAGAGGCTTAATTACAAAATCCTTTTGGTAGTCAGTCTACTGTTAACTTATTTACTTTACAGTTATGGATCAGAAGTAGCTTGTATCATGGTTTTATTATGCACTTCAGTCTCCCGGCACATCAACTAGAACTCATCATTCATGGACCGCTAGGAACCTTTTCGCCCACCCGTTGATGCAAAACATTGTCAAATCTATTTCTCGTAGCCCGCCACTATTTCGACGACGAGACTACTTGCATATAATCTTTCGCAATTCTTTTTATGCCAATTAATGCTCATTTTTCATCCAAATAAACTCCATTACATCACCTTCAGGACATGTTTTATCATTTTAACTGTTTATAGCGAACACCGCGTATATGTAGTTTCTCATCGGTTTTTCGCACAAGTCCCGTCGACAGCTTTTCCCACTTTTAAACTTTTTTCCTCGTGGTGTCCGCGCTGTGTGTGTATAGAAAAGTTTAAATCAGAATAAAAAGATAAATATCATGAAGAATATCAATGTAAAGAAAAATTTAAGTTTTAATATACAAAAAAAAATATTAATTTATATTTATAAAATAAAAATGTTTTTTTCTAAAGTTTATAATTTACAAAAATATAAATTTGAATAATTAAATTTTTCGAATCTGCAATGGAAATTTCGGAACAGTGTTATGCCGATTTTCGGGCAGATGGCTTAGGTGACTGCTCGATTACTACAATTGTACCAAATTATGTATTGCATGTACACTCGCATCAGCTGGACAAAACCACGTCTACTACATTCACAATCGAACCCGCTCACACAGAGACATAATGTATATTTCTATGCCACTTTTTCGTGCACAGAAACGCACTGATTTGTGTGCGTTCGCAAAAAAAAAATAGTTTTTCCCACACTACTTTTCACTTGTTTCGTAATTCAACTTGACAGAAATTAAACTTCAAATATAAATTTTTTTTTTGTGGTAGGGAGGTGAAGGCATTTACGCCCGCCGAGTCTGGCAGTGTGGGACTCCCATGGAGGATACCCTTGGACTACCCACTAAACACCTCCCCTGTCAATCTGAAAACCTAGCCTGGAACCGTTTGACACATTACTTCGGGCCAGGTCTCGTTTTGTTACGCCGTGGGGCGCCTTTAAGCTGGGGAGTCCCTTTCCTAGCGGGAGGGGAGAGGGGAAGAGGAAATGCCAGAAGAGCGATTCCCCAGCCCCAGCACCTCCGGCTGCTGCGAGTCCCTTTTATCTTTTAGGACTGCCCGAGCATAATGTGCCACCTGGTTCCATTTCTCAACTGATTCGAGCATCACCGCAACTATATTATCCGGGGTGAGCTCTCCCGTCTCCCTGTAGAGTTCCCTTCGTAGCCTGGCCCATTTGGTACACGCAAAAAAGGTGTGACAGGCATTGTCCTCCTCTCCTGGGCAAAACCGACAATCGGGAGACCGTGACTTACCGATCTTGTGCAGGTAAGACTGAAAACACCCGTGCCCGCTCAAAAGCTGGGTCAGATAGAAGTCAGTCTCACCATGCCTTCGATTAAGCCACGGTCTCACATCCGGGATGAGGCGCGCAGTCCACCTTCCCTTCGTGCAATTCCTCCAAGACTGCTGCCAATCGTTGAGCGAAATAAATTTCCAAAATAAATTCACACCCAGAGCGTATTGTATCACGTAATGCACTCCTTAATTTTCTATTTAATGCGGAATAGTTTCAACGCACGGGAAGCTATCACCTATACGAACATGTTATTTTTGTAATTTTAAACTGAATATAAATATTTTTTTTAAATTGGAAAACTATGCACGTTTAAACTTTTACTAATTAACGCGCGTTCAATGTTAGGCAGCAAAAGGATATAGTAAGTTACGAGATTATTGTTTACTTCATTTGTGCATTGAAATTATGTGCCGGGGTCTGTGCCACACAATAACCATTAAAAGAGATGTAATAAGCGAAGGTGGGATTGGTTGACAAACGAAATGAAGACTATGCAGTTAACCATAAAAGCGCACTTCTCTCCGTAAATAATTTTTTTTGCATTTACTGCAGTTATTTCTAGTGTTGAAAATTCTTTACGCGCGCTGTACTTGTAACACCATTGCTTTCCACTAAACGATTTCTGTACTTGAATGAGTAAATTTACTATTACTTTGTTATAGTTATTGCTTGACGAATTCACTGGATATGTACGTTCGTTCGTTTACCTGTCAAGAGATTTGGCCAAAATGCCTCGTAAAACCTCGCATCAAAATATATGTATCGCCTTCGCTTCCACAGTCTCGGCGTAAACAAAGAATTATACCAAAGGAGAGCCTTGATTGAGATGCAAACACACGCACATGCAGAGTGTGGACACGTCGTTTCAGGCATCATAGACGCGTTTTCCTTTTGATCGTCATTCGTTCCTTGCCGATGCTTGGATTCTTTGCAGGGAGCATTGAGTGAAAAGAGTGTTGCGATACGTGCGTCGCAGCATGTGGTAGTTTATTACACGAGCAGCAAGACATGTCTTCCATTCTACATTCATCGTAGCCTAACTTGTATCTTGTGAAATGTACATTGTAGTTTCTGTTCGGGAATAACTTTATTAGTGCTAATGAAGAACAATTTCATTTCCCTAAAGTGGTGGCCCCGTATTTAAAACAAAAGAACAACAGAAAAGCGAAATAATGTGAACTCATTCGGCACTGTGAATTGTACTCAGTGCTTATGTCAGATGGTAATTCGAAAAACACTCGCAATCGTAGCTCAGTCAATCATCAGTAAATTCCAGAATGAGTGTGGAGAACCACGCCGAGCAGATCGTAGCCGAGGAACGAGATCATTTGGCTCCGGAGCCCGCCGGGCAGCAACAGATGAATGCCGTGATTAGCTGCAAATTGCCATCATTTTGGCGGTCGGGTCCCGAACTTTGGTTTTTCAGATTGAGTCACAGTTTTAAGTGCACAGAATAGCTTCGGACTCAACAAAGTATCACCTCGTTGTCGGAGCACTGGACTTTGAAACAGTTGCGGACATTTCTGACATTCTCCGTGCGCCGCCGGTGGCAGACAGTTATAACACGCTGAAGAAAGCCATAGTTTCACGCCTCACCGATTCACCAGATGCGCAGCTCCATAAGTTCTTGTCTGGAGTAGAGCTCGGGGAGAAAAGACCGTCACAACTACTGCGCCACATGCGGACACTTGCCGGCACACGTGTTGGAGATGACATGTTACGAGTCAAGTGGTAAGATCTTTTACCACAGCAGACGCACCGCATGCTTCTTCTTATAAAAGGTCTGACACTCGAAGGGCTTGCTGCTGTAGCTGATGAGGCTCATGACATAGAACCATCTATCATGGCCACTTCTCAATTTCGAATTTCAACGCTTTCGTCCGGTTTCGCGTCTCCGCAGCCTCCCGCGATCTGCTCAAGCAGGAGCTATCCGCAATACAACAGGCCATCGCCCAATTCACGAACATCACTCGCGAGCTCCAATTAAACATGATATATCCACATCAGAGAAGCCGTTCAGTATCACGCAGCGGCCGTAAACCTCAGGCCCGCTCCTCTTCACCAGGCGCCAACGAAAGAACGAGGTACTGTTTGTACCCCATGAGGCATGGTGGACGCGCGCAACATTGCAGGCAGCTTGGTTCCTTCTCCGCTCAGGCACAGCCGTCTCAGGAGAATTGAAGGAGCCGGCGATACTTTTGGTGGCCGTCACCGGCAGACGCTTTGAAACGCCACGGACTTCGTATAGATCTCCAAAATCGCTGCTTACTAGATGGTCGCACCAGCCTTTCAGCCCCTTGCTCAATTGGTCTAGTTCCGGAAGTGCACTCTATTATAATTGGTGCATTCAAAATCATGCCTCACGGATCTCTAAAAGAGGTCTACGCAAAGCTTATCGACAATTTTGCCAAAAGCTATGCTCGCTCTGTAGAGATGGCACACGTTCCTGATCTACCCTTTCAGCACCACATCGCTACTAGTGGCCCGCCAGTATTTGCCCGATCACGTCGACTCTCAAGCGAACGACATAGCGCAGCTAAAAGAGAATTCAGCGAATTGCTAGAGCGAAAAATCATCCGCCCCTCAGCGAGTCAGTGGGCCAGTCCTTTTTAAATGGTGCCGAGGGACAATGGAGGCTGGCAAGCTACCGGTAACTGTTGCCAGCTCAACGCAATCACCTGATCCGACCGTTACCCAGTAAAAGAGGACTTGCTGTAGGATGCTTAAGGCAAAGAACCCGATGGCACCAGAACACATTGAAAAGACAGCAGTCGCGACGCCTTTTGGATTGTTCGAGTTTTTGGGCATGTCACTTGGTCTGAAGCATTCGACCCAAACCATGCAGCGTACAATTAATCGTGTTCTCAGAAATCTACCATTCGTGCGTAAATATCAGGACACATGATGCAGTGAAAGCGAACAAGCAAGAAGTGCATTGCAAAAGCTGATTATAATCCGTAATTTATCATTTTGTTTGATTTTGATTTGTTAAAAATAAGTTGTTAACTATGAAGTGCTCCTCATGTAAAGTTGAATGCGGTAATGGTGCTCAGTGTTCGGTGTGCCATAATGAGTTTGATTTTTCGTGTGCAGGAATAACGGAATCAAGCTTTAGGAAGCTGGGAGCCAAACGATCTTCTTGGAAATGTGCTCTCTGCCGTAATTCTTCACAGAGTACGTTCGTTCATGATAATTCAACTCTAAACGGTATTGTTGGAAAGCTGAAAACATTAACTGCTCAATTGTCTGACCTGCCAATCTTAATTGGTAATATGAAAGCAGTTAAATCTGACATTGAAGATTTAAAAACTGCTATTAACTTTTCGAATTCTAAGATCGATGAATTCATGAAAAGAGTTGATTTAAAAGATAAACGTGTTGCACAGCTGGAAGGTTTGAGCTCCGAGATAGCCGCGTTAAAAGAATCAGTAAATTCGATTAACTTCGAGACTACTAAGCGAGACCAATGGGCGAGACTAAATAATGTTGAAATTAAAGGCATACCGCAAAAGAAAAATGAGCATTTGTTCAAAATAATTGAAAACGTAAGTAATTACGTTGGATATGATATTCCCAAAACGCAAATTAACTACATTTCTTGCATCCCGTCGTTCCACTCTAACGACAAATCAATACTCGTCAGCTTTTCAAATCGGTATATGAAGGAGGAATTTATAGCTGCAAAAAAGAAATTCTGGCTTCTTCAATCGGCTTTCAGAATGAGGCAAAGCGTGTGTATATCAACGACCATCTCTCACAAGACAATAAGAAGCTATTAACTGAAACCAAAGTGCTCGCTAGAAGTAATGGATATCAGCACATTTGGATAAAATACTGCAAAATTCACGTCAGAAAAAACGACACATCTCCTGTCATAGTTATTAATTCATCCTTGGATTTAAACAAACTGCGTTAATTTGTTTCATTATCTGTTTTATTTTGCTTAATATTTCTCTAAACCGGTTTTCCTTTAAGACTTTTTTAATCATGGATTTGAATCTGTTCCAAGTATTTAACCGGTTTTCCTTTAAGACTTTTTTAATCATGGATTTGAATTTGTTCCAAGTATTTATGTTGCCTGACTCATTAGCAACTGTTTATGACTTAATAAATTTTTATTTTCTCATTTTTCATTACACAGCTGTACTCATGTTGCTGTATTTTGGTTTTTTTACCCCATTCTACTTAAATTCCATTTTATGCATTTTACTTTTGGATTATTCAAGGTATTTTCTGACATTTTCAAACTTACTAGTCAGACTGATTGCTTTAACTTATGCGCTTCTTACAGTTAATTACTATAACCTTCAGAATTGTCCCTACTTGAATTTACACTTACTTATTTATTTTTTATCCTACAATAATGCTAAAAAGTTACCTTTACAATGGTTGGCTTGAGTGATGCTCTTAATATACGAGTATATTACCAAAACGTTCGGGGGTTGCGTACCAAAACCAATATCTTTAGGCGTAACATATATCTAAATAATTATAGCATTATTGCTTTGACGGAAACATGGTTAGTGGATAGTATATCTGATTGCGAATTGTTTGACGATAGGTATATGGTATGGAGGCGGGATAGACAATACGAGGAAACTGGACAAACTCGGGGTGGAGGCTTTCTACTAGCAACTGAGAGGGGTCTGGATGCAACACCTAAACCAGATTGGAATACGTCAGCCGAGGATCAATGGATTACCCTAAAGGTTGATAAAAAACGTGATCAAAGTTCTCCATATCTTCATGTATGTATTCTTTATCTTTGCAAAGAGAATAATGGAAACTCTTTTTCTCAACAGTTAAAAAATTTCCTAAGTAATTTAAATTGGATAGTAATAATTTGCTGCATCCCACTAACGCATGTTGCCCGGACGAATTGTCGTTGGTGGATGAGATTGCATGTAGTAACTTAAATCAATACAATAATGTACGAAATAGCTTCAACCGAATTTTAGATTTAGTTTTGAGCAATGACTTTGTTGATGTTTCTGATTGCCGGGAACCACTAGTTCCCCTTGATGCCCATCACAATGCGCTAATAATTGCAATACGTAATCTTTCAGTGAACTTACTTAAGCCAGCAACACGGATAGTATTTTCATTTAAGTCAGCTGATTATGGTCCAATTAATGAAGAACTATCCAATATAGATTGGACATCAGAGTTTTCAGATAAGACTGTCGAAGAATCAGTCCAGGCGTTTTATGATAAAATCTTTACTATTCGGGATAAATATATACACAAACGCCAATTCCATACAGATGTTTTCCTCCTTGGTACTCACAGGCCTTGAAGAAAATTTCAAAAGAGAAATATAAGTATTATAAAAAATTTAAAACGAGTTATCTTCATTCTACTTTTCTTCAGCCTGACTCTAATATCAACGCTGGTTTAAGTGATCATTCGGATCCATTTCCCTTTGACGTTGACATTTCCACAATTGAAGTGAATGTTGACTTGATTCAAGAACAATTGCGTAAACTTGACCTTAAGAAATCAGCAGGACCAGACGGCATTCCCCCAATATTTTTGTATAAGTGTATAGACACCTTGTCAATCCCCTTGACAATCCTTTTTAATAACTCTATTGCTGAAGGTATTGTACCAAATGTATGGAAATCAGCTTTTATATCCCCTGTACACAAAAACGGTCCCAAAACAGACGTATGTAACTATCGTCCCATTTCTAAATTGTCTATTATTGCTAAAATATATGAAAAATTAGTCTATAATGAGCTGTATTCTTTAATAAAAAACAAAATTACTAACTCTCAGCATGGCTTCTTGAAAGGGCGTTCAACTGTGACCAACCTAATACTTCTAAATGAACACCTGACAGACAACATGGAGCTTGGGGTTCAAACTGATGTCATCTATACAGATTACAGCGAAGCATTTGATCGCATTGACAGTAATATTTTAATAAAGAAGCTTCATAGTGCGGGTATCAGGGGCAATTTGTTTCGCTGGTTCGACTCCTATATTCGTAATAGGTCTCAGGCCGTGGTTTGCAGCAATTTCATGTCTGGTTGGATGAACGTACCTAGTGGTGTTCCACAAGGTTCGCTGCTTGGTCCATTGTTATTTATCATTTTTATCTCAGATATTGACATGTGCTTTCAAAACTCAACTGTTTTATCATTTACCGATGATATGAAAATATTTCGATCTATTTCTTCCCTTAATGACGCCGAACTCCTACAAGAAGACTTAAATAGACTTGATGCTTATTGTGTTCGCAACAAATTAGACCTCAATCCCATGAAATGCACTTGTCGTTCGTTCACACGCAAGCGAGATTCAATAAAATTTACGTATTTAATTAAGAATCAACCTGTTACAAGATCCTCGTTAGTGAAAGATCTTGGAGTTCAACATGACTCTAAACTTTTGTTCGATGAACATATAAATAAAATTGTTAACAAAGCAAGTAGATCACTTGGTTTTGTTATAAGAGCAGCATCAGAATTTAACAATATTGCTACACTGAAAATCTTATACAATACGTTTGTTAGGAGTAACTTAGAGTATGCATCGCAGGTCTGGAATCCAAGGTACGGCGTATATATTGATCGAATTGAACAAATTCAAAAAAAATTTATTCGTTATCTTAATTTCCGCTTTAGGGCAGGTAATCGTAGTTACATTGATTCCTGCAAAGTTTTTCATATACGACCTCTAAAACAAAGACGTGACATGGCTGATTTAATATTACTCTTCTAAATTGTTAATGGTTTTCTAAATAGTCCTCATTTGTTATCTAACATCTCATTTGCAATTCCTAGACTATCATCTAGAGCACCAGCTGTCTTCAACCTACCTCTTGCATCCTCAAACTATAAGCAAAATGCATATGTTTACAGAGTCACTAGTGCCTATAATGTCTTGGCGCGTAAATATTTGGAAGTATATTCAATCAGAGTACTTTTGAATGATGAATTCTTTTTATCCAGTTAGTATACTGTCTTATCACCTTAATTGCAAGTACATCTTATTACTTTATCATAATATCTTTATATTTAATATTTCACAATTTTTTTGTTACTATTATTAACTGTATTTCTTTCTTCTTGTTTTCTACCTCTTTCCAGATTTGTATTTATATGATTCATACCATTT
Organism: Odontomyia ornata; assembly: GCA_963969285.1. Taxonomy (NCBI): domain Eukaryota; kingdom Metazoa; phylum Arthropoda; class Insecta; order Diptera; family Stratiomyidae; genus Odontomyia; species Odontomyia ornata. The sequence goes on along the minus strand of OZ017741.1, from coordinate 147,704,788 downwards.
CTATTTGTAGAAACTTTTTAATGACTTCCTGCTTTTATTATATAACTTGTTATTATTATTGTAATGTCGAACGTTTCTATAAAAATAAATAAATAAAAAAAATAAAAAATATTCTCGTCAGCTCAGACAGCCACTTTAAACGAAGCACATCTCCCAATTAACTGGACTGGATGTCAGAATGCCCAGCCGCAGGTAACATTTTCCGGCTATCACGTATCGAAAAAAGGTTTTCGCCCACCTCTGCCAAAGATACAGGCTATCATCGACTTATCCAAGACCCGAGACACTACGCAGCTCAGACGTTTCGTAGGAATGCTGAAGTTTTACCGGTGCTGCATTCCAGAAGCCGCTATGTTGCAAACTCATCTCACCGACTTACTTAAAGGAATCACGAAAAGGAAAGCTAAGCTTGCCTGGTACGTACTGGTATTGCCTGCGGCCAACCGGTGTAGCGGTCTATAATAGTTAGACAGTGTTCACAATTTTCAGCGAGTGGTACTCTGATCAGGTTCAAACGGATATGGTCGAATTTTTGATCCGGTGTTGTGAAATTTCCTAGCTCCGCTTTGTTATGCCGATGAACTTTTGACTTTTGGCAGGGGATGCACTGCTCGGCCCAAATATGTCTCTACGAAGGCTTGTCCAAAAATATTTGAGGGCGATGCGCTTAGCAGTAGCACGACCACTCCGATGCGACAAATTGTGAGCTGCTTCGAATACTTGTTTGCGTAGTGAGACTGGCAAGTAGGGCTAGATAGTGCTGTTGTGTTTGGTGCAAACCAATGAATATTCTTTGTGCTCGAGGCGTCGGAGCTAGAAACGAGGGATAGCTAATAGGTGCGGTAGCTATTAATCTTTCTCTTGCTCAGCGCTAATGGTGCTGAGGTTGTAGGTGGCAGAAATGAAGACAGTTTCCACGCGCGAGAGTCCGTCAGCTACAGTGTTTTCTTCCCAAGGTGTGTATTCCAGCTGGGCATTAAACTGCCGAATCTGCCGAGGCGATGCTTTTTTGATCGTTGCTTGAGTGCATGAGTGAGCGGCTGGTGATCTGTATAGGTGGTGAACTGCCTCCTTAAGAGAACACGCTGGAAATGCCTGGATGCAGGGAATATGGCTAGAAGCTCTCGATCGTAGGTCGAATATTTCTGCTCCAAACGGAAAAGAAGGAAGCATCTGAGAGCTTTCTCAAGAAGAATTCTAGTGTGATGTGGGTACCATAAGGTAGCTGCTGATACAAAACTGCGCCTATGGCGGTGTTGGACGCATCCGTGCGTAAAGCAAGGCGCTAAGTGGATGAGAGAAAAGCTGAGGTTGTTGCAAAAGCTATAGCCTGTTTGTAGCACATGAAAAAATTATTGGCCTGCTCGGACAGCCGCAACCGTCACCCGTGCTCTTGTTGACAATTGGATATCCTGCTTTGGAACGCTGCTCGAATTTAAGACCAATCAGGGCATGCAATTCGAAGGTGAGCTTCACCGGGAACTATCTTGCCTCCTAAGAGCTCACCAAATTCATAGGACCTCTTGCCACTCCAAATCAAACGGCATGGTAGAGCGTAAGCACCGCACGCTCAAGGCTTCTCTAAAATGTACATTGTTTGCAGCCTTCGACAGCGCTCCAGAAATCTCCTCCTTCCGACCGTACTCCTTAGTTTACGAACGACTTTCTAGGAGGACCTTCAGGCCTCGCCAGCAGAACTAGTCTTCGGGACATCACTTCGCATTCCAGGCGATTCATTCATCCTCGTCCTGTTCCCGTTTAAACTCCGGCAGATTTCGTTACCAACAGCAGTCGCCTGTTCAACGCCATTCGCAACAATCCAAGCTTCCAGACATGTCAACTATCGCCCTTTCATTTTCAGGGACTTAGCCACTTGCGAATACGTACGTTTTCCGCCGAATTGGCTCAATCAAAAAGCCACTGGAGCAACCGTACTCCAGCCCTCATCGCAAATCGTAATCTGAAGACTACATTTTCTAGGCTAACCACGACGTCCATTGACTGCCACATTTAGGCATACTCGCGGCTATGTCGTAAAGCGGGCCGAGTTTCTCAATTGTATGTGGTCATGTACGAACTCGAGTCACTTTCCACCGACATATGTATGTACCTATATATGACGATTTATAAACCACCTTTTGATTACAAATCTGGATGTGCGTCTCGGTCACTCGTGAACCTACCTGGGCTTCGAGAAACCCTTCTACATATCAGTCGATGTATCTTGCCACTGAAATCTTTGCCACCTCTTCACGCGACCAGAGGGAAGTATAAGATTCACACTCCGAACTCGGGAATAGATGTAGCAACAAAATAATCAAATGAATAACACAATAGGCTGCTCGAAATCTGTTCGTACTTTTCTGACTACGTGCAAGTTTCTTTCGAGCAAGATTCTTTCGAGATACACACTCCGCACCTCGTAAATGGTGCGTCATCAGATGGTGTGTCATCAGATCAGTTAAAATTGGATGATGTATAATGGTGTTTATCGAGCAGTTTGTCTAGGTGGCTGCTCGATTACTACACTATTTTAATAAGGTTATCTTGAAAATTTTCGAATTTGCAGCAATGTTGCTAAAGTGTTGCTTGAGTTTATTTATTGATAGCACAACATAAGTGCTAGTATATCATAGGCTAAGTGAAAAATCTTTCTAGCTTTCTACCTCGTGTCTAGTCAACTTATTCCGACTCAATTGAATCTTCACCGCCAACTCGATTGGGCGGACTTTGGCCGTACTACGAGTATGAGGCCTGCCTAGATTTAACCGGGATGATGCCCATGGTTATGAGCCATCCGCCTGGGAGGAGCAGCGGGGCGTTATTGCGTTATACAATTTACATCAACATGTAGTATTCCTAAAAGTTTAAGTTAAAGTCCAGATAACTTATAAAAATGAAAGTGTATTAAGCGTTATCCCGGATGTATGACGAGAGTGGCCTACACAGAGCAGTCTACCCATTATATGAATCAAAAATGTCGCTAAGACGCTACCTTTAGAGTGAATATCCAACCCAATAACTTTGCAGTAAATATTTTGAGTTAGTTTCTTCAGAATGAGCTATTAGCTTGAACTTTTCTTGAAATTAACTACATTAATCCGCCATTTCTGTTCTTGCAGCAATTATGAAAAAATTTCTCTAATTCTTCAATTCCACCATTCCAACTGGTAGTTCTTTCTATTTGTCATAACACTCCCACGATGCGACCTCTTTAAAATAGTTTTTCCCAGTTAAACTTGATATCGCGAATGCTAATAAATCGCTTAAATTGTGCACCGTGCTATGCAGTTCGCGAGGGGCTGTAATATATGCCTGCAATATAACCTCGTTGTCGGCTTCTTTTATTCACTAAGGTCTATTCTATTCATTCATGTCCTCCTTCATTATAATATATTGCTGATAAAAGGTAGTTCCTAGCCTAGATGATATGCAAGGTCCTATCGTTGCGCTGTAGTAGTCGTCTTCAGGATCGTCTTGCAGAAGTGAAGCGTTCATCGCTTCCTTCTCGAACCGCATCTTTTATTCAACAAAAGGCGCAAATATCCCAAAGGACTGGCTACATTGCTACTACGCTGGCTGGGTTGCTCCAAACAAAAGGATACGTAGCTGCTTTGAAAAGTATAAGACGGAAAAAGTAGGTACACTCTTGCGAATGATTTTGGTTGATACAAGAAGATTAACCTTTTTTGGGGGATTTTGTAGAAAATGCTGAAATTAAAATGTTGCACAATTGATTATGTGGGAAATTTGCTGAATCAACTTTGCGGAACAATGTAATGTACTCGATGAGCGTGTTTGATAGATGGCTCAATTTTCATTGATTGTTTTAGTCTTTTATTTATTATCGTGTTTTTTTCTCCTGTCCCAAGGATTTAAGAAATTTATTAAATTCATGTGCTATGTTACTTGAAACTTGTTCGCGATAAAATTCAATTGGAATGTTTTGTAGCTTTCCCAGCAAATATATTTGTTTTCCTTATGATATCCTGGTATTTTTTCATGAGAAATACTGTAAAAGGTCGGCTATTTGCATTGACTATGACTTAACTTATTTTCAAGCCTTTTTTATCCATCGTTAAAAGTGTTCCCTCAATACCAGCACGTAGTGTTTCGTGAACCGCAAGTCGATGAGTTGAAGTAAAAAATTGAATAAAAATGGAAAAATTGAAAATAGCTGTTTTCGCCTTTTAAAAGGTTCCCGCCGTAAGCAACGCCAAGCCCGATGGTGGCAGCAAGCGCCTGAAGGACGTATCTTGGTAGTAATATCGCTCGCGAATGTACTTTAGCTATTCTAGTCTACCGCCAACGTTTCAACACCATATCTATGCGCTGCTGCGATACAATCCTTTTCACTGACTGAGATTCCCCAAGTGAATTAAATCGAGTGTGAGATGAAAATGAAAGAATCCTTTCTTTCACTTTCCTCGTAACCCTGGGTCTCAAACCAAGAGTTCCAGTTCAAATAAAATCAGACGCAAGCTTTCGTCCTCTTTTGCTTGAATCGGGATTTCGAGCTTCGCATAAAAAACACTCAAGGTGGAATGCAACCGACAAGTCGTACGTTGAGAATTGTGATCGGCAAGATGCCATATCAATGAAAGAAAATTACGCTAATAAATTTGCGATTTATAAGTTCCAAAGTCAACGCAATATCATACACATTTTCAACGTGCCACGTACCTATAGCAGAAGAGCGTGGTTTCAACTTCCAATGAGGCTGCCTTGATGTAGAATACACTCAATATCTGGGTTGAAGCATGATGAAAGCGCGAGGATAAAACATGAAGTATGACTGGCAACGAAGGATACGAAATCTGCATAACCTCTCCCTGAGGCACTTTTGTGTTGTTGCGATTGGTTTTCGTTGGTTTGTGCTGTTAGTATTGTTGTTGTCGTTGTAATCTCCTGTGATGATGATGTGTTTAATTAAGTGTTAACAACCGACGGCGGATACTAACGAGAAAAAGAGTTTAATTTATACAGGAGCGATTACTGATTTGTAGGGCACGCAAGTTAAAATTGCAATTAAGTTACGAGCTGAGGATGGAATGTGAATTAGATACTTAAGGAGTTGGGAGAGTAGATGGAGGACATTCTAAAAGGTATTGATCCAGAAAAAGATGTTTTAGTTAATTAGATGTGATCTCCAATATCAAAATTTTGGTTGTCGCTTCTATTTGTCACTGACATCGTAAATTAGATTTAAGTTTACGTTGCGACTTACAAAATATTAAAGTAATAATACGCTTTAGCTAAATCACCCTTGGCCCTAGTCTCACCAGCAACCAAAGATTAAGTACAGGCAGCAGTACCAGACGATAAATAAGGCTTCTGAAATAGATGGAATACCAACAGAACCCATCTATATGACCTTTTCGTTTGAAGAATTTGGTTAAAGCAGCAGTTACCAGATGATTGGCGATAAACTATTGTTACATAGTGAATATTTCATCATTGAATGCTACCGCAATGCATAAAAATGTACCGGCAGGGATAATGGCGGTCGACAGAAATACTCTTGGTGGCTAGCATTCTTTGGGATGTCCCGCTTTCACGGAACCGTGAGTATGGAGGTCGCCACGAGGCGCCTCCTGGGATGACAGGTAGCGACCCAGGCTGAATCTGGGCTACGCTGTGGACAACAAACTGGAATTAATGCTTTGGGCTGGCGGATATGATGGTTTGGACCTAATTGCTTTGCACGGTAGCGCGTCCTGGTAAAAACTTGGCAGGCCTTGGAGTATGTTGGAAGTTTGCACCATTGGGTTAATGGTGTTCTGTTGAGACGAACTCCCGATAAGCACTGGTCTGACTCTGAACACTTATTCCCATGAAGGCTGGTGCCAACCCTCGCATGGTCTCTCTGCTCTGCAAAGATAACCATGGGACCAAAACGGTGACTACACACACGAACGGAAATAACAGCTCCGAGGAGGACCCTATAAAACTGGAGGAACCAAAAACAATAAAAAAATATAAAAAAACAAAAAAAAAAGAAAGTAAAAATAACAACAACGAAGATGTTAACAGCACATCGGGAGCGGTACTAAAGATGAAAACAAGTTGGGTAAACAGACCTACGCTCATGTTAGAAGGGTTTTGTATTCAATTTACAAAATGGAGTCACCAGATCGAATCGAATCAAGAAACATGTCAAAGACGATTTTATTGGAGAAAATATGAAATACGAAGATCATACTATTATTAATAAAGTTGATCGAATTTCGACTTCTGAGGTTTTTGTTATTGTTATACTCATAAATATCTCCCTTGATAATTATTTCAGATGACCATTCGCGAGGCAGGAAACACAATTTGTTCGAATCCTAGAATGGTTACAAAGCCCATTTGCCAGGAGCTCTCTCCCGCCTCCTTGACTTGTTTCACTTATGAGCATTAATTGTAGGTACTCATCTTCAGTCATTCATTAAATTGAATCAAGTGTTCAAAGCATGCACCTTAAACGTTGAAGTTGGGAAAAAATAACTCAAAATTATTCAATCATCGCATTTAAAACAGCACCCATCTTGTTTTACGATTACTGATACCACTAGCTGAACCAATTCTCAAAGATATACATGACACCTATCATTCCTGAAATTTTCATGCAAATCCTAGCAAAACTGTAGTGTCTGAGTCGGTAAAAAGTGCATGTTGTTCCATAGCCATATGTTGCCATAGTAATACATGCAGCGCATATTGTTCCATAGTAATACGGGAAAATTCAAACCACTATAACTTCGCTAAATATGATTCAAACTTTATGAAACTTTCAGGATAGATCAATCTCATAAATAAGCATCTGTGTACTTCAGGGTACCGTTAAGATTTTAATCAAGAAAACATAAAATCGATAAATCATACTATTACTAACAAAGTTGAGTGAATTGCGACTTCTCACGTATTTGTTGTTGTTGTACTCACCAAGGTCTACATCTCTGATTTTTTTCAGAATTTTCGGATCACAGGTGTCCAATCGCGACGGGGGGGGGGGGGGGGGGGGACACAAATTGTACGTGTATTTCCCCTCCCTGTGCGCCCCTCAAAGCAAACTTTGCCAAACTAAGACCTGTTTTGAAAAGTTTTCATCAAGACCTTTCATTTGATACCCATATCGACTACTTTCAATGAAATTTTTTTTTTCGGGGGGTCACTCACCTATATGGGGAGACCCCCCTTAAATACTTTATAAATTTTTTTTGTAGTTGAACTTTGAAGAGAACACCACTTTACACCTACATACAAAATTTGATGTTTCTAGCTTAAGTAGTTTCCGAGAAAAACTGCTGTGACACACGGACGGACGGACGGACGGACGGACGGACGGACAGACAGACGGACGGACAGGATGCGAAACTAGTAGGGTTTTGTAAAATTATTTTACAAAACCCTAAAAGCGACGCTTAATACAATCATAGGGAAAACGGACGAAAAACAGAGACTAACAGACAGTCTTGTGCAGACTGAGATAAAAAGGAAAAGCGGGAAACTCTCAAGGACGCGTCTGATGTTCGAGAGATGGATGAAAATATAATAAATATGCTGATGCTGTGATTGCTACCGAAACGACTGAAACAAGGGTCGTAAATCCCAATATAACAACGAACCATCCTGAATTCCACGAAGAGATTACAGCAAGAAAGGACAGGATTGACCAGACAAAAAAAAGCGACGATGTGTGATTTCATCCCCAACGTAGAAAATGTGGCGGAAGTACTGTATTTGGAAACGGAAGCCGATAATCCCTCCCAAGAACGATGGTCGCAAAGTACAATTGCCGCGCGGCGACATGATGAAGAAAGGTTATTCCGACAAGCGGGAGTTGTTCTGAACATAATACAATCTACGTGCGACTCGCCAAAAATTAACAAAGCAAGGGGTTGGGCTCCTTGAACTAGAGGAGCTCCTAGACCGCATAGGGCATTATCGGAGGAGCTGGTTAAAGTCCGAAGAGGACCAGAAGGCCGAAGAAGAGCAAACGGCTAAAGAAGCGCATAGGGCCAAATTTAAAGGGCACGTGCAGATAGCTCCGCCATAAAAAATTAATAAAATAATGGCGACTAGCCCAATCGAAGGAGATCGCGATAAAAGAAGGAAGGAAGAGGCACTTGGTGGGCGTGGAACGCCAGATCAGGGGTTCCAGATAGTGCTGACAAAAGGAGCGAAGAAAACCGCAAAGCAACTCCTTCAAAAAGTGCCAGAAAACGTAGTTCGAACGGACACCCAATAAGGCAAAAGACCTGATGCAAAACAAGAGAAAACGAAGCTCAGCCGAAGACCCCGGCAGCAGGCACTGCTCGTAAGACCCCAAGGTGGTCGATCTTACGCGGAGGTGCTGCGTGACATCAGGGGAAACGTAAGCCTCAAAGACACCAACACTGCCATTGAAGCAGTACAACCAACGCGGTCGGGCCAAATACTAGTTGAACTCGAAGCAAAGGTCGACAATAAGGAAGTATTCTGCGACGCAGTAAAGTCGGCAAAAGCGCAACTATAGCCTCGCTTGAGCCGATGGCAACGATTAAAATAAGCAACATTGACTGCGTCACGGATCTGGCCTAGGTAGCAGAGGCCATCAAAAGGGAGTTCCCTCGCGTGGGCAGGATCAAAGTCAGGTTGACACCAGAAAACCAAAGGAGACAACGCATGGCCATAATTGACTTGACCGAAAACAACAACAATTCTGAATGAGGGCAAAGAAAGAATAGGGTAATTTGTCTGTAGGGTACGGCGCAGGGAGGTGCCTCTTATATGTTTCAAGTGCCTTTGCTATGGTTACATCGCACAAGTATGCAAAGGAGCCAATAGGAGTTCCCTTTGCTACAAGTGCGATGAAATAGGACATAAAAAAAAATGTACAAAGGAGCCATACAGTATTCTTTGAAAGGATGCTGATCCAAGACATGGTTTTGGACACGTCTTGGGATCAGGAATATGCCGGGTTTTCCAGGAAGCCCTAGCCAAGACAAAATCAGAACCTCGATGACCCGCATCCTGCCACTAAACCTACACCGCAGTTAAACGGCACAAAATTAGCGTGAACAGTTTGCGATGGACATGAAAGCCTATTTAATGCTGCTGAGTGAGCAACACCATGATAAAAAGTTCGGTGTCATGGTATCCTGATGAAACTGGAACTCCAGCAATTTTTCCAAGCCAAGCTTAATACTTTAAAGGGCGCTGTTTTGAACGCAGATGGGGACGTTTTCGTTGGGTTAGACTTAACCGCTAAAGCGATCGAATGGGACATGCCTCAAACAGATCCGCTGGGAAAATGAAACCTAGAAATGGCGGCCAGGACGACGCTCATCGTACTAAACACCAGCACTGCGCCGACTTTCCGCCGTATTGGCTGTGAATTATCCATACCGGACGTGACATTTGTCTCAAAATTCTTCGTATGGAGGATATGCAATTAAAGAGTATTAGAGGACTACTCAGCCAGTGATCATAAGATATTAACGATATTGTCTCCCGACGTCAGTGCTCTCGGCTTTCTACAATTGGATGGAAATCGGAAGGATGGACGTCGCGAGATTCGTTGAGGTGCTCACAGCAGGTGCCCCGGTGCAGGGAGCATGGAACCGTGACAAGTATTGGAGACATATTAATCGAATTGACGCCAGCGGTATAGTATCTGAGGCTTCTGATCGACTCGAAGATTAGTTTCTCTGAGCAAATCAGGGCAATGCCTGCGAAGGCTGCTTCGAGAGTATCGCCTCTGAGGCGACTTATGGCCAATGTGGGAGACCCAGCCAATCAAGAAGACGCCTCTTGATGAGTGCTGTAGGGTCAGTGCTACTGTACGGAGCAGAGGTATGGGGCGACGCTCTCAGTAAGGAAGTATACCGAAAACACATAGAACAGGTACACAGAGCTGGAGCACTGAGAATTCCATCGTCGTATCCGACAGTGTCTGATTCGTCGGTGAGATTAATTACAGGCGTGATATCTGTTGCCCTCTTTGCGAGAGAGCGCTGCGCTATTTACCTGCATCGAAATGAAGATGAAAGGGAGATCGTTTTCGGCGAGGAGAGACAGCGCTCGCTCACATAGTCGCAGCAGTCTTGGGTGAATCGCACGAAGGGAAGGTGGACTGCGCATTTCATCCCGGATGTGAGACCGTGGCTAAATCGAAGGCATGGTGAGACTGACTGCTATCTGACCCAGCTTTTGAGCGAGTATGGATCTTTTCAGTCTTACCTCCTCAAGATTGGTAAGTCACGGTCCCCCGATTGTTGGTATTGCTCAGAGGAGGTAGACAATGCCTGCCATTTACGTTTCGCGTGCGTAAAATCGGACCGGCTGCGAAAGGACCGCTGCTGGGAGACGGGAGAGTTCACCCCGGATAATATAGTCGCAGTGATGCTTGAATCGGTTGAAAAATGGAACCAGATGGCACATAATGTTCGGGCAGTCCTAAGAGATAAAAGGGAATCACTGCAGCTGGGAGCGTTGGAGCCGGGAGATCGCTTGTCTAGCACTTCGTATTCCCCTCTCCCCTCCGGTTAGAAGAGGGATCCCCCAGCTCGAAGGCGCCTCACGGCGTAACAAGACGAGACCTGACCTAAAGTAATATGTCAAACGGTCCCAGGCTAGGTTATCGCGTTGACAGGGGAGGTGTTTAATGGGTAGTCCAGTCGCCTTCTTGTGAGCATGGGAGCTCCACACTCTGTGCTTAAATGGCATTCGCTTCCCTGCCACACAAAAAAAGGCTGTACTATGAAAATATTAGGGATGCTATTTATCTGGATAGTCTAGAGCCCGCAAAATGTTCTCTATTAAGAAAATGCTCAAAAAGCTGGAAATAACATCAATATGCACCAAATCTTCGTAGGATTCAAGTAAGCCTACGCTGGGCCTTAATGCCTAAATTTGGTAGCCCAACAAAACTAGTCCGCATGGTCTATGTCATGCTGTTGTTCCAGGTCACGGTAAACGTCTAACTATTGAATAGCTTCAAACTAGAATCAGACTTGACATACGGGCATAAAATTGCCCAAATGCTAATTAATATTATACTGAAGCGTGTAATCAGGAAGACAACAGTTAAGGCCGCTAGTTCCCATAATATTCAAGTCTATATTATAAGTAGCGTTTGCGGATGACATCAAAATTATGTCACGGTTGATTTTAGATGCAAAAGCAGCATTTTTGACCCTGAGTTTTAAAGCAAACCTAATATGCTTACGCACTAATAGAACAATAACTAAGCCCATGACTCAAATAAAGAGACAAACTCCTTTTCAACAAAAATTGACCATAGGAGATTATAACCTTGAACGTATAGACCGCTTCATTTAGCTTGGAGGCAATCTGAATAGAAGAGGCAATGAAACGGACGGAATTGGATGCGGCATAAAGCTTATCACTCTATACTCCTCATTCTAAGGTTTAGCGTTTTGCACATTAAAAATAAGTCTCGTATTTACGTATCACTAGTTAAACCTGTGCTGTTATATGAAATCGAAATATAGACCATGACAAGCAAATCTAAAGAGCTAGTGGACATACTCGTATTTGGATTCAACATGCTCTAGAAAATCTGCGGCTGAGTGAAATAAGGAATGGGATGGAGACTACGTTACAACCATAAGATGTATGTTTTATTTAGTGAAACATCTTTATCTGCTTGCATATAGATACGTGAATTGCAACAAGTGGGTCATGTAGACAGGATGGGACCGACCACCCAAAACAGCATTAAAGAATCGAGCCCAAGATATACTGCAGTGACATGACCGTGGACTCGATAGGAAGACGGACGGATCAACTGACGAAGAGGTGGCAGCATCTTGATGATTGGAGGAGACTAACCCTGAAGGCCAAGGCCCGGATTGAGGTGTTCTCAAGTCTGCTAACATATGATGTCTCTGAAATGTCGGTTAGTATGGGCAGTGCACGAAATTGACCATTCAACTGACTAATTCTGCTATAGCATGTTTTACAACATGCGCTTTGCTTGCTCATAGAGAATTGGATACGGCATTTTTTAAAGTGAATAATGCCTCCTATGAATTTTATTACGTTCAATTATACCTAAAATAGTAATAGTTTCAGGATACAAAAATACTTTTAAGCTTTTCTCTGTAATCATGTTTATAAATAGCCTTGGTCACATCACTTCTTTGCAACTGATGCAAAATCAATTAGTTAATTACTCAAAATTTACCTGCGCGAAAGTATGCCTTTTTCTATCGTAGGATAATACTCACAACATAGGGGATTAACATGGATTAAATTGATTAGCGTTGTTTAAAAAGGACTTGAGGCAATTAAGTGCTGTCCAATGGTTGCCTTGTTTTAAACCGTATCTGTATGAAAGCAGAGATCCCCTTCTGGTAACACATTTTACAAAAAGGAGTAAAGACCAGCAAAAATGGTACCGAACCAAATTTAGCGAGCAACAATTATCGTTTTTAACAACGTTCTACAGCCAAACAACATGGTTCACCAAGAGCCATTTTGTTGCTCTTGGTGAAGAAACAGGGTCATCGGAAACAGTTGTAGATCATGGTTAAACAACAGACGGCGGAAGGATATTGTGCTTGGCGTGAGAAAGCGGAAAGGGAATGCTGGCGAATCAAAAACTAGTTCCGATGTAAGCCACAAGGATGAGTCGAGCGTCGAAGCAGAACTGCCAACAATTGAGCTAGCATGCGATTTTAATCCTCAGACACAAAATGTAAAGTTCGATTTGTCGCATTTGCGAGCTATTGATGCGGTGCTTAGTCAAATCGATCAGAGGTAAGAAATTGGTAACTCTAGAAGTGAGTGCGAGCAAGTACACGATGACGGCCCCTCGCAAACCAAAGAAAAGCCAGTAAAGGACGTACAAAATGTAAATGCTGACGGATTGCAAACACAAATATCGGCAAGTAATGACTCAACATCCGAAATTCTGGGAGTGCTTGAAAAAAAAATCAATCCGCAGAACATTTTGAGTTTGATTATGACTCAATGTCCGAACTTCTCTCAACGCTTGAAGAAAATAGTCAATTGGCAAAAGATGTTGAGCTTGACCCGACAAATATACACCTGGCTTCAGAAGTAGAGGGGTAATCAATGGCACGACCAACTCTAAACAAAGTTCTTCAGCGTCGTTTGACAGGCAAACGGAAAAGAAGGAAGCATTCTCATCAGCATTATCGTAGAAAAACGACTTTTTGCAATCGTAGGAAAAACATTTCAAATAGCAAAACCTGGCACATCTACAAGCACATTGGAATGAAGACTTACAAAAATCTGTTGGTCAAATGTAGCCGGGGGCAGAAGAGCGATGAACTTGCTGCAATATTCTTGCGCTGCGAGGAGTTGATAAAGTATATAGAAGGAGAGGATTACGGCACTGTTTCTTCAAATGCTGATGTTGGAACTGTTTTCGTTGGAGCCATGGCAGCGACAATTGAAGATACTGGTAAGAGCTACTTTCCAAAGCTCAAGAGTTTGAAAATTGTGTCTGAAACAGTTGGCAAGCCTACTGTGGAGATTACGGAAAAGAATAAAGTCGTTACTTGTGAATCTTTATCTGTTAGCACCGAGACTGAAGCTGTGGCTGACCAAAGCGAAGTACCGCCTTTTGATTTCTCTGAACCAAATGAACTAGTAGATCTTAGAGACTCGGTGGCCAGTTTCCTAGAATCTTTAGAATGTGACACAACGAAAATATGAGAACCAACACCAGCAATGGAATTTTGCTCTAAATTCCAGCGAAAAACGTTACAATGGTTTCTCGGAAAGTTATTCTTCGGTAAATTATGCACACTCATCAGGAAGGAGCTCCTACTACGCGACTCAGAATCATAATGCATTTTACAGGCAGAATGAGTTAAATTATCAAAATAATATCCAGCCAGGTCATTCACCATCACAATCGATACAAATGCCATCAACACATAAAGTTTATTCAGAAAATTATTGGAATTCAAGAACGCCCTCTGTACCTTATTCAAACTATTACAGTCAATGGTGTTATCAGCAGCCACCCTGCACTTCAAGTGTTATGAGTTACAACAATTTGAATGGAAGGCTTTGGAACGTCAATGGTGGCTCAAACTGCACATTTGGGAAACACAACAGGGCGTACATATCTACAAAAATGCCTGTTCTAGGAAATCATGGTTACTCGACGCAATCTTATGAGATGGACTATGGCAATTCTACTAATACTCAGATGAACTATGCCCATCCGTCCTATGCTGGGGTACAAAGTTGGCCGGGAGGAGGTTCCCAAATGAACCAGGCATACTGTGCTAATTATGGAGGAATGGAAGGATATTCTAGGATCATTGAATTTCAACGAGCAGCGATGTGTATGGTCAATGTATGCAACCTGGAAATAACAGGATTCTTTGACAATGATTACCAATACGATCAGCAGTTCAGAAAATTTTAGCATGTAGGAACATCAATTGACGAAGAAATTGTATCTACATATATTTTTTTATGTATATAATTTTTTTGTTCTGAAAAAGTCATTTCACCATCATTTGAAGATTACATAAAACAATGTGAATATATTAATTAGAATTTCTGTCGAACACTTTGATTATTTATAGATATGATTTTGGATTAGTATTTAACATCAATACATTTTTCTTTCCATAGTAAAAAAACATTTTTCTTTCAATAATTCTTTTGTTTTCATGTTTAACTACATAACAACATTTGCTTCTATTCTTCCTTCGCTTGTCATCTTTTCTTTGTGGTGTTGTTAACAAAGAATGCTGCATATGGTGGTTTTTCTACTTTGATTTTGGCTTTCTTCGAGAAGCCAATTGTTTCTTTGCATAAAAGTCTGTTTTGTCATGATCTTGAATGTCACCTTCACTTGCAAAAATTATTGGTCGTTGTTCTAGGGTGTAGTAAGATTATTTTCAAACTAACGTTGAAATTTGTGCATTATCAGAGTACATACACATTCCACTCGAATTTGTTCTGGTTGACTCAGGTACCATAAAATCACTTTCTCTACTCCTTTTATTTTTTTATGCGTTACGCTGGCGCGTATCTCAAACTAACCATAAAACAAGAAAAGAAGCAATATATATATATATATATATATATATATATATATATATATATATATATATATATATATATATATATATATATATATATATATATATATATATATAAATATATATATAATTATATATATCTATATATATATATACACATATATGTATATATATATATATATGTTTATATATACATATATGTATGTATATATATATATATATATATATATATATATATATATATGTATATATATATATATGTATATATATATATATATATATATATATATATATATATATACATATATGTATATATATGTATATATATATATATATATATATATATATATATATATATATATATATATATATATATATATATATATCTACTGTGACCAAAAAATAAGGTGACATTTGCATTTAAACTGCGCGCGTCGAAGGATTTGGAGAATTATTTCTTTTGAGGATGGAAGTCCTTTCAGTGGCATCTATGTTAAATTTACATGTCAAAATATTCATTAGTGTTTGAGATACGCGTCGTTTCCGGGATGGCCTTCAGTTCCATCTTCGCTGCGGCTTTAATCTCCTCTATCGTATCAAAACGGTGTCCCCGGAGCGGTCTTTTGAGCTTGCTGAGCAGCCAGAAGTCGCACGGCGCCAGATCAAGTGAATACGATGGTTGCGGAACGATATGGGTTGAATTTTTGGCGAAATGATCACGAATTGCGAGTGCAGTATGGGATGGTGCATTATCCGGGTGTAAAAACCAAGAATTGCCTTTCCACAATTCCGGCACTTTTAGGCGGATAGCTTGTTGACTGTTTGGCCTGGCGGAAGGAATTCATAATGCACAACACCACGGTAATCAAAGAAGAGAAGAGGTTGATGGTCGCTGAAGACGCTCTTCGTTGTAGAAGTATTAAAATTGATGTTAAATTTGAAAATAGAAATCGACAATTTGTTATCAAGTTTAAAGTGTGGAACAATATATAGTTAAATAAATTAATGTTTTAATTGGATTCGTAAAGTATTTATATCCGGAACATTTTTGGTCAGCAATATTTTTCTTCGAATGGTTTTTTTCGATTGAATTGTAAAATATGCAATAATTTTAACTAAATTGAATTTGAGACTGTAACAAACATTACTTAATAATGTATGAATTTAGAGAGACATTTGGGCCATTAAGTTCAAGTGTTCTTTTTGTTTCGAATTTGCCTTTTATTCTTTGAAAATGTATAGATAACGGTTAGAATTCAATCAAGCGATTTTTACTTGGCCAAGATTCAGTGGTTGGTTTTGGAACACGATCTTGTGTCACTTTAACCATATATTCGCCCAACAAAATGGTCTACGCCAATTTCACTATTGGAACATTCTGCGATATCTCAAAGTGAATGCACTGCCCCTCTAGCCTACGTAGCTTCGTAATTAAGTAATTGTAGCAACTACATTGATATCTAGGTTAGTTTTGAAAATTTTTATATTAAGAAAATAGACAGACATCAAGTCTTGACTTGAAATTTACCATTCGACCTTATCAATAAAGCAGTAGAGTCAAGCCGTAGTAGCAGAGAAAATAATAGCAGATTTTTTCATTTAGTTTGATAGTTTAAATGCCTTGAAAATGAACTGAAAAAACAAGAATTCAAGTTTTCTTCAGGAAATATCCATTAACCTTAACCTTTCTTGCTTATTGCTGAGTAAAATTCTCTGCTACGGACTCAAATTTCACCACATTTACTGCAATCGTCTTAGCAATAAAACTATCACTTTCCAGCCAACTACGGACCAAGTGCAATGAACATAATATACTGTGAACGCATAATAAGAAGGAAACCCGATACGTTTTCTTGCATTATTCCATGGTTAAGATATTTAGTGTCTTCTTTAGGGAAACTCATCCGGGCCTGGAAGATTTTAGAACAAACACCATGGAAGATAAGTTAGCCCGTGTTTCGATCTAGATTTTCGCATGCAATGAGCCCTTCCGTGGAGCTCACTGGAGCTTTTCTTTGAGACATCTTGCACACCTTCAGAGTTATTATCACAGCACTTAAAGATAACGAACGTAAAGTGAGAAACTGTCGTCTAGTAAGGAAGCAACACCATACCTGAGTGGTGGCAAAAATTATCGGCAATTAATCTTGTGGTTGAGAAAATTTCCTCAAGGGTTTCATTACCTGCGCTGTGCTGTAGGTCGCGGGCTTTTAGTTTAAAATAGAAGAAGGAATCTTGCATCTTGAAACTTTCAATGGAATCGCGTCCGTTTGTCTTACATTAATTATTGGAGTATAAGCATTTTTTAAATCTAAATTATCTGCTGTCTCTCAAATTCTAAATTACTGCTGTCTTCTGAAAATTCATAATAATTGAGATTGAAATTAAATAAATGTTTCCGAATTTGAAGCTAAAATCCTATGAAATTAGCCAATCGAGCCACATCATCATTATGCAAGTAGAAGTCACATCAGTGCATTATACAACTTTCAAACTCAATTCCATATTCGTCAGTAATAAACATTCTGTCCATTGCTTCCTTTTAATACACAATCGCATTATAGATACTATCCATAATCATACTATCAATTTTTCCTAATTGTCTGCTCTGGTTTATGCGCGTTTCTATTATCTGACAACAAATCCATTGACCAAGCAATTCCATATCTAAAACATACATACATGCTCGCTAAACGCTTACCGCAATAATAACTTATCATCCTGGCGGCAAAGCCATGTCCTGGATCACACATGAGGGTCTGCATGGCGTACTTGTTATTTCTCCACTTCGGCTCCTGTTGCTTGAACATACCCGAAAACTGAAATGTATGTCGGTTAGTGAGCAAATGAATCGCAGCACACCACACATTTTATCACACATATTTGTGTGATATGTGTCGTTATGGCTGGAGATTTCAGTGTCGTATGTCGTATTACTCGTGGACCAACAGGCTGCGATGTGTGCATGTAAACTTACGTTTGAGAGCCTGGCTAAAATGATCCAACATGAAAATAGGACGAGGTGAACTGATGCAATGTAAGCATTTAGCCTCCATTGTATATGTCAATTTCCCGAAAAACCTCCCACAAGTCAGTTTTACGTTTTAAATTTGATCAATAGGTTTCTCGGTTCTTAGTATTTTACCCGCTTTTTTTGCTGCGAAAGAATTATTTGTTGTAAAATAACAAAAATCAAAAGAATTCAATGAAAAAAAAAGTATTGGAGTAACAGCGAGTGCTCCTATCAGAAGCGTGTTGTGAAACAACAATAGGGTTATCCATTTTACGCTTAGGAAAGTAAAGCTAAAGAAAACACATAAAATATGCAGATAGAAACAAATTTTTTTATTCAATATAAAGATTGAACCTTGCCATTATACTTGAAATACAACATTATTCAAATGTCTTCCACGGGACCTCTTACAAGCCTCAATCCTTTTGAGGTAATTTTCAATGACTTTTCGGCACATTTCCGGCAATATGTATATCGGCCATAACTTCACGAATATTGGTTTTCAATTGTATGTATGATCTTGAGGCTTAAGTTCTTGAGTTAGTTGGATTTTGTACGGATGGCGATGCAAATCCAAATGCAAAATCCGCCACAATGAGCCGTAAGACAAGCCCAAATGTTGAGCACGTTGAGGAATCGACAAATTCGGGTCTTCCTCCACACTTTGAGCAACGACAGCGATATTTTCAGTAGAACGAATGTCGCGATGATGCACAGACCTCGCAATATCAATAACCGTTCCAGTATCTTCAAATTTTCTCACTGTGTTTTTGCTGTGTAGGTCGATTATGGCGACCGTAATCGGCTCGTAAAGCCCTAAATGTTGATACAGCAGAATCACCATTTTTATAATAAAATTTAATATTTCTAACGCATTCTTCGACTGTTAAACGATCCATATTTCTAAATGGCAAACTTTCAACTAAAAAGAACACGCTTTGAATGACATTTAATTCTGACAGATGTGAAATGGCAGGGTTATACTTTCCCAACCACGAAATGGATAATCCTGTAGTAAATCAAATAATATGTTCTGCATAACAAAACTTGACTAATATACTGATTCAATGAATTGAGTTCGAAAAACTAAATCCTGGTTATTATGCTGCCATTTTAGTTCAAGTGTTTTGACCCGGATGTTTAAAAAGTCATAATAACACATCAATATTAAAGACCATTACTAATATTTTTATCATAATTCCTATATATTGGTAGTGTCTAGGTCCGTTGCAAACGTATATCTCCTTAGTATCACATTTTAATGTTGTTGCGAGACCGTGGCTAAATCGAAAGCATGGTGAGACTGACTTTTATTTGACCCAGCTTTTGAGCAGGCATAGGTGTTTTCAATCTTAGCTGCACAAGATTGGTAATCACAGTCCTCCGATCGTTGGTATTCCCTAGGAGAGGAAGACAATGCCTGCCGAAATTTTTTTCAGTGTACAAATTGGAGTTGGCTACGAAGCGACTTCTACAGGGGGACAGGAGTGCTCACCCCGGATACTACAGTCGGGGTGATGTTCGAATCGGTTGACAAATGACACCAGATGGCACATTATGTTCGGGCAGTCATAAAAGATAAAAGGGACACACAGCAACCGGGGGCGTTGGAGCTGGGGATCGCTTGTCTGGCAATTCACTTTCTCTTTTCCCGTGCCGCTAGAAGAGGGATCCCCCAGCTTTAAGGCGTCTCACGGCGTAACAAAACGAGACCTGGCCCGAAGTACTGTATCAAATGGTTCCAGGCTGGGTTCTCGGGTTGACAGGGGAGATATTTCGTGGATAGTCCAGTCGGTTGCGAGCATGAGAGTTCCACACTCTGTGCGTAAATGACATTTCCCTCCCAACAACAAAAAATGTTGTAATTATTAAATATTCGATGGGCTTTTTTACATGCAGCGTGAAAAGGAAGCGCGAAACAGGTTATGCGGTAACTTGATGATTAAAAGTATCCCAGCATTTTCTAGTCTAAACCGGTGTAATACGCCCACTCAAATGCATGCTGTACATCTGTCAGTTAGGAGCATTTTTGGGCAGAGCATATGATTATTGAACATAAGACCACATTAGTTGGTTCTCTAGCAATGACGGCGCTGAGTGTAGTAGATACTTGCACAAAAGATGAAATTTTGCTACGTAGCTATTGTGCTTTTCTCTCTTTCATTATTTGAGTTTTCTCAATAACACGCAGATATGCAGGGCAAGTGGGTGCAATATACGATGCCCGGGCGAATATATATGGCAATATAAGGGATAGAACAGACAACGACGAGATAGTCGCATGACTATCGCAATTTATACCTGGTTTAATGGAAGCGCACACTTTGCGACATTTCAAGCATGTCGGTTGTCGCAAGGATGTGCGATTTTTCCTAAGACCAGCCGGAAGTTATAATGGTACCCGCGATGGCTCATAGCATTTACTGGCATGCATGAAAGTAATAGACCTTTTCTTTCGCCTTAGTAACAATAATGCCGCCGCTATTTGCCATATCTAAATTCCCGTTGATTGTTTTAAACAAAACGGAGCATGCGTATTCCTAGCAAAGATATTCCTTTTACACGCGCACACACATATGTACGATGTGTAGCGTACACAAGAATAGGCAGGTTGAACACTCCCCTACATAGGAAAATCCCCCTTAAACATCTTACAAATGATTATGAAACTTTCAAGAGGGCAACACTTTACACCTACTTACAAAATTTTATGTTTCTAGCTTACCGTGTTTGCGAGAAAAATTTCTGTGACACACGGACGGACAGATACGACGCGATTTTAGTAGGGTTTGTTGCAACAATGGAAGTCACCGCAGTTGCAGACATTAAGTGTTAGCAGAAGGGTGCGTAGCCCGGGGTGGCATACTGAGGCCGGCTAGTGCTCAGTCGTGTCGTGGGACCTCCGGGACACCCTCTGCTCGTGCTGAGCCACGTTACATATAAATACTAACACGGCGGGAAAAGGACGAGAACGGGAGAGGTCATTTTGAGAAATGAAAGATGACGGGTTTAAACTGACATGGCCGTTTTATTTAATCCAATAATTCCATTCACAACCAAAAACTTTGCAGGATAAAAAATGTCAAAAAACAAGTAAAAGGCCCTTTCAAGAGTTAAAAAAAAGAATATAAACGAAAATATAACACAATAAACTAATTCAATATAATATAAAAATTACAATAAAATAAGCTTCTGTAAAATAATAAAATTTGCGAAATTTTGAAACAAAATACGATTGATACTTAATTCTTTCCTTGCAGAACTCCGAGTGCCCGGTGAAGTACAAAAAAAGGAGTGTGGGGCCACCGAAAGACAGATTTTATAGTTAAGATAGCAAAAAAAAAAACTAAAACGCAACGGCGACTTTCAACTCTCTGATCCGTCCTACAAGCGTACTCGCAGAAAAATTCACTATAAGGCACCTTGTCCTCTCCACAAACCAACAAAATTAGTTTTTTTTGTTTTGTTTTTTCTGAATAACTAATCTCTGCACATATGTTTTTATTGTATCATTTAATAAGTTCGACACAAACTCGCTCTAACTTCATCTTCCCCAAGAAGTTCATTTCCCACCAAACGGCAATTACACGTCTAATTGCTATAAACATATTGTTTTATTCCACCATTCACCATGCACAAGTGAATCTTCAAGTCAAACCCCGTTAGCTAGTGAATCACACCATCCAAATTTTAACGTATGTTCTGCGTCACACCACACACTATCGCAAAAGAAAAGCAAAAGTCCTCCCCAAAGTCAACACTGTTATTTTCCGAATTCAAACTCTAAAAAATCACCTCAACACCAAAAATATAAAACTTCCTCTTCTTCACCAAGTCCAATATCGACACTGGTCGAATACCAACCCTCCAAAAATCACTTTTATCCCGCACCAACCAAATATGAACTCCACCAAAAACCGAAAAAAACTCCCTCTTCTTTGCAAAATCAAATACAGACTGCCCCTATCCCAACAACCTAATCCCGCATTTTCCCTTAAATCCAATGTGATTCCGTAATCTCTTTTTCATTTTCAATTACCGCTGTCGCCTTTGGGTAACGCAATCGAAGTTCATTACACTTCGATTCCGCTACCCACACATCTTTTTTCCCGTATTGACAAACACAATAGTATCCATTGATTTGCATATATGGCAATTTACATCATCCAAGAATCGCTTGATTGAATGCAAAGTGTCACATATACATTACCGAAACTATTGATTTTGCCGATACCCTAAAAAGAGTGCTTCCCTGCGCCCGGGGGAACTTGAACTCAGGGTTCCAGCAGACCCCCGGTCGAGAACTCGTGACGCAGCCAATGGTGCCAAGTACTATCGATCTCCCATTCATCTCATAAGCAACTTTAACGATGCATTTGGGTATGAGATTGAATTTCGTTAGTAGGGAAACGTGAATTAATTTTTGTTAATACTCGTATAAAGAATAAAATTTGTTAGTGGGAACTAGTGAATAGAATTAGTTAGTATGAAGGAAGGAATTAGATTTTGTTAGGGAAAAGGTATTGAATGAAGTTTTGTTAGTGGGAATTAATTAATGGAATGGTGTTAGTGGGAAAAAAATTGAAATTATTAGTAGTTAGCTGGAAATATGCGAAAAGGGTAGGATTGTGATGATGGGGAGGTAAAAATTATAGGGAAATTGGAAAAATTTTGATAAAATTAAATAAAGAACAGGGAAAAAGGTATGAATGCCCAAAGGAAGATGGAGATGTTACGGCGGCAATTTGAAGTTGCGAATGGGAGCAAGTTGGTACGCCGGAATTCGCAACAGGTTTTGTAAAATAATTTTAAAAAACCCTAGAAAAGGAAACCCACTCAAAATGTCCTGAAAAGGATGAAATAAATTCAGTTCAAATCAGTTTTCCCTATTTCTTTTGTGAAGATGCACATGTTGAGACAGATTAACTGATTTGGCACCGCTTCTATAATTTTTAAGGCATTATGTAGTCGGTTCCGTTGTATTACTTGCATTGAAATTAAGTTCAATTTATCGACTTCAATTTAACATATACAACTATTATTATAAATTCCAAAACATTTTACTCAATTGAAGTCTTTTTTTAAGAGTCAAGATCTTTATTAAGCGTTTTTTCTTCTTTTTTCAGTATTTAAAATTCATGAATAACTTAGCCTTATAGTATTCATATAAGTTGTTCTTAGGGCCTTAGGGCTTTTAATGGAGTTCAATAATCATTTACTTTCATTTACAGTATTAATCTTGTCATTAAAAACAAAACATAAAATCGTTGGCACCTGCATTAATTGTTCAATTAGTAAGTTTTGGAAAATCAAAGTTCTAAAATTGAATTTCTGAAAAGATATACATTATTTTTGCTTAAGAATGTCTTAAAATTACTCGTTCGCTGCATCCGTTGAACGATTAGCCGTCGCTGCCTTGACTACTTCGACCGTAAGCTCCGCTGCTCTCCTAAACATAGATGCCATTAGCTTCTTGGCATATGTCTTGATTGGGTCCATCGCTTCCTCCCGATAAAGCGCTTGCTTGCACCCGGACCGTCCATTTTCCTGTTCGTATCATCATCATCTACGGCGCGACAGCTCAAACCGGGCCTTTGCCTTCAGGTTTAATCTCCTTCAACCAAAACTACGAAGTGGTACAGGTACATTTGACACAGGCAATACGCAGCTTGATTGAAGCGCTCAGGCAACACAAAATTTTTTGGCAATCGTAATTTGTCAGCTTATTGTCGTTGTCCTGTTTCAATTTTTCGTAGAAGACGTCTGCCCTCTTATTGTGTGCCGCCAGCTCAACCCTTAGATTTGTCTTCTTTTCGCTCGTCGCAGCTTCTATTCTTGACTCCAGACTGGCACATGTTCAGCAGGTGTCGGTACTGGGCAAGCCGATACCAATGTTAAGGGTATTACAAAAAATTCTTCTGTAAAACTCGTAGGCATCCGAGTTTTCTTTGTTAAACATCTCATGCATCTTCGCAATCGAAAGATCCGAGCTGAGATACTGTTGGTTACAGTCTCTGGCTTTTATGTAGTGACGTCAATTGGAAAAAATTTGCTAATGTGATCTTTAACTTTTTCTTTTCTCTCAGAAAATACTGCTGTTATGCGATCTCCTCCTCGTTTTTCCTGTGGATTTTTTGGAGATTGCAAATTCTTCAAGCATAATCTTTGCAGCCTTGTTATATTCTTATTTTTTATAGCCCATTATTAGAGCCATAGAGCCTTATTGCTTCACTCCAACGCACTTACCTTTATCCATTCCCCACTCGTTTCGTTGTTATCATACTTTTATACTTAAATTTTATCTGTTCTATATTTGCAATTTATACATTTCAACTTAATAACTATCGGACTTCTGCTGTCATCCTGCCTCGTTGGTCGGGGGCCGCCTGCCCAGTGTGTCGTGGTTGGGACGCCTTGCCCTTCCCGGTCTGCCGTTGAATTTGCTTGCGACGCCGGTACTCCTGCTGTAGTTCGCTGACCAGGCGCCGGAACTTGTCGCGCTCCGCTGGCAAGTGCGTTGTCGTAACTGCACCCGCCAGCCTTCACGCAATGCCAGTGGTTTGCACTCTACCACCTGGATATCGAGCGGCTTCTTCTGCCGGGCCCGGTATTCAGCGATGCTGACTGGTTTTGGGCTGGCTTGGGGGCCCGCTGCAATGGCCTCTGCCAAACTTGGTCCTGGCGGCATCTAGGCCTCTAGGCAAATAGCAAACCAGAGCACCTAGATATGAGGAGACGGGTCTAGGCACTTAAGCCAACTAGACCAAAACCAGGCGCAAGGCCAACTGGTTTTCAACCAATCTGTTAGGCAAAGCCAAAGTCTAGGCGCAAGGCCAACTAGCCAAAACCAGGCACAAGGCCAACTGGTTTTCCAAATAGATGAGTAGTTGAAGCCAACCACTCGAAGCAACTAATGATAGTCGCTTCAATTTTCCTAGCCTGCATCGCTGATTATTACGTTATTTTTGCCTTCTAAGCAAATTTATCTTTCCCTAAATCGCGGGAAAGAATAAATTTGTACCTCATTACCGTTGCCGTTGTCTTGGATATCATTACGATCAAGTTTCAAAATAAGGTTGTTGTATTCAACTGTTCCATTTTCTATGAAAACTAGGTTGTTGCATTAACTGTTCCATTTTCTATAAAAACTAGTTTGTTGTTTCTACTGTTCTATTTTCTGTTACATTCGAAACGTTATGTTGTGGTGGATCAATAATGTTCTCTAATCGTTAGCCAAATTCCTATCGTAACAGCCTATCTCTTCTGATTTGCAAAATAGACAAAAACGTTTGACAGCTGACAGGTATATTTACAGTGGCACCTTCTTTTTTTCCGAAGTAGAAACTCCGTGCTGAATTTCTTTATGCTGCCATCGTTACTTCGTTTCAGCGTGGAAACTTAGACGTACGGTAAAATGAAATTGTTCTGATCTTTTAACGTTTTATATTTGTACCACGCTTGGTTTGTTCTTCGAACATCTTGAAAATCAAGCTGCATACAAGAAAAGCTCTTTCCATTGTGTGATCACGTCAGCGTTTTAGGAAACTATTCAAAGCAGAATCTACGACAAACACACAATCGAATTTTTATAGGTTAGGTTAGTATGCCCGTACATAACATTTAGTTTTTCAAACTTATGTTAAAAATTGTGTATCTCTTTTAAAATGCGCTCTTCTTAACTTTCTGCTTTTGTGGCATATTCTTTCCAAGATTCCGTTCTATGTTGCTTTTTACGCAGCTTGCTAGTCTCTGTACAACCTCTTTTCGAATTCAAATTTACTTGAGGTTAATTAACCGGTGCAAGTTCATCCTTTTGTGAATGATCACCAATAGATGGAACTTCCACACTGTTTGAAGAGCTTTTGCTGTGACTCATTCTTTTAAACATTATTATTTTAAAAACCAACACCACAGTTCACGCCTGGGTTATTGGCTTCGCAAGCACTATGCCAACTGTCATCATTTTTAAAACTTAGCCAACGAAAAAGTAGTAAGAAAGAAACAGCCATTAAAATCTCGCAACTTCAACCTTCTGAAATTTTAACAGGTTTTGTTAGTGTACCGCACGGGTTGACTATAATGCATATGAAAATAATCGCGTTTTGCTCGTGGACTGATTGTAACAGACTTTAAAAGAGCCGCCATTACTATTATAATAGGTTTTGTTAGTGGACGTGACTTTTTCGCCAATTTTTAAAGCTTTTCTAGCAGGTTTTGCAATTTGGTAGCTTCAGATCTGTGTAGACGACTCTCAAATCTTTCAAACGGTGTATGCAACTCAGTTTATTTGAAAATGTCGTTTAACAGGTTTTGAATGTGGACGACTCAATTTGACGACGCGGTCAATGAACCGAGCCAGTTAGAGGTGCTTGCTGTAGGAACCGAAGGCCCAAAAGGGGCTGTAGTGCTACGAAGAAGAAGAAAAAAATGCTGGAAATTCCGACCAATATATTATAGATTGCACCTGTATTCAATTTCATTCTCTGCTATCCACGATTTCAAAAATACGAGTACACCTCTTGGATTATTGTTCGCGTTCAGTCATGATGTATACCAAGCGTTAAAATCGCCGGCAAGAATATAATAACTGTGCGGCTATGTCGTTTGATTATTTGAAACTGAAAATCGAGCTTTTCTTTGAACTCGAGAACATCTCTTCCCATTTAACAGGGCGAGATAATAAAGATTTTATTATCTATCAAAATGTTCAAAACGATATCTTCTAACTAATATGCCGGTCCCATCTTCTGCATCATCGTTTACCCGGTTGTTTCTCACGAATTCAAAATCTTTGAAAGTCATTAAGTGCCATTAGTTTAGATGGGTTTCAACGAGAAACCTGCTGTCAGACTTTTGGTTACCAATAAATTCTGGGAGATAAATCTGTCGAGGTAGAGTGACAATGGAGTCGACGTTGATAGATACAATAAAGTTCATCCATGGGAATGTGAATATATGGCAAATTATTTTGAAACATTTGAAAGGTCTAAACGTTAAAAAATAAAGTTAATTTTCATTTTTGAAAAGCCCTCGGGCTTTGTTTTTTTGTATCTGCAGACGCCTTTTGACTCCTGTGAGGCCCGATGGCTTTTTAAAGAAAAAGAGAATCGGCCTGCGGATATCAAGTAAGCAAATTAAT
This sequence comes from Odontomyia ornata, assembly GCA_963969285.1. NCBI lineage: Eukaryota > Metazoa > Arthropoda > Insecta > Diptera > Stratiomyidae > Odontomyia > Odontomyia ornata. The sequence goes on along the minus strand of OZ017741.1, from coordinate 147,677,613 downwards.
TTTTGAATCTTGTTTGTTGATTCTTTCCGATAAGAAATTGAGTTGTTGGTAGCTTTCAAGCTGTAGCTTATGATTGCCACTTACATTATTTACAGTATTATCTGCTGATCCTCCAGGGGCCAGTGCAAAATATATCCTGGGATTGACGGGACTAAAAGGTATCACAACGCAGTGTACTTGTATTTGTTTCGGCATGAATTGAATTTTTGCATCCTGATATGGGAGGCATTCTCAATCTGATGCTGTATAATCTTTCTTTTGTCTCCATCTTCGTCAATTTGCACACACCGGGGGCGTATATGTCCTTAAAATTGACGCATCTGCAATGCGTGGTACAGTTGAAAGCCAAATGGCCAAATTGTTGGTACCGATAACACTCGTTCACTTCATTTTCTTTAAAATTCAAGTACCTTATCTTGTGAAGGGCACTTAGTTTATTATTTAAACCAAATCCAACAATAACATTTTGCCTTCAATTGCTGATCTCCTTGTCGCGAAATTTTCGATAGCAATAAATTTGACAGCTGGTGCTGCTTCCTGTAACATTTCAAGAAAGTCAATAGTACTCTCTCCATAGTCAAATCCCTGCAACAGAGAGGCCTCCTGTTTTTCTTCCTATGTAAAATGCGAAGCGGTGACTCTATTTAAAGCAACCCGTGCTTATTGATGTCAACTAGTGGTTTGGTCCTAATTGCTTGTTTTTCAAAATTTACGTGTTCGGTTTGAAAAATTTAGTTAATTGTTCAGCGATACATTTTCTTTTATATCTTGTTGGCTCTAACAATCAGCAGAACCACTGGATAGCGTTGTCCTCATATTTTTTTCTGAACATAAATAACAAAATTATAATGTCTAGCTTCTAATTTAGTTTGGTCAAATAAGGTATCTGTATGTTTGTTGTTCAAATCTTCGCAAACCATTGCATCAATCATCACCTCAAAGACAATGTAGTGGCTTACACAGTCGCTAGAACCTCCTGCGCTTAGTATTTGATTGGTGTCCTGAACAGGTTTCTCCACTTCTTTGATGTTTGATGTTGCATCATTCATATCAGTTTTATTCTCTAGCCTAGAAATTTCCGTTTTTTTCGTATCATTGACGATCTTTTTCAGCATTTTCTCTACTGGAAGATCCCCAATCTTTAGCCTTTCATTTGCTTTTATTAGTATTTCCAAATCTTCATCGCTTATCACTATTTAGAGTTTTATTTTTTTCGCTAGTTGTAGCTTCTTTTTCCATTTAGCTGTTGAGGGATTTTCAACTTAAAATGGTAAATGATGCTTGCACCAACGGCAAGAAACCGTCCGGCTCCACCATGCTGTTTGTCCTGCAGTGCTCTTGGACCTCTTCACTTTGCGGTTTTGTATTCAGGCTGATGATGATATTCGCCGATGAATTTATGTAATTTCAATGCTGTAGTAACAGGCAGTAAACTTTTGCCAAAAAAATTGATGATTCCAATTGAACGTGCCAGAGCAATAACCGGACAACTCCACTTTTTCCAAAAATGACTTTTTGTCATCGAAAATTAGAAAACGCTTTCCTGCGATTTTTCTGTGGAAAAGTCTTCTACTAAATCTTAACTGGTAAAAGTAGATAGTACTTTCATTTTGAATTTCACAAAGAATTAAATGGATCATTTCGAAATCCAGGCGTTTTGAGTACATCAAAGATTGACAGATTGTGAAATTTTCTCTGTCTGTGAGTCATAGTGATCCTTAAACCGACTTCGATATTCAAAAAAAAATAAACTAGCCAATTAACTCAAAAAAGTACGAGGACATCATGACGCTAGCAAAAAAATACGTTCCACCATCAGATATGGACTTTTATAACACTTTGTCCAAACAAAGGAGTACACAAGAAATGGCTGATTCCGTTTGTGACGACGATTAGTCAATTTAATACTACCTTTACAACAAAAACTCAACTCCCATTGCAAGAACCAGACAAATCTAAATTTTCAATAAACGAAGATGTTATTTTTATAATAATAATAGAACAGGTGTGTAATCACATGTTCTAATAAAATAAATATAGCAAATTTGGGAAAAATTCTGTTTCATTTTATGGAAAGTTTTTTTTTGCGTTTTCCCAATAATTTTGTGAAGCAGACTTATCCAATTATTTCGTTCGCACCTTCAATTGAGGTTCATAAAATATTTTAACTTTTTAATTATTGACAGGGGCTATTAAGACCAAGAATGTACGAAACAAATGCTAAACGAAGAGTTTTCAATCTTCTATCCTGATGCAAAAATGACGGTTTCTTTGTACGATAAGATCATAAAATGCTATTTTTGGCTATTTCTGCTATATTTTAGTCTTAATTTCTACATAAGCCGTATTATCATCAAAAACTCATATATTATACAACAGTTAGTTGCGTCTAATGAGCAACCACAATAACTGAAATACATAAGCAGACCGATTGGTGGTGAAAAAAATCCTTACCAGAGCCGAAAAAAGCTTCCCGCAGGGGAAATGCCGGTGAATTGGAATATTCTTGAAGACTAGCATTCTTTGGGAAGCTCTGCCCCTACGAACCCGAGGATAGGGGGGCACCACGAGCTTCCCTCGTGCGATGACGGGCAACGACCCTGACTGAATCTGGATTACACTTTGAAAAACGAACTGGAATTGATGCTTTGTGCTGGCGGCTATGATGATTTGGAACTGGTTACTTTGCACGGAGCGCTGAGGTGACACTCGTGCGCCAATGGCTCCAATTCAACCATCATATAGTCTCCGTTCCGGTAAAACCTTGGCAGGCCTCGGAGTACGTTTGAAGTTCGCGCCATTGGGTCGGTGGTGTAGGTCCGGTTGAGACAGACTCCCAATTAGCGCCGGTTTGATTCTGAGCACATGTCTCCATAAAGACTTGTGCCAACTCTCGCATGTTCTCCCTACCTCGCAAAGATTACCATGCAGCTAAAAAGGCGACTACATACACCAACAGAGATATCAGCTCCGAGGTGGGCCCAATGAAACTGGAGCAAATAAAACCCCTAAAAAAACATTCTTGTCCAGACTGAAATCACTGCGGCGTTTGAATGCAGTAAAAAAATGATACAAATGACAGAGCATCCTAAAAAGGAAGAGCGGGAAACTATGCAGGACGCGACAGATAGAAAAAGAACATCGAGAATTCCATGGTTACTGCTACGATCGCTACCAAAGCCACCGGAGGAAGGGCCTTAAATCCCAAAATAATCTCGAACCATCCTGAAGTGTACAAAGAGATTACAGCAAGAAAAGAAAGGAGTAACCAGATAAATAATACGCGGTTCTGTGATTTTTTAAATGTGGCGGAAGTACTATACTCGGAAATGGGGGCCAACAACCTCCCCCAAGAAAGGTGGTCGCAAAGTACAATTGCTGCCCAGTGATATGAAGAAGAAGGGCTGATCCGGAAAGCAAGAGAAGTATTTGAAAAGAATAAAATCTTTATGCGACTAGCTAAAAATCAGCAAAGGAGTAAAAATTGGGCTCATTGAACTAGAAGAGTTTCTATCGCATAAGGCATTATCGGAGGAGCTGGTTACAGGCCGAAGAAGAGCAAAAAGATCTCGAAGGAGATCGGGATAAAAGAAGGAAGGACGAGCCACTTGATGGGAACACCAGATCAGAGGTTCCAGATAGTATACAAAAGAAGCGAAGAAAGTTGCAAAGAAACTCCTTCAAAAAGGAAATAAGATTTGCGTGAATACCTACCAAGAAAACGACCTGATGCAAAACAGGAGATAAAAAGCCTCAATGAAGACTCCAGCAGTAGCTGCTCTGCTTGCATAACCCCAAGATGGCCGATCCTACGCAGAAATCCTGCGGGATATAAGGGGAATGTAAGGTGCGAAGATATCAGCACTGCAATTAAAGCAGTGCGACCAACGCAGTCGGGCCATATACTGGTCGACTTCGGAGCAGAGGCCGATAGTGAAAAGACATTCTGCAACGCGGTAAAGAAAGCCCTCGGCAAAAATGCAACTATGGCTTCGCTGAAGTCAATGGTAACGACTGAAATAAGAGACATTGATTGTGTCACGGACCTGGCCGAAGAAGAAACGACCATCAAAAGGGAGCTCCCTAGCGTGAGCAGGATCAAAACGAGGCTGACATCAGAAAACCATAGGGTACAACATATGGCCATCATTGACGACCGAAAAATATGCCGAACATTTTTTGAATACGGGTAAATTAAGAATAGTGTGGATTGTATGCAAGATACGGCGAAAAGCAGCGGATCTTCAATGTTTCAAATGTCTTGGCTATGGTCACACCTCACAAGTAATGACCCGATAGGAGTCCCTTATGTTAAAAATGTGGTGAAGTGGGACACAAAAGAAAAGAGTGTACTTATAAAGCACACTGTATTCTTTGCAAGGACGCCGATCCAAGACCGAATCTTGGGATCTGAGAAATGTCTAGTTTTACAGGAAGCCCTAGCAATGGTAAAATCGGAACTTTGATTACCAACAACCTGCAGCTAAGCCCACACCGCAGTTCAACCGCCCAAAACCTGCTTGAGCAATTTTCGAGAGGCACGAAAGCCAGTTTTTTGCTACATTGAGCAACACCATGATAAAAGCCCGCCATCATGGTATCCTGATGAAACTAGTACTGCCGCCATCTGGGTTCGAAAAATGTTTTTCAGGCAGAGAGTTGTACAAGGAGGGTTGGCTTCGTGTGAGTTCAGTGCCCAGGCAACACCTTTTTTAGTACGTACATAATGAATATCATCTTCCCAAGCCAAGCTTAATGCTTTGGAAGGTGCTGTCTTGAACGCAAACGATACGTGCTCGTTGGGGGAATCCTAGAAATGGTGGCCAGGATGACGCTCGTCGTATTAAACACCGGAAACATGCCAATTGCCTACCGTATTGGCTGCAAAGGAACCATGCTGGGCGTGACATTTGCCTCGAAGTCCTTTGGACGGGGGATACAAAATTGAAGAGTATAGGAGGACTATTAAGCCAGTGATCATCAGTGCATTCTGCTTGAGATCAGTGGTATTGTCTCCCGACGTCCGTGCTCTCATATTCTACAATCGGGTGGAATGTCGGAAGAATGGAAGCTGAGAGGTTCGTCTAAGCGTTCGCAGCAGGTACTCCACTGCAGGATGATTCGCAGGGGATTGAAGACCTGGCAGTTCAAGACGTGGTGAACTCAACTATGAGCATAATCACGATGGGAAACCTCAACACAGCAAGCCCCCAGTGTACTGGTGGTAGAGTGAAATTGCTGAAAAGTGAAGGGGATGTCACAAGCTTCGGCGTGAGGCTCAATGGGTACGGACCCGTGACGAGACATGCAACTGGTTAGTAGCATATTAGTCAACTAGGAAATGCTTCGCAAATTGATCAACATTGGCAAGGTTCGCTGCTGGCAAGATTTAGTGGACAATGTGAACAAGGATCCGTGGGGTTTTGGCTACAAGCTAGTTGTGCGGAAGCCTTGTGTCCTACGGACACCTTGCATACATGAAGCGGAAAAGATGGACGAGATGGGCGGGTCTGTATTGTCGCTTTCCATGGTGAAACAGCAGTCGAGTGTGCACTCTTCCAACAGCCAGAACTGGAAGGGGCAGTCCTTTCACTGAATGCGAGGAAGGCTCCAGGTCCAGATGGTGTTCCAGCTGAGGTGTGGGGCTTTGTCTATCACAATTTTCCTGAATCTCTGCTCAGCACACTGCACTACCTACGGGATGGGGTTTTCCCGATACGATGGAAGGTGACGTGGCTCGTGCTGATAAGCAAGAGAGGAGAAATCCGAAGTGGTCATCTTAACAATTATGAGAATCCCTAGAGTAAGGTTGATCAGGATTAGCGGCGAAGTACCTCGAGCTGCTGATCGACTCGGAGATGAGTTTCTCTGAGCAAATCAGGAAACGACTGAGAAGGCTGGTTCGGAAGCATCATCTCTAAGTCTTATGGCCAACGTTGGGGGGCCCTGCCCATCAAGAAGACGCCTCTTGAGTACTGTAGAGTCAGTGCCACTGTATGGAATGGGAATATGGGGTGACCCTCTCAGTAGGAAGGTTTACCGAAAACGCATGGTACAGGTACGGAAAAGAAGAGCACTGAGGATTGCTACTTCATATCTGCCAGTCTCCGATTGGGTGATGAGGGTTATTGCAGGCGTGATACCTGTTGCCCTCCTTTCTAGAGAGCGCCACGCTTCTTACCTGCGTCAAAATGAGGACGCAAGGGAGACACTAACTCAACGATTGGCAGCAGTCTTAGCCAAATGGCACGAAGGGAAGTCGGACTGTGCGCCTCATCCCGGCTTTGAGACCGTGGCGGAATCGAAGGCATGGTGATACTGACTTCTCTCTGACACTGCTTATGAGCGGGAATGTGTGTTTTCAGTCTAACTTTGTAAGTCCCCCAATTCTTGGTTTTGCCCAGGAGAAGAAGACGATGCCTGCCACGCATTTTTTGCGTGCATAAGATGGGACAGGCTGTAACGGAACCTCTACAGGGAGACGGGAGATCTCTCCCCGGTTATTTTAGTCACGGTGATGATGAAATCGGCTGACAAATGGAACCAGGTGGAACATTTTGTTTGGACAGTCCTAAACGATAAATGGGGCTTACAGCAGCCGGAGGCATTGGGGCTGAGGGATCGCTTGTTTGGCAATTCCTCCTCTCCTCTCTCCTCCCGCTAGAAGAGGGTTCGGCGCTTCACGGCGTAACAAAATGAGCACTCTGTGCATTAATGACATTCACCTCCTTGCCACAAAAAAGTCGAAAAAATTGAACTGTTCTTAGCGGATTTCGTCCGTTACCGCTACTCGATTTAAATATCCTTCAAATTTAATGACAAGCAAGATTAACCATTTGCGAAAAACAGAATCCTGTGCCAATCCTTGGCGAAAGGTTATGCGAAAACATACAATAAAATACGAATAAAAAAGCTCAAATATGAAACTGTTAATCTTCTTGCTTATGTATGTAAGTCGGTTACAATGCAACAGAAAAACTGTACCATTTGGAGAGGTTGATGGAACTAGTAAGTATAATTGACAATTTATTTGATGTTACAAGAAGGAACTTGAGTTGAAGATACAAGCTAATAAATGAAGTGAACAGGCCTATCTAGTAGCTTATGATACTTTCATTGATTATTTCTTTTTAAGCTCCTAAGCGAGACCCTTTGTGCTGAAATAAAGACACAAAATTATAAACTCATTCAAATCAACTTACGTATTTGCATCACATTGCCGTAACTTTCAAATAGATATCAAAGATCGATTTATCGCCCTTTGCTGTTTGAAAATGGAATTGAACTTTATAGAATCCCATTTTGAAAATCGGAGCCATCTTAGTTGGATCCCATTGGAAATTTCTAATTTTGTAAACGCGCTAGAATTAGCGAAAATCACTATTTTCCAAAGATCTTTCTTATGAGACAGTCGCTGAAATTACCTTTGGCAGAGGACAAAAGTACTCATTGCCCACTTGCGGGAAATCTGATGCACTTGGTAAGTCGCCGAGATACTTTTTATACTCATTATTCAAAAACTGACATGCCGTTCCTGGATCGACGTGGTGAGGTAGAAGTTGGTATCTGTCCTTGCCATTTGAACTATAGTAACCTTTTATTGAAAACTGTCGTATGTTCAGACATTGTCAGATGATATTCCCAGAATCGATCAAATCTTACCTTGGAATCGTTGCCTAGATCTTGCAGTAATTCTAGTTGACCAATGAACGCGTAGGCCCCTTGTTTGACTCTCGTTATGCGAACGTTCGATGCATCCCATATATTATCCGGCTTCACTGTAGGCTCAAACCGCAGCAGTTCATACTCTAAGCTCTACAAATAGAAACGTTTAAAAACAGAACACAATATTCAGAGAAAATTTTGATTGGTTTTTTTAAAGTTCCACATTCTGAAGTCCATGTGGATTTAAGTGCTTACGAATATTGTGGACAAAAATGCAAACAGCCCAACAGAAATCCAGCAGGTAGCTATGAAGCAACGTGACATGACTGAGCGACATTAAACATGTAATGGATTGGAATGGCTTAAATACATTCCGCATATCATATAGATCTGACACAGTAAATCGGTTCCTATAATGACTTACATGGAAGAACATTTGATGAAATAGAGTCGATAAGGAAGCACGGAAAGAATAAAGAGCGAGTTGATGCTTGTGAAATTCCAATTTTGCGTGCGAAATGCCGCATAGTGAAAAACATGAACTCCTGGAAATTCACTTGTTCTTTCCATCTGATTATCATATTGGACAATGTACAAATATTTATTGACATAATGGAGATAATGCATTACAGATAGCAATTTGAAATTGCACCACACAATTCTTTCCAAGAAGACGCGCTGAAGGTGGGAATCACATCTGCGAGATTAGTTGCGTTTTTCTTTTTCAATAAACTTTCAGAACTTACATCAGATTCAGTGAGTAGAAGTTAATCCGGTAGATTTTGCAATTCAGCAGTTCCTTCGCCATGCGAGTAATGTGATGAATGCTACTTTGAAGAAAAATCTTAAAGGGACGGCAGTTATGAAATATAAGCTAATAAATAAGTGTTTGGAATGTTGAGTCAATAATTATTTGTTCAACAAGCCTTCAAAATTTAAGTGTATTGTGAAGAAGAATAAAAAAAAAAAATTCAAAACACCATAAAAAGGACAAAAAAATTCTGTGGATACGATGATAAATCAGTTCTTTCCGTGAACCATGCATAGTTGCAAAAATACACTATTTTTACGGCAATGCATCACCAATTTTATGAAATTTATTTCATTTTTTTCGGGGCATTTTTAAGCTGGTTTTCTTTTTTTTTTATATGTTCTTTTTATTTTATGCTTTCTAGAGGCTACTTTTCCTGTAGTCCTGTTTCTTCAGCAGATAATGATACAAGACCAGTTAAAATATATGTAGAATAGTTGACTATCCTTTGCTATTACAACATAAGCTCCGTGAGCTTAGACTTGACCCTACGAGTCCTCGATGCCAAGTGACAAGTCTTCTTCTGACGTGATCGGTGTTGCTATCCCAACATCTCCCCCCGTTGAGATGGATTATACGGTCCCATGTACAAGTCGCGTCATGTCATAATCCTTATAGCGTTGTGGTAGTACTCCTGCATTGGTTCATTCAGCTCGACATGGTTGCGGATCTTCAGCACATTTGTCTCCCAGCACCGCTGCTTGGTCCACTGGTTGTTTGCTGGCAGGCTCACCACTTCTCTAAAGGTTTGTGGCACAGGAATATCAAGACCATCAAGTAGAATGTTTCTTCCGTTATCGAAGAAAGTAAACCGCTTTTTGATTTGGTTTGCATAGATGTTGACTTCGCGATCGTCCGACAGACCCTCTGTAAGCGCCAAGTAAGTGACTGCATCGCGCCTGTTCACAATAGTAGCTGATGACATCGAATTCTCTGCATTTGGCTCCGTGGTGCTGATTTAATTGCTGCTCCATATTTCTGTTACGCTTGCAAGAACGGTCACGCTCTGGTTTCAGTAAATCCAACTTAGTCATCATAGTACGACCGATCATGACTTGGAAGGGTGACTTCATTCCCAGGGCTGCCGATGGTGTGTAACGATAGCATAACAAGAACTTGCGCAAAATCTGATCAGCATTCCTTTCTCAACTTGACCGTTTCAAAAAGGGCCGTTCTGATGTGAGCGATACCGATTTCTCTGCAGAAACTCTCAAACTCCTCTGAAACAAGCTGCAGACCGTTGTCAGAAACCAGTGTATCGCAACGTCCTTGCCGCGAAAAAGCTTTCTCCAATTGTTCGACTGTCTTTGATGTCGTTGTGGATTGCATTTTGTATACCTCTGGCCATTTGCTGTACGCATCAATAAAAATTAAATGCCAAAATTCATTTATAGGTCCCGAAAAATCGATATAGATACGAGACCATGGTGCGTCCGGTATGGGCCATGATTGAAGCGAACACTTGGTCCGCCATCATTGTTGGGTATCTACTGGTTTCTTGTTTGAGAGCTTCAAATGTTATGGGCAGCATTCATGCTGTATCGATCGCAAAGCAAGCTATAGAGCAATTCTCCATTCAACCGACAACAACATCTTCGTTTGACTTCTCTCGTTCTGCTATCAGCTGCGAGTTGAAGTCTGCATATGCGAAAATTCCCATATTAATAGACTTGATTTGGAGATTGTAAGCCGGCATCATTAGTGCGTATCTTTGTTGACGGCTGGCTGTGTAGCCAGGTATACCTTTCTTTGCCCTGAAAATCACCAAGAACGGCTGATGACCGGTCTGAAGCTCGAACTTATGACCGGTGTGAAGTCGGACTTGCAACCGTAGATATAACGATGAAACTTAAGTAATGCAAATGTCAACGCCAAGGCTTCTCGATGAACTTGTGGGTAGTTCTTCTCGGCGCTTGTGAATTTTCGCGCCGCATGCACTATTGTTCGCTTAGTCTTATCCGGCATCTCATGCATAAGAACCGCAACCATACCGTAACTCGATGCGTCTGCAGCCACGATAATTTTCTTCTTTGGGTCAAAGTGGGTTAATACAAGATCCGAGGAAAGTCTATTCTTGAGCTTCTCAAATATCTCTTGACAACCTTATGCAGCAACTTGTCCAGTGGTCCGCGAACCTCTCTCAGCTGTTGAATGAATTTACCGTACCATGTAATGGCCCCAAGGAAAGCTTGCAATCGTCCAACTTCTTTTGGAGCCGGCATTTTGTTTAGAACTTCGACCTTCTCTGGACTCGGTCCCAAAACCGTTTTCGTCGTTTGCGTTCCCTAGGAATTCCAATTCTTTTGACCAAATGAGCCCTTCTCGAGCTTGAGGTGAAACTCGTATTTTTGGAGACGTCTGGATATTTCAAATAGATTTTTACGATGGTGGGCCTCACTAGCCGTTCCCACGATAAAGACGTCAATGAAAGGGTATGCACCTGTTGCTCCTCTCATCATTGTGTCGACAAGTTGCTGGAAAATGCCTGGAGCGGTTTTAATGCCAGATTGAAAGCGATTTACTTGAAAGAGGCCACAGCGTATGCTGATCGTCATCATTTGCTTTGCTTCATGGTCGGGTTCCACCTGCAGCAACGTATCCGAAAGGTCTATCTTACTGAACATCCGATATTGGGGTAGTTTCAAGAAAAAAAAATCGGGTGTTGGCAGTGGGTGCTGGTTCAATTCAAGTGTGTCATTCAAACCCGTCGAATAACCGGCGCAAATTCTTACCCTGCCATCTCTCTTTTTAACGGCAACGATTTGTACTGCATACTCTGAGTAATCGACAGAGTTAATCACCCTCAACAGTTGCAACCGCTTAAGTTCGTCGGCTATCGGCGCTGCAGAGGCAAATGGAACTGGCCGCTTATTTCGAACAAGTGGTTTGGCACCTTCCTTTAGCGTAAGTGATGTCTTCATTTTATATCATCGTACTAATGCATTGTTGAAAAGAGACAAAAATTCCACTTCCACCTCCTCGTATAGTGACGGTGCCTTTACTTGCCCAATTGTGCTGCAAAGTTTATCAATAGGCACGTTGCATAAGTCAAGCGCTTCCATCCAGTCGTTTCCAAGCACATTCAAATTAAAGGACAGTCTCTATAAAAATGAATATCGCCACACTTGCGGCACGGAAATCTTACTTTTACAGCGTTGGTGTACTGCATTCTTCTTGGCTCTTCTTCTGGTTGTAGCTTGTTTCCGTTCTCCTTCAGTTTCCCATGAACTGATCTCACTCTCAGATACACTTTACGGGCACAAAACCATGGACTTTTCAGCTTTGAAGTCACTCAGCCGGTTTGCATGGTTGACACTTTCGTGAAGTTTAAGGCTGGTACTACCATTTGATTCTACGCCGGCACATTCTCCCGCCAACTCCTGCTGCAATAATTTCTCCAAGGATAATGAGTCTTGTGTTTTATTTAATCCCTGCATGAATATAAGAATCTTGAAGTTGTCAGGACTGCATTTTGCGACGTTGAATTACGTTGACTTGCGTAGCATATTTTGAAAAACTTTCATTTACATCTTTCTCAGTCTTCAGACATTTGTATCTAAGCGAAAATTGTGACTCCTGACAACCCAAAACTCGCTGAATCTCCTTGACAGTGTCATTGAAGGGGATCGTTGCCTTCGTCTGTGGAAGAATAGTGTTTGCAACCCTCTAGAAATCTGATAATGATAATTTCTCTGTAAGTAGGTCAACTCTTTCTGATTTTGCCGTCACAAAAATGGACACATAACGCGCATACCACAACTCAAACGTCAGGTCGTCTTCTGCAGTGAACGAAAATTTCTCCATCCGATCCGCCAAATTGTTGTGCAATTACGTTCCCGGTGGGGCTGCCAATGACTGATGCTAAGTCACCGCTGGGGCTGCTGATTTCTGATGCTGAGTCAATTGTTGGATCAACAACGCGATTGTAGTATCCGTCTTGCTTTGCTGCTCAGCCATTTGTTGGGCAAATTTGTTTTGCTGCTCAACCATTTGTTTCGCTGAGCATCCGACTTGCTTTGCTGCTCAGCCATTGCTGTAATTAACGCCTCAACTTCATCGGCGTCCATATCGATTCCTTTCAGCAAGAGGCGCACATAAAAGTTGCAATTCACTTTCTAGGTTATGGTGTTTGCCTTTAATTCATTGGTGAATTCGGATCTCGTTGCCATTGTTGTATTCCTGTTTCTTCATCAGATAATGATACAAGACTAGTTAAAATATATGTAGAATAGTTTATTATCCTTTGCAATTATAACATAAGCTCCGTGAGCTTAGACTTGACTCTACGACTCTTCGATGACAAGTGACAAGTCTTCTTCAGTTCACACAAGATGTGATTTGTTTGTTTGATGTTCGTCAAGATGGTTATTCAGGTTACTTTTGAGCGCTCAAGTTTTGCATGAGTCTTTCAGATCATTACTGCGATGCCAAATATCTGCAATCGTATAATAAACATATTGCCGCGTGTTATGGTTCGCGACCAATAATTTTAAATGTTCCGGGAAAGTGAAAACGCAATGTCTTTTAAGTTAAATTGAAAAGAGTTTATTCAAAAGAATGCACAATTATTAATTTCACTATTAAAAGTCTAACTTCCACCTGTCAATAAATTTCTATCGCAATTGTCTTCTAAAATCACTTCACAATCACTCAATCAATATCGCCTTTACCTCGCGTTCCACTCTATCGCAGTTTTTAATATCGCGGTTGTAATGAATGATCCCCCCATTCATTCAGCTCGCTCTTATATAGGGTCTCAAGTTATCCAATCCATTTCTCGTACATTGCCGAACTAGCGGGAATATTCGAGCAGCGTAATGAATGGAGCAGTGACTCACTTTCAGATGTTGATGCTTGGTGGGTTTTCGAGTACGTTCGTTTTGTTGATCATGATTAATGGGTTTTTGAGTACGTTCGTTTTTTTGATCATATCTTCTTAACGATTGCGAAAATAATTGCGACAGTAGCTCGCAAAATTGTTCGTGCATGTAACAATATACTAAATTTTCAATGATATAAAGAATTGTTGTTTCATCCTCTTATGAACAACACTTGCAAATAGGATATGTAACGCTACCTATTTTATAGAAATGAGCACACAGGGAATCATACTCTGTGATTATGTAGTGTTTGCATTGATTTATTGGTGTTCGTACAGGTCATGGGCGCCGATGGTCTGGTACAAGGGTCAACGAGCTATAAAAAGTCTGAGCTGAGCTAAAGTGGTTTTGCCTAGTGATTAAAAGACCAAAAAGCAAAATAATTATATTAGAAAGAAGAATCATAACACTTATTAATAATTTTTTCTTTGTTTTTGTGTTTTTCCCAATTACTCCAATTCCAATTCAACTCCTTTTCTTCACTCCTATCATTCCACCTGTTTTCCTACTCATAATTGCTCTATGCGCCTTGCTCAGGCACTTTTCCTGTTCTTTTTCCACAATTTCAATAAAAATTCCTTTTTCCTCCTAAATTCCTGCGAAATTCCGCAATTCCTGAAATTTCCAATTTCTTTTAAATTTCAATATTCATAAAAATCCTTCGAAAAATCCTCCGAAAATCTTTTGCTGGTAGATCCATGCTGCCTAATCTTACTTTATCTTATACTAGGCAATAAGTGTTTCAGCTTTTACTTTCTTTCATTTCAGTTCTGTCTTGGAATCTGTGTTTGTGGGGGAAAATAACGACTATGGGAGCTATCCGCCGACATAAAGGAAGAGTTTATTCTGGACTCCCTTCCAAGATGCAAGTGCCGGAAGTTTCCAGTGACATGACGATGGACGAGGGTGGACGTTCAACGGACAGTGGTGACGAGGAAGAGGCTATTGTGAAGCCAGAAGCCATAAAGAGGCGAATATGGTCTCTAACGCAGGAGCCTCCTTCAAATGTATCGAAGACCCTTGAAGTGAGCGAGCGAGATTTTCGCCATCTCAAAAAGGCAGTGAAAATAGCTTCCGCTAGTTTCTCGGGGACCATACCCAAGCCGGGTAGAAGGCCGGGTCTTGAGGGTAACAAAGGGAAATCGAAGCCTCAGCAGCTAACCGTGGCCGCTACCAAAAAACAGACGGTGCCTCCTATAGTTTGCTATATGCTTGACTTGAAGATTTTCAGGGATAGCGTCAAAAAGGCATGAGCACGAAACTCTGAAAAGGAGCCAGAGTTCAATGTGACAGGGAACAGCTCCTGATGAACTTCACTTAACATTAAATACCAGCCTATTTAATTTTCTGAAGTATGCGAAGGTAGCTTCTACACCTAAGCACAGCTCATGCGACGAGAATAATGTCGTGGCTGAGCTGAATGAACACCTCGAAGAGGATATCCTTTCAGCAAAAAGGTTCTCCACTATAACCTCTAGGAGGGTAAAAAGGGCGCTTTCATCTTTCTTAGTCCAGTTCAAACCGGACTTTGAAGTGAAGAAAGCAATGGACATAAGGTTTCCATTGTATCAAAAGATACAATTGGAACGCCTGCAGAAAAATTGCACTTCTCAGTGCTTTAACTGCCAGAGATTTGGCCACGTCGCTTCTATCTGTGGACTTGAAGTTAGATGCATTAAAATGCGACAAGCAACATAAGTCTATTGAATGTCCAATCTCGAAGGACGAGAAAAAGAAAAGATTTTCTGTGTGAACTGCAGTGAAAAGGGATAGGCTGCGAGTTTCAGAGGTTGTCCCAAAGCAAAAGAAGTTGAAGAGAGGAGGAAAAATCTCCAAAAGAAAAAGAAGAAAGGAGGGATTTCAGCACCGCCTCTATAAAAAATACTGTACGTGAAGGGTTCTCGTACTCTAGCCTTTTGCAAGATGTAAAGAAGCAGCCTGCACCTTAGGCTATACGGCAACCTAAACAGCAGCCTCAGCAGTCGCAGAATGACCGAAATATGGTGTTGCGGGTTTGACTTGTTTATTTTCATTAGAAAAGTTGGCTCTCTCATCCCCTACTTTAAAAAACTCACTAAACCTAGTGACAAAAAAGCTGCATACTTAGGATTCGTCTTCAAATTATGGTGTCGTCATGAATTCTATTCAACAATCCATCCTCAAAATATGTTTATTAGTTCCACGCTATAAAAGGAATTTTGTTCAAGAATACTTGAACGCCCATAGACCAAACTTCTTGTTCATGTCGGAAACAAGACTCAAAGAAAGACACACGTCATCTGGGAAAATACAAGATCGTTAGGCGTGATGATCCAGAGGGAAGTTGCTATGGCTCACAAAGTTCACCTAAAAGCCCAAAGGTGCTGCCTTCCAAGTCTGAAATGTATTGAAGCAGAGATAATAAGCTCCATGCTGGGGGGTGTGCACCTTTGGGTTTGTGGGGATCTTTGTTCGGCATGGATACTCGGTGAGCATCCCTCTTTGGAAATATTGCATCTAATGGCTATGGAAAAGCTATCTTTACCTGGGTTTAATCAAATATGGACTTCAAACTGATTGCCCTCAAAGAGCCTACCTACCACTGAAGCTTGTTTATTATTGACTTTTTCGTTGTGTCTGCCAATCTGGTAAATCTCTCCCACAGTTGGAGAAATTTCGAGTTTAGAGTTCTTGACGCCGAGTCTGACCATCTTTTGGTTGAGCTGACCTTAAGATTGGACAAGGGTGGAAAACTTGGAGTTGCAGATCCTCAACTTTTCATTCCATATAAGCGAATCGATTGGGTAGCAGTGAGTGCTGACCTAGACGAAAAGTTGAAGGGGATTTCAATCAATAGATCGAAAAATCTTTCTATTCCTGAAATCGATGAAGAAATTGCATGTACAAATTCAACCCTGGATACGGTCATCTTAAAGATCTCCATTAATAAATCGTCGATGAATTATCTTTATCGAGATTTCCCAGAAGTCCTCTTGGAGCTTCATCGTGGACGTAGTCGGCTTAGAAAGTTATTCGCAAGAATCTACCACCGTAATTTAAATATACGTTTACGTTTCTAAACCGAATGATCTCGAGCAGAACTAAAGCTTTTGCTAGCGAGTGATTTGAACAAGCTCAGGAAAGTATCAAACCAGGTCCTTGTCTATTTTCTCAAATCAATAGGATAACTGGCAGAAAAAGGCCACCTGGAGTGCTCACTTGTGATAGATCCATGCTCATGGAAAACAAAGCTATTGCTGACTCTATCGCAAAACATTTTACTAAAGCTCTTTAAGGAAAAAAAGCAAGTGCAAACTCTTCCATTACTTCGTTAGTGAGCAGCACCACAACATCGATACTCGCCCAATTTCGCTGCTTTCAAATATTGGTAAGCTGATTGAAAGGGTAATACTTGAAGGCATCATACGATTCTCTGCGGGGGCGAAAATTGTGCTGGTAAAAGATTTGGCTTCAAGAAAGCCCACTCTACGGTGGATGTTAAGGTCGTGTTCCAAGCTGATATAACGAGTAGTTAGCGCAACAATATGCTTGTCGTAGCTTGCCTGATCGACGTGGAGAAAGTCTTTGACTAATTAACGTGGACAAGTGACGCGGTTAGAAAGGATTTTTTGAAGTTAACTTCTTGAGATTGATTGCGGAGTTCACTTCATGTTTAAATCTGGAAATCAATAAATATGTATGTATATATATACATATATATATATATATATATATATATATATATATATATATATGTGTGTATATATATATATATATATGTATATATATATATATATATATATATGTATATATATATATATATATATATATATATATATATATATATATATATATGTATATATAGATATATATATATATATATATATATATATATGTATATATATATATATATATATATATATATATATATGTATATATATAGTGTACCCATGTCTTGCTGTAGTGAAGATTCGCGTTAAAAAACCGTCCCCCTCCACAGCATATCGCGTCAGCAAGCGGTGACAAACCTTCAACCGCGTGAATTTTTGCTCGAAGCTCAACAGTTTAGGAACTCCACGCGTCGTTATTTTGCGATATTGAAGGTGTCCGTGGATGACAGACACTACACTACCAATACTGATGCCGAGCTCAGCCGAAATGTCTCGAAGATTCATCCTACCGTCCTCCAAAATGAGTAGTTCTACGCGGCAAATTTTGTCTGCTGATTCACGGTCGCCGATTGTGCGGCTCATTCTCGATGGTTGGACCGATTCTTGAATGCTTCACTCATGGCGTAGCACGTGCGCGTAACATGCACTCCAGACGAAAACTATGCCACACCGTTTGTAAGGGACCCAGCTATCACACACTCAAGTCGCGTCTTTGAAAACATACATGCGCGCCATCTATAGCGTTTGTCTCTATAATATTTGAAGGGCTCTAGTGTATATATATATATATATATATATATATATATATATATATATATATATATAGATATATGTTTTTGAATACATGTATATGTAAATATATATATATATATATATATATATATATATATATATATATATATATGTATATATATATATACATATGTATACCTGTAGATTTTCTTTTGTTTTTGGTTGGGAAGTGAATGTCATTTATGCCTAGAATGTGTGACCGTCTCCCTGTAGAGGTCTCTTCGAAGCACGCTCCATTTTGTGCGCGTAAAAAATGAGTGGTAGGCATTGTCACGATCGGGGGACCGTGACTAACCAATCTAGTGCAGGTAAGACTATAAACACCCATGTCCGCTCAAAAGCTGGGTCGGATAGAAATCAATCTCACCATGCCTTCAATTTAGCTAAATTCTCATAATCGGGATGAAGCGAAATTTACCCGAGATTGCTGCCAATCGTTGAGTGCCTCATTTAGACGCCTGTAAATAACTCGGCGCTCTCTAGCAAGGTGGGTAACAGGTATCACGCCTGAAATAACTCTCACCGCCGAATCAGAGACTATCGGATACAAAGATGCAATCTTCAGTGCTCCTCTTCTCAGAACCTGTGCCAGACGTTCCCGGTATAAATTTTTACTGAAGGCGACGCCCCATATTTCTGCTCTTTACATTAGTACTGACACTACAGCATTTATCTTCTTGATGGGCTGGTGTCCCCTGCGTTGGCCATAAGTCGACTCAGCGCCGATACTCCCTAAGTAGCCTTCTCAGCCGTTGCCCTGATTTGGTCACAGAAACTCATCCCTGACGTGATCAGTAGCCCCTGGTACTTCACCGCTGGCTTTGATTCGATTAGTATGTCTCCAATACTGATCCTCCTCACTCTAGGGATAGTCTTCTTTGTCAAGATGACCACTTCGGTTTCTCCAGTGCTAAACTGAATCCAGTCATCAGAGCCGCAACATCATCCGCACAGCCAATCAAGCACGACTCATCTGGCATCTCCTGTCTCAGTAGCCAGGCAAGGATAGATCCCTGGGCAACGTCCGATGTAACTTCCATCCTTAGTTGGCCCTGTGTTGTGTCGCAAGGCTGGCTTCGGTCCATCAGGTAGTGCCTCAGGAGCCGCATCAGATATTCAGAATATCCACCCAGTTAGCGGAGTTGAAGGCGTTCCTGACGTCGAGTGTTACCAGCAGGACGATCCGTCGATTGGTGTGACTATGTGCCTCGTCCTTTTGGACCGCGCTTACCACCTCTGCGATCGCGTCGATATTAGAACGTCCTGCTTAAAAGCCGTACTCCCGAAGAGATAGGTCTCCAGCAGCATGAATCGCGTCAGTGAGTCTTCCCTTGATGAGTTTCTCTAGCGCTTCCCCAGCCGTGTCTAGCATACAAAGGGCAGTATGCAGACTGTGACTCGGGATTTCCCTTCACCTTGCTGATCAGAATGAGCCTCGCGACCTTAAATCGTTCCGGAAAAACCCCCTCCCGCAGACAAGCTTTGAATGTGCTGAGTAGAAAGTCAGGACATTGGTAATATACGAGCTGCACAACCTGAGCTAGGACACCTTCTGGGCTTGGAGCCTTCCTCGCTTTCAATAAAATGACTGCCTCTTCCAGTATCGGCTGTGCAAAGAGTGGACACTTGACTGCTGTTTCACCATGGACAGCGTCAACACGGACGAAATGGGCGGCGAAGAGTGTCTATACGTCATATCTTTTCCGTGTCATGTATGCAAGGTTTCCGTAGCCCACCAAGCTTCCACGTAACTAGCTTGTAGCCAAAGCACCACGGACCCTTGTTCACATTGTCCACTAGGTTTTTCCAGCAGCGAGCCTTGCTGTTGTTAATCGATTTTTGAAGGCATTTCCTTGCCGACTTATATGCTGCCAAGCAGTTGCATGCCTCATCGCGGTTCTGTGCCCGTTGAGCTCCATGGCGAAGCTTGTGACACTCCCTTAGCTTTTCAACGATTTCAGTTGACCACCAGTACACTGGGGGTTTACCGTGGCAGGATTTTCAACGGGGCATAGAAGCGTTACAAGCAGTCGTAATGGTGCTCATAGTTGAGTTCCACACGCCTTGAGCTGCCAGTTCTCCCGTTCCTTACGAATCCTCCTGCAGCGATGCAACTGCTGTGAGCACCTCGACGAACCTCTCGACGTTCATCCTTTCGATGTTCCATCCAATTGTAGAAAGCTGAGAGTACGGACGTCGAGAGATAACATCACTGGTCTCAAGCAGAATGACCTGATGATCACTGGCTAAATAGCCCTCTCATACTCGCCAATCGTGTTTTCTCCGTACTGAGGACCCCGAAGCGAATGTCACGTCCGGTATGGTTCTTTCACAGCCAACACGGCGTAAAGTCAGTGTGTTTCCGGTGTATAGTACAACGAGGGCCGTCCTGGCCGCTATTTCAAGGATTCGTTTTCCCCGCGGATCTGTTTGGGGCATGCCACATCTGATTGCTTTAGCGTTGAAATCTCCACCAACGAGCACGTGCTATCTGCGCTGAAGGCAGTGCCCTCCAAAGAATTAAGCTTGGCTTGGAAAGACGATATCGATATGTTCTGTGTTGGATACACACGAAAGAAGGTGGTCCCTGAGCACCGAACCCTCACAAAACCATCCCCACGTCCACAGGTCTCCGCCTAGAAATCACTACCTCAAACCCAGATGGCAGCTGTACCAGTTTCAGCCCGATACCATGATGCCGAACTTTTATCATGGTGTTGCTCACTCAGCAGCATAAAATCGGCTTACATGTCCCTCGCAAACTGCTCAAGCAGATTTTGGGTGGTTCAACTGCGGTGTAGGTTTAGTTGCAGGTGTAGGTTTAGTTGAAGTTCTGATAATCCCAAGACGTGTCAAAATCAGGTCTTGGATCAGCATCCTTCCATAGAATACAGTGTGCCTCCTTCGTACGCTCTTTCCTTTTATGTCCCATTGCACCGCATTTGTAACATAGGGAACTCCTATCGGATTCTTTGCATACTTGTGCGATATGGCCACAGCCAAGGCATTTGAAATATTGAAGAGACGTTGCACTATGCCATATCCTACAGAAAATATATCCGATTCTTACTTTGCCCATATTCAGAAATTGTTGGGCGTCCTTTTCGGTCAAGTCATTGATGGCCATGCGTTTTCCCGTATGGTTTTTTTGTGTCAACCTCGCTTTGGTCCTTTCCACACTAGGGAATTCTCTTTTGATGACTTCTTCTACCTCGGGCAGATCCGTGACGCAGTCAATGTCTGTTATTTTGACCGCTGCTATTGGCTCAAGTGAGGCTATAGTAGCGCTGTTGCCGAGGACTTTCTTTACTGGGTATAGGAAGTGCTTCGCTGTCTTCGGCCTCTGCTCCGAATTGTTCCAGTATCTGGCCTGACCGCGCTGGTCGTACTGCTCCCCTGATATCCCGCAGTACCTCCGCGTAGAATCGAGCATCTTGGGGTTTCACGAGCAGCGCCTACTACCGGGATCTACGTTGGGGCTTCTTTTTCTCCGGTTTCGTTTCTGGTCGTTTTAATTGTTGGGTATCCGTGCGAACTTTGTTTTTTGACACTGTTGAAAGAAGTTTCTTTGCGGCTTTCTTCGCTCCTTTTCTCGCCACTATCTGGAACTCCTAATCTAGTGCTCCGCACCCATCAAGTGCCTCTTCCTTCCTTCTTGTATCCCGATCTCCCTTGATTGGCCTGGACGCCATTCTTTTATTAATTTTTGTTTGCGAAGCTACCTGCACATGCCCTTTAGATTGAGCCTCAGCGCTTCTTTAGCCGTTTGCTCTTCTTCGGCCTTCTGGTCTTCTTGGGGCTTAACCAGCTCCTCTGATAATGCCCTATGCGGTCTAGGAGCTCCTCTAGTTCAAGAAGCCCAATCTTTACTGGTTTGTTGATTTTTGGCGTGTCAAGTGTAGAATGAATTCTTTTTAGAACAGTTCTCACTTTTCAGAATAGCCTTTTTTTTCATGTCGCTGGGCGGCAATTGTACTTTGAGACCATCATTCTTGAGAGAGGTTATTGGCTTCCGTTTCCCAATACAGTACTTCCGCCACATTTGCGATGTTGGCGATGAAATGACACAATGGCGCTATATTTGTCTGGTCAATCCTGTACTTTCCTGCCGAATCCTCTTCGTGGAGTTCTGGATGGTTCTATATTATATCGGGGTTTACGACCCTTGCTTCAGTTGTTTCGGTAACCATCGCAGCAGTAACCATCAAATTCTCGATGTTCTTTATATTTTCTTCGCCCACTTGAACATTTGACGCGTCCTGCAGAGTT
Organism: Odontomyia ornata; assembly: GCA_963969285.1. Lineage (NCBI taxonomy): Eukaryota > Metazoa > Arthropoda > Insecta > Diptera > Stratiomyidae > Odontomyia > Odontomyia ornata. Next base: position 147,655,546 of record OZ017741.1, on the reverse strand, counting down.
TCCTGCTTTTCCTTTTTATGACGCCTCTGCGTTCGCATCATTTCTTTGCAGTGCCCAAAGGACGCAGGAACCTCAGTCAGGACAAAACTGTCTGTTAGTCTCCGTTTTTCGTCTGTCTTTACTGTCGTTGTATTAAGCGCCATTTTTGTCATCGTTAGTACCGCTCCCGATGTGCTGTTAACATCCTGGCTGCAGCCGCTGGTTGCGCCGTCGTTATTGTTATTTTTGCATTATTTTTTTGAGATTTTTGATATTTTTTAAGGATTTTAGGTTGCTTCAGTTTTATTAGTTCCCTCTCGGAGCCGCTTATCATTAATCCTCAACATCTCCTTCCTCCAATCGCTCAGGTATTGCCAGTATTGTTTACAATTGCGTTTCATGGTCGGTCAGGTGTTCTTCATGTTTCTTAGCAGTAATTTTCTGTTAGCCTCCTAGTGAGCTCTTTCTTCATTTTGATTTTTTTTCTCTACAGTGAGAGTGTTAGTCGAAGTAGCTGTGCGTTATAAGGGAGGTGCAGTTTTTAACGTCTCATCCGTAGTCCTCCAGAAATTCCCGTTTTTCCAGATCACCCATGTAATCAAACGAAATAGAAGAGTAATTGCGATTGATAGATTCTTCCAGTCAATTAGGACGTTTGTCGTATGAAGAGCATCATCGATTTCACTCAAAATTGATTCGGTTTTCGGCAAAATCCAAAGGATTTGACTTACTTGGTTTTTGAGATATTTAGACTTGCGTGTTCCATCAATAGGATTTTCAAATTGGGGTGTAGGTGTCAACGCTTAGAGGTTTATTGCTGTTTGCTTAGATAGATGCATAACATCTCGCAGATGGAGAGTTTCAACTGCTTACTTTATCATCGTTTCCGAAAATTCGTTTAGTAAATTGAGATTGATGATTGTGGTTGGTGATTGCAGACAATGTTGTTATGGAGAAGCCGTGCACATACGGAAGTGGTAAAGAAAACTTCGTCGAGCCTAACTATCCTAATTAACTGCATTCACTTACATGAGATTTCAAAACCCTACTCTTCTGTAGACGTTAACATTATGATTTCAACTTATCTTTAACATTACAAAGAATGCGTACAATACACTGTAAAGTTCCTTAACCCAGTTTGACTCGAAGATGCACTATTCGTACCAAGTTAACCGGTTGAGGCGTCACTGGTGGTGTTTTAGTAGGCTGACATAAGCTATTGACGGATTTCCCGTAACAATCTCTGCCCATATGTGAAGTCATCTTAGTTCTTTTGGGGACAGGTGCTTTGATCTAGACCAACGCTGACCGGAAGCCTATCCTGAAAGAACGTATAGCACCAACTTTATGCTACAAGTTTTGAATTTACTAACAGCCTGAGATTATTTTACTGGGACACAAATGGTGTGAAACAAGATTAAGGTTGCTAGCAATTAAATTTTATCTCTACGTCAACGTGCTGAGCAACTAGGATAAAGATATATATCCACCGGGTCATAGTCCCTTAGGTGATTTGGAGTTTTTCGTGGTATAACAGGATTAGTGAAAATCCCACTAAATTTTTTATCAAAACATAGTATCACTAACAGACTAGTGAATTTGGTAGTATTTAGGGATTAAATTAGCAGAATGTATTTGATATGGGACATTAGGGAAAATCTTACTAATTATTTTAGCACAATGTATCTGACAGCTGAAAAACTTGGAAATGCAGTTCCGGCCAAAGGTAAATTCGGGCTATTGAATCCAGTATATTCAACATATAAAACAAAATTTTATTACGATTATAATCCTTTGCTAAGAAGGTTTCGAGGTAAATATGAATTTCACATAAACACTAATCAAAGATTTATCACCTGACCCGGCTTTGAATTCTATCTGGAGTCTGTAATAGCCTGATTTCAACACACTTGTCATGGTAGATGGATCCCATTTAAATTCAAATATGTGGTAATTATTCTGCAATGGAACTGGATTCAGTTACGTTTAAAAGGCATTGTGAACGTTATGCAAACCTTTTTCAATCCACATCCATCACTACCTCCTGGCTCTGGAAAATCAGATGATTTTGAGATATTTGCGAAATATTTTTTGTACTCAGAAGTTAAAAATGCACACACTGACTTTGGTCCTATGCGGAAAGGTAACAATTTGTAGGAATTCCCGGCGGACTTACTAAAGTAAACGCGGACTAAAAGCTGAAAGATACACTGATAAGGCAATTCCGGATAGAACGATTTCAAAATGTTACTTCTGAATTTTCATTTAAATCTTGCAAGAGCTCCAATGATCCATTTAGCACGTACTCCCCTCTCTGGATTCGTTGAATTTTGAAATTGCTCCTGTCCCAAATTTTATCTGGTGTATGTTCCTCTTCCAATCTGAGAAACTCAAAATCACTTGCCTTCAAAATGTTTGAACATTTTTAGAGCTTGAAAATGTTGTAATGATTACAATACTTACGTTAATAAATAAAACCAGGTACGTGAAAAACGTTAATATTGAACAAGTGTTCATCGCTCTAATCAGTCAAAAACTAACTAGTTTTCCATAGCTTACCCTTATTTATAAAATACACTTTAAAAGCTTGTTGTCCACTAACAAGCTTGTACGAGTATGTAATAATTCTTCATTGCTATTGTCAATTCCACCGCAAAAATGCCATTAACTATGAACTTGGATTCGTTTTAAGTGGATATCGAGCACTCACATTCGAAGTTAGATTTAAAATCAAACATTACTAGTCGTTCCTTGTGGAGAACTATTTAAACCTAGATTTTTCCAAACAGTTTTGGTGATAATGAATAAATTGATCTAGCATATCTTGTCCAACATGTAAACAGTTAAATTATATAGCATACCTTTTTTTGGTTGCGAGAAGAATGACATTTACGCACACAGTGTGGGACTCCAATGCTCGCAAGTGACTGGACTACCCACTAAACGTCTCCCCTGTCAACCCGTGAACCCAGCCAGCAATCGTTTGACACATTACTGCGAGTCAGGCTCAATTTTGTTTGTTTGAATTTGCGTATACTTTTTATAGCCACCCTGCCGAAGAAACCTAAGTTCAGTGGAACTCTAGACTAATAATTGCCACGATTATGCAATTATCGCTGTAATAAGTTTTCTAACATATGAGTGTGCTTAAAAAAACCATGTCATGCCTCAAAATTTTCCCTAAGTACTCGCAGAAGATCTATCAAATTTTTACACTTTTCTTGATATCCTGTTCATTTTCACGATTGTGATTTCTCAAATTTTATCAGGTTACAATTGAATTTTTAGCCAGAAAACAGCGAGATTGAGACTAAGGCTAGTTAAGGAATAGAAATAGTTAATGTTCTCGTGAACTAAGGAAATAAAAGTTAGAAACAATTTCGACGCAAGATAGTGAGTAGTTCTTAAATATTGTAGCTGGCTAACAGTTGAATTGAGCGAGAATTTCTTCCAAACACAATTTTAATAAATACCATGTGTGCTTCCTACGTTCTTATCGAACTAATCGCATCCACGGCTAATAATGCAACGTGGAAAATATTAATAACAATCAAAGACTATGTTGCAATGACATAGAACGCATGCAAAGGGGCAATTGAATGCTCTATTTAACTGTTTGTTCAGCTTAAATGCCTTCATGATGTGTGGATATCTGATAAACTGTTGTCATTTTTGATCAAATACTAGAAAAAATAGTCTGGCAATGATATGAAACCCATGGTTTCGGAAAATATTGTAAGGCACTTCTCTGTTTTCAGTCAGAATTTGTAATGGCCTAAAATTTTGACTACATTTGACAGAGATGAGAGTCTTTATTATTTTCTACCAGCAATTGTCTAAAAATATCTGAGAAAATAAAAAAACCTATTTAAACTGTAAGTTCTACAGTGCATTCTAGCTCACTTAAATATTTTTTACTAGAAATCAGATAAATTTGCCTCTTGGAATCCTGATGTATTAATTTTCCGTCTTCTTTGTATACTACAGTCCCTCTCGGGCCTTCACAAAAAGCGAATCCGAATGTTTCGTACCATTGACCGCGTCTTTCAATTTTGAAATCCAAGCAGCGGTGAACTTTCTTCGTCGATCAAGTCAGACCAGCGTTTCCTCGGTTTCCCCACTGGTCTCCGCGCTTTGGTTCTCCCAACAAATACCTTTTTGGATTTCTTCTGTTCGTCCATACTGTCGCCAATAATTTTAATGTTCCGGGAAAGTGAAAACGCAATGTCTTTTAATTTAAGTTAAAAGAGTTTATTTGATCACAAATATGCACAATAATCAGTTTAACGCTTGCACTAATTTTAATTTTCACTATTAAAATTCTAACACTTGTCCATAAATTTCTTATCGCAATTGTCTTCTAAAGCACTTCACTATTACGAAAATCACTTCCCACACACTATCGCAGTTCTTATCGCGGTCGAATGAATGATCCCCCCATTCATTCAGCTCGCCTTTATATAGGGTCTCTACCTATTCACCCATTTCTCGTACATTGGCAAATGTTCTACCGAGAGGTACCTGGTAGATTCGAGCAAATTAATGAATGGAGTGACGTCACTTGCAGATGTTGATCATGCTTGTTGGGTTCTCGTGGGTTCGAGTAAATTCATTTGTTGACGTTCTTAATGATTATGAAAACAATTGCGACAGTAGCTCGCAGAATTATATGTACATGTAATTATTTGTACATGTAACAATACGATTCTCGTAGTAAGCTCATTGTCTTATAATCGTTGAAACATCTGGCTTATCAAAAATGTCACACAGCTCATGGTTGTATCGAATTTGCCATTGGTCATTGTCTAGCTTCGCTCCAATTATTCCCCTCGGGGCCCGAATTAACTTATTGAATTCCCGATCACTCAAATAAAATTGAAGTTGAGGACCTGCCGTGGTCCCTTCAAATCAAACACAGGTCATATTGGTTTTAAGGTAATATTATATTAACTTTTAAATTTACAAACACTCGCAGTTTTTATATAGTGGTTTTTAAGCCTACTGTTAACCGGACTCCGTGAATTAATATGATTGATGATCAGTCGAGAACTGCCTCTTCGGGTGACGTCAAGTGTATTTATAAGTGACTCTTGTGGAAAAATTCAGATAAGAAGCCGGCAAAGGTATGCTGACCATACGGTACATCCTCATGTGATCTTCCGGGCGCTTATAATGTTGCTTACAATATTAAGTTCATCTAAGGATATAACTCACGTCTCTCAAAGGCGTTCAATATGTTTGTGGATGCTTAGGTTAGGGTACATGTTTTACACTCATAGAAAAGCACAGGTCTTATCACAGATTTGGTTACTTGTAGCTTTGTTTTCCTGCGTATGCAGCTGCTCTTTAAGGGTTTCAAATTGAATAAAATATTCATCTTTAACGACTTTGAAAAATTATCATTATTTACTTACATTCAAAGTTTTTCTGTTTTAATGTGTTCGTAAAACAAATTTTCAAAGGCCCACCATTGTTTGGTTTAATCCTGTCAGTCATTCAGGTTTTGCGTTGGTAGCACATTCAACAATATTTTTGGAGATGAGTTGCAAAAACGAGAAAATGGCAACTATGATTTATCGCCGAAAGTACTCGCGCAACAACTTGAGTAATGTGTACTAGGAAAATAACTATATGGCATAACTAGCGTTAAAGTGATAAAATAACTTCCTACAAATAACGCCTTCAACTTTCTCGGTCCATTGACCGCGTCCTCCAATTTCGAAATCCGAGCAACGATGAACTGTCTTCGTTAACTGAGTCAGACCAGCGTTTCCTCGATTTCCGCACTGGTCTCTGACCTTCAGTTCTCCCAAGTAATACCTTTCTAGGTATCCGCTGTTCGTCCATACGATTCATGTGTCCAGCCTTTTGTAATTTCCGCAGTCTTATAATCGTTGAAAACTCTGGCTCGTAAACAATTTCATACAGCACATGATTGCATCGAATTCGCCATTGGTACCCGTCTAGCTTCGCTCCGATAATTCGCCACAAGATCCGTCACTCAAAGCTGTTCAATATATTTGCCGATGCTTGGGTTAGGGTTCATGTCTCACACCCATAACATACTATAGATCTTATCACAGATTTGTATGCTTGGAGCTTTATTTTCCTGCGTATGCAACGGGTCTTTCAGATCGTGAAAACTGAAAAAATATTTTATTTGCGAGCTATATTCTTCTTCGCATCTCGTCACTTTCATAACTAGTTCTCCTTATTTTGGCGCCGAAATATCCATATTTGCTCAGTTTTTCGATATTGTATTCGCCAAGTGTGATATTTTGGGTGCTCCAGGTGTTTTTCCTCGACTGCGTCATGAGTTTTGTTTTATTTTCGCTGGTCTGTAGCCCTACTAGTTTTGCTTCGCTGTTGACTTTCAAGAAGAGTTCACTGAAAGTTGTTAATGACCGTGACATAATGTTGATGTCACCCGCATAGGCTACTACTTGGCTCGCCTTGTATAGTAATGTACCTTGCGTATCGACAGGTAGCTTCCATATGATGTACCCCAGAGCCAAATTGAATAGCAATGCGGTCAGCCCATCCTCCTGCTTTAGCCCGATGTTTGTGTCAAAGGCATCGGTGAGTTGGTTATTGATGCGGACTCAGGAGATTGTCGACGTCATTGTCATTTTGATAAGATGGACTAATTTGGCAGGCCTGCCAAAGCAAAGCATTATTTGGTACAGTACGTTACGATCACCACCTTGATACTCCCCAATAATATTGCTGGCGTATCACCCGATCTTATTTTCTAAGATTTTAGAAAATATTTTGTATGCCGTACAAAGTAGTGATATGCCTCTATAATTTTCGACTGTAGTTTGTCACCTTTTTTATGGATAGCGAATATAATTGATTGACTTGTTGCAAATTGTGGATGATGTAGGAGAGTTTTAAAATGAGTGCCTCTCTTACGAAACTTTGTTAAAAAATGCGATGGCTTTTAATCGCTTCGAAGATGAGCAACTTATTCGGAAATCCGGTGGGTATTGTCAAATAACTAAAAGCCGCTTGTATCGCACGAAAAAATTTCAGTAACGGAGCTTTTGAGCTAGAGGAGCTCATGGATTGCACCTTACACTACAGGCGGAGGTAGCTTAAGGTAGGAAAAGACCAAAAAGTCAAGCTCACTAGTATTGCGCTAGTACCTCTTGCTCCTGGCACCACCAGAAAAATGGCAGGCAGCTTAATCGAAGGTAATCGCTGGAAAAAGAGGAAGGATGTGGCACCGAACGAGGCTGCAAGTCCTGACAAACAGTTTCAGGTAGTGCTCGATAAGATTACCAAAATAGCGGTGAGAAAGCTTCTCCTAGAAAAACCCGATAAAGATCCTTCAAGAGAAGAGAACAAAAAGATACTTTCGATACAATGGGGAAATTAAAGCGTAAAGGTGCCTGTATGCTCTCGTCGAGATCCAGCGAGGCACGATGAGTGCAAGAGTGAACATGCTACTCTCGTGTTGTCTTGCTTTGTCTTGCCTCGCCTCGTCAGCTCTCCATTCCGTGTCGGTATTTTGTGCGTGAGTCAAAGGGCCTCGCTTAGCCTCGCGAGGCAGCGCGAGGGCATCCTTTATACTCTCGCGTGGTTCAGTTTCGTTCAAGCTGTCGAATCGTGAAAACGTATTTTGATAATGTGGAGTAATGACATAGAACTTAACTTTTTAGAAGTCTACCAAACTGAGCCTATATTGTGGGATCCAACGCATCCATTCCACAAGGACAAAAAAAGCTGCACGATGCATGGACTCGAATTTCGGAGCAAATGGATTTCCCAGTTGAAGAGTTAAAAAAAGAAGACATCACTGATGGCGACATACAGAGGACACATAAGAGGCCTAAAATAAGCATCAAAATCTAGAGCTGGAAGTGAAGAAGTGTATAAACCGATTTAGTTTGCGTTTGAGTCGTTGTACAAATGCAAATAAGCACTAAACACTGCAAATGAAGTAAATATTATTTGTTTGGAAAAATAACATTTTTATTTAGAATTGCGTAAAGTTTTATACATCAATGTGTACAGAAATATGTTGTGAAGTTTTCTCGTATTTCTTATGCATTGAGTGTAGACTTTACGGCAGCATTTGGCAAAGATCTTATGGCACAGCTTCCTTCAAACTCTTTAACTTCATTCCCTCAGGAGCCTAGCTGAACCAATACACCATTTTGGCATTAATATCCACAGTTCCCGGTGGCGTATAAATTCTTTTTATTGTAGCACTTTTGTGGAGGAAATTATGCAATAAAATACATATCATTGTTAGGACTGCTGTCTTTTCTGTATTAAACAATATTGGCTTCCGAAAAATTCTGAATTTTGAAACCAATATGCCAAAAGTGTTCTCCATAACTACACGAGAAGAAGCAAGCCTGTAGTTAAAAATGCGTTTTAGTGTGCCTGTATTGTGGGCACCAGGATATGGTTTCATAATGTGCGTACTAAGAGCAGAAGCCCCACCTCCTAAGAAAACATAGGGAACGGCATTCGTTGAGCCTGGCAGTGGTGTCGGTGATGGTGAATTAAGATCATCAGAACAAATTTTGTGCCACAGTACGCTTTTTCGAAATACGCCACCATCACTTAATCGACCTTGACATCCGATATCAGCGAATATGAACTTGTAATTTTGATCTACTAAAGCCAACAGCACGATGCTGAAACTTTCCTTGTAGTTGTAGTACCCTGAGCCACTTTACGCTGGTCTTTGTATAACGATGTGCTTTCCATCGATAGCCCCGACGCACTGGGGGGAGTTTTTCCTAAAACCCGCTTCTATTTGCAACCATGATTCTGCATTATCTGGAATCTAAAAAGATAAAAATGTGAATTAATAGCTTCGTTTTTGTTTTCCAGAATAATTTGCCTTCTACAAGTCAAGACGAATGTGACAGTGAAGGAAATGCACATGCAAACGATGCAGAAAATGTACAGCTCTCGGCTGCAGCAGAAAATGTACAGATCTCAGCTGCAGCCATTGTTTCACAAGATTCTTCGAGGGGAGACGTATCGCCATCATTTGTAAGTCCTGTGGTACAAAGGCATCGGAAAAACCCCTTCAAGTTATAAGAAGTCGGACAACAAATGAAAGATGCGATGAGCACATTAAATAAAGTTTACAAAAAAACAAGAAGTACCAGAAGATGACTGTGAGCGATATGTGAAAATCTTAGCCAATAAGTTAAGAAAACTACCTGAGTTGGAAAGAATGCAATCAATGTGGGAGATTGATGGCTTATACATCAGAACCATTCAAAAGAAACCACTTCAATTGCAAAGTCGACTATTCGTTCCATCTCCCAGCCCTTTGCCTACATCACATTCATCGTATTCGGCATATTCAGATAGGAACATATCCCAACAATTCATTCCATCCCATAGTTTTTCAGCTTGTTCAACACCTTCGCCTGTTTACAATAATATAGCCGACATTGTGGGCATTCAAATACCGGAATCATCTCAACAAATGCCCTCAAAAGTAATAATTGTCTTATCTAATGAAGTGATTGCTCCTGTTCAACCTGTTACATACTCTAAAAATTCTAATATTGTCAACCAAGCTCTTTATAATGCATTGACTTCACGCATTTTTTCATGTTTTTGATGTTGTTTCTATAAAACTTTGTATGATTTTTATTACAACTTTGCATTTTAATTTTATATGAAAAAAGTTTCATTTTATCAATCAATGATTTAATGAACACAATATATTAACAGATGTTTTATTTACTAACGTCAAATTCAATTTTTTAACACCTCGTTCAATGCTGCACAGACTTCGGGTACTAGTTTTGATATCTATGAACTAAATATCTTGAAAAGGTAATGAAGGCTTTCGAAGCTGTCTCCCAAAGCCAAGAACCTCAATGTTATTGCCAGAGGAATTTTTGCTGTGGTTGCCTCTTTTAGCTGAGTATCTTTTTCTGATATGATGGGCTTCATTTTTTCCAATATGTAATCAAAATCCGTTGATGACATCCTTGTGAATTTTCTAAATTTAACCGAAGGCTCCGCTACTAATTCTGCCAGCTGGCTTTGCATCGTAGCTCTGTTAAAATAAAACAGAATGAAAGAAGTTATAAAAGAGCAAATTAATTAAAATGCATCGTGAGCATCCACCATCTCCGTTAACGCCATTTTTTTTAACTGTTCTTGCATGATAGATTTGCACATAGTTAAAATAGCTAATAACACATAAATTTACTGCTGCTGTGACTTCTAACGCATCCATTTTTATCGACGATTGTAAACGTAATGAATAAACGGGAATGTACAGGGTTTCTCTCGTCACCTGACCTCTGGCGAGAGTGCTCACGCGAGAGTGTACAGCCGCCATAAAACACGGTGCAAACCTCAACGAGAGACTCTGCTTATTAGGCAGATTCTACGCATTTGATCTGCGTGAATTAAAAGAAGCGCTCAAGCTAGGTGACAACAAAACTGCCACATTAGGTGTGCAGTCATCCTTGCCTGGAAGCTTACTGGTGGAATCTGAATCCAAGGCTTCCAATAAGGATGTATTCCGTGATGTGGTCAAAAAGGATCTTGAAGCCAGAGCAACCATTGCCTTGCTCGAGCCAATGGCAACACATGCTATCAGGGACCTCCATTGTGTTACCGACAAACCTGAGGCAGAAGACTTCAAAAGTGAACTCGCCAATTTAGGCGAATTGAAAGAAAGACCGACACGGAAAAACACTAGGGGATAATGTATGACCATTGTCGACTAAATCGATAAAGATGCTGAACAAATCCTAACGAAAGACGAAATAATTTATCTGCAGAACACAAAAAAGAGCGTGAGGTGTCTCGTCTACGGGCATACAGCATATGGCTATAAGTGGTATAGCAGGCACTTTCTGTGCTATAATTATGGTCAAACTGGGCACAAAGAAGGGCAACGTACGGTTGAGACACAATTCAATCTCTGCAAAGATGTTAAGCCAGAATCTGGTGACTTCAATCATGTGCAAGGTCAGAAAGATGCCGGATTTTGAAAAAGGCCATAATTAAAGCCAAATCACTACTTGAATGAGCCGAATCCTACAAGTAAACTTGCACCCAAACACTAACGCCCAGGACCTACTTAAGCAGTTTGCGAGGGCCGACCTTCTCTAGCTCAGAACGCAACAGAACGACAAGATCTCTAAAGCATGGCACCTTGATGAACCCGGTATTTGCGGTATCTTGGTTCGAGGTAGCATCCACCAACAAGGTCAGAACCATGCACTTTCTTGTTTTGTGAGAGTGAGCTGTTGAGGAACATTTTTTCATATTCATTCAATGCCAAATGAATTGATGCCATCCTTCTGAGCCAGATATAATGCCATGGAAGACGCTGTCTTGAACACAGAGGGTCAGGTGTTTCTCGGGGAAGTTCAATACTAGAGCCATTGAATGAGGTATGCTTCAATCTAACTGCAGTGGCAAGCAGGTCCTAGGAATGGTGGCCAGAACATTATTTGTTGCTCTAAACACTGGAAACGTCTCTATTTCCCACCACTGGGGCTGTGCGGGAACCGTACCTAATATGACATTCACTTTGGAGTCCTTGGTGCCAAGAATACACAACTAGCGGGTACTAGAGGACTACTTGGCCAGTGATTGGCAGTACAAAGCGTTTAAGATCCGTGATGAAACCCCTTGGCGTACATTCACCCGGACTCCTCCTTCGGATGGAAAACTGGGAGAATGGACATTTAGAGGTTCGCTGAAATACTTGCGGTACGAACGTTGCTGCTGAGAGCTCTACCAGGGAGCTAAAGATCTACTGTTGAGAACGAAGTGAACTCACCTATGAATGTCATCATATCTACTTACGAGACTTCCATGTCCCGTTGGAGACTCCGTCATGGTAAGCCCCTAGATTGCTGGTGGCTGAGCAGTGAAAGGTGTATCACAAGCTCCGACGAGGAGCCCAGCGGACAGAAACGCGAAAGGAAGGCAGACACAAGGCTAGCAGCATACAGGTCAAGCAGGAATAGTCTTCGAAAGCTGATAAACAAGAGTAAGACCCGATGCTGGCAAGACCTCACGGACGATCTGAATAGGGGCCCGTGGGGTACAAATTGGCAGGCAGAGGCTCAATGCTCTACGGTAGCCATGCTTGAATGAAGCAAAAAATCGGATGACTCCCCCACACATTCCGCCGTGTCAATGCAGTCTATGATAGAGTGCCAGTTGAGAGGCCCACTCTTTACGAGGACCAAACTGGTAGTGGCAGTTTCTTCCAAGAAAGCAAGGAAGGCATCAAGATCGGATGTCGTTCCAGCTGAATTATTGTAGCCTATCTACAAAATTTCCCTTGACTTGCTGCTCAATATGTTCAATGCTTGCCTGCGTTAAGGGATTTCCCGGAACAATGGAAATTAGCGAGGCTCATGCTGATCAGCAGGCGGAAGGAAAATCTTGATTTGGCATCTGCATACCACCTGTTATGCATGCTATACATGGCCGGGGAATGGATCGAGAGACTCACAAAGGAAAGACTCACTGAGCGATTTGTGCTGCTGGTGGCCAATCTCCTCAGCAATATAGCTTATATGTCAGACGCTCCACCATTGATGTAATTGCAGACGTGGTGAGCATAGTTCAAGGAATGGAAGTTTCCAGCCGGATGAATAAACGCGTTGTGCTACAGATGGAGCTTGATGCCAGAAACGCCTACTATTTCCCTAGGTAGGTGGATATTCTGGATACTCTGGAAGCAAGTTCCAAATTCCAGAGTATCTGATGCAAACTTTGAAGGACTACATGAAGGACCGAAACGTGCTCTATGAAATACAGGAGAGATGAAAGTTATATTGAGTGTTGCTGGAGGTTCTATTCTGGGTTCCGATCTGTATAACGTAATTTACGACGGTTTAGCGAGACTTAAGCTGCCGAATGAGTCGCGCTTCATCGGCTTTGTAAATGATGTTACAGCGCTAATCGCGAGGTGCGTCGTTGACCAAGCGCAACTTAGGCTTGGGATTCTAATGCACTGCGTAACAAATTGGATGACTGCCCACAGATTTAGCCTAGTGCTAGAGGAAACCGAAGTAGTCATCCTAATAAATAAGAGGATCCCCAGAGTAAGGATGATCAGCATTAGGGAAGTTCAAGTTGCAAGGAAGTGAGATGTGAAGTACCTGGGCATTGTAATCGACTCAAAGATGAGTTTCTCTGAGCATATCAGGGCAATTCCAAATGTCTGTGGTGGGTGTGTCGGCACTCAGTAGACTGATAGCCAATGTAAGGGAACCTGCCTCATCAAGAAGGTGACTTCTGTAGATTGTGGTACAGTCTGTGGTACTGTATGGATAAGAAATATGGTTCAATGCTCTCGAAAAGGAGTTATACCGAAATTGCACAGGTGCAGCAACGAGGAACACTGAGGATAACATCTGCATATCGAACAGTTTTTGAGCCGGTGGTACTGGTGATTGCATGTGTTATTTTCCCTGTGAGAGAGTGTTGTAAAACTTACTTGCGCAGAAACGAAGGTGATAGAGAGACAGTGCGCTTAAAAAGAGACAATACTCGGCAATTGCGTGCCGTTTTTTCTGACCTGAGGCCGTGGCTTAATCGTAATCATAGTGACACTGACTTCTATTTCACCCAACCCTTGAGCGGACATAGATGTTTTCAGTTTTTCTTTCACAGGATTGGCAAGTTAAAGTCTACCAATTGTGTCTTCAGCGCCAGAAAGGCCGATGACCCCATGCCAAGAGTGGGACAGATTGCACGAGGATTCATTAAAAAATGAGTAGAGCTCTCTCCAGATAGTCATATTGCAGTGACGCTCAAATCAGTTAACAAGTGGAACCAGGTGGCATATTACTTTCAGATGGTTCTTATTGTTAAGAATGAGCACCGCAACGTATTGAGGGTGGAGGGGGTTTCTGTTATAGCATTCCCTATACTTCCAAACAAACAGTACCAAGCTAGGTTCTCTTGTTGATAGATAAGGTGTTTAGTAGGTAATCCAGTGACTTTAGAAGCCCCACACTCGGCATAAATAGCCTTCACCTTCCAACCACAAAAAAATTAAGTGTTGCATATTTTTTACACTGTATTGTATTGCGCCACATTGCACATCAAATACCTAAGAAAATAATATCACACGAAAAGAAAAGTAGAAAAAAAAATGATATAAAAAATAAATAAAATAGTGCGAGAAAACCTCACGCTGCTGTGAGAAATATTAAATTGCAAGTTTTTGTCGATTTCTTGCCCAATAAATTTGTTAAAATTACAAACAGTTGATACTCTTTCTGTTTAATTAACCGTTTATGATATGGCCTTGGACATTTTTGAGCTACTGTTGAATATCTTTACATAAGGTGAATTTCAGAATACCAAACAGATGCCTGAAAATATGGCCACCAAGTGGCCATATTTTCCATATGAAATTTTTATTGTTTTATTTAGTTTTTATTGTTTTATTTAATTTTTGTTTTATTTCTATTCATATATTTCTGTTAAAGTTCTTAGTTTTTAAATTTATTTTTGATTCAGATCGTGGCACCGTGCTATCAATTAAGAGAAATCCGAGGTACTTGGAGTGAAGCCAACATGAAGTTGGCAATGACAGCTGTTGATACAGCGTCAAAACACTTCCAAATTCCTAGACAAACGCTGCGATGATTTCTTGCGGATGAAAAGGAACGGAAATCAAAGTAAGGAAATCAAAGTTAGGAAGGAAACCGGTTCTAAACATTCACGAAGTAAAAGAGTTAGCAACGCGCATCATACGACTAAATAATGTCAAATATCCTCCGACTCCACGTGAACTTTGCATGTGCATGACAAAATATTGTGAAACAAAAAATATGATAAACAAAAGTGAAAATGCTTTGATAAGCAGAGATTGACTTCGCAATTTTATGAAACGGAACCCAAATATTTGTAGAAGGAAGGCACAAAATTGAAGATCAGCTAGAGCTCAAAAGCTAAATAAAGATGTCGTTTCAGATTTTTTTTTGAAACTCCAAAAGCTACTGGAAGGGAATGGATTCATGTTTAAGCCAGAAACGATGTATAATATTGACGAGAAAGGTTTTCACGTTAAGTTACATAAGGCACTTAAAGTTTTAGCGGAATGCGGTGCAAAAAAGGTACACCTAGTTGCCCTAAGCACGCTGAGAACGTCACTATAGTATCTTGTGGCAGTCCCTCCAATGATCTTATTTACGGGCAAACGTATGAAACCGGAATGGTTAGACTCATTACCAATAGATGCAGTTAGCCAAATGATGCATAAAGGCAGTATGACCGAGAATGTTTTTGTCTACTGGATTCACCATTTTGCTAAGTATAAGCTTCGTGGATCATGTATATTGATGGTGCAAAATGCCGTTTGGATGATTCGATCTTTGATGCTGCGGGAATGTTCGAGATAAAGCTTTTCTGCCTCCCAAGTAATACGAACCATAAGCTACAACCAGTGGACAAATTCGTATTCAGATCCTTTGAGCACTACTAGGATGAAGGAATATTGAAATGCTGGTCACAACGTCAAGACATGAGAATCACAAAACAGAGATTTGGAGCTATTTTTTCCAAAGTTTGGGACAAAGCTCTGACTCCGGCAGATGTCAAAGCCAGATTTGAAGTTACAGTTACTTGTATACACCCATTTGATCCTGCGAGAATTCCTGAAGAAGAATACATGCCAAGCATTCCAACTCGTCGCTCTTCTCCAATAGCTCCTGAAAGTTGCATAGAATTCTATTCATCACTGTCTACTCAAGTAAATGCATGCACCAGCGCACCGGCTGTATCGTATGATATGTATAACAGTGAAGATGATGTTCCTTTGGCAAATTTTTGGAAAGGAATTGAATCCAACAGTATGTGCGAAGTAAATCCACATTTTGATACGCTGAATTCAATTTTTGAAATGCTGCGAACTCCAAAACGTTATCAAGTCCAGTAATTGCTCCAAGAAAAAAGGCTGTTAGTAGTCTAGCATATGAGTTAACCAATAGAAGCTTCTCTAATGAAAGGGTTACGCCCGGAATCTTCAAAATTATCCATGCAAAAGACTCAAAGAAAAAAACTTGGATTGCATTAAACAATAGGAACGGGCGCAAAAAATACAGGCATTCTATTAACAATGGAACCGGTATTCTTTTGTTTGCGATGAAGACAAAGTCGGTCATATAAGGCTTTGTATCAAATGTGCAGCATATATCCACGAAAAATGTATTGGACTTCATTTGCATAAAATGTGAATGATGATACTAGAAAATCTGGCCAATTTTCATAGTGTAGTAGTTTTCGAGTGTTGTCTTCATTTTAAGTTCCTACTAAGAGTAAAGAAGTTAATTTTATGTTGATTGCTCGTGGAAATGTATCGCCATAAAAAGCAGCAGGACTTAAATTAGGACGTAAGCCAATCATGGATGACACACCTGAAAATAAATTAGTTGAATATGTAGTTGTTATGAAAAGTAAGTTCCACGGACTTACCAGGCAAGACGTGCGTTGTATGTCTTACGACCTTTGTGAAAAAAAATGAAATACGGAATCCATTAACACAAGGACTAGCAGGTAGAGCGTGGTTTGATTATGTTATGAATCGCCATAAGGATGTTTTGTCATTGCTGAAACCCGCGGCTGCATCTTTTTCCAGAGCAAATGGTTTCAGTAAGAAAGCTCTTAACCTTCTGGAAGGTGAGCCCAAGAAACACAGGTATCCTGCGGATAGAGTGTTCAATTTGGATGAGACTGGAATATCTGTTGTTCAGTCGAAAATTCTACATGTCATTGGACTCAAAGGGAAACGACAAGTTGGCGCATTAAGTTCAGCTGAAAGAGAATCCTTAGTGACTGTGAATGTTGTATGAGTGCTGGGGGAACATTTTTTCCGCCACTTTTAATTTTCTCTCGCAAAAATATGACAAATGCTCTCATGAAGGGTGCTCCGCCAAGTTATATTGCCAGATGCCATCCTCTCAAATGGATCCAGTCTAATTTATTCCCTGAATGGCTCAAGCATTTTATCGAAAAAGCCAAACCAACCAAGGAGGACCCGACACTTTAAGTTCTAGATGGTCACGATTCTCAAGTCAAAAATGTTGATGTTATTGACCTAGCGCGAGAAATGTGGTAATACTGAGTTTATCACCCCAGATGTCACATAAGCTTCAGCCATTTAACAAAACCTTCATTCGTGCTTTAAAATTCCACTACAGTGAAGCCATTTAACAGTAGATGCTCCACAGTGTAAGACCTGTTGGGCCATGTGACATTTGTGAGTTATTCGGGAAAGCGTATTTAATTTGCCAGACTGGAACAATAGCAGCTAATGGACTTTAGTCTACGGGTCCCTGTAACAGGAATATATTTTCAGATGAAGACTTTTTCCCCTCAACTGACGGTCATCTTGACTTAGAAATATTAAAAAAGGTAAGGGTAAAATGTCTTTGGTTATCGATTTATCGATAGTGCCCTCAGACCGGGGAACCAAACGCGTCCCCAGGGTTGCGGATAGGGGAAGACCTTTCTCGAAAGGTTCGCTGCGAATAACCAATAAGCAGCCGCGGACAATGGTCGGCAGTGAAGGGAGAGTCTCAGGACAAATACCTGAGTGTCAATGATCTTCACTGTGACATGACGAAATATATGGCGTCAGCAATTATCCATATATCCTGGCAGTAGGTAAAATGCTATGGGAACGGAAACCCAGACAGAAAACCAAATCATGCAGGTCCACAAGGGGAACCAAATTACGGTGCAGGGGGTCGGATCCCCAGTACCGGCGGCAGAGGGTAGTGAGCGAGCAGGCTCCCGGCCGTCGTCATCCAGCCACTGCAATGATATAGAAGTGGTGAACTTGGCTTCTGTAACAGATATAACTACAAGCAAACAGGACGCTAGCACGGAGAACTCTTTCAGGCAAAAACCGCTGTTGGCAAGAACACCGATAAAACAAGTCACCGATTGCGGGGGGAGGCAGCAAACCCCAGAAACACTGTCAAAGTCAACATCACAGGTTAAATCATCGGAGACAGACCACAGACGGACTAACGAACGAAAGAAGGCAGAGTGCGTTGTGCAACCTGGCATCATTGCGGCCTTTGGGCGCAGTAGAAGGACTATGCGCACCCCGGAGCGTTCAGTGCAAGACGTACACAATCCAGATCAAGCTGCGACACCAACAGAGGCCAGTGTAAGACTGGGGGAGGGAGAAGTTTTGCCGTTGGCTGACGCCACTTCAAACGCGACCCAAGCGATAGAAGCAAAAGGGCTAGGAAACGGGGGCCTCTCCCAAGAGGTGGCGCCAAATAACACAATCGCCCTTGACCGCGCCGAAGAGGAACGGCTTACTCGGAAAGCGGGAATTATCGTCAAACAACTGAGGCCTGCCTGCGAAGTGCAGAAAAACATAGGAAAGATTTTCAAGAATGGCATTCTTGAACTGGAGGAGCTTTTTGGCCGCATAACGCACTACAGGCGGAGGTGGCTTGCAACCGAAAAGCACCAAAAAGACACGCTCTCCCTCGAGGCATCAGTGGGTCCTAGCAGCAGCAAAAGAATGGCTGGTAGCCCAATTGAAGGCGACCGTGAGAAAAGGAGGAGGGACAAGACCATAAACGAAGTTGTCACTCCAGGCGAGGAGTTTCATGTGGTGCGAAACAAGGCAGCGAACAAAGTGGCCAAAAAGCTACTCCTAGACAAAACAGGCAAAGAGCTCAACCACGAAAAGAACAAAGAACCCCCCGATATACCGCAGAAAACAAAAAGCAAACCGCGGCGCAAACCCTTGCGAGAGGCACTGCTTATTAAACCCACTAAGGGCCGAATCTACGCAGATGTCCACCGTGAAATTAAAGGAGCGGTCAAGCCAGACGACACCAAAACTGCCATCAAAGCAGTTCGACCAACCCGGACCGGTGGCTTGCTGGTGGAATTCGGGCCAGAGGCCACAAACAAAGATGCATTCCGTGACGCGGTTCAAAAGGTTCTTGGAGATGCAGCAACGGTTGCCTCGCTCGAACCAATGGCCACCCTGGAAATCAGGAACCTCGACTCCGTCACGGGCAAAGCTGAAGTAGAGGATGCCATTAGGACGGAGTTCCCCAGCTTAAGTGAAGTCAAGGCAAGATTGACACGTGAAAACACAAGGGGGCAACGCATGGCTATTGTCGAACTAGCTGATAAAGGCGCCCAGCAAATCCTGGCGAAGGGCAAAATTAAGATAGGTTAGGTGATCTGCAGGATACGGAGAAGAGCGATCCCTATCCGCTGCTTCAGATGCTTCGAATACGGACACACCGCGTATGGCTGTAGGGGACCCGACAGGAGATCTCTGTGCTACAAATGTGGTGAAACGGGGCACAAAAGGAAGGAGTGCACGAACGAGGCAAAATGCATTCTTTGCAAGGATGTTAAGCTAGCACCCGGCGACCTCAAACATGAGCCGGGGACAGGGATATGCTGGGTTTTCAAGGAGGCCCTAACTAAAGCCAAATCGATACTCAAATGATCCGTATCCTGCAGGTCAATTTGCACCGAAACACAAACGCCCAGGACCTACTTGAGCAGTTTGCGAGGATAAGAAAGCTGACCTCCTGTTGCTGAGCGAGCAACATCATAACAAGGACTCGCAAGCGTGGTACCTGACAAATCTAGAACCTCGGCCATCTGGGTTCGAGACAGCGCCCGCCTTGAGGTGCAGGGCCATGGACGCGGGGATGGTTTTGTGTGGGTGCGGTGTTCAGGGATAACATATTTCAGTGTTTATCTGACGCCTAACGAGGCAATGTGATCTTTTCGAACCAAACTCAATGCCCTGGAGTACGCTGTCTCGAACACAGAGGGCCACATGCTGGTCGGGGGAGACTTCAACGCTAGAGCCATTGAATGGGGTATGCCACAATCCGACCTAAGGGGAAAGCAAATCTACGACATGGCGGCCAGAACAGCGCTTTTTGTCCTAAATACTGGTAACATCCCTACTTTCCGCCGCTGGGGTTGCGTAGGAACCATACCCGATGTGACACTCGCTTCGGAGTCCCTGGTACCTAGAGTACACAACTGGCGAGTACTAGAGGACTACTCGGCTAGTGATCGCCAGTATATAGCTGTTGAGATTCACGACAGTGCCACTCTGCGTGCATATGCCCAAACTTCAATCCTCGGATGGAGGACTGGGAGGATGGACGTTGAGAGGTTCGCTGACGCGCTTACGGCAGGCGCACCGTTGCTGGGAGCTCCGCCAGGGGGTGGAGGGCCTACAGCCAAGGACTTGGTGAACTCAACTATGAGTACCATCATAGCTGCTTGCGAGTCCTCCATGCCCCGTCGGAGACCCCGACACGGTAAGCCTCCAGTATACTGGTGGTCAAACGAGATCGCCGAATAAAGAAGCGAGTGTCACAAACTTCGGCGAGAGGCCCAGCGGGCGCGAACACGGGAGGAGGCAGACACTAGGCTAGCAGCATACAGGTCCGGCAGGAAATATCTTCGCAGGCTTATTAACAAGAGCAAGGCCCGATGCTGGCAAGACCTCGTGGATGATGTAAATAGGGATCCGTGGGGCCTTGGCTACAAGCTGGTCATGGGGAAACTTGGTACCCTACGGAAGCCTTGTATACATGACGCGGAAAAGATGGACGCGATAGTGCGGGGACTCTTCCCCGCCCATCCCGTCCGTGTTGACGCTGTCCATGGTGAAACAGCAGTCGAGTGCCCACTCTTCACACAGTTGGAACTGGAGGAGGCAGTCCTCTCTCTGAAAGCGAGGAAGGCTCCAGGTCCAGATGGTGTTCCAGCTGAGGTTTTGCAGCTCGTCTATCACCATTGTCCTGACTTGCTGCTCAGCACATTCAACGCTTGCCTATGGGACGGAGTTTTCCCGGTACGATCGAAGGTGGCGAGGCTCGTGCTGGTCAGCAAGGGGATGGGAAATCCCGAATCGCCGTCTGCATACCGCCCGTTATGCATGCTAGACACGGCTGGGAAAGTGCTAGAGAAACTCATCAAGGGAAGACTCACTGACGCGATTCGTGCTGCTGGGGACCTATCTCCTCGGCAGTACGGCTTTAGAGCAGGACGTTCTACCATTGATGCGATTGCAGAGGTGGTGAGCGCGGTCCAAAAGGCAGAGGCATATAGTCGCACCAAGCGACGGATCGTCCTGTTGGTGACACTTGACGTCAGGAATGCCTTCAACTCCGCTAGATGGGTGGATATTCTGGACACGCTGGAAAACTCTTTTCAAGTTCCAGAATATCTAATGCGGCTTTTGAGGAACTACCTAAAGGACCGAAGCCTGCTCTACGACACGACACAGGGCCAACGAAGGATGGAAATTACATCGGGTGTTGCCCAGGGATCTATCCTTGGTCCGGACCTGTGGAACGTGTCTTACGACGGGCTACTGAGGCTTGAGATGCCAGATGAGTCGCGCTTGGTCGGCTATGCGGATGATGTTGCGGCTCTGGTCACCTGACGCACCGTTGAACAAGCGCAACTTAGGCTAGGTATGCTAATGCGCCGAGTGAGGGACTGGATGACTGCTCGCGGGCTCAGTTTAGCACTGGAGAAAACCGAAGTTGTCATCTTGACAAAAAAGAGAATCCCTAGAGTAAGGATGATCAGTATTGGAGACATACAAATCGAATCGAAGCCAGCGGTGAAGTACCTGGGGCTACTGATCGACTCAAAGATGAGTTTCTCTGAGCAAATCAGGGCAACGGCTGAGAAGGCTGCTTCGGGAATATCGGCCCTGAGTCGACTTATGGCCAACGTAGGGGGACCCAGCCCATCAAGAAGACGCCTCTTGATGAGGGCTGTAGGGTCAGTGCTACTGTACGGAGCAGAGGTATGGGGCGACGCTCTCAGCAAGGAGGTATACCGAAAACGATTGGCACAGGTACAGAGAAGAGGAGCACTGAGAATTGCATCTTCGTATCCAACAGTCTCCGACTCGGTGGTGAGAGTGATTGCAGGCGTGATACCTGTCGCCCTCCTTGCTAGAGAGCGCCGCGCTATTTACCTGCGCCGAAACGAGGATGCGAGGGAGATGGTTGTCCGCGAGGAGAGACAACGCTCGCTCAACGATTGGCAGCAGTCTTGGAGGAATTGCACGAAGGGAAGGTGGACTGCGCGCCTCATCCCGGATGTGAGACCGTGGTTAAATCGAAGGCATGGTGAGACTGCCTTCTATCTGACCCAGCTTTTGAGCGGGCACGGGTGTTTTCAGTCTTACCTGCACAAGATCGGTAAGTCACGGTCTCCCGATTGTCGGTTTTGCCCAGGAGAGGAGGACAATGCCTGTCACACCTTTTTTGCGTTTACCAAATGGGCCAGGCTACGAAGGGAACTCTACAGGGAGACGGGAGAGCACACCCCGGATAATATAGTTGCGGTGATGCTCGACTCAGTTGACAAATGGAACCAGGTGGCACATTATGCTCGGGCAGTTCTAAAAGATAAAAGGGACTCGCAGCAGCCGGAGGTGCTGGGGCTGGGGGATCGCTCTTCTGGTATTTCCTCTTCCCCTCTCCCCTCCCGCTAGGAAAGGGACTCCCCAGCTTGAAGGCGCCCCACGGCGTAACAAAACGAGACCTGGCCCGAAGTAATGTGTCAAACGGTTCCAGGCTGGGTTCTTAGATTGACAGGGAAGGTGTTTAGTGGGTAGTCCAAGGGTATCCTCCATGGGAGTCCCACACTGCCAGACTTGGCGGGCGTAAATGTCTTCACCTCCCAACCACAAAAAAAAAAGGGTAAAATGTCAATGAGTGAAGAGAAAGATTTGGGCACAATTTGTACACCACAATATTCTGAAGTAGTATGTGCTAGAGCAGGTCCATCCATCATTCAAGGTTCAACGTATTCAACCAAGTGCAAAAGATTTAGTGGAAGTAGGGCCCTCTGGAGTATGCACATCTTATCCTGTTAAAAATGTTGTCTCTCCAAACGATATTTGGCCTGTGCCTTAGTTTAAGAGGAAAATGACAAATAAGGGACCAAAACCTTGCAAAGCTGCATTGATAATATTTTCACCCTACAAAGAACATTTAAAAAAACAGAAAGAATAGAATAAGAAATGTAAAGAAGACTCAAACCTGCGATCCAGTTAAAGGCATCTCTAGTTTGATGGCTTGGAGATATTTGACACAGATCCAGATTGTTAAAAGTCGACTGACTCATGTCTTTCAGAGATGGAAATGGGGGTAGAAACCCGTGGAGAAGTTACCTTGCGTGCTTGTTTTGCGAATCACAGTTTTCCGAAGACAAACGAGCCGGAATTTGGGTGCAGTGCCTTGTCTGCGGAATTTGGGCAGATAATGAGAGCGCAGGATGTGAAAAATAAAGCTGTGTCTGATTTTTGCAAATAAATGTATTCCAAAACAAAAATACAGTTTGTACTATTCAAATAATACTCCTTTTTTTCAAATGGAAATGCATTTTTTATCCCTCTCAAGGTATTTCTATATTATTACATACTATGGGGATCATATTCCTGTCACACATGAAATTTTAAGAATTGTGCTTTAATTTTCATTTAAATTGATAAATCTTGATTTCACTGGGCAAAATACAAATGAGATATGTAAACAACTTATTACGCTGTGCTTTGCTATTAAAGGAATGGGTGAAATTATATTTTTTTCTTAACTTATTATAAAAAAACTGAATGGGGGCCCATAATACCACCTTTCCTTCAATTATTTTAAATATTTTTGGGTTCTGTATTAATGCATTTTCCAATACATTCTAGTATTTTTCGATAAATTTTTAAATCTCTACAAAACTTTTGTATTAATTAGATAGAACTTATCACCCATCCATGTCAAATGAAATTGAAATATAATAGCCTTACTCTAACTTCCTGGAACTCAGTCTGCAAAGACTCCTAATGAGATTTTTTAAAATAACTTGTCAAATAATCCATAACTAAGACATCACACGTACATGAGCATTCAGACGCTCGTCAAATCAAACACTTCGACTGAAATCCCAATATGACATCCTCACCTACCGTCTAGCCGTCGCAACGTTTAAAACTAAAGGAGAAATATGGATCATCCCATCATCTGCAACACTGATGTAATCAATTCATTTTTGATTGATGTCTCGTCGACTTGTGCTCTAATATAGCACAAGGCCAGTCCTCCTGCGCCAAGCAACAAATGAACCGAAGCACCAACATTAGATACATGTCAATCATCTTTAGTTGAGTTGCAACTTCCTTGAAATGAATGTGAGCTCACGTAGAGAGACTGCTGAGCACATGGCTACCAACAATTGTCCTGCGAGCTGAGATACTCGTACATAAGGTGAAATGCACTGTACTCATATGATTTTACGAGTAAGGATAAATAATGTAACTCATTATTTCATTCCCTTTGGTATTTCGAAGAGTTCTTTTTATAAAATCTTTTGAAAATTGAAAATCTTAGAGTGTAAAGCGCATTATCTGTAGTTTTGACACCTCTGGGAAAGATCAATTCTGATTTGCAATCTTTGAAAAATATGAGACTAGTTCTGGCGTTTCTCATTTGAAACTGACGAAAGGATAGAATCCTAACTACTCGTAGAATCTCATACATATGGGGCTATATACGAGTACGTTGACTTATATGCTATTCACAGCTCCGATATCTTCTCTTTACTAAACAATTGACTGTAGTAGAGTTAAAGGATTGGCGATTTCCGTATACGAGAATTCAAAGAATGAAGAATTTTCCCATAATACGATTCGAACTTTTCTTACGGGCACGCTATCATTCGACCTTTAAATATTCATTGACATACAAGCAGGAATCGACATTATCTAACCGCAAACATATCGTAAAGAAGACTCCGCTCTAAATGACGAGGCCTTTTCTAAAGGAAAAACCCATATGGAAATATCTTTCTTTGGCGCATAATTCCGAAGGCAAATAGTCCTCTTTAAGAGCCAACCCGCACTTAAATTCCGTAACGGAAAAGGCTCCACACAAAATAACTCCAAACATCCCCATATGAACTCTTATATCTTAATACAAAGAAACCTTAATCCGGTTGCAAACAATACGAAACATTCTACAGATCAGAGACTAGGAAGAATGGAAATCCTTACGGACTTTTTTCCTTGCCATGTGCATCCTAGTCAGAGTCGTTTCTCTTTCGGGATAAACTAGAAAATAATTTGTTTGTATGCTCGTTTGATGACTTGTTTGTTTATTTGTTAGCTTGCAGGTTTATCGTTTTTCTTCCTGTTCCAAACTACTTGTAGCGGCTATGAACCAAGTTGGCTGCAAATGCAGTCTCTTAAATTATTTGATATTTCTATTTAGCAGTAAAACGCAAGTTTCTGTGTTTTAAATTTCTTTTCCTATTTTTTCTGAAAGAAAGTTTATGAGAGCAGAAAAAAGGAAGTATTTATCAAGTGAATTAGAGTGGAATAATTTCTTTGCAAAAAACATTATTCTATTCAAAAAGAAGGTTTCATGTATTATCATCAATTTACTATGAAATTCGAAGGGGAGGGAAGCTTAGCGGTATACCATGCTGGGTAGACAGAATTACGCTCATGTCAGAAGGGTTTTGTACTCAAATTACAACATACAGACACCAATAATGAATAAACTCACGATCAGCTTTAACGACATCTACAGCAAAAACAAACGATGAACCGTTGTTACTTAATTTGAACCAACCGCTGTTTTGTTGCAATATTAATAACCATTGACTGAAAGAAATTTTAAAGGCATTTTTGGCATTCATTTCACCTGAAAACTCGGAGACTGTTCAGTCAAAAGTTTAATGCCTAGTTTGATGGAAAGTCCAAATGGTAGAAAACTCGCACATGGTTTTTGTTGGAATCGGAGAAAATTCAAATGTTTATAGCTTTTGTAAATGTGATTCGTTTTTATTGAAAGTTACACAGTATGCGGACATTTTATAGAACCACCCAAATACAATATCATCAAGAACTTTCATTTGCTACTCCACTCGAGTATCTTTAATGAAAAAAAAACTTCTTAGGGGGTCACTTTCAAAAGGGGAGTCATCCTTAAAATCCCTTCAAACTTCTTTTATCCATGAAACTTTCATTAACCTTTTCGGTACGGATTATTTTTTTTGCGATACGAAAAGAATAATTGAAGAATTGTGAAGTAGAACATTTAAAACGACCACAGTTTTATTTTTAAATTATTCCGTTCCGTGGTTTTCGGGAAATAGCCGCGGGACGTACATGTCCTACTAGTAGATTGCGATAGGGAAAAAACTGGTGGAGTTTAGCGACTGAACTGTTTAATATCTTCTTTAAATAGTTCTGTTTTTCACGGAACTGATTAAATAAAACCATAAAAACAATAGAAATGTCCAAAAAGTGCAGTATGGCAAATTGTGTGGCCTTCGATAACACCTTTAAGCTTGTTTCGTGCAAGGCTTTTTGTAATAGGCAGTTTCATGGTGTCTGTATTAATGCTCCCAGGGATTGGTATAATCCATATATGGATGAGCACTTTATTTGTTCGGATTGCCAAAACACGAGTAGGCTGTTGAAGTGTATTTACGACAACATCATAGGGCATATCGACCAATTAATGCAGGAAACAGCTCAACTTGTTTCTAAGCATCAAGCCCAAACGCGAGCTAATGACGAAAGCTTCACAGAAATGGCTAACTGCTTCGACGGTCTGGCAAGCAAGATCTCAACAAACAACAATAGCCTAGCAGTTGAGAGAATTTTTGATAAATTCGAGAGAAAGCTCATCGCAATCGAGGATTCATTATCTTTGATGAATAAATCTATGGCGCCTACACTTCCCTCCCACAGTTTATCTGTTCAAAACAACACGGATCTTGAAAATCATTTGACGAAACTTTGCCGGACTCAAAGCTTACAATTGGAGGAACAGCAATCTATTTGGCTCGCATCTGCTGGTAGCAAGATTCTAAATTTTTTAGAGAAACTGGACCATCAATCCGATTACCAACATGATCACTCAAAGCATACATCCTCTTATGGTGCCAAGTCATTAAATGAGGAAATGCTTGAGGCCGATAATACTGTGTTAGTAAACGAAAACCAGCATGTAACAAAAGTTGATGAGGTAACATCTGTATGTGACTTGTCACTAAATGGAATTGCTGAAGACATATCTAACATGATATCAAAATTTGGCACTCTCTGGTCCGAGGATGAATGGCGCAAACGGATAGCCAGAATTCATGAGGCAAATGCAAAGTCGACGATACAACTTGTCAACTACACAAAGAGCAATTACGAGAAGTTTTTCGTTCAAGGTGCACCATCAGCTGCTGATGAGGCTTGGGTTCTTCGTTTTGTTCGGGACGAGTTTCGCATTAGTGACTGCTATGTCCAATCTCTCCCTAGAAAGAAAAAAACCTATCGACCAACGTTCAAACTTCACATTCCAACGCAGTATGCTTGGTTGTTCAGCAATCATCAGGGAGAAATTACATATCTATCATGGAATGGCATCAAGTTCTTCAAGTGGCGTTACCAGAATAATGTGAAGAAAAGTAGTAAGCAATGTATTAAAAATATGTTTAATTCTAATATAAAATGTAAACCCTCACCTTTGAGCAATATTCCTTTATCCAGCAAATCCATCAACAAATCGCCTGTGGCTCAAAGTAACAAAATAGATAAAAATTCCGAAATTCAACAAAAAGTCATCATAACTAATAATTCCATAGCTTCCCACTAATAAAATTTGTACGCGGTGATGACCAAAAGCCATCTTCTTCTGGATATATTAATATACCAGAAGCTCCACCTGTTCAATCAGCAATGACGCAAACAGTATTTGATCCGCTAGTACCTCCTAGAGTTAAGGCCACGATCAACTCTCAATGTGATCTAGAGAGTAAATACCTTATATCACGTTTGCGAGACCCCAACATTTATAATGATGTTCGTCTTTTTCTTTCCTATCTGCACGATTCTCCTGAAACTACATGTGTCGAAGGGAAGACAAAAACCAACTTAAAGGTTAAAATACAACAGGAAGGGCTTCCTACTGACCTTAAAACCTTGACACTTGTCTTTATACGTTTCCATGAGCAATTTAGTGTGAGCTCCGACCAGGTAAAAAAGAATTTAGAAACCTACAGATCGTATGTGAGATCAAAACACATCGCTGCTCTTCAAAAATCTCGAGATGTCTTTAAGAAATATCATTCCTAACCAAAGTCTGACTTCAAGGCGCATTAAACTCTTCTACCACAATTGCGGTGGTATAAGAGGAAAATTAAATTATTTATTTATTGACGCCCAATCCTGCCACTTTAATATTATTACCATCACCGAGACTTGGTTGAATAGCTCGTATACAAATACGGAAATTCTTGACGATAGTTGGACTATCCACCGCTGTGATTGAGACTATCAGCGCACAGGTCAATCTAGAAGAGATGGAGTTCTAATTGCTATAAAAAAATTCCTATCATGTGAAGTGGTTCCAACTGCATCATCTAAAGACTTCGAACATATATTTGTGCGAGTTATCCTTGGTCATGTGTTTTTATACATCGGTGTAGTGTATATACCTCCCAATTCTGACGAAACTATTTACAACGACTTCTTTGAGGTAGCTTCTTCAGTCATGTCATCCCTTAATGAAAATGATAGAATCATCATTTTAGGTGACTTCGATCGTCCTCACTTATCCTTTGTTGTTGACGAAAATGAAAAATATCTCCTTCCTTTGAACCTTAAAGACTCCGTTGACAATAAATTAGTCGATACATTTTATGGCAATGATTTACAGCAAACTGCTCCAACCTCAAACCCAAATGACAACTGGTTAGATTTGATTTTCATGAATTTTGTTGACGAAGTAGTAGTATGTTCAACGACTGACGAAGAAAACCTGTTTTCTCATACTAATCATCATAGAGCTTTTTCTGTTGAACTTTCTACATCTGATCTGAAAACATCGAATTTATACAATGATGAAATTGTATATGACTTTAAAAATGCAGACTATGTAGGTATTAGAGCCTATTTAGAAACTATAGAATGGATAGAAACTGTTTCAATGTTAGACGTAGATGATGCAGTATCACCATTCTATCAGATATTATTTGACGCCGTTGAAAATTTCGTCCCTAAAATAAAGAAAAGAAATAAGAAATCTGAACCATGGCTAGAAAGAGAGCTTAGACAATTACGAAATCATAGAAATAAATTCTACAAGATCTTAAAAAATAGTCCAAACCCAAACGAACAAATCAGGGTAAGTTATGAAAACTTGGCCAACGAATTTTCTCAAAAGTCTCGAGAAGCATACGATCTCTACGTTAATATAACAGGAGAAAATATAATGCGTGACCCTAAGAAATTCTATGATTTTGTAAATACTAAAAGAAAATCGTCCGGGTATCCAGCAACAATGACTAAGGGAGAAACTACTTCCTCTGATTGTAAAACAATTTGTGATATGTTTGCTGAATACTTCCAGGAAGTTTTTCTGCCTGCTAGCTCACCAGTACCTCATAATGGTGGTATTGTAGAAATAACTCTTACTTTAGAAGAAATCCATAAAGCCATTAACGATCTGGACCTGAAAAAAGGCCCTGGTCCAGACCATATTCCTCCATCTTTTTTATTTCAGTGTCTCACACAGGTATCCAAACCGCTGCACATAATTTTTAATAAATCTCTCTCATCAGGTGTCTTTCCGACTGTGTGGAAATTATCCAACCTTACACCCATCCACAAAAGTGGAGACAAAAAATCAGTGGAGAATTACAGAGGCATCGCACTACTATCCACTATACCAAAACTATTTGAAAAAATGATACATGATCGGCTTGCCACCTTTGTTGATCCATTCCTTAACGACCAGCAACATGGTTTCCGTAAAGGTCGCTAAACTGCCAGTAATCTCATAATCATGGTTTCCGATGCTCTTAATGCCATGGAAAAAGTCCAGCAGGTTGATGCAGTATACACTGATTTTAGTAAGGCTTTTGATCAAGTGAATCACTCTATTTTAATAACAAAATTGCAAAACTTTGGGATCTCTGGGTCTCTTCTGAATTGGCTTATATCCTTAAATATCCTCTGTCCTGGAATACCTTAGCCCATTTCCCCCCAATTGTAATTGTTAAGAAAATAAAATGGAACTTTAATGCAATGTAAATATTTTGTACCTTGTTTGGTTCTTGAATAAATAAATAAATAAACGATGTACATGCAAATTATCAGACGTATTAGCTAATTCGAGAACTGAGTCTGAATCAGTGAGTTCGAGGCTCTCATTTCACCTGCGCGTTTAAGCTAAAACAGGAAGATTCAGACTTACTTTGTGGAGTTGAAAGTGCTCTGCCGTAGCACGAGGTCGCTTATTTCTTCCTGATTGGTGGATTGCTCCTGCTGATTGACTCTTATCATTCATCCGCGCGAGCTAAATAACAACGAATTTCTAGTCCACCGTACCCGAAGCAAATTTCACAAATAATTACGCAATCCTTCCTTCAGTTTTCGTGACCCATAGTACCTCTAGCGCTAACTGAATTGTGTTTGCTACGCTCCCAAGAGGAAGAAGCTTCAAACTACCAAGCTGTGTGGACGAGTGTTTATAAGTTGAGAGTGTAAAAAAAGTCCCGATTCCGTTAAATTTACCAAATTGGTATGTACTCATATTGGCCGCTCTACAGTAAGTAACCATACAGCTGTTTGGAATCTAAAATCAGCTGCGCCAATGTTATAAAATTAGCCAGGCTCCAGGCCACTTCCGGGGTACCCTGCACCAACTCACCTATTATCACTTCACTCAATCGACGCACCTGAAATAATTCCGACTCCTCTGTCCTCTTAAATACAATAACAAAAACTCTGTTAAACTTATGAATTGATGTTTTTATCCAAATGTTGTCTGGTACAATGATTCTTGTTCTTCCCACGTTCCTTGGCCCGGATCCGCTCCTTAATTTCTTCCTTCACTTCGCGTCGCAGCTCCTTGACATGCCTCCGGAAAAGGGTCCGCCCCGTTGCTGTCGTGCAATCGCGGGCGAGCCGTCGCAGCTCGTAGAGTAACTTCCGCTTGCGCTCTTTGCGTCCTCCACGGTGTGGCTTGCATTGTCCGGGGGTGCCTTCTGCCTGGCGAGATACTCTTGCACGGTGAAAGGCTGGGGTCCTTGTCGGGATACCGCCTGGAGTGTCTGCTCAAGACTTCTGGGCGGTGCCGGATGGTGAGTGGGTGTTATGCTGTGAAATCTCGCTGCACTGGTTGTCAGTGGGTAGATTGGAGCTTCTGTCCTACTTCGCCATTAAAATCGCTGAGGTGACGAGAACTTGTATTCTCATTTACCAGCAACTTCTCCCCCCGTTTTGCCACACTAGTTTGTTGATAATGAGAGCCATTCTACGATATGTACGATATTATTATAGACAGCTTAGGGGAAATACCTTTGCATATGAGCGAGGAGAGCTTTCGCCTCCATATTCGCCGTAACTCTCAGTTGACTGGCGAAAACCTTTTCATTTGATCGCTATAAGCTCCCTTATCTGGCTCATACATGGAGCTTCTCGCTTGGAATCTATCAACGAAGTGTATGCGTCATTCATATGCTGAAGCTTAATAGGGGTTTATCGGCCGCAGCGTACATTGTCGTCATTTGCCGGCGCTTATCAGCGCTAACTCTTAGGTTGAATTTAGCTACACGGTGTTGTTCATCTGACGCAATGAACATTGTCGTCATTTGCTGGCGCTTATCAGCGCTAAACGATAGGCTCATTCATAATATTTAGCCTTAATTCGCTGGTGCTAATCAGCGGTAAACGGTAGGTGGGGAGCTTCCTTCGCTTGTTCATAACAGTGCAGCAAAATATATCCCCGTAATAAAGAAAATAATTTCCATTTTCCCGTTGATTATTTTCATTTACGCTTAAAAATATAAAAAAGTAAAATATCTAAGTATGGTAAACTATAAAGCATTTTTGCACATTGAAATATTACACGCTACACAAATTGTTTTGGTCCTTTTCCCGATTTTTAGTTTTGCACAATGACAGCATCTGCGCAGAGTTTTTCCTTCGGTTGGCAAGTGGTCACCAATGTTGTAAATTCCTTTAGTCCTGAGTGATGGTCTACCTAGAGATACAAATTTGTTAATCAGTAATGAATTGTTTAGGACTATACCTGAACCTGAAACCTGAACTAATTTTTCGTTGGAATGCTGCTCGGTCTTTGCCGAAACTAATTAGATGTTTCGCTACGCTCATCAAAAATTCGATGAAGGGTGTTTTCTTGCGTTGTAGTTTTTGATATACAATCCACAAGTTGGCAACAGCAGACATCAATATTTATTGAAACACTTTTTCCCACCATTTATTTTACTTTCTCTTTGGATCATACAGTGCTGAAAATTGACCCACAAGGTCAACTCCGCCCATATTTTCGTTATAAAATTCAATAGCTTCTGGGCAGGGTACCGCTTCCCTGGAACCATCTTTAACAGTTCTTTTTGCTACAGCGATTGCATTCTTGCAGCAATTACTTAGGAATAAAACTTCCTTCGTGTCCTTCCCCTTGATTGCCAATGATCCAAAATCATCGCACAACATTTTTGTATCTCCTTTTTGGGACAGATTTCCCTCAAATCGGAGCACATTTCTTTTATTCGTCATGCAGGTTCCCACACAAGCGAAATTCAAAGAATTGACCAATTCAACAGACGTAAAAAATCTTACGCAGCATATGGCAATATCCTTCTCTCTTATGGTTTCGCAAAGTTTTCTAACCACTCTTTCGACAAGAGTGCCAATCTGTTGCCCTTCCTTCTTTCCTGCGTACACGTTGTAATGACTTTGTTTAAAAAAAACTTGTACACGTTTCGAACGTCAAGTATTCACGAAGGAAATCTGAACCGACCTCTCATTCGTCCTGTACGTGAAGTCTGAGTCGTGCCAACAAATGGTACCATTCGGTCAACCAGTCCGTGCACTCGTAATCCATTTCGCCGTGGCTGCTTGTCGGACAGCTAGTTCGGAAAGGATTTCGGTCGCAGGTCTTTTAAATGGATTCCGCTCGATTATTTTGTTTCAGCCACCATTACGTGCCCATTACAAACGCGTCAAAAATACAACCATGCGGAAACGATATCTATCTCTACTATAACTATATACCGTATTTAACTTCTATTGAGTCAGATAACAACAAAAACTGGATCTAATTCCGCGAACCCGAGACTACTTTTTCTGTTTCCCGACGCGGTACCGAAAAATATTCTACTCTAACGCAAACTTCGAAACACCCTACTCTAACAAAAAACCTCAAAGCAAATTATGGTACCACGTACCGAACGTGACGTGCATTTCGCGACTCCAGCCCGAGACCCAACACCTCGCACAATGTAACGTTGGTGACTCAGCTTCACCGGCTTTAATTCGGTGACACCAGTAGACAGGTTCCTATTTTGGATTCAGGCTCTAGTCACCAGTACGCTAGGGGGCGACTTCTCGGCTTTTCTACGACAAGCACACCTCTTATTCAGCGGGGATGCTGCCGAACGATACTTGAGTTTCAAAGAATCCGTAACGCGCCCCGATTGGAATTCCTTCTATGCAGCTTTTCGTAAGAGAATTGAACTATTCAACCAGTATTATACCAGTATACTACGCCTAAGCACTCAGCGGCGAACACCCATGCCCGAGGACGAACTGGTGGAAATTATCAGGGAAAACATGCGTTGGGAGCTTCAAAACAGTCTCCTTCATGTGCCAATATACACCGTACAGGGCTTATGCCTCCATGCCCGTAGGCAAGAATGGCTAGATGAACGGTGAGGAACCTTTCGTCGACAACCTCGCATGACGGGACCTAATCAATGAAGCAACCATACTACCGAATTATTAGCAGCTGATCCCGTAAATCCGGAGCCGGTACACGTCCCGAGGAGCGGAGCCCCCCTGGATCGCGAGTTCGAACTAGCAACTGGCTGAACTTTCCTCGAGGAAGTTGCAAGCCCGACGGTCTTTTGGAACTGCCAACAACCGGGACACCGGTTCTCTGCATGTCCAGCGGAACTGACGGTCTTCTGTTACCGTTGAGAAAAAGCGGACACGAATGCACCAGATTCCGCAGGTTGCAAGTTGCGAAAAAACTTGCCAGCGAGTGCTGCAACCACCCATCGGCACTTCTAAAGCCTGAACGGAAAGATACTGTGCCCCTTGCTATGTGCCATAAAGCCCCAGATACGACTCCAACTTTGCTGATTCGCACCGCCAAACACAGTTCCTCTGAAGCTCCGTAACCGACGTCACGCGTTGCCGAGCCGGACGTTCAGAGGAATGGTAATGAGGCGAAGGTCCCCTCGCAAGTTAAGTCCTTTCATGTTAGACTGTGAGAATATCTAGCTACTTGTCAGCGCATCTTCAATGAGGAGATGGTTATAACTACTCCGTGAAGAAAGCGAGCTACGCGTCGGGTGCGGAGCTTCTGGAGAAGGGTCAGTCGACGTTGCCGTCGATACAACTTAGACGAATTATTGAAGAACGACGTTCGCCCATACGCATCAATACACATCCTGCAAAAGCGGCTGGTAGGCTTGATTGACACTGGGGCCAGTGTGAACTGCATATCAGCCGATTTTGCAGAAGAGATCCTGATGTCTCATGCAGATCAAAGCCAGCATTCTACTACCTGGTTAAGCACGGCGGACGGAACTCGTCACTCCGTAGTGGAGAAAGTTACGACGGATGTTATCTTTAAAGGGGTGTCCAAGTCTCTGGAATTCTACATAATACCCCAACTAACACAGAACCTTTACCTAAGGTTGGACTTTGTCCGGAAGTTAAATTTGGCCCCGGCATTATTTTCTAGCACGATATTTGACTCTGTCGCTACTGTCCATAGCGCGAGCACAACTTCTCACTCACTCCGACATGCACTGGATGCGAATCAACAACTGCGACTTGACTGGGATTTTCCATCGTATGAGAAGGAAGGTCTTGGCAGAACAGCCTTGGTGTTTCACACAATAGATGTGGGGGATGCTAAACCCCTCAAGTAGAGACATTTAACCATGTCTCCGGCGAAAGAAAAGTCATTATATGCCGAAGTTGATCGGATGCTAGCACTAGTTGTGATCGAAGAATCGCAGAGCGCATGGGCTTCACCAGTCACCTTAGTTGTTCAGCCGAATAACGTCCGGCTATGCTTAGATGTCCGTATCCTCTACCGTTGATTGAGAGTATCTTGAGTCGATTACCTAAAGCCCATTTCATCACGAGCTTGGACCTCAAAGACGCTTTCTGGCAAATCCCTTTAGATCCTGGCTCAAAAGAGAAGGCAGCCTTCACGATCCCAGGTCGCCCACTGTACCAACGCGCTTTATAGATAAAGTGATACCATCGCATTTACGGCACCAAGTTTTCGTATACTTGGACGACCAACGACTTATAACCGAGACATTTGACGAACACATCGGCCTGCTTCAGGCAGTGGCTTTGCACATCCGGAAAGCAGGGTTAACCATCAACACACAGAAGGGTCAGTTCGTAATGGCGAAGATTAAGTATTTGGATCACTTCATTAGCCATGGCAAAATTAAAACCGACCCGGACAAGACACAAGTGATTGATGCGTTTCCACTGCCCAAGACCATCAAGCAATTACGCCGTTTCCTAGGTTTATGGGGATGGTACCAACGATTCGTACATGTCTACGCAACCATCACCACACCCTTGACCGACATGCTGCGTAAGGGATGAAAGTTCGTTTTCGAAGGGCCCAGCTTGCGAGCCTTTGAAGAGCTAAAGAAGAGTCTGACCACAGCCCCCGTATTCATAGCCCGGACTTTGGTAAACCGTTCTCAATCCAATGTAACGTTAGTCAACATGGGGCGGGAGCAGTGTTAGTTCAGATTACGCAAGACAGCAAGGAGATGCCTATAGCCTTTATATCTCACAAGTTTAACCCGGCCCAGTGGAACTATATGGTCTTGGAGCAGGAATGCTTGGCGGTTGTGTCGGCAGTGAAACGCTTTCGAGCATATGTGGAGGGACACCCCTTCGAAATCGTTACGGATCATGCGTCCATGTAATGGTTTGGCTAGATGGGCCTTGAAATTGAAGGCGTTTGATTTTACGATTCGACACCGGAAAGGAAGCCGACATGTGGTACCGGACACCTTATCGAGGATGCTCGCCCCGGAAGGAGCCGAATTGGCCCAGGAGGACGACAGCTCCCTATTGATCGACTATCCCGCCTTCAAGTCAGCAGGTTACACCCAGCTGATGCATACTATTCAGAGCCAGTTACCACAGCTGCCAGAACTGCGGATAACGGAGGGATTTATATACAAGCGGATAGGACACGCATCCGGAGACCCCATGCAAGAAGGGGAACAGTGGTAGTTATTGGTGCCCGAAGAATTGACCATCGATCTTATTAGACGTGCTCATGACCACCCATTGAGTGCGCACGGCGGATACGATCGTACACTTTGGTGGCTGAAAACATATATCTTCTGGTAAGAAGAGGAAACAACACCACAATCCTTCGAGTTTTCACATTTTTAATTTTGCTGTCGGCAGATGAACGGATTCAATTTTTATTGTCGTCCTAACCATTTGATATTAACGAAGCATACTTTGGAGGTTTCCGTAAAATAAAGGTAGAGTCACCGATAAAATTTCTTCTGGTGTTGCGTTTGTCTTATCTTCTGTATAATAAGGTCTATAGCATCTTCTGGAATTCTTTGTTTGTGGTGGCTCTGTTGCCTGAACATGCCGATAATGTTATAGAGCATTACGTCCCTAAATGTTGCCAAAAGAAGGGCTTGCACGTTTTTATACAGTTTGAAGTCGGACGGTTCCAATTTTGAACAAAATGATGGTGCCTGGGATTTTCAAATAACTGCTTGGAATTGCGACAGTTTTTGCTGTATCCGCATCATCAATCAGTCCTAATCGACAATCGGTTTGTTTTTATGATTGGTTAGCGGTTTTTATTGGCATACTTTCGTAGAAGACAGGGACTTGTATTCAAGGAGAGGGGCCTAAAATTACAACAGCCATCTCTCCACTGCAATGACAATTGTTTCTTCAGTTGTGAAGAGCGAAATCCTTGTATTTCCATGTCTGGGTCGGCATCAAAGAGACTGTCCTGTAATAAAGGTAAGTAGTCGAGCAGTCCCGTGGTGATCAGGAGTGGCTGCTCCTGAAGAAATAAGGTGGTCACCCCGTCGAAACTGCTTAGTTTATTGCTTTACAAGATTAAAATCAACTATGTCCGTCAAGTTTCCATTCTTTAGGCCGAGATAAGTGGTTCACTTCAGCCACTTTAACATCTTTAGGTTTGACATTCCCCTTGAAATTCAACGACCTTCTTCGGAGAAAGTAACGTTTGCTATTTGTACAATGCTTGGGTTTATCTCACGCCTCTGTCTCCGCTAACTTTAGTGAGACAAAAAAATGTTAGAATACTGTAGAGTAGCTTAATTGATGCATAATAGAACATCTCGTAGAGTACGTGTGATAAATATTTTGTAGTATAGCTTCGTGGCTCGACAAGAACCCGCCTCATATGATCCCGCAAATCCCGCGTACGCGGTCGTTAAGCGAAGCTAGTCAGCTGAGCTCGGTCTTATTTATAGCTCGCTGATACTTGTGCCATGTAATCGGCACCAGTGTCCTACATGGATTTTGAGAAAAAAAAAATCATTACAACGATCGCATTATATAAATATTCCGTTTTTGAGATGCAGCGCATCCATGGCTTTATTCTTCGCTTTCAAAGGCAGATATTTTTTAGGGATGACCTACCTTTGTGCTTTGTCATCATTTCATCAATGCTTTGGAATGGTGAATCCGAACATTCACGCTGGAAAGTCATTTTGTGACACATATAGTAGGCCTTTGATGTATTATCTGGCTTATTTGTTTTGAAGACACAAGAAAAAATCGGTCTCGGTTTATTGCTTTCTTTATTGTTGTGTTTCCCAAAGATGGATTTTGGGACACGATTGTAGGATGTTACCATCATACTACTCCGAAAAATGACTTCAGGAGGACATGTTTTGGCTTGTTGCTTATAAAGTGTTTGGGATAACATTTCTAGCCTTTTGTTAGTGCAATGTCAAATAAATATAAAGAGACTTTTCGGAAAAAGTTGGAATAATACTTCTTATATTGAAGATCCACGGTCAAGGTCAGCTAAGATTATGGAAGCTCGCTCTGCTGGTACATTTTTTCTTGGCAGAAATGTGTCATTACCTTTAGTCCACGTTATAGGTTTACTTGGAAGCATGCTTTCATATTCTTGTTCCTGCACAACAATTTTCATTTCCTGCAGCTCACCGTCACTTTCATCAACATTATCGCTATCTGGTGGTAATTCAGAATCGTCATCAGTGCAAAATGTGTCGTTGAGATCTGATTCAAGTTCAGACATGTGTTCAACTAAATATTCTTATTCTTTTTGCGATTATTTAAGTTTATTATTTTCACTGAGAAAGTTCCAAATTATAAGAGCTAGATTTATTTCCGATAAGATTGAGACATATGTATCCCATTTTAAATTACAAATGGGACATATTGATCCCAAAAAAAACTAACAAAAGATAGGTTGAAAAGATTTAACTATAACTCAATTTCCGTGTAATATTTGTTTTCAGTAAAGAATAGCAAAATATACCTGCTTATATTTTCAACTTTTTTTTCACTAAAACTACAAAAACGATAAAAACGCAAAAACACATTACCACTGTCACACAAACTAAGTTGTAAATACCCATCTGCTGATCATATTTTATTGATCACCTGACAATATGTCAAAAATCATCAGTTCGTGCACAATTAACAATATTGGCTTTCCAATATTACAATTTATATTTAATTCCAGAACATTGGTCCGGCCGGATGCTAACAAGGATTTTAGACAAGGAATTAAAACACATAGCCAAAGGAACAGAGTAACCATGGCAAATTTCATCCCAAGAAACAAATTGAATTTTGATGGTGTCAAAACCGTCAAAACCGTATTGGAAGGCATGTGAGGAGTAACATCCCCAAATTTACAAGAAGAAGAAGTTAGAGCTGTAGTAATCGAGCAGCATGCAAACTGCTCGAGGACCTTTATAAAAAAAATCCGTTTCATAATAATAACAACGCAATAAGTGTGGAAAAATTTGATATCCAACTTATTAATATTATTATTATTGTACTGATCCGAAATAAATCCCGCCACTATCACTGCTACCATTATCGATAAAAAGTTTTTCAGAAAGAAAAACTTAGAAAACTAACAAACAAAATCGATAATGGCAACACCATTGCAACGGAATTTAGCTAAGCAATTGCTAGATTGTTGCAACAAGAATCTGTTGTTACCGCCATGAAGACGCTTGTCGAGGGAGGTGGTAAACAGAATTCATATGAAACGGGACTCGCAGTTTGAACAACGAGCGGGATAGGTCGCGTTAGGTAAGGAGAAGCCAGTAGTGATTTGATAGAGAAGGAATGTGCTTTTCGATGGGCACGAACATGTTTGCAAATCAGCGCAAATAAGAGTTGTAAATAAATGATTCAGAATACGGATTTGGAAAGATTTTTACATCGACTCGAGTGTGAAGTGTTATTTAGTGGTTTTATCGACATGATTTTGCAAGTGTGAATTAGTCGTTTTGTGTTACTTAAAGGCTCATCGTCCGTTATGTTGAATATTTTTGAAAGAGGACACTGTGCCCCTTTGATAATCAGTTTTGCTAGTGAAAGCACCCAAACATTTGTTTAATTTTACTTATGATTATCTTTTTCTTCTTCCTTCACTTCCTGCAAATAGCACCTCTAACTATCTCGGTCCATTGATCGCGTCTTCCAATTTCGAAACCCGAGCAGCGATGAACTGTCTTCGTCAATCGAGTCAGACCAACGTTTCCTCGGTTTCGCCACTGGTCTCCAGCCTTCAGTTCTCCCAACGAATACCTTCTTGGGTATCCGTTGTTCGTCCAAACGATCTGTGGCGCTTATATAATATATAATTCAAAATAACTCAAAAATATTCATTCCATACATAAAATATACTTTACATAAAAATACTTTACTTTTGACACATTAAGCATATAATGTAAATCTAGATATGTTTATTGTTTTTGAAGTTTAAAAAAAAATATTTTTTGAATTGTATGTAGATAGTCAATTAATTAATATGATTCAGTTCTTTCTCAAATATTATAAATTGTATATAGATAGTCAATTAATGAATATGATTCACTTCGTTCTCAAATATAAATTGATTTGAAAAATAAA
Organism: Odontomyia ornata; assembly: GCA_963969285.1. Taxonomy (NCBI): domain Eukaryota; kingdom Metazoa; phylum Arthropoda; class Insecta; order Diptera; family Stratiomyidae; genus Odontomyia; species Odontomyia ornata. The sequence continues at coordinate 147,615,357 of OZ017741.1, read as the reverse complement.
ATATTGAAGAAAAAGTTTATCATTATATACATCATAATAAACAATAACGAACAATTATGAGCAATTGGTGACCTCGATAAGGCACAAGCGCCTTCAAAAATTCAAGGCCTCCAGGCTACATAGTTATATTCAAGACCTCCAATAGAGGATTCAAGACCTCCAATAGAGGATACAAGAAAGAAGAAAATTTTCTCTCGGCTTTCGATCGGCTATTACAATTTTAGGATTTCAGTGCAAGCCCGTTTAGTTTCTGCCTTTGAATTGTCCACGAGTTCAAAATTCGTATTGATATTTGACGTTGTGAGGAAGATAAATTGTGACAACTTTCTGGTATCAGTTGTTGGACAGATGGGGAAGAAGTTTGAAAATTTTGTCATGTTCAACAGTGAGTCAAGATGGGTTTTTGCGTTTGATCGATATTAGGACCAGATTGTGGATATTTCTGACATAATATTGTGTGGCAAAGATCAATTGGCAGTTTTATCAAGGACGACTTTCAAGGAACCGAAACATAAAGGAATTTAAGTAAGAGAATTTATGTACAACATGATATTCTATAATTACACACATTTTAAATTCATACATATACGAGTATACCAGAATTTTTTAAACATTTCAAATATTTTTCAAAATTTCTAAATGTTTTTTTTTTATTTTAAAACTTTAAATAAAAGTTTAACGATTAGATCGCAGATTAAGGGTAGGATATATCCTGCGACAGGGGGATATATCCAGCGTAGCGCACCCAGAACCCTTAGGGATTTATTTTTGCAGGAATACTTATATTATTATAAATTAAATTATGCCCCAAGACAAGATAATTTCCATGATGCGAGTCCTTCAGGAAATTCTACGGTAAATGCTGTAGCAGTGAAACTACCTTCATTCTGGTAGGAGTTTCCTGAAACATGGTTTAAGCGTCCGGAGGCTCAATTCGCTCTGGCTGGGATTACGACTATCTTTAATTATGTTCTAGTAGCTCTTGATCCTGAAGCCATTAGGACAGTTACTGATCTAGTGAATAATCCTTCATCCACTACTCACTACACAACTTTAAAAGAAGCTTTAATTTTCAGACTTTCAACAAGTGAGAATACGAGATTAAGTCAATTAATTTCTAATCTCACTTTAGGAGATAGACAGCCCTAACAACTTCTTCGTGAGAAGAAACAACTTGGGGGGGATAAAGTTGGAGATGATCTTTTAAGATCATTGTGGCTTCAAAGACTACCGGAAAACATGCAAGAAATATTAGCATGTAATTAATCCAGCTCTTTGAATGATCTGGCATCAAGTGCTGATAAAATTTTTGAAGTTTCAAATAGACCATCAGTATTTTTGTTTGCAAATTCCTCCAAATCAGAACCTAACGTTCAACAACAAATTACAGAGTTAAGAAGTCAAATTGCAGAACTTACTAAGGCTATTGGTTAATCATTAAGATTTAGAAGTCCAAGAAGGAATGATGGCCAGTTTCAAGGTTTCCGTTCTCGTAGTTCATCCAAGAGACGCTCAAAAGATAGAGGATTTTGTTGGTATCATGCTAAATTTGGTGTCAATGCACATAAGTGTATTGAGCCATGCAAATTTATTAACAAAAATTCTAAGGAGACTTTCAATAATTCAAAAAACTAAATACTATTAAGACTCCGGTGGCAAACTTAAGTAGTATTTCTTCTAGCCGCCTTTTAATTCTCGATCATTCTTCAAAGAAGAATTTTTTAATCGATACAGGTGCGGAAAATTCCGTGATTTCGAAATCGAATAATTTGAAATTAATTCCATCGGGATTTAAACTTTCTGCTGCTAATGCATCTTCCATTGATACATATGGCAGAAAGTTATTAACATTAAATTTGGGACTTAGAAGAGATTTTTCATGGCATTTTTTAATTGCCGACATTACACGTCCCATTATAGGAGCAGATTTTCTTGGTCATTTCGGTCTTTAAGTAGATGTAGCTAATAAAGCTTTAATTGACCCAGTTACCAATCTTAAATCAGTAGCTTCTATTTCTAAGGAAGGTTATTCTAATTTATCAATTCACGTTCAATCAGATGTTGATCCTAATGTTAAAGAATTATTAATTAAATTCAAGTCGATTACCGTAGAATCTGATTTCACTAAAGTTCCAGTACATAATATTAAACATAAAATTGTTACTTCTGGATCTCCAATCATGTCCAAACCTAGACGTTTAGCTCCGGACAGATTAGAGTCAGCTAAAAAGAATTTAATTTTCTTCTGGAACAAGATGCCTTGTTCCTTCCTGTCCTTCAGATAGCAAATGGTCCTCACCATTACACATGGTAACAAAAAGTAATGGTGAATTGCGTCCTTGTGGAGACTACATACGTTTAAATGCCATAACCGTTCCAGATCGTTATCTGATTCCTAATATTCAGGATATTACTCATTTTCTGACCGATTGCAAAACATTTTCAACTTTAGATCTTACCAAGGCATACCATCAAATTCCAGTCGAACCCGAAGATATTCCAAAAACATCTATATGCACACCATATGGACGCTTTGAGTTTACCCGAATGTCCTTTGGACTATGCAATGCTGCGCAAACTTTGCAACGATTTATTAATTCTATATTCAAAGATCTGAATTTTTGTTTTGTATATCTTGACGACATCTTGACTGCATCTAAATCAGTTTCTGAGCATTTAGCTCATTTGGAAATTATTTTTGAAAGATTACAAGAACATGGTCTTATAATTAACATTAACAAATGTAAATTTTTACAGACTGAGATAAAATTTCTTGGTTATTTCATTTCGTCTGAAGGCATTCGTCCAGCTCCAGACAAGTGTCAAGATATTCTTCAATTCAAATTACCTGAGAATATTTTAGAACTCAGACGATTTTTAAGCATGATAAATTTTTATCGTCGTTTCTTGCCCAATGCAGCTCAACATCATGCATTACTTAACAGTTTTCTAATAGGTGCTAAAAATTCAGACAAAAGAAAAATTACCTGGACTCCAGAAGCTGTTGAATCTTTTAATTTTTCAAAACAACAATTATTCGAAGCAGCAGTATTAGCTTTTCCTAACATGGATGCTCCTTTAGCAATTTTTGTCGATGCTTCAGATATTGCCATTGGTGCAACACTCCAACAACGCATAAATGATGACTGGCAACCCTAAGGTTTCTTCTCTAAGAAACTCAATCAAGCTCAAAAAAATTGTAGTACTTATGACCGTGAATTGTTGGCGGCTTATCAAGCAGTAAAATATTTTAGATTTTACATTGAAGGTCGTTCTTTCACGCTGTTCACAGATCACAAGCCATTAATATGTTCATTTCGGCAAAACCCTGCTAAAGCTTCTCCAAGGCAACTCCGTCAACTAACATTTATTAGTGAGTTTACTACAGACTTTCGGCATATTTCTGGCAAAGAGAATGTAGTTGCTGATTCTCTTTCTAAGATTTCTCAAATAGAAATTCCTAGTACAATAGATTTCAAAGCTATTTCACAAGCACAAATTGTAGATGAATGTTTGACAAACTTGAGGACAAATTCGAAATTTAAGTTTAGTCAAATTAATTTGGCAAATTCAGATATTGAGGTTTTTTGTGAAATTTCTGTTAAAACTATCAGGCCTTACATTCCAGAAAAATTTCGTGAACAAGTTTTCAAAACTGTTCTCAATTTAGCACATCCTGGAATACGAACTCCTCGTCGCATTATTGCAAGCAAATATTTTTGGCCTTCATTAAATAAGGATGTTGCAAACTGGACTCGAAGTTGTTTAGATTGTCAACGTTGCAAAATTTCAAGGCATAATAAAAGTGAAATTAAGACTTTTCCATTGGTATCTCAACACTTCAAAGCAATTCATATGGATATTATCGGACCACTTCCTTATTCACAAGGTTTCACGTATTGCTTGACAATTATTGACCGATTTTCAAGATGGCCAGAAGCCATTCCCATGACAAATATAACAGCTCAATCTTGTGCGGAAGCTTTATGCTGTGTTTGGATTGCACGTTTTGGAGTTCCTGAAACCATAGTTACTGATCAAGGTAAACAATTTGAATCATAACTATTTGGCGAACTAGCAAGGACTCTAGGTTTTAAGCGCAACCGTACTACAGCTTATCATCCTCTAGCTAACGGTATGATCGAAAGATGGCATCATACGCTTAAAGCGGCCATTATGACACATAATAATCCTTCATGGACCAAGAGCTTACCTTTTGTGATGTTAGGTTTGAGAGCAGCAATCAAAGAAGATCTTAATACTTCTGCAGCAGAGCTACTTTATGGAGAAAATATCAAAATTCCGGGTGATTTTTCAATTCCATCATTTGATAACCAAATACAAATCGATTTAGTTAAAGATCTGAAAGTTTCTATGTCGGTTTTCAAACCTATTCCGGCTGCAAATCATGGTAATAATAACACAAAAATTATTAAATGTTTAGATACATGCACCGAAGTTCTAGTCAGGGTAGATTCAGTTCGTCCATCGCTTAAACCACCATACCGTCCCTTTAAGATATTGCAAAGAAAAGAAAAATATTTCACTATTGAGATTAATAATAAAGCGTGTTATATTTCGGTAGATCGATTAAAACCTCGTTTTCCGCAATTAAGAAAAAAGTAGTTAAAAAATAATGGAAATATAGAGACCAAAAAAGTATCGTTTGACATCAATAAAAATAAAACAAGATTTATAACATGATATTTATGAATGGCAAACGCTCCAATAAGTCTCAAAGAATAATTTTACATTAAAATTAAAAAATTAACCAGTAACAGTTAACTAACCCCACATAAGTAGTTTTCCTTTTGTCGCGAAATATAAATATTTCACTAGGGGGGAAGTTCTGTTCAAAAATATTCATTCCATACATAAAATATACTTTACTTAAAAATACTTCTTTCTTTTGACATATTAAACATATAATGTAAATCTAGATATGTATATTGTTTTTGAAATTAAAAAAAATAAAAATTTTTTTTGAATTGTATATAGATAGTCAATTAATGAATATGATTCAGTTCGTTCTCAAATATTATAAGTTGTTTTGAAAAATAAAATATTGAAGAAAAAGTTTGTCATTATATACATCATAATAAACAATTATGAACAATTATGAACAGATCCATGTGTCCAGCCCATTGCAGCTTCCGTAGTCTGACAATCGTTGAGACCTCCGTCTCGTTTCATAAAGCTCATGGTTGCATCGAATTCGCCATTGGTCCCCGTCTAGCTTCGCTCCGATTATTCGCCTCAGGACCCTTCGCTCATAGGCGTTCAATATATTTGCGGATGCTTGAGTTAGGCTCCATGCTTCACACCCATAGCATAACACCCGTCTTATCACAGATTTGTATACTCGGCCCTTTGTTTTCCTGTGAATGCAACTGATCCTTAAAATCGTTAAAACTGATTAAAAAATATTTTATTTGCGAGCTGTATTCTTCGGCATATTTTGTATCTTTCATTACTCGTTTTCGTTATTTTGGCGCCTAAATACGCAAATTTGCTCACATTCGCAATGCTGTATTCTCTATTCTATATTCGCCCAGTGTGATGTTTTGTGTGCTTGAGGTATTTTTCCTCGACTGCGTCATGAGCTTTGTTTTATTTTTATTGATTTGTATTCCTACTGGTTTTACTTCGCTGTTGAGTTTCAGAAAGAGTTCTGTAATGATTTTTATGTCTAAGTCCGAACGAGGAACCGACCTCTCATCGGTTCTAGACGTTAAGTCTGAGTAGTGCCAACGAATGGTACCAACCGGTCAACCAATCCGTGCACCGTAATCCATTTTCGCAGTGGCTGCTAGTCGGCCAGCTAGATCGGAGAGGATTTCGGTCGCGGGTCTGCAAATGGATTACGCTCATCTACAATTTTCAGCCACCAATAAACGCCCGTTTCCAAACGCGTCGCAAAACACAATTCATACGGAGAAGGAAACTACTTTACGTTACTCCGTATTTCTTCATTCAACCAGTCAAAGAACAACAATCTAATCTTTACTTCGCGTTCCCGAATTTACCGACGCGGTACCGAAAAATATACTACGCTAACTCAAACCCGACGTAAGCTACGCTAATGAAAAGGGGCGAAACCAACAAAGGTACCCCGCACTGCGCGCGACGCGAAACCGACCTCAGCGGATTTTCTCCAACCCTAACCTCGCGACGGCATACTTACCATGCACTCTATTCCCCGCTGAAAGAAGGAACCACTGGAAAGGAAAGTCTAGTGTTAAATTAGAAATTCATAGTATTTATTGTCTTTTTCTTCTTAAATTGTTTTTCCTTCTTCTTTTTTTATATCTGAGAGATACAGACAAGGCAAAGTGCTTTCTTTTGGGTGCTGATTTAAAGGAAAGTTGTAAATATTACAATTTAATATTGCTTGATATTTCCGTTTCTAGCCAGAGTGAATATAAAATGATGTACATATTTGCACACCGGTAAGTATTCACACAAAGTGGTCTAATTAATAACTTGTAAATTAAATTTTCTGGACCTGAAAGAATATACTACCAAAACCTAGTTACACTGAAGACGAGATTCAATAATTAAGGATGTATGAAAAAAAATATAAAGTAAATCATTTAACTTTCTCTTCATAAATAAAATCATTGAAACTTAATATTATCATTAAAATTTAAGAACTAACATTTAAGGTAAAAATAATAATTATAATGAAAGCATCAAGATTAGATAATGCATTTTTTTGCTTTTTGCTAACACAAATTCCATAAAGTGTAACATAAAATCATGCGCATACAACCCTCATTGCATTTGTTTTGAAGTTATGCGAGTGTATATAAAATTTTACTAACGAATACCTTTTCCCTCTTTTTTTTGATAAGGCTCAGCTAAGAACCTCAGTGATTGAAATATTCTAACTACGATAGCTAACTTCTTCTGCTTTGTAGGATAATCATATTTGTGATAAAAAGAAACTTACGAACTAGTTTGTTATAACTATGTCGTTACTCTAAAGGGCAGCCCAATATTTTAGTTCCCGTGAGTTTCAAGGATGAGCCGACCAAGCGCAGAGCAATATATGCACATGATTGTACTCCTAATGATAGTAACGCTCAATTTAGGATCGAATCAATGACACTAATTTTAGGCATTTATATTTATCGTTCATAATACGACTGACCTTATTGGTGGTTATTCCATGACGTCCACGAATAATAAAGAAGCAGTATTCAGTGTGTAAAATTTGTGAATCGTATAAGTTATAAGCCGTGAGAATCTACTCAAAAACCTAACTATTATATTATATTGGATATGAAATGTCAAAGAACTCTAAGCATATTAGATACTAATGAAGAATATAGTGGCCTCCCTTTACTCCTTGTTCAATGCCGTATACTTAGCTGCTCGCCCGAATTCAAAACCTCCAATTTTCTCAAGGTAAGCTTCCATAATTAGCCGCAAAAGTAATAAAACTTCTACTGTCCTCATAACCAACTTATAATTTGGTCACGAAGAACAATATTTATATTTATGAAAATGAGTATCAGTATCATATAAAGAATAAACTCAAGAGAATACGTTTTTACTGAGTAGATAATCATCAATAATTACATTAATAAAATTACTATATAAGAGTATACCCTTTAACCCAAATTTCATGTTTTAGGCGCTTCTGACAATAAACTGTACAAGCCAAACACAAGACAAACAAAATACACAGTTCATTATACTTCATGCGAGATTAGTAGAAGCAAAAAAAAAAGATTATACGTCAAAAAAAAAAAATGGAATGGTACTTCAAAAATATAAGAAGACAAGCATTAAATGTATAGAAAAATATCACTAAACCACTAAGCACATCGGGGCCAATGTAAGAACATTTGGAATTGCCACAAGACATGCTCCGGCTCGACTGAAAGATATCATCAAGGTTCAAGAATCTATTCCGGGAGCATATCGTTTAACGGTCTCCGTTCGTCATACTGCTGGGCAATCGTGACCACCTAATGCCTAAAGATATCCATTCGCGACGGCAACCCCAACTCCTCCGACCGCATAGGCATTTGGTTCAAAATGTTTTAGCAGTCTTCCTAAAGGTGTCTGGCGTAATTAGTTCGTTGTCATCACAGCGGAGAAACATTTAATATCAGCTAATTTATCTCCGGAACAAGATCACAGAGTTTTCTCCACAATTTAGAACGGTAAAAAGCGTGATTAGCTTCGTAAGCTTTCTAACCCGTCCGTGGTATTCTCACAATGTACGATCGAGCAAAACGTGTAGATCAATAAAATATAGAGTCGTGGTCACTTCTATATTGCTCATTACTTTCTGTGATGGGTTTACTCATTGGCACCAATGCGCGGTGGCTAACAAGCAAAAATAATGCTTTATTATGATTTATTTCAATCTATTCAGTATAATAAGCTGAAATTGTGCCATTGTTATTTCCTGAGGTACCAGAAACTTCCTCTTGTTCAAATACGGCAGTTCGTACTCGCGGGCATATCTATCAATAATCCTTGGGATTTTGGATGGAAAGCGTAATCGAATAGCACAAGCTTCTTCGTGCTTTTGAAAATCCTTTTCTCTGGACGCGGATAAAGAATTGAAATTATTTCAATTTAAATCGTGTTTTATAGGTTTGGTTTTAATAAACGCGTTATAGCAACCGATAGCATTAATAGTTTTCAAAATCTTTTCCTATATAATACACAGGTGATATGATTTCGTATCATTTACACTATGCCACAACGGTACACTCCGGTTCAATCCAGCCCACCTAACAACTTTATAATTTAATGATGAAAACGGGAATCCGTCGTCACTATTCTGCCGTGGCATAGCGGCTGTCACAGCTCAGCTTCAAGGCTTCTGTTTCCTCCATGAGCAAACAAAGGGGTGCGGTGCCTCCTTACTTGTCAGCTAAATGGAAAAGGTTCGAAATTCCATTCAGAACCACCATTATAGTTCGTGGGTCGTTGGAATTGATTAAATAGCAGAATAGTTTCAAAAGCTCGAATTTCTCCACAAGAAAACCGTTCTGTTCGGGTGTACCACTTTTTGTTGCAATTGTCACAGTCCAAGCAGCCTCTTTTTGACTGTTAAAATCACCTGACACTAGCACCCTGTGTATCTGGTGGAATATACCAGCTTCAATCTTGACTTGTATATGGCGTTTTCTCATTTACAAGTCATAGCAATCCATCAATGACGTTCGTATCCCAAACTATACCTCGTGTGGCGGCACCATCTCCTTATATGCTATTACGTACATATGCTTGATTAAGCCAAGTGAACCACGAAACATTATTCTTCCTTTCGCTTGTCGTTTGCTAATGTGGAGTAACTACTCTGACTGCCAATAAAATTTCAGGGTTGAACGTTTCTTTCTGCAACCGTTGCGAGGTACAAACGATCCTTCCTTCTCGCGCTATTAACCACAACTCTGCTGTAACCTCCACACGCTGCGTCGGACTGCCTTAGGAGGTGATTGGGATAGAATGTATGCAGCTTGCGACGATGGCGGCTGTGTTGGATACATTTATTCAGATTTGATTATGATTTGGACCGAACTGAGCAACATACCTTTGTATCCGCGCACACACTTGTCTCCTTGTAATCCTGCAAGAAAACTTCAGACCCAGGCTAATCTTGTGACTTTTAATTTTCACAAACAATACTTCACGCTTCAATTAGACCGTGTTAACGGTTAATTCTATCAACGGTTACACGTTCTGCTTCCTTAACTTTCTGACCTCTTCGCTCGAGCTCTTAACCACAACTCCGCTCCCATGTGGCTGTCAATTTTCTTTTGACATCCCACGACAAAATTGACGCAACCGTCACAACCAACCTGATATGACAAGCCACATAGCAGCAAGGTGTGTTGGTGGTGGTCACCCAGCGGCGTCGCCTGATTCATTACAGTTCTTTGGCAGTTGTTAATGATCGCGACAAAATACTTATGTCGTCCGCATAGGTTACTACTTGGCTTAACTTGTATATCGACAGATAGCTTCCATATCACGTACTACAGAGTTAAATGCAATAGCAACGGGGCATGATTATCTCTCTATTTAAATCCGATATATAAGTCGAAGGCATCGGTGAGTTGGTTATTGATGCGGTGGACTTGGGAGGTTGTCGACGTCATTGTCATTTTGGAACACAGACTAATTTGGCTTGGATGCCAAGGCATAGCATTATTTGTTGCAGGACGTTACGATCAATACTGTCATATGCTTGCTTAAAGTCAATGAAAATTTAGTGCACGTCTTTGTTGAGCTCCCAGCATTTTTCAAGTACCTGCTTGACTGTGAACATTTTTTCTATTGTCGATCTACCTGCTCTAATACAACTTTGATACTCCCCCATAATACTGTTGTCGTATGACCCGATTTGAGTTTTGTGTGCCGTACAAAGTAGTGATACGCGTCTATAATTTTCGCACTGTAGGTTGACACCTTTTTAGTGGTTAGGGAACATAATTGATTGGCTCCACTCTTTTGCCACATGTTCTTGTCGCCAAATGTGCTGGATGATTTCGTGAATAGCTTCATGAACATCGCTGCCACCATATTTGATGAGCTCCACTGGAATCTTATTGATGCCCGGCACTTTATTATTCTTTTGAACTTTGATGGTGAAACAAACTTCACCCAGGGTTAGTAGAGCCAATGGAAGCTCTCGACTTACATTCATAGGCTTCGATTTTCGGGAGCTGTTCGGAGGATTAAGAACGTTCTTGGAATATGATGCGTATTTTCCTCAACTGTAACTTTTTACAGCCGTTGAAATGGCTACCACACACACTTCTACATTTAACCCTTCCGCCACGCGGTACCACTATCAAATCGGAAAACTTCGTTTAAAGAAAGTGAGCAGGGAGAGTTCCACATCCTTGCTTCAGACTACGCTTGCCATCCCTCCAAGCCTATGACTACCACTAAATATCCAAAGCTGAAAGCCATAATATATGTGACCAGGTATACTTCATTACTCGTTAAGTTTCCTTCTGCCGGTATTTTCAATACAATCCAATAATAATTAAGAGTCGTACTTCTTTGTTTTCTGTTTAGGGTATTGTAAAATTTTACAATACCCTACTAAAATCGCGTCCTGTCTGTCCGTCCGTCCGTGTGTCACACCACTTTTTCTCGCAAACTGCATAAGCTAGAAACACAAGATTTTGTAAGTAGGTGTAAGATGATGCCATCTTCAAAGTTTCATCTTTAAAAAAATTTATAAGGTGTTTAAGGGGGGTCTCCCCATATAGGGGAGTGGCCCCTGAAGAAAAGTTTCATTGCATGTAGGCAATATAGGTATCAAATGAAAGGTCTTGATAAGAATTTTTCAAAACATGTCTTAAAATGACGAGTTTTGCTTTGAGGGGCGCAGGTGAAGGGGAAATGTACACGAAAATTTTTGCCCACCCCCCTCGCGATTGGGCACCTTTGACCCGGAAATTCTGAGAAAAATCATAGAGGTGACACTTCAGGAGTACAAGGGCAACAAATACCTAAGAAGTCGAAATTCGATCAACTTTGTTAATAACAGTAAATTTTATAAATTTAATATTTTCACCTAGAAAATCGAAATGGAGCCCTTAATTTCCCAAAAACTACGATTTAAATTTTCTGAAAGCAATTGTATGTGTTCTGAAAATTTCACAATAATCGAACAATAAACAGCTAAGTTAAAGCCGATTGAATATTTAACAATTACAACAACATTAACACGTGATACTAGGGAGATACACGTTTGCCACGAACCGAGAGATTACATACATTTACTTCGATTGCTACCCGCGCCAACTTGACTTGCATGTCTTTTAGGATAGCATGCATTAGATCTCGGACAAAATTTCTTGTTATGCCATTTGGATTACGGACAGATATTTTAAAAACCATTAGGGTACTGTGAATACATCAAACTTATAAACAAAATTACTAATTTTAACAATATGTTTCAAACTAAGACCAGCACTTCAATTACGAGTAGTAAAAGGAAGCATACAGCAATATTATCCTAAATCATCCAACTTTTCTTTAAGGACACGGCATTGTTGCTTTTGCCAACAAGTCTTTCCATATAACCGCCGGAAGCACCACACAGTTGGAACGTTATACAATTATACTGTTGCGCTGCAAAAATGAAAAAAAAAATCTTTAGCAACACTTTACGCGACAAAGGCACAGATTCAAGGCTTTGGGATTGGTTTTTTACCCTCTCTCCCCCTTCTACTATGCATAATCTTTGTGAACATAGGAAATAAGACACCAACAAAAAATAACTAAAAATTCAGAAAAAGTGTTGACTTGGGAATTGTTAGCAAAATAGGATATTATGGTAATAAGATTCAAATATTGATTACAAATGAGGAAAGCTTTCGGAAACAAGTTGGGTAGACAGAACTGCCCTCATATCAGAAGGGTTTTGTGCTTGAGCAATGACACGAGTATGCAGACACAAATAAAGATTTAGCTCAAGAAAATCTATAATGACTATTGCGCTTCTGAGGGGGTATAGTAAGATATTTGAAAAAAAAAACCATTGGCACCACCAGCCGAAAGGCAAATTTCTAGTTTTATAAGCAAATAATCATTTTATTGGCCCCTATTTTGAAAGTCAAACACATTTTCAGGAGAAGTAAAAGTAGCAGGAAAGTCCTACCAGAAGGGTAGTGTAAAATAATTAGTAAACTAAACAACGTCTTCTGAATATCAAAACTTGGCTTACACATGTAGTATATTCCACGAATTGTGCTCAGAAAAAAAATATATAGTTATTATGCATTTTAATTTGCCGCCCTATTATTTTCAGTCTGTTGACCTCAATGTTTGAGTAGTCATGATAACATATCAATGTTTTAAAATATTTCTAAAATTTTCATCAAAACCCTTACACATCTGTAGTATTTGCGTCCTTTACAAACGTGTATTTACACAGTATCACATGTAATTGATAAGTTTCAATCGTCTATAACTTAGCTGTTTACGACTTGATTTTTATGAAATTTTCAGAAAGCTTTTTACATCAGCAAATTGAGATACAAACTTTGGCAAATTTAAAGGTCATCCTTTGATTTCATGGACAACAACGTTAAATTCGTAAATTTACTATTATTAACAAAGTTGATCGAATTTTAACTTCTGAGGTATTTGTTGGTCTTGCACTCATAAAGACCTACATTTGTGATTTTTTCCAGATTTCTTTGTACAAAGATGTCCAACCGCGAGGGGGAAGGACACCTATTTTTATGTATTGATATATTTTAATTTATTTTTTTTGCACTGCAACTTTTGAGAAGGCACCACTTTTGACCTACGTAGAAAATTTTATCACTCTAGCTCATGTAGTTTGCGAGAAAGCTTGCTGTAAAGCACGGATGGACCGAAGGACAGACAGATATGCAGGTCGCAATTTTAGTAGGGTATTATTAAAAATATTTTACAAGTGGGCTGTTGTATAAATGCTTCCAACTCAAGCCATTAAAAACGCTTCCTTGAAAAATATTCACTATTTCTGTTGCTACTAAAATAACGAATTACGCTTGCTTTCTGACCTTTGGAAACCGCCATTTTGAATGGATGCATTTGATTTTGGTTTTTTTTTGAATGACTGTGTCTTAGGGTCTCATTAATTAACAGGGAAAAAACACTAAATTTTTAGTAAAAATAGCAGCAACGAATATTAGGCTTTAAATTTTCGTCTTTTTTTTTCATCCGATTTTGATATTTTTTTGCAAAATATGAGAACTTAGTATTCTTCTTCTTCATAGCACTACAGCCCCTCACGGGCCTTCGCTTCCTGCAAATAGTGCCTCCAACTGTCTCGGTCCATTGACCGCGTCCTCCAATTTTGAAATCCAAGCAGCGATGAACTGTCTTCATCCACCGAGTCAGACCAGCGTTTCCTTGGCTTCCCTACTGGTTTCCGACGTTCAATTCTCCCAAATAATCCCTTTTTGTGTATCCGTTCTTCGTCATGTGGCCAGCCCATTGCAGTTTCTGCAGTCTTACAATCGTTGAGACTCCAGGCTTGTCAAAAATTTTATGCAGCTCATAGTTATATCGAATTCGCCATTGGTCCCCGTCTAGCTTCGCTCTAATTATTCGCCTCAGGACCCGTCGCTCAAAGGCATTCAATATATTTGCGGATGCTTGGGTTAGAGTCCATGTTTCACACCCATAGCATAACACAGGCCTTATCACAGATTTGTATGCTTGGAGCTTCGTATTTCTGTGTATGCAGCTGGTCTTCAAGATCTTCAAAACTGAATAAAATATTTTATTTGCGAGCTGTATTCTTCGGCGTATTTCTTCTCTTTCATTACCCGTTTTCGTTATTTTGGCGCCTAAATAAACAAATTTTCCAACATGTCCGGTACTGTATTCGCCAAGTGTGACAAAATGTTGATGCCAAATTGAATAGCAATGGGGCCAGCCCATCTCCCTGCTTTAGTCCGATATTTGTGTCGAAGGCATCAGTGAGTTGGTTATTGATGCGGGCTTGGAAGGTCATCGACGTCATTGTCATTTTGATAAGACGGACTAATTTGGCTGGAATGCCTAAGCAAGCATTATATGGCACAGTACGTTACAATCAATACTGTTGTATGCTTGCTTAAAGTCAACCAAAAATTTGTTTAACGTCTATGTTGAACTCCCAGCATTTTTGAAGTACCTGCTTGACTGTGAATAATTGGTCTACTGTCGATCTATCCGCTCTAAAACCACCTTGACACTCCCCAATAATACTGTTGGTGTATGATTCGATCTGATTTTCTAAGATTTTAGAAAATATTTTGTACACCATACAAAGCAGTGATATGCCTCTATGATTTTCGCACTGTAACTTGTCACCGTTTTTATGGATAGGGAATATAATTGATTGGCTCCACTCTTTTGGCATATGATCTTGTTGCCAAATATGCTGGATGGCTTTGAGAATAGCTTTGTGAACACTGCTGCCACCATATTTGATGAGCTCCACTGGAATCTCATTGATGCCCGGCGTTTTATTATTCTTTTGGGCTTTGATGATGGTACAAACTTCATCCAGAGTTGATGGGGCCAATAGAAGCTCTCCGCAGACGTCCATAGGATCCGGTGCTCTGGAGCTGTGCGGAGAATCAAGGAGGTTCTTGAAATATGATGCCCATCCTTTCTTAATGTTTGTTTCATCAGCGATGATTTTGCCAATGTTATTACGACAGAGCGTGGTTTTGGGCTGATACCCGCGTTTCAGGCTTTTCACTACTTGGTATGCTTGTCCTGTGTTATTGCTCACTAGGCTTACATCGATATTTCCCAATTGGTCGTCATAGTATTTTCTTTTCTTATTCCTAATTATCTTATTCGCTACTCTTCTGAGATTTTCATAGTGTTCTCTCTTCGTCCTGATTTTCCTACCTACGTATTCTTTGTACGCCTGATTCTTTTTATCTAACGCATTTTGGCACTCATGATCGAACCAATCATTTCTCTTGCGCCGGGCTTGATGCCCGATTATCTGTTCTGCCACGGTCCTAATAGCTGCTTTCACTTCCATCCAGAGCTCGTTGTTTGTCTTTAAGGATGTGTCTGATAATATGGGAGCCAGCTGGTTGTCGAGGGTCTCCGTGAAATTTTTGGCCACAGACGCTGTTTGGAGCCGTTTAATGTCAATTTTTTGTAGCGGGCTGGTCTTCGCCGGAAATGGCTTTCATATATGACATCGATGAGTAAATTTGATAAAGTAATGATCGGAGTTACAATTGGCTCCTCGGTACCTGTGAAGGCCAAGTATGCTCGAGGAAAATCGTTGTTGGATCAGAACATAATCGATCTGGTTTTATGGGTTGCGAAACGGTGATATTCAGGTTATTTTATGAATGCGTCGATGTGGGAAGCAAGTCGAACGTATGACTAGATTTCTAATACATGCGAAGTCAATCAGGCGCTGACTGTTGTCATTTGTTTCACCGTGGAGGCTTTATCCTCCAGTCATTCTCCAATTAGATAACTCATCGCCAACCTTAGCGGACAATGAGTCAACTAGTCTTTATAGGTGATTGTAGAACATTTGCTTTATTTCTTCGTCCTTTTCTTTGGTTGGGGCGTGAACGTTTATCAGCCAGATTTTGAGGAATTTAGCTTTTATACGGATCGCACACATCCGTTCGTTTATTGCCTTAAAACCAATAACGTGCGATTTGAGCTCCCTATCCACATCGAAGGCCGCTCCGAATTCTCATTTTTCAGTAACCTTTTCACTTTTGAATATTGTGTGCGATCTCATGTCTTGAATGTCGTCTCCAGTCCAATTCGTATCCTAGATTGCCAGTATTTTTAATTGATATTGACTGGCCTGTTGTAAAAGGTACTAAATAGTACCAGGGTAATTGAGTGATCTGACATTCTAGGATCCAATGCCATGGTCCTTGTATCATTTGCGAGGTCGTTGCCATGAGTCCAATCCATTTCGAGGCCCATCTGCAGGTTTAAAAACCTGTTAAGGTTTTCTAGGGACGGGGAGTTAGCCCTTCGTCCAACCTCTATTCCGTTGGCTTGGTTATTACGTCAATTCCGTTATCAGGCGCGGAAGATTCGCCTTCACCCTTTTACGTCCCCACAACGGAGGTGTAAGCAGAGCAGAGCTGTAGATATATTTACAGTTATTAACATTTTTCGGCATTTAATATCCCACAGGAGGTGTAAGCAGAGCAGAGCTGTAGATGTATTTACAGTTACATACTAACATTTGTCGGCATTTAATATCCTATTGTGTGGGAACCACTTAACCCAATATGCGACCCCGAGAGCATTTACTACCATCTAATTGGGGGGCTTGCGATGTGGAATCATGGAAGTTATGGGTTGGGGAAACAAGGAGTTCCCTCCTCTTTTCTCAAACGGGGTTGGGACTGTCTACGGTGGAGTTAAGAAGAAATATTTATCCATAATTAACAGTTTCCTCAAAATCTGTTGGAAAATGTGCCGGCAAGAGCGCCACAAAAATCTGAAAAATTGCATATTTGAACCGTCGCCATTTTAAATGAAAATGGACAAAATGAAAAAAATCTTTAGATCTAATTATTTTCTCTTATGAAACTAAGGATAAAAATTGCGACTTCAAGAAGTCTTTGAAATTTCGAGCTTCAGATCGCCGCAATTTTGTTTTTTGAGTCTTGTCCTCTAGCTTTTTTATATATTTCTAGTCTTAACCAAACTGTCGAACTGTATCCTCCGTAGGGGGAATGCTCTTGGAGGCTAGCATTCTTCGGGGAGTGCTGCTTCGACGGGCCCGAGGATATAGGGGCGCCGTGGGGTTCCCTTTTGGGATACCAGATAATAACCCTGACTAAATCTGCACTATGCTTTGAACAATGAACTGGAATTGATGCTTTGGGCTGGCGGATATGATGCTGTGCACCTAGTTGCTTTGCACGGTAGCGCCGAGGTGCCACACGTGCATGAACGGCGCCAATTCAACTATGATACCGTCTCCCTCCCGGAAAAACCTTGGCAGGCCTCGGAGTACGTTTGAAGTTCGCACCATAGGGTTGGTGGTGTAGGTTTGGTTGGGACAGACTTCCGATTAGCGCTGGTCTGACTCTGAGCACTTGTCCCCGTAAGGGCTTGTGCCAACCCTCGCATGGCCGCCCTGCTCTGCAAAGATAACCTAGGGATCAAAAATTCACAGCTTATTCCACGCACGAACGGAGATAGCAGGTCTGAGGGGGACCCAATAGAACTGAACCAACGAAAAACTATCAAAACTGATCAGGAAAAAATACAAAAAAAGAAAGCAAAAATAACAACAATGATGATGCAACCAGTGGCTATACTTGTAGCCACGACGTTTACAGTGTATCGAGAGCGGTACTAATGACGACAAAAATGACGATGAATACAATGACAGTGAAGGGGGACAAAAAACGGAGATTAACAGACAGTTTGGTCCAGACTGAGATTCCTGTGCTGTAAGGGGGCAGTGAAAAAATGGTGCAAACGACAAAGCGTCCTAAGAAAGAAGAGGGGGAAACTCTGTTGGACGCGCCAGATGTTTAAGCTGTGGGGGGAAATATCAAAAACATCGAGGATTCGATGGTTACTGCTGCGATTACTAGCAAAGCAAGGGTTGTAAATCCCGAAGTAATAACGAACCACCCTGGAGTCCACAAAGAAATCACGGCAGGAAAAGAAGGGAGTGACTAGACAAATTAAGCACCGTTGTGTGATTTCATCGCCATCGTCGAAAATGTGGTGGAAGTATTATACTCGCAAAAGAAACACGATAACCTCTCCCTAGAAAAGTGGCCGCAAAGTATAATTGGCGCTAGTGACATGAAGAAGAAAGGCTAATCCGAAAAGCGAGAGATGTTTTAAAAAGAATGAAATCTTCATGCGACTCTGAGGGCTAAGCTCTAAAGGGCATGCTCAGAGAGCTCCACCATCAAACATCAATGAAAGAATGGCATGTGCCTCAATTGAAGGAGGTTGCGGTAAAAGAAGGAAGGAAAAAGCACGTGATGTGCGTGAAACGATAGGCCAGGAGTTACAGGGAGTGCTGAGGAAAGGAGCGAAGAAAGCTGTGGAGAAACTCTTTCAAAGAGTGCCAGAAAATGGACGCGCAACAAGAATCAAGTTTTATACCCAATCTCTCAGAAATGCAGTCACAAGCAACGAATAAAGTGAAGAAAAATGTCAAAGAGATGTGCACGTTTAGAAGAAAATCCATTGTTTTTCTGTTTTCAACGGTTGCCATTTCGTTGCGAACCAACAAAACTCATTCAAATCATGAATTCTCAAAAATAATAATGTTAGTAACCTCATTTGAAAATTTCAATAAGATCAAATCAAAACTACAGTGACTGATTGATTCAATGGAAGGTCCATAAAATACCAAAATCATGTGTTACCGTGGATGTAATTGGAGAAATTTCAAATGGCTATAATTTCCATGCATATGATTCGATTTTCATCAAACTTGCTGAGTACAAGGGCATTTTGAAAGACTACTTAAATATCGAATTTTGTTGAGTTTAAGGTGATCCATACGATATTATTGGAGAAAATGTGAAATTCCAAGATCACACTATTGTTATCAAAGTTTGGCGAATTTTGACTTCTAAGGCATTTGTTCTTGTTGTGTCCATAAATACCTACCTCCATAATTTTTGTTAGATTACAGGCGTCCGATCGCGAGAGCGCGGGACACAAATTTTTTGTGCAAAAATTTCCGTTTAAGACCTGGTTTGAAAAGGTCTCATCAAGGCCTTTCATGTGATACCGATATCTGCTAACTTTCATGAAATGTTTTTTTTTTCAAAGGGTACTCCCTTATATGGAGACACCTTCCGTAAATACCTTATAAGATTTTTTTGTAGTTGAACTTCGAAGAGAGCAATAGCTTACACTGACATACAAAATTTGATTTTTCTAGCTGAAGTAGTTTTGCGAGAAAAATTGCTGTTGAACACGGACGGACAAACAGGACGTGATTTTAGTAGGGCTTTGTAAAATAATTTTACAAAACCTGATGCAAAACAGGAAAAAAGCAGCCGTGACGAGGACTCCCCTAACAGGCACTGCTCGTAAAAACCGCCCGGAGACGCAAACGCTGCCATCAAAGCCGTACGACCTACCCGGTCGGGCCATATACTGGTCGAATTCGGAGCAGAGGCCGACAACAAAGAAGCATTTTGTGACGCGGTAAAGAAAGTCCTCGGCAAAGGCGCAACTGTAGCCTCGCTTGAGCTGATGGTAACGATCAAAATAAGAGACATTGACTGTGTCGACCTGGCTGAGGTAGAAGAGGCTATCAAAAGGGAGCTACGTGGGCAGGATCAAAGTGAAGCTGACACCAGAAAACCCTAGGGGCCAACGCATGGCCATCATTGACTTGGCCGAAAAGGATCTTACAAATGTGGTAAAATAGGACATAAAAGAAAAGTGTGCACAAAGGACGCACACTGTATTTTTTGCAAGGATGCTGATTCACGAGCGGATCTTGGATACGTCTTCAGATCAGAGAAATGTCGGGTTTTCCAGGAAGCTCTAGGCAAGCAAAATCAGAACTTCGATGACTCGTATCCTACAGCTAAACCTACACCGCAGTTCAACCGCTCCAAACCTGTTTGTGAAGTTTATGCAGGACATGAAAGTTGACTTAATGCTGCTAAGTAAGAAGCACCATGATGAAAGTTCTGCATCATGGTATCCTGATGAAACTGATACTGTCGCCATCTGGGTTCAGAATAGTGATTTCCAGGCGGAGGGCTGTGGTTTCGTGTGAGTTCGATGCTCATGGACCACCTCCTTTAGTGTGATCTAAGGCCAAATGAAGCAACAATATCTTTCCAAGCCAAGGTTAATGCTTTGGAGGGCACTACCTCGAACACAAACGACAACGTGTCCATTGGAGGAGACTTAAACGTTAAGGCAATCGAACGGGGTGTACCTCAAATAGATCCGCGAGGAAAACGAAACCTAGAAATGGCGGCCAGGAAGGCGCTTGTAGTACTGAATACCGGAAGTACGTCGACCTTCCGCCGTATTGGCTGTGAGGGAACCAAACCTGACTTGACACTCGCCTCGGAATCCTTAGTGCGGAGGATACACAATTGGAGAGTATTAGAGGCCTACTCAGCCAGTGATCATCAGCGCATTCTGCTTGAGATCAGTGATGTTGTCTCCCAGCATCCGTGCTCTCTACTTTCTACAATTGGGTGAAGGATCAAAAGGATGAATGTCGAGGTGGTCAGAGCAGGTTGCTCAGCAGCAGGGAGATTCGCAGGGGACGGAAAAACTGGCAGCTCAAGACGTGGTGAACTCAAATATGAGCATCATAATGAATGTTGCGATGCTTCTATTCCCCGTCGGAAACCTCGGTACGGTAAGCCGCCAGTGTACTGGTGGTTGACTGAAATCGTTGAAGAGTGAAGGGAGTGTTACAAGCTTCGGCGTGAGATTCAACGGGCACGGAACCGTGACGAGACATGCAACGGGGTAGCAACATATAAACCGGCCAGGAAATGCCTTCAAAAATTGATCAACAGCAGCAAGGCTCGTTGCTGGCAAACTCTAGTGGAGAATATGAACAAGGATCCGTGGGGCCTTGGCTACAAGCTAGTTATGCGGAAGCTTATTGGCCTACGAAAACCATGCATATATGATGTGGAAAACATGGACGAGATAGTGCTGGCACTTTTACCCACCCATCACGCCCGTGAAGGTGAAACAGCAGTTGAGTGTCCACTCTTCACACAGCCGGGACTGGAAGAAGTAGTCCTTTCATTGAAAGCTAGCAAGAATCTTGTCTATCACCACTGTCCTGACTTGCTGCTCAGCGTATTCAACGCTTGCGTACGGGATGGGGTTTTCCTGTTACGATGAAGGTGACGAGGCTCGCGCTGATCAGCGAGGGTAAGGGAAATCTAGGGTTACCGTCTGCATACCGCCCATTTTGTATGCTAGACACGGCTGGGAAAGTGCTAGAGAAACTTATCAAGGGAAGACTTACTGATATGATTTGTGCTGTAGGAGACCTATCTTCTCAACAGTACGGCTTAAGAGCAGGATGCTCCACTATTGATGCTATTGTAGAGGTGGTGAGCGTGATCCAAAAGGCAGAGGCATATAGCTGTACCAAGCAATGGATCGTCCTGCTGATGCCACTTGACGTCAGGAACGCCTTCTACTCCGCTAGATGAGTGGAATACTGGAAAACTCTTTTCAATTTCCAGAATATCTGATGCGGCTTTTGAGGAATTTCCTGAAGAACCGAAGCCTGCTTCGCGATACGACATAGGGCCAACAAAAGATGGTAGTTGCATCGGATGTTGCCCAGGGATCTGTCCTTGGTTGGGACCTGTGGAACGTGTCTTACGACGGGCTACTGAGACTTGTGATGCCAGATGAGTCGCGCTTGATCGGCTATGCGGATGATGTTGGGGCTCTGGTCGTTCGACGCACCGTCGAACAAGCGCAACTTAGGCTAGGAATTCTAATGAGCCTAGCCAGATGACTGGAATCTTCTTGAGGCTTTAGTTCAGCACTGGAGAAAACCGAAGTGGTCGTCTTGAAAAAAAGGAAAATCCCTAGAGTAAGGATGATCAGTATTGAAGATATGTTAATCGAATGGAAGCCATCGGTGAAGTACCTGGGGCTACCGAACGACTCGAAGATGAGTTTCATTGAGCAAATCAGGGCAACCCTTGAGAAAGCTGCATCAGGAGTATCGGATACTGCTATCGTGCTACTGTACGGAGCAAAAATATGAGGCGAACGAAGTATACCGAAAACGCCTGGCATAGATTGCATCTTCGTATCCAACAGTCTCTGATTCTGGGGCGAAAATTATTGCAGGCGTGATATCTGTTGCTTTCCTTGCTAGAAAGCCCCGTGCTTTTTGCATGTGTCGAAACCTGGACGCGGGAAGATGGTCGTCCGCAAGGAGAGACAGCGCTCACTTAACGATTGTGAGCAGTCTTGGGTAAGTTAAACGAGAGGAAGGTGGACTGCCCGCATCATCCTGGATGGGAGACTATGGCTAAATCAAAGGTGTGTTCAGTCGTACCTGCGCAAGATTATATCATATTTTAAAGATTAGACTATCTGGAGCTGAGAGCTGAGCGTCATTAGTAAGTTGATTAAAAATAAATTTGAAAATTGACAATCAAAGAGGGCATAATCGAATAAAAAAGAACAAAAATGCGTTGCAAGTTCGAAAGAAATTGTGTGAAGTTTATGGTCAGGACTGCCTTACTGGACGCCAGTGTCAGCGTTGGTTGGCTCACTTTTGTTTTGGAAATTTCAATGTTCAAGGTGCACCACATACTGGTGGTCCAACCACTACTGGTGACGAAAAAATAAAGGCGTTAATCGAAAGTAACCGGTGTATGTAAACTCAAGAGATAGCAGAGAAGCTCGGCATATCAAATTCAACAAGCTGCTTGCACTTACAACAGCTTGCCTACGTAAACAACCTGAATGTTTGGATTCCTCACGAATTAAAGGAAATCTATCTGATCAAACGCATTAACATGCTTGACTTTTTGCCGTATCGTAACCAAAAATTAAAACGGTTGATGAAAACTGGCTTGTTTACGACCACGTGGCTCCAAAACGGTTATGAGCTAAGCAAGATGAGCCCCCACAATCGACACCCAAGGCTAATATTCAATAAAAGAAGATTGTGTTTGCTGTGTGGGGGAATTGCAAGGGTATAGTCTACTTTTAGCTGCTTCCGAGAAACTAAGCTATTGATTTAAATGCCTACAGTCGTCAACTATGGAAATTGAATGTAGAAATCAAGAAAAAACGCCCTGAGCTGGACACTTGCAAAAACGCGATGTTACATTATGATAACGCCAAACCCCAACTTACCGGAAGATGGCAAAAGGTCAAATATGAAGGGCTATAACTTGTGAAAATAAAGGGTGCTGCTTTTAGATGTACAGAACTTTAAGTTGCAAACACTTTTAATGCTACGTATGGTGTGACAGCTGTCATGCGTTTTATGGTTAGTTTGGATTGACATTTTATCATGAATAGGTTGGAATGGAAGACAACATTCATGGCGTCATTGGCAAGATACGGCCCCAATTATTGATTAGAGCTGTTGAAAATTGAACCTCTTATTTGGACTTCCTCCGCGCCGGTCGTGACGCTTACGTGCCCGTAGTCATATTCAAGTAAAGGTGGCAGAGAATTATCTTTCCAATAAAGCCAACTTCATGGCAATCAAAATAGTTTATCCGTACTTTATTTCATTTCAAAGTTCTATATCCACAGAAAACACCCTTTATGATTTGATTTCGTTGAAATCTATGATATTTAATGACCTTTTTTTAAAAATACTCTAAAATATAATTTCATCAATTTGATGGTAAAAATGTTATATTTACAAATCCTAGTATTGTATTATAAGCAAAGTTCCACGAATTTCTAACTCTTAAGCTATTTGTTATTGAAGATATCCCAATCAAGTCTTAATATAATGTACCTTAAATGTTGGAGTCTTGGAAAGATAACACAAATGTCTTCAATATTCTTATTTGAAATGGCCACCATTTTATTGCACCAGTACTGATGTTACTTGTTGAACAAATTCTCAACAAATCCTACGAAACCTGTACTGCCTCAGTCGATTAAAAACGCGAATTGTTCTATAGCCAGGTATTATTATGGTCGTAATACACGTACATTGAAATTCAAACCACTATTACTTCATTAAATGCTATTTATTCCTTTAGAAATTTTCAGGATGAGTCAACCTCTAAGTGACCATTTGTGTGTCAAATTCTATTAAATTTAATGTTGCTCCTAGGATTTGATTCAAGAAAATGTAAAATAGATAAATCCTACGATTATTATTAAGAAATTTCGACTACTAACTGATTTGTTGTTGTTCCCATAAGACCCGACCACCATGACTTTTTTTAATTTTTAAGATCAAAGGTATCCCCTCGCGAGGAGGCTCAGGCGAAAGTTATACTCATTTCCCCTCGATACGAATTTGGTAATTTGAAGGCCTGTTTTGAGAAGATCTCATTGAGACCTTTTACATGGGAATCTACTTGGCATCCTTTGATGAGAAAACAATTGTAGGGGCCCTCCTTAATAGGGAAATCCCCCTTAAAAACCTTGGACCTATTATGTTCACCCCAAAACTTTTATGAAGTTATCGCATTTAACCTTTCCACAATGTTTCTTTGCTGTAGCCTCTATCGTTTCCGAAAAAAACTGCTGTGACATACAGACGAGCGGATGAACGCAAAGACAGACGGACACAGGACGTGACTTTAGTAGGGTTTTGTATGTTAGTACAAGACCCTTAAAAGGCTCGGACAACGCAACAAGAAAGAGAAAGGACACGATTAAATCACAGATGCTGAAGCGGTTGAAGATTGAATCCTTTTCTCTTTGGGTGTGGTGGGCACCAGAAAAAGATTTGGCCTCGTTGTTTAAGTTCGTTGATGATGTTTGTATTATTTCTGCACAACTTCGCGAAACAAGGAAAGAATTCCTAAGCAAACAACTTGTTGATGTGATTTATTGACCTGATTTTGGATTTTCCCAACCGCTCAAACCCTCAACACTATTTACTCGCTACAAATCACTTTCACGTTTCAATTTCCAATATCAAGTGAAAGCACATCCTTTCATATTAATCTCGATTATTGTCATATCATCACCCTCTTTTCTCTCCCGTCATTCAATTTTACCCGCTATTTTTAAGAGCACTTCTGCAAGTGTATCTGCATCTGTATCTTTGCCCCCCAGAATTTATAGTGAATTTCCTGCGGAACGACAATGTCCGGAATGTCAGAGAATTTAATATACACATTCCCATGAGAAATCCATCAGATCAACATCAAATAATGTCAACTTGTAGTTAATGCTGTTGTTGCTCTTGCGAAGGATTCAAATGGAAGGATCCATGGAGGATGTATGATGATGATAGTGGTGATGCTGATGATGTAATATTGTGTAGTTTAGATGAGTACGTCTTGTGACAAGGTAGGAGTGCGCTCGGAGTGCTTGCTTGGTGGTTGTTAGTTTAATTCAACGACACTTTACGAGTATGTGCAGTTGTGATACAGCTGCAACCTCCATAATGTATTATAAAAGAGAGGATTTTAATGTAAACTGTGATAGGTTGTAATTTCTGATCTGATAGGAAAAGTTTCAAGACGGAAATTTGTCTGTCTGGGAAAATTTTATTGAAGGATCAACTGCTTTAGAAGCGGAATACTCTATATATATATATAGTTATATTTTAAATAAATTTGTTGTTCATTTTAAAATGTAGTATCTGACCTAAGTATTGTTTTTTTATATTCAGGTACGTGAAGAGTTGACTTTATGCTAGAGATTCAAAGAGTGGGTATTGAATAAAACAGTCACAACAACCGGATTTTTCATTGCTGTAATTTACACTCTTGAATATGGAAAAAATACTGTAAAAAAATATTTTGATTCTCTTATTTTGATGAAATATAAACTAAGCTTTGGTAAATTTTCCGTTCGATCCTAGTGCTTCAAAAACTTTATCTTTTAACTTGTGACATAAAAGCAAATAAAAACTCTTTAAACCCTTTTATTTCAGAGGAATTCCTATACTCAAAGCATAGTTGAGCTATATAACAATCCATTAATTTATGTATGAATTTAATGCTTTTAACTGAATTACCCCATCTATAATATAAAAAAGAATCGCAAAATGTGTTGGTAAGCGCATAACTCAACAACGCCCAGACCAATTTGGCCAATTTTTTTTTTAAATGTTCGTTGAAGTTCAAGGATGGTTTTTACGGCGAGAAAAATTCGAATAATTGCCGGAAAAACCATAAAAACAGCCCTATTATTTTTCCCATACAAATGTTTTCTAACTAAAATATAGTAGAGTTCATATTAAATTACAAGCACTCACTGTTGTCTAAGCAATGTAGTTGTGTTCCTAACTTCAAAGATCATATCTATCAAAACAGTGTGCGTGTGTGCGTTGGAGCACAGAATACATCGTTGGAGGAGTTTAATGTCGCGTTCCGAAACTCGCGTTTCGCAAGATAGAATGCATCAGTGTTCACGTCATTACATCAATCAAACACAAACCGCGTTACCAAAAGTGTTTTATTTTTTTAAATATCACAATTTTACATACATAAAACATTGGTACGGCTTAAAGTATTTGACTTCAAGTCATATAAAAAAAAAAAGTGTTGATGTCGATTTTCCGGTGTACAAGTGTTGTTTTTCTTGGATTTTCTGTTACCTAATTTACTGGGTTTGCTTTTGTCAACTGATAAACGACTGAACCAAATTCGTATATCGTGTTCTATGCTGAGTGTTTAGTTAGTTAGTGTTTGTTTAGTTAGTGTTCAGTGACAAAATAATTTACATTTGATATGCCTCCTATAAGATGAAGCAATTTAGGTAGAAGAACCCGAAATGCTATAAACCAAGCTAATTACCGATCTTATCGTACTGCACAAGAACGTGACGACCGAATTGAACGTTAAAGAACTCAGATATCACAAACGCGTGAAGCGTGAGCGCGACATTCAACTAATAATCGCGCAAGTTTGAATCGAGCTGCTTTCAGTTATGATGTGTCAATTGACTACAGTAACTACCAATGTGTTGTTATTGGTTCTATGAACTCGGTTTGCTCACACTGTAAGGCATTGAAATACAAAAACGAAGCCAATGGATTGTGTTGCGCAAATGGTAAAGTGAAATTGATACCATTGGATCCACCACCAGAGCCATTGTATTCATTGGTTTCAGGAATAGGAACAGATTCCATACACTTTTTGACACATATCCAACAATATAACAATTGCTTTCAAATGACTTCATTTCGGGCAACCTTAAAAGATCTACGAAGCAATAATAACCGATTTGGTGGTGCAATGATTTTATTAGTGGGAGATTTTCGTCAAACATTGCCGGTAATCCCACAATCAACGCCAGCTGATGAAATCAATGCATGTCTAAAGTCCTTCAATTTGTGGAAACATGTCAAAGTACTTCATTTAATCAAGAATATGTGTATCGAGTTGCAAAATGACCAATCTGGAAACATATTCACTAAACAACTCATTGCGTTTGTAATGGCAAATTTCCTATAGACATGTTGACTGGCTGCATTAACTTTCCTCAAAGTTTTTGTCAGTTAACGCAATCAAAAGATGAACTTATTCAGAAGGTGTTTCCAAATGTTTCTCAAAATTACAGAAACCATGATTGGTTGAGCGAACGAGCTATATTGGCAGCAAAAAACATAGATGTAAATGAATTAAATTTCAAAATTCAAGAAAAAATTACAGGCAAATCGAGGATATATAAATCAGTTGATTCGCCTACTAACCAAGATGATGTAGTCAACTATCCACCGGAATTTTTAAAGTCACTGGATTTGCCAGGATTGCCACCTCACAATCTTCAATTAAAGGTTGGCTCAATAGTTATAATGTTGCGAAATATCAACCAACCGCGTCTTTTCAACGCTACACGATTAGCGATAAAAAAATTACTAAACAACGTGATAAAAGCAAGTAGACTCAAAGGAAAGTATAAAGGAGAAGATGTTCTCATACCGCGCATCCCAATGATTCCGACTGATGTGCCATTTGAGCTTAAACGACTACAGTTTCCAGTGCGGCTTGCTTTTGCTATGACCATAAACAAGTCCCAGGGGCAATCATAAAGTGTTTGTGGTATTAATCTAGAAAACCCATGTTTCTCACATGGTCAAAAACCATCAGATTTGTTTGTCTATGCGGCATGTAATCAAACAAAAACACCGTATATCACAAAGCACTACAATGATAATAAAACTGATTGCTGTTAATAATTATAATTCACATGATTAACAATAAAGCGATTACTTAATTTTAAATCCTTATATATGTTTTATTTAATTATTTTTAATTCACAACGCCCTATCACCAGGGTGACGGTTCTGTTCAGGAGAATTTTTAGCCACGACTATAAAATACGTAGGAACAAAAAACTGCCACATTACAAATCTTTATGACAGGACGAAGTCTGTCGGGTCCGCTAGTATACTATGAATCAACGAGATGCTTTGCAATTTTAGAGGCAATCAATTTTTTCATCACTCCACTCTTTTCAATTGCAATCACACAAGAAATTTATTTAATTTTTCCAATTTGCTTTCTTGTAAGAAAAAACTTAAATACAAGTATTTGAATTTTTAAATATTCATTTTGACAAAATTTGAACGTCTGAAAAACCAACAATTTTTATTCAGAATATATTATCATATGTAAATAAAGATTTAATGCTGTTGTGATTTTGGTGATCATATTAGTAAAGGGCTCAAAATTGCATTAACCAAATATGAGTAATTCGATATATCAAATTTTTGGAGCCCTCTGGCGGTCAAGTTTCTCTATAAATGATGATGAATCTTAGAATTATTAGCCTTGCTCATAGTGATATTCTGGCCTTAATAAAAATGCAGCATTGCTACATACCATATTAAGCAATGGACTTTTTTGTTCTGATGGACCAAAGCAAAGCTCCAATTGAAAGTGATTCGGCGGAGTGGTTAAGCGGAAAGCTCCGCTTAAGTATGCAATTCATTTGTTTTTTTTTTTCTCTTTAACATTTCACATGTATAAATATCACAATTTTTAAATATACATTTTTAAATAGACATTATAGGAATAGAATCAAAGAATTAAGAGCAGGGGGATTTATATTAGGGTTTAGAGTTGGTTGGGAAATAAAGAATTCCTAGTTTGTTGAAACTTTTGATACACTAATATATTGGCCTATTATCGCCATAGATAGCATAGTTCTTTTCACCATGAATATATCGTAAATTTTACAGGCTCGTTTTGTTACTTTGTCGTTTAGATATTGAATTTGAAAGCAAACTACAGTTCTGAAGGAGGCGAGTGGCAACAAGTTAAGAATCGATAGCCAATTATCATATGCATTATGAAAATTCTTTAAATCATAGAAACATCCTAAAGCAAATAGAAAGAACTGGTGCTGAATGGGCACAGACCTCTCTGAATGAACATCCAAGAATGAATTCCAAACGATACAAGCGAATTCAATAATTTGGCGCGCAACCATGTGTATAATGTTTTCGTTACTCATAAATTCTTCAATTCATTCGGGCGTCATATGATGAAACCTTAATGCTGATTGAAGGCGCCCCACGGCGTAACAAAACGAGACCTGGCCCGAAGTAATGTGTCAAACGGTTCCAGGCTAGGTTCTCGGATTGACAGGGGAGGTGTTTAGTGGGTAGTCCAAGGGTATCCTCCATGGGAGTCCCACACTGCCAGACTCGGCGGGCGTAAATGCCTTCACCTCCCTACCACAAAAAAAAGAGCTGATTAGCTCTGCATAGAACCTCATCGAAGTGCAAGTGAAAGCAGACTTTCTTATCCAAGTGGACACAAAGGCCTATGACACTGTCTTGTTTGGAAAGCGTTTTATTGCCAAGGTGATAATCCGTTAATAAAACTGTGTTTTCCCGAAAAAGATTATCACATGGCATTTTTCAAAATTCAAATTAAGATGGTTTTTGTTTGACAACTCTAGTTGAATATTTATCTTGTGCTGTAGCGACAATGAATCATCGTAAAATAAGTACGATATATCTGATCACACTTCAGAAAGCTCCAATTGTAATTATTTTTTCACGTTTGTTAGAGATTTTCCGAAGGAAATCTAATCCGACCTCTCATCAGTTAAATGCGTGAAGCCTGCCAACGGACTGTACCCTACAAGTCAACTAGTCCGGGCACCTTTAGTCTACTCCAAGGTAGGCGAGCTAATTACTGTCGCAGGACTTCCGCGAGCAGGCTAAGCCTGAGGACAATTTCAGCCATCGATTTAAATGACTGTTTAAAACGTGTTTCAAAAATTAGCCATTACTTTAAAGCTGCCCTTGCGAGGCTGCCACTCAATCAACATCGAATTCGCGCGTTCCCAATCTAAATACCGACGCGATGACAGAAACAAGCTACTCTAACTCTAACCGAAATATCCTACGCTAATTAAAAAATACCAAACACAATTTATGGCACCCCCACTTCACTGCATACCTACCTTCCATTTTCATTTTCTACTGGTGGACTTGACGGTCGTCTCCCACAATCCGCCGAAATGTGGAGCTCTTGGTGGGATGAAATGGAATTTGGTCCATTTTATTTATTTGATCTTCCGCTTCTATTGAATATATCGCTGGTCGGAGTTCTTCCAGTTGGTTTTGAGTTCCCACAAAATTCATGGCATTATCCCAATACAAATGTTTGCAGTTAACCATTTCTAAGTGTGTTGCCACGTAGCACTTTTGAGGCTTCTTTCCTCTAATGTTGTAATGAATCCAAAATGGGCCGCAAAAATCGACTCCTTTTGTTTAGAATGACTTATCAGGTTTAATTCTTCTCTCTGGTAGATTAACCATGCTCAGGGATAATAGTTATGGCTTGGCTTTATCGCAATGAACGCAATTTAGTACAATCGACTATGCGATTGTCTTCCCTTTGATGGGCCAAAGTTTTTGGTGCGTGGTAGCAAGTAATTTTTAAAGTCCGATGTGAAAATTTTTAATATGAATGTCTGCCATTACCAATCGAGTGATAGTGTCGTTGTGAGGTAACAACCTTGAGTGTTGTGCATCATATGAGATGTCAGCTTCTTGTAATCGCCCTCCGACCCTGATAATACCACTCTTGTCCAAGAATGAGGCAAGTGAACTCAAGTTGCTTTGCTTGTCTACCATGGCCATCTTTTCAAGGGAGGCTAACTCTTATGAAAAGTTTTGGCTTCCTTAAGAAGTTGTGCCGTGGCTGCTTCCAATTCTTCAGCAGTTAGATTTGATGAGCGTTTAGACTCTCCGTGTCTAGTATTATTCACAAACTGAAGAACGAAAGTGAAAATCCGTTGCAAATGTTGAAAAGAATTCCGGTTTCGAATTTTAGATTTGGAATCCAAATCGGCCGGATTTTCCTTAGATGGTACATGTCACCATTGTTCGGCCGCTGTAAGCTGCTTTATAGCTGTTTCTCGGTTCGCAACAAATTTGACGTATGGTGATGATGGGTTTCTCAGGCAAGCAAGGACTACCTCCAAATCCGTCCAAAACGTGCAGTGAACACCATTCCTTCTGAAATGCACAAAATTCGCTATGATCAATAATTTTCTGTGCAAATTTTTTGACAGATTTTCTGTCGAAAGATCAGTTGGCCAGACAAAATGGCAACCCTCATCTCGATGTCGTGGTCCTGATGGCGAGCACTAAAAATCGTACGAAATAAAAAATTGTTAGCATTCGAATCGCTTTTGCGTTTTTCGAGTGTTTGATCAACCAAGACAAAACGTGCACAATTTTTTCATTTCTCTTTATTTCACAATTTCCCGACATAGTGATGGCCATGACGAAATAGCTGTTTTTCGTTCTATCCCGGCACAAGAAATCTCGTTCTGCAACAACTTTTCTTCCACCTTGCAGATAAAATACAAGAAACTTGCGAACCAAACCCAAGACTGCACTTCAGATAAAAAGCATTCTTCTATATTTTACACAACGTTGTCGACGACACCGGGCACAAATTCTAAAAATAAGCAAAAGAAAATTTATAAAATAACTCAACCACACCAAAGTGACAACCACGACCCAAAATGTATCTCGATTCTGTACTACGCTAACACGACGCCTATCCCGCTCGACCTTTCAAATGCCAATCTCATGCATGCCGTCAACGGTGGTTTCCTTGGCGAGCCCTCTGCTTGCCGGCAACGGTGATTTCTCTCTGTCGAGATAGCGCAACTCAGCTTCGTATCGCCTGCTTTCAACGGATGAATGTCACAGTTACACATGGGCAACTAATTTCATTCTCGGTGTCAGATTATAATTTGGATGGCGTATTAAGTTGCCAAGGCCTCACGCCACTCTTCGCTTTCAGTAACTATGTTTGCACATGTGAGATTCGATTTTCTCGTCTGAAAGGGTCCCGGAAAAATATCTGTCATTCAGACCATAGTGCCGAGTGCCAGGTGCCTCTCCAAGATCCAGCCAGCAAGAATTCTGCGACGCTGCTTTTAGAGGTAGATCTTAATAGACATGAATTATCCCAGAAATTTGACAGTTTGAGTCCGGTTTTAATGTACGAGTCCAGTCAATGGAACAAGGAGCCAGTGATACGAGTCAACGTAGTTTATGAGATAAAATCGTATGATTGATGTGGTCAAAGGCCTTACTCATGTCAGTATAAATTGCATCGACTTGATACACATTTTCCATTATACAAGGATGTTAGAGACTCGGAATTGTCAGGTTTGTGAGTATGAATGGATTTTCCCTGAAACCATGCTGTTGGTCATTGCTCTATAATGGGAAATATTTTGGAACAGACCATTTCTTTAATCTATTTTGGGGTAGCCGATACTATGGCAATTCCTCTATATTTTTAAGCAGCCCTCTTGCTTTTGGCTTTATAGATTGAAGTTACATGGAAGGAGTTTCAGAATGCTGATAACACATCGCTTGAAAGTGACTTGTGAAAAATAATATGGAGAGGTCTGCACTGAGATAAAAAAAAAATGGGTAGACGGACCTACGCTCATGTCAGAAGGGTTTTGTTCCCAAATTGCGAAATGCAGTCACCAGCATCGAATAAAGTCAAGAAACATGTCAAACAGATGTGCAAGTTTAAACGAAAATCCATTGTTTTTCTATCTTCAATGGTCGCCATTTCGTTGCAAACTAACAAAAACCACTCAAACAACGATTTCCTAAAAATATTTATTTTATTAGTCTTATTTGAAAATTTCAAGAAGATCAAATCAATACTGCAGTGTCTGATTCGATGGAAGGTCCATCAAATATCCAAATCGTGTATTATTGTTGTTTCATTTGGAGAAATTTCAAATGGCTATATCTTCCGTGAATAAGATTGGATTTTCATCGAAATTGTTGAGTATTAGGAACTTTTATAAGACTATTCAATTAACGAGTTTAAAGGTATCAATACAATTTTATTGGGGGCAAGTGTGAAATTTGAAGATCATACTATTATTAACAAAGTTGAGAGAATTTCGACTTCTAAGGTATTTGTTGTTGTATTTATAAACAACTACCTTCATAATTTTTTATTTAGATTTTTCAGATCACAAGTGTCCAATTGCGAGGGGAGGGACACATTTTTCATGTATTTCCTCTTCTTGTGCGGCCCTGTAGCAACTAATTCCAGTTTAAGACCTTTTTGGAAAGTTATCATCAAGACCTTTCATTTGATACCCATATCGGCTTTCTTTGATGAATTTTTTTTTTTCAGAGACCACTCCTCTATATGGGGAGACCACGTTTAAATACCTTATAAAATTTTTTTGTAGTTGAACTTTGACGAGGGTACACAATTTTATGTTTCTAGCTTGTATCGCTTCCGAGAAAAACTGCTGTGACTCATGGACGGATGGACAGACAGAACGCGATTTCAGAAGGGTTTTGTAAAATTATTTTACAAAACTTTGAAAATAGGGTGGAATTAAGACAAGGCTAGGTCCATGGTTCAAATTAAGAGTTTCAATTTTATTTAGAATGTTATTTTCTGAAACTGAAATTTCTTGGAGAACAATCACAAAATCTGAGTCAAGTGATGAAATATGAGGAGAGGAGATTATTGAAAAATACACTAATTGAAAGTGGTCTGTAATGCGCAGAATCTGCAAACCAATACAGGTTTTTTTTGCTAATCAGTTAGTAATGTCTTAGCCAGAAGCCTCATCCGCGCAAATCTAAGGAAACCGTGATTTGTATCTATCTAAGGCTTTTATAATAGACTAAGAGCCAGCGCCTGTCAGGCATGCGTTGAAGTATGAAGGCTGAATTTTTTTATGCTGATTCTCAGCTCTGTGGATAAAGACACCCAGAGGCTACATTAGCGACCTTTGGCACATAAGTGGTCCTTGGACATCTATTTTATACGATGTAAGCTGAAATTTGGCCTAGAAAACACTAGAATTTTGCTCTCGTAAGGTGTAAGTTAATGTATAAAGGATGATTTTGCTAATACCTTAGGACCTTAAAGCTGTCCGATTTAAAGTGCGGGCTGCCTAAATTCATCTTCACCTAGAGTCAGTTCCAGTTCCTTTGAGCAAACATCATACACGACATATTTGGAGCCAAAGTCTGCACATTTTTCCTGTATCGAGTTGTGAAATTAAATCCATATAATTTTCATGATCATCCAATCTAAGGAAGTTCGAGATCTGAGTAACTCATGAGCCACTTCAAAAAGTGTGCTACGCGATATTCTCGAGAAGATAGTGATCAGTGTTCAAAATTACTTGAATCCTACTGCCACTTCCATATGTTTGTGCTTCAAAAGCGTGTAATTTCACAAGGTCGCCAGCTTTGGCTAACAGCACCAATGCGTTTTCTATCAATACCAACGCGTCGGATAAAGAAGGGCAGTGGTAAAGCCGTAACTGAAAGCAAAGGAGCGATTGTTAGGCTTTTCTTGTGGTAAAATGCCTTTAATCTGGACTTGAAATGGACAAACTTAGGACTCCTTCGTAGTATGTCTGCCAGAGGTGATGAGAGAGTCACGGAATTTCGAATCATCGCGCGATGAAATTTCCTCTTTGATTGCCCTCCCTGTAAAATCTCCGCATATGGCATAATGCACCACCTGCAGAGATAGCTTGGGAGTAACTGCTTCTACTAAGATCCCTCATCTGGCAATCAGGTGTTCCTTGAGCTGGACGTAGTACCATTTACGAGTAAGATACCGTGCATCATATAATTGTATAAGAACTCCCTGGGTCTCTAGAAGAGAAGCAGATGCTGGCAGTTGCAGAACTTGGAAAGGAGGGTGTGGCCAGTTGACCTATAATTTGCTGCACATACCTTGGTATTTGGTTTATCTATTGTAAAGCTGGATGGGCCTTGCCCGGTAGGAAGTTATGGTGGCTGTGATGGAAAATTTGACTTCGTGGGGAGTAAAAGCTTATGACGCTAAATGATCCCAGTTTATCAGATCTTTCGCTGTGTACACGTTAGCCATTGTAGCTCAAAAATATTGTCACTCATAGTAAAAAACATAAAAGGGTGGAATTGACTAGCAGTCTCTTCCAGGTGCTTCTTTTACTGAAAGTTCGAAGGCTAGAGTTCTTGGGAGACAGTTTTCAATGCCGCAATTAGCTTTAATGAGGAGTCTGGATACAACGTGGTCTTTGTTATCTCGTCACTGTCATGCTTGGTTTGAGAACCAGGAGATTAATATGTTTGCCAAGCCAAATCTTGTGCTTACCCTCTATAAGCGCAACGGTGCTTTCGTCAAAAGTAATAAATGTGCTTGTTTTGTTTTAGCAGGGAATTAAATTTAAATTACTGTAAGGGGTAGCTTACTTGTCGTTTAAAGAAACAGCGATTCACATTTGATCCCAAATTAACTCAGCATGATCCAGTGTTGAGAATTCTTCCCGCAGTGATGCTTATAACTGCACCCATCAAAACTGTGAAGAAACATAAGCGATTCACCAATAGGCCACGAACGCTGTATTCTTAAAAATAAATGACAAGTAACCGCGTAATGCGCCTTTATCTGCGTTCAAAAACATTAGCGCTAGCACTTGGACTTCAAATTGTTGGCAAACTGGTCATGCTAAATAAAGATTATGCCATAGTGGTGGTAAAAGCACATGAAATAACTAGGAAATTCAGGGATATCAATTGGGGTAGAGTCAAAAATTATCCGAGCCAGCGAAGCCTCTACAATGCTCATGGTAGCTGATGGTCTTTCTTACTGGTGATTACTGTACGGTCAGCCTTCCAGGCTCTGGTGAAATACTGAGAAGGTGGACGTCTAAATGTTTGCAGAAGTGCTAACGGCACGATCATCACTACCGGAAGTTTTGTTGGGGATCTGGGGACTAGCAACTAAAGATGTAGTGTTGTCAACTGTAAGAATCATTACATTTGGCTGCAAGTCTTCCATATCTCATCGAAAAACCTGGCACGGTAAGCCTCTGGTGTACAAGTGGTCCTATGAAGCAAAGAGAGTGACACAAGTTCGACGAGAGGCCCTGCGAGAACGGTCCCAAGATGATGCTGTCACTAAATTAATAGCTTAAAAGTGGGCTGGCAAATACTTCCGCAAACTTATAAATAGCAGTAAGTCCAACCACTGATAAGGACTAGTAGATGACATGACTCTTGGAGCTTAGGCTACAAACTGGTCATGCAGAAGCTTGGTGCCCTAAGATTACCCTACTCATACAATGTGGATGCACTAGATTGTGCGAGTCCTCTTCCTTATTCACAAACTCTACATTAAGGCTGTTCATGATGAAGCACCAGTGGAATGCCTACTTTTCACAAGGTCGGAAGTGGAAGAAGCAGTATCGTCTTTGAAGGAAAGAAAGGCTCCACAACCAGACTGAATCCCAGCTGAGGTGCTGCAGATGGTTTTCTGATTCTCCCTTGACTTGCTGCTCAATAATTGCTTGCGTGAGTGGATTTTCTCAGAGTGCTGGAAGATGACGATACAGTAAAGGTAAATTAAATCTCAAGTTACCTTCCGAATACCGACTGCTATGTATTCTAGATACAGCCGGGAAAATACTCATAACTAACCAAGGAAAGACTTGCTGACGCGATCTGCGCCGCTGAGGATCAATCTCCAAGACAGTATGGCTTTGAAGCAGGTCGAAGGGTTGTACGCGTGGTCAAGCAGGAGAAGCCGCACTGCCATTCTGCTTGAAAGGTTGTCTCGCTAGTTACTCTTGACGTCAAAAATGATTTCGATTCCGTCCGATGGATGGATATCATAGAAGCGTTAGAAAGTCGTTTCCAAGTGCCATAATATTTTAAGCAAATCTTGGTAAGCTACTGAGACTGGAGATGCTGGATGAATCACACCTGGTTGGCTATGCAGACGTTGTAGTGACGTTAGCTGTGTGAAGCACTGTTAAACATGCGCAATTCAGACTAGATGTACTGATGCGTCGAGTGAGGGGCTGGATGCCTGCTCACGGCTTCAGTCTAGTACTAGAGAAAACCGAAGTACTCACCTTTTTCTTCTTCTTTGTCGCACTACAGCCCCTCTTGGGCCTTCGGTTCCTACAACAAGCGCCTTCAACTATCTTTGCCCAGTAACCGCGTCCTCCAATTTTGAAATCCAAGCAGTGATGAACGGTCTTCGTCGACAAAATCAGGCCAGGGTTTCCTTGGTTTTCTCACTGGTCTCCGGTCTTCAGTTTTCCCTAGGAATATCTTCTTGGGTATCCGTTGTTCGTTCATGCGATTTCCGTGGCCACCCCATTGCAGTTTCCACAATCGTTGAGCCCGTCGGCTCGTTCTAAATTTCATATCATGGCTGTATCGAATCCGCCATTAGTCCCCATCTAGCTTAGCTCCGATTATTTTTTTGAAGGCATTCAACATGTTTGCTACGGTTAGGGTTCATGTTTTATACCCGTAGCATCCACGAGTGGATGATTGAATTTTAAATTTTGCAGAGGTTTGTTACTAATTCAGATAAATAATAGAAATTTACTTAAAAATGCCTAAAGAAGGATTAGACAGATTCTGTTGAAAAAAACAATTTTTTCCTACCTTAAACTATATAAATATCGTTAGTTCCGGCTCAGTTTAGAAAGTTAGTAATAAAGTTTCCAATATTTTACTCGGTCCAACTAGAATATGCGGAAGGAATTTTAATCAAAATTCCCTATCAAAACTCACGGATGAATGATTAATTTCACTTAAAGCATTAAAAAATGCTTCCTTGATAATAAGGCTTCACCTGCGTGACCTTAATATTCTCACATAATCAATCTCAAAGAAAAATAACTTCTCAAACGACATTAATAACAATCAAACACCATTCTCACATCTATGACTTCAAGTCAATTGCGTGTCGCAGTTAGTTATATGTACGTTTCCACTTCATAGAGCTTTCGAATGCAATTTAAAATGACATAAACTATGAATTTAATATACGCACATATGATGGACGTGTAGATTACACA
The DNA here is from genome assembly GCA_963969285.1 of Odontomyia ornata. Classification (NCBI taxonomy): domain Eukaryota; kingdom Metazoa; phylum Arthropoda; class Insecta; order Diptera; family Stratiomyidae; genus Odontomyia; species Odontomyia ornata. Next base: position 147,576,867 of record OZ017741.1, on the reverse strand, counting down.
CTAGCCTGCGTGAAATAGTATTTCAATCAACTGGTTCATTCATTCATTCATACTCGTTTGAGGCGCCTAAGGACTTGCATGCTAAGGGTAACATGACCGGCTCTTTATCTTTCATCTGGCATAAACGCCTTGTATGTTGCTTACGCAGGTGAAGTATGCTATTGTTTTCTGTCACTTACTAATTGGATTACTTAGCAATTTTCTTGGTAGATCGGATACGGATTAATAAGGAGAACAACTTATAGGTTATTTTCTAAAGTGGCAATCAATAAAGGAAATTGGAACAAATATTCATTCAAGGGCCCAACCCTTTAGATTTATTTTGAATTGTATCTAGTTTAAGAAGATTCAATAAATAATATAAATTAAATTATTCGGTTCCCGCACCTTGATTGGATGAGGATATGCTCCTGTTGGAATGCTTTTGAACTCAATCTACGCTACATAGACACTAGAGAAAAGTCACTAAATATGGCCTAGCACTTTGTTTTTGGTTCAAAAATACAAAAAAAAACAATTAATAAAATATGTTTTATCATGTTATATTAAACAGATATACAAGGTGTATTCAAAAAATAAGGCGACTTTTTATTTTTAGGAAAAAATATTTATTCGTCAATATTTATGGTGTCCCCTTTAAAGTAATCCCCCTCAGATACAATACATGTGCCAACGCCTTTTCCAATCCTCGAAGCACTTCTCATAAGCACTTTTCGGTATAGCCTTGAGCTCTTCCAGCGATGCAGTCTTTATCTCCTCAATCGTTGCAAATCTCCGCCCTTTCATAGGTCTCTTCAGTTTTGGGAACAAAAAAAAGTCACATGGGGCCGAACCCGGTGAATATAGTGGCTGAGGTACGATTCTGGTTTTGTTTTTGTCCAAAAAATCTTTCACAAGCAAAGATGAGTGTATTGAATTGTTTTTCCGCAATTGCGGACATTTTCTTTATATTGCTTCTTGCAAGCGGCGCATAACTTCCAGATAATACTCTTTATTGACTGTATGACCATATGGTAAGAAGTCCTCATGCACTACGCCACGGTAATTGAAGAAAACAGTAGGCAAAACTTTGAAAATTGATCGAATTTAACATGCTTTTTTGGCTTTGGCTCATCTGGGCTCTTCCATTTGGACGATTGGGCTTTGATTTTGATACCATAACCATATACCCATGATTGTTCACCAATTATGACACTTTTAAGCAAACCCAGACCATCATTGACGTCTGCTAACAGCTCATGAGTGATGCTCATGTGTTGATTCTTATGGTCAAAACTAAGCAGTTTCGGAACAAACTTCGCTGGCACACGCCTCATGCCCAAAACGTTCGAAAAAATTTCATGGGACGAGCCAACCGATATGCCAACATCCTCAACAATTTCTCTGGTAATGATTCGACGATTTTCCAAAATGATTTTCTTCACTGCTTGAACGTTTTCATCTGTTGTTGACGTGCTCGGGCGTTTGGAGTGAGCCTCGTCATTGGAATCTTTCCGGCCATCTTGGAAGAGTTGCTACCACTTGCAAACATATTTTTTATTCAGAATAGTTTCACTGTATGCCACTGTCAACATTTTAAGTGTTTTGGAGCACTTCATTTCGTCTTTTTCGAAACTGACAAAGCTTGAAGAAATTGAAGAATTTCATCGAAAAATCATCTTCAGCGACGAAGCTCATTTCTGGCTCAATGGCTTTGTTAATAAGCAAAATATGCATTATTAGCTAGCAACAAACCTATATGTGCTTCTTGGGACACCGTTGCGTCCGCAAAAAAGTACTCATGCCGGAGGTGTGATTGCGCCGTATTTTTTCGTGAATGAAAACGACCGTCATGTTACCGTCAATAGAGAGTGCTATCATGTTATGTTGAAAGATTATTTGTGGCTAGAATTGGATAAAGTTGATATCGACTATATGTGGTTTCAACAAGACGGTGCCACTAGCCACACAGCACGTCTTACAATCGATTTATTGAAAAACAAATTTGGTGAACGTGTTATCTCAAGAAATGGTCCGGTCGAATGGTCGCCTCGTTCATGGGATCTAACGCCATTGGACTTCTTTTAAGGGGGCTTTATCAAGTCACTGAACTATGCCAACAAGCCAGCAACTTTATTGAGCTCAAAGACAACATCCAACGTGAAATTGCCAACATTCCGGTCGAAATGTGTGCCAGAGTGGTAGAAAATTGGGTCCAAAGAATAGACCGCTGTAATCTTTTGGTTGTCATATGGCTAAAATCATTCATTTATTACCCTTTAGTACGACTACAAAAATACGAGTTGTTTTCAACGTATCCGTTAAAAACTGATGTGGCAAATCATTAAATGATATATTATTAGTAGGGCTAATAATGCAAGACACCTTGGTGACACTGCTGTTAAGGTGGAGGCGGTAAATTCAAGTCAAGGCAAAGCACACAGACTTTCAACAAACGGATATCACTAGACACCATCGGCTAAAAATTGTTACTTTTGGAACAATAAGTGCCCCCTTTCAAGCAATCGGCACCATAAAACAGCTAGCAACTAATGAAACGTACGTAGAGGATTTGATAACAAGAGTTGACACACCTGATGAAGCAATCTCATTGTACCACGAAATAATCCAGCTTTTAAATACGGGCAAATTTACAAGATGTTTTCATCTTCAACATAAGGAAAATTCAGCCTGGAGAAAGGATTACTAAATGATTCCTGGCATCATTCATGGTGACAATGTTTGATCCTCTGGGATGGCTTCAGCCAATCATAAAAAAGGGGAAAATTTCCATGCAGAAGCTATGGCCACTAAATCGGGTGGTATTACCTTTTGCCTCCTGGTTTGGACAACGAATGGTGAATTTACCTATCCGAAATACCTGCAATTGAAACCATAAATGTTCCACGCCGGATCGGCATAACTTCAGGTGATCAGTTCGAGCTCCATGGACTTCATGAGGTTTCCAGGAAAACGATAGCGGCATTAATATGCGTTTGGGTCCAGAAGATTGAGCTGGATAAACCCATTGTCAAGTTTTCAAAAATAAAAGTGACGCCTCTTGCTCTTCAAACTATCCCACGTCTTGAATTATCCTGTGCGTCATTTCTAGTCAAGCTATTGGAACAAACTAGATCATCCTTCCGTGCCTGCGCCGAAATCCCAGTACAATATTGGATAGATTCGAGTGTCGTCCTCTCTTGCCTTAGTGATCACCCAGCCCGTTGGAATACTAACATTGTGGATCACATAAGTAAGATACATTCGGCCCACATCATCACTCAGTGGCACCATATATCATCCAGGACCAACCGAGCTGATTGCGCATCACGTGGACTCTCATCAACTCAACTTAAGGACTTCAAACTATGGTGGAATGACCCAAGTATCGTACATTACCCAAAAATCACATTTCCAAAATCATCTAATAGTCACCCGACTCAATTGGAAATGAGGAAAATCGTTCTTAAAATAATATAAGAAGGGAATTTTAGCATATTAAATCGATTTCAAAGCTACTCCAAACTTTTAACAGTTATAGCTTATAGCCGACGGTGGCTGCCACGTCATCATACCAAACAGGATAGGTTTGAACAATTTTAGACGACACAAGAGCTACAGGAAGAAAGGAAATTGCGAATAACTCACGAATTTTGTAGCTAAACCTCTATTTGAACACCGAGGATGTTCTCAGGGTAGGCGGACGTCTCAGGATAGGCGGGAAAACATCCAATAATATTGAGCTACCAAAGCAAATTATATGAAATGATAATCAGCTGCTTTCATCAAAAAACACTATACGGATTCGTACAATTGACTTTGCTATACGAAGGGAATTCTGGATAATAGGCGCACCGGAGATGGCGAAAACATGCACTCATAAATGTTTGGTATGTTTTAAAAGCAATACTCAACAGAAGCAACTACTAATGGGCAATCTTTCCATCAACCGGGTGACATTGAATAAACCATTTTTGTCAACTCTTTAAGATTCTGGCAGTCCTATCAAGATAAAATGGTCCAATGGTTGAGATACCAAAAACTTCAATGCATACATAGCAGTCTTTGTCTGCTTGGCAAACAAGGCTATGCATTTAGAATAAGTGAGCAACTTTACCACCTCCGCATGCATTGCCGCTATTAAACGATTAATTTCTCGGCGAGAAAATGTAAGAACATATACAGTGACTGTGGTACTGATTTCATCTGCGCTGGAAAGGAGCTAGGAATGATTTATGAAATTGTTGAAAGCAGAAAAAGACCATACTCAGCCAACAAACGCATTATTTGGCATAATATTCCCCCAGTAGCCCACATTTTCATGTCATCTGAGAAACGGGCGTCAAATCAGATAAACGACACTTGACCAAAGCATTTAGATAAACTTTATTAAATGTGGAAGAAATGTGCACAGCTCTTGCGCAAATCGAAGTTTGTCTCAACAGCCGTCCTTTGATACCCTTGAGCACAGATGTAAACGATAACGAAGCCTTAACGCCAGCACATTTTCTCATTGTGGACTCGATGTTCACCATTCCGGAATCAGTTCCTGACAACATTTCTCTTTTGAAGAGATGGCAGCTCACGCAAAAACGGTCACTTCAGTTTTGGGAATGCTGACACAAGAAATATCTCAATAAATTACTAGAGAGACGTAAATGACTAAAACCGGAGAAAAACGTTGAACCAGGGCAGCTAGTTCTAGTGAAAAACGAAAATGCTCCACCTAAAAAATGACCCTTGGCACGAATCATTGACGTTCATGCAGGAGACGGCGGACTTGTTTGTATAGCGGCTGTCAAGCTGCGCGGTAACGTGACAAAGTAACCCATTGTCAAACTGTGCCTCCTACCCATTGATGTGGCACCTCAAGATTATAATCAAGAATCTGTCAACCAACAAGAGAACACTGATGAAGGTGGTGAAGAAGGAACCGTCGTAAGAACACGTTATTTGGTGACCACCAACTTAGGGGTTATCTCATGGGCAACTATGATGTTAAGCCTATTGATACTCTGTACGATTTTGCTGCCAGCAACCGAAGCTTCAGTAAGCGTAACGAAACTGTCTGTCGGGCTCTATATAGAGCACATAGGGCAAAATCTCAATAGTAAAGGAACACTGCAACTCATTCTAAGAAAACCATACTGCGACATTAAAGATATCAAGGGACAATCCACAAAGGTACTTCAGAATATACTGGAACTATGCTCCACAGATGAAAAAATAAACGTAGAGATACAGTGCAAGGTGTTTTAAATCGGCATTTAAAATTAATGGCAGATGATATATACGCTGAAATCAATTCAATTCTTTCAAAGCGGACTACGACAACGATTATTAGGAAATCCTCTAACTAAGGTCTTTGGAGCAAACAACGAGGTCTATCAATAAATCAATCATCTATCTGACAACCAGATTAATATTCGACGAGCTGTTGAGAAACAGAGGAAGGTGATGCAGAAAGCAACGAAACCCCTAGGCACCACCAATCAGTGCATTGCAGATCAATTATCACGCTTTCATTCGCAATTAAATGAGAGTATTGGGAAAATTAATGACTTCAACAATCGAACCCACAGGGATCACAATAAAATCCATGCACATTTTTTCAGCGGTTATCAGAACGTTAAAAACTATTTAGACAAGGTCCGCGGCAAAAACAACTGTTTGCGGCAAATAATGCTGGATCAAACCAACATTTGGGAATGCGCACAGAACATAGTAAACTGTGCCATTATTACCCGCGACTCTAAAGGTTTTCCACAAATCTACTACAGCAGCGCAAATCGAGCATTCAGAAGATGCTAAGGTTATTCAAGGATATTTCCCGATTTACGACATCAATCAATACGATCTAATTAAAGCCAGTCCGGTACCACAACGTATCTCCAATGATTCCTTTGTCATTAGTAAATTTCATGCAGAATTTATCGCGATCAATTATGACTCGCACAAGTATTTTGAGATTGCCAAATAAGACTTCAAAACAAGCCTAACTATAAGGAACCAGACAAATATAATCCATCTGCGAATATTATAGGATGAAGTGAAGTGTATGATAGCCACGGAGGAACTAAGTGCCCAACTCAACAGTCCGAAACACAGTCGATTATTTGGAAGAAAATGTACCAAAAACACTGTAGGCTTTACACCACCCCATCTGCAACGGCAGCACCTGCAGTATGCAATGGAACCAGATCCGAGATCCTACTAAAAAATGCAGGAATTGTTCGACTTACGCCAGATTGCTCACTATCAACATCAGAAGCTCTCTTTTCGGCAGAGAATCCCAAAATCACTTCGACCCTCGATGTCTTTTTCAAGCCTGTCACGACAGACTTCAGCACGCCACCCTCCGATATCGTTTCAAGGCTCAACGGGTCATTATTGCTTCAAGCGTTAAAATCCTTTCCGAACTTAATTTAGGAAGCTGATCGAGTTGAGACGGGGCAATCTAGGTATTGGTGGCTGAATGACAATGTCTAAATTATTCGTGTTTATTTTCAGTTTTGGTGTTCTTCGTTATTTAGTTTTTGAGTTTCAGCTCATTATTGCTACATTTAGTGTTGTTGTTTATTTTTGTTAAAAATTAGGTATAGGTTAGGTATATGTAATGTTTACTATATTCCGTTAGAGATAAGATTAAACACTTAGGTTAGGAACATTGTTATTGATTTTTTTAGTATAAGTTAAAGTTGTTGATTGTATTTTATTAGAAATAAGTTACAACATATTAGGTGTAGGATCAAAGTTTCACTGTTGTGTTTTGATTATAAATAATTTTAGGATAGTGTTGGTTGGTTTTTTCTCCTTTTTCCAATTAAATTTTAAAAATATGTAATAATCGTAATTAATTGAATTTGCTATAGTTGTTTTTTTTGATGATATGAATTAACGATAACGTACAAATTTAGAGAGCAATTTGGGCCATTAAGTTTTTTGATTGTTATTGTTTGGAATTTGCTTTATATTCTTTTAAAATTTATAACGATTAGTATTAAATAAAGCGCTTTTGACTTTGACTTTGACTTTAGGAAGCCTAGAAAAATTAACAGGAGTTTATCGACTCTTACTTGAAGCCGCTTTGTCGTCATATTGCATCGACGTCTACCTCTTTTTCTTAGCACTACAGCCACTTTCGGGCCTTCGGTTCCTGCAAACAGCGCCTCCAACTGTCTCGGTCCATTGACAGCGTCATCCAATTCCAAAATCCGAGCAGCGATGAACTGTCTTCGTCGACCAAGTCAGGCCAGCGTTTCCTCGGTTTCTCCACTGGCCGCCGGTCTATAGTTCTCCCAACAAATACCCCATTGCAGCTTCCGCAGTCTTACAATCCTTGAGACCTCCAGTTCGTCAAAAATTTCATACAGCTCATGGTTGTATCGAATTCGCCATTGGTCCCCGTCTAGCTTCGCTCCGATTATTCGTCTCTGGAGCCGTCGCGGATGCTTGGGTTAGGGTCCATGTTTCGCACCCATAGCATAACACAGGTCTTATCACAGATTTGTATACTTGAAGCTTTGTTTTCATGTGTTTGCAGCTGGTCTTCAAGATCGTCAATAGTGATTGAATATTTTATTTGCGAGCTGTATTCTTCGGCGTATTTCGTCTCTTTCATTGCCCATTTTCGTTATTTTGGTGCCTAAATACACAAGGACGTCTATCTGCATGTAATTACTCTTATTTTTACTATTAGCTTTTGCATCTATTAATGTAAGCGACAAAGTAATAAAATTAATAATAGAGAAAAAGCTCGATGAAATACTATACCTCACAGACCCTCTTTTAAGGTAGGAGTACACTTTTCAATTTTCGAAAAATATTTTTTTTTTTTTGCCTTTTCCAACAATTTTTACCTTTATTAATGACCTCCTAAAATATTATATAGAAATTCAAATTCTGAGGCAGTCAAAAACAGTAACACATTTTCAGCACTTTGCAGCTGTCAAGCGCGCAACGCCAAACATGACGCCCCACTTTCTAAAATACCGGTCTCTTCCACATACATATATTATAAAGTGTAATATTTTCATCTTTCTCACATATTTACAGTAGTTATTTGGTCGTTCATAAGTATATATATCGCGTCAAAATGTCTACACCATACAAAAAGGCGGGAAAAACTACGAACTCACGAATTTCGTGGAAATCATTATAGTGCATACATTCGCAGGCAAAAAAGTGGTCGAACTTGCAGTTAAAATTTCGTTGGCCATATTTAATGAAGGCAGAATGACATTGTTGAAGACAATAGAAACCATGGGATGTACCATCGGCGTAGCTGCATACACATAAGTGCAGTCTAAGGACGAGGAGCGAATTTTTAAGTCTGAAAAGGCGAGCAAGGCGACAGCGAAAGAGGAACGGCTAGCTAAAAAAAATGTCCAACAAAAGGAAGAAGAGGCCCATATTGATCAAGGCTTGCTTTTTTATGGTCCAGGAATAGCGGATTCATCTATTGTAAGAGACCAAATGTAATATTTTCAATAATATTTCATAAATAATACGAAAAAAAACTTTAAAAGCGTTTTTCTCGAAATTCATCTTTTTCACACGGCCGACAGTTAATCTCCGGATTGGCTGGATTGATTTTAATAAACCTTTTGCGTCTTTCTTGTTAATACATCTTACATATGAATTTACCACATTTAGACCAAAAAATAAGAAAATAGAATTTTTTTTCGAAAGTCCGCCATCTTTTTTTTATTGTTTCTTAATAAATGGAGGTAAATTTGTGGGTGTGAAACCTTTTTTTTAAATGCTGCTTGAATTTTTTGTATTCACGATTACCAATCCGGAGGTTAACTGTTGGCCATGGATGAAGAATTTTTTTGGATCTTGACTTTGACGCCCCCTATATAATACAAGGTTATCAATTTTAACCTTGGGAAAGTAAAGCTAAAGAAAACACACAAAATACTCCGATAGAAACGAAATTTTTCAATTCAATGTAAAGATTGAACCTTGCCATTATACGTGAAAGACAACATCCTTCAAATGTCCTCCGCGGAACCTCTTACAGGCCACAATCCTTTTGAGGTAATTTTCAATGACTTTTCGGCAATATCTCGGCTATTACTTCACGAATGGTTTTCAATTGCTCAAGATTTTGAGGATTGTTCGCATAAACACGATCTTTCGCATAGCCCCGTAAAAAGAAATCCAAAGGTGTTAGGCCGCAGGATCTTGCGGACCAATTCACATCACTCAATCTCGAAATTACGCGTCCAGGAAATTTATCTTGCAAAAAAGCTCGATTAGCCTGTGTTGTGTGGCTTATGGCTCCGTCCTGTTGGAACCACATGTTCAGCAGATCATAACCTCCGATTTCTCTCCGAAAATAATCGGTTAACATCCATCCGTCCATAGCGGTCAGAATTGACTGTAATGGCTCTTCCTTGATCGTTTTCAAAAAATACGGGCCAATAACACCACCAGACCATAATGCACACCAAACGGTCACTTTTTCCGGATGCAAAGGCCTTTCTGCGATCACCTGAGGATTTTGAGAGCCCCATATGCGGCAATTCTGTTTATTTACGTAACCACTGAGAGAAATATAAGCCTCATCACTAAAGAAAATTTTGTTCGAAAAATCGTTATGAATGGCTTGTTGTTCAATCACCCAATTCGCATGCATTCTGCGTTGTGTATGGTCTTGAGGCTTAAGTTCTTGAGTGAGTTGGATTTTGTACGGATGGAGATGCAAATCCAAATGCATAATCCGCCACAATGAGCCGGAAGACAAGCCCCAATGTTAATTTTAACGCGTTCTCCGACTATTAAACGATCCATATTTCTAAATGGCAAATCTTCAACTAAAAAAATACGCTTCGGATGACATTTAATTCTGACAGACGTCAAATGGCAGGGTTATACTTTCCTGCCACGAAATGGAAAACCCTATACAAAAAATGTCAAAAAAAAAATTTTATAATTTTCAAGACTCATGTAAACGTATTAAAAAAGTTTCATTTCAAAATACAATGAAGGATCCGAGATAAAAATTGCTAAATTTATGCCTTTTTGGCACACAAAAAGTGTACTCCTACCTTAAAAGAACCACCACGGTGGTTCTTGGTGGGCGGTATCTAAGAGACTAACTCTTTTATGTTGAAGTTAATTTAAGTCTTTTATGTAAAAGTGAATTCCTTATTGAATCTCATTCAAACTAATATCAAGAGACCGATAGCTTGAATAAAAACTTGAAAGCTAAATTCCTTTGAATTTACTAAATGCTTCTACTTATTCAGCAAGTTTGCAAGTTCAAGAATTAGTTCATCAACACATTTTTTTCCGTAATGTTTGCGTGTATCAGTTTGATTTTACCTGGAGTGTTCCATCCTTTTGAATTTGATTTCTTGTGCTGCATCCGACTCAAGGTCACATACACTTAAATTCGACCAAATATCTGCAAATAGATATTTTGTATCTGACTTACGGTCAGATACACCTGCAATGCCAATGTTCTGGTTTCCATAGTATATGAAATAGTTCTCATTATTACATACTCGTATGTGTTCAAATTTGCTACTGTTCACTGTTACTCCAAAATTGCCAGAATAAAGGAAATATATCATTCTAGACAAACTTTACGATCATTTCAATCCATTACCCGAAAAATAGCGAATTCAAAAAAAGGTATGTGTCTATCTCAAGGGCCGTATTGAAATAGTAACAATGTTTTAAAGTGCCAATCTTCTATTAAATATCATGTTGACAGGACTCATTACTGCCGTTTCTAGTCCCTAGGGATACACCGTTTCGCAACACATTGAGTGCACATGTACTTTATTCTCACCTTTGTACATACTACATATGTATATATGTATTTGAGAAGATGAAATCATTTGGAAATTGTTTGTGTTATACACACATGCCAACTAACAAGAAGCCAGCGAAGACCAAGTCTGTGCTGTAGCATGGCGAGTTTTAAATTGACTGTGATATGAAACTCCCTCCCAAAGGATGCCGGAAGGAAATAACTTGAGAAGACTTTCTCATTTGTTGCCGTTTATCTTATTTGCTAAACGAGAAATCTGCAATCTATTCACCCTATCCAGATTGCCCTCCAAGTAAATACAATACATACACAGACATGAGCATTTTGTCATCATAGTCCTTGCCGTCGTGGCCTTTTAGCTGAAAATGTGTTGATTTGTAGCTTAGAGAGATCCCACTAGGCCCGTTGCAATCCTGAAAAGCCTTCCGTATACGGAAGAGTGTAGTAATTGCAAACTGGGGTTTGATAGCTTAGACCGTAAATCTAGACAGGAAGAGAACAAGTGGTAGTAATCCATCATCACTGCAAGCGGAATTAATTCTGAAGGGAAATAAAGATGAAGATTAAATCTTTATAACACATTTTGTAAAAGCGTTCTTTAAATGATTTAAAAAAAATTTAATTTGTCTATACCGCAAAAAAAAAACTAAGTTTCATTGCTTCTCTGAATTCAGAAGTGTCCGCTCGGCCGGAATATTTCTCCTAGTTCTTCCTTGCCTTCGAGTAACGATGCATCTTAACATCTCAGATATTCCTGGAATATACTTTCACTTAAATTCACACTTGAACACCTTCCTCAAATGGCAAGAAAAAGGACCCAGAAAACTTTCACACCTATGTGTTATTTTTCATGCAGAAAGTGAGTACACAACGCAACGAGTGAGAGACACAGTTTGCCCTTGAGGCATATGGATATTAAAATTTGGCTCACACCAGACAATATTCAGATATATTCAACCAAATGCTGAAGTCTCTGACAAATTTCCCGAGGAAATCTGTGCAGACTGATGTTAGTCGACGACGGCGACACAAACTGAGCGACAAGTTGTAAAGTTACTTGCAATTTTCGAACGCAGTAACGTCTAGTTGAAATATTTGGAATACCCTTCACCAGAGCAAGGACACGAAAGTTAAGTTTCTCGAGGTGTATACGGAAAAATAAAATTTAAATTGTTGCCACTGTGTTGTACATACCTGGAGGCTCTGTGAAAATGGAAATTCGACAAAACGAATGAAGAAATAAATGGATGGTGAGGAAACGATTCTGCATTTAACAAATGGCGAGAATATTGAAAATTCGTTGAAGTGTAATATTTTCATGTATATTATCTATGGGCTAGTTATGGAGAAATAAATGAATATTTAAAAAGATGAAGAAACTTAAATGTTGATAAAGTTATTTTGAATTTCGTTCCCAGCCTAGTTTATAATAATTTGCAGGTAAAGCACCTAATGTAGTCATGTTATCAGTTTTGCTTTCCTTTTGTTATCCCAAAATAATGTATGTTGCCTAGAGGATACATATACAGTAAAGAAATAACTTTAGCTAAAGGCCTTGCACTACAGTGTGTCCCAAATTTATAGGGGCACCCAGTTTTTTAGTCAAAGTTTTAATGTTTTTAAACCAAACAAATCTTAATTTGCACAAGCGATTTCTACTTCTAATTCACGATTCCTGTCTTTTTTTGGTGAGCCTACGACAACTTGTTCGTTTATTATGCCATTTTTTTTTTAAAAAATAGTGTCCCAAGTTTATAGGGGCAGTGAAAAAAAACACGATTTTCTATCGAAAATTATTTTTGCTGGTGAAATTCTATCGTGAACTACAAATGATTGTGTATATACTGTACTTCCTGTTGAAATTGAACACTTTACCAACAAATTTTACACAAGTATAAAGGAAATACTCCTTTGCACCGTGAAATTTTGAGGCACTGTAAAAACTGGGTTTCTTTTCGATCGTCCGGTTGCTGTATAACCGAAAAGAAAAAACGTGGTCCACCGTCAAAACTTTCGGAACGAGATAAACGTAGAATCATTGTTGCCGCCTCTCAATCAACCAAAGGCTGTAGGCGTATCAGAAATGAAAACACGCCTTACGTCTCAAAAAGCACAGTTCATAGAGCTTTGAAAGAATCTCCAAATTTGGTGCGCGAGATAATGCAGAAAGCCCCGAAATTAAAAGCTCATCACATGGTGGTTCGCTACAAATTTGCCGAAGAGAGGTTGCATTGGACCCATGAATGGTCTATGGTACATAACTTGCTTATTTTGGAGTTTATACATTCAATCATCTGCAGGTGGAGTAAGATTAAAAATGTGGTTGTTTATGTGTTTCAGATTGTTTGGTCTGACGAAAAAAAGTTTAACTTAGATGGCGTTCAAGACTATTGGCGAGATCTGCGCAAAGAGCCACGTTTTTTCTCCAGGCGGAACTTTGGCGGTGGGTCCGTTATGGTGTGGGCGGCCTACAGTGGATTCGGAAACGTTGGCACAGAAATCATTTCGCTTCGAATGAACAGCGAAGAGTATCAGGCAGTGCTAGAAAAGTATCTGAAGCCCTATTTCCACCGTTACCGCTCTGCAAAACTGATCTTTCAACAGGACAACGCGTCAATTCACTCCAGTAAATCTACCAAGGAATGGTTGTCAAAAGTGAAAATTCCTGTACTTCAGTGGCCTGCCATTTTTCCGGATCTAAATCCAATAGCAAATGTTTGGGGCATAATGGTCCGCGACGTTTATGACAACGCTCGTCAATATTCATCATTCACAGAGCTGGAGGAGGGCGTCAAAAAAGCTTGGGAAAACATCAGTATGAGCAGCTTGACAAATCTCAACAATTCGATGCAAAAACGGATGAAAATGTTATTTAAAAACGATGGTAACGTTATTAATTACTGATTTTCTGTTGCGAATCAATGGATTTTACCAATAATAAAAAATTTTCTATAGAAAATCGTGTTTTTTTTCACTGCCCCTATAAACTTGGGGCACCATTTAAAAAAAAATCGCATAATAAAGGAATGAATTGTCGTAGGCTCACCAAAAAAAGACAGAAATCGTAAATTATGAGTAGAAATAGCTTGTGCAAATTAAGATTTGTATGGTTTAAAAACATTAAAATTTTGACTGAAAAACTGGGTGCCCCTATAAATTTGGGACACACTGTAACTGCACCTGAATTTCCCATCAGTATTTTAATATTACAAGTGATTCTTAATAATCAACCAAACCAAAGGCTCAATTCAATCTTACTTATTCTAATCCTCAAATCTATTGAGCCGTCAGCCCATGAAAGTAAACATTTTCGGTGGGGCATTTCCTTTACTAGCTCCCAGATAATGCGGTGAATATTGACAGCAGCAGCTATATCAAAAGTTCTGCTACTGAATCCTGCGAACATCTTAATTGAATTTAAAGTAACAGTCTTACCGCCGGAATAGCGGTTTGAAGAGGTGCTAGTCCCTCACTCCTGAATTAGCCATAATTATAACGAAATGCGCAAGCAAGTCTTGGGATGGATTAGAAAAATGAAAATGACACCACAAATAAAATATGGCCGACGGCATGATCTCCTAATATGTCGGGTCACACTTATCAAAGATGATATTTGTCTCGTTAGCAAAAATATGATAGAACAAGTTGGGTAAACAGACCTACGCTCTTGTCAGAAGGGTTTTGTATTCAATTTACTAAATCCAGTCACCAGATCGAATCAAATCAAGAAACGTGTCAAAAACGATTTTATTGGAGAAAATATGAAATACGAAGATCATACTATTATCAACAAAGTTGAACGAATTTCGACTTCTGAGGTTTTTAGTATTGTTCTACTCATAAATATCTCCCTTGATAATTATTTCAGATGTCCATCCGCGGCGGAGGAAACACATTTTTCATGTATTTCCCCCCTGTGCCCCCACTGAAGCAAAAACTGGCAGTTTTCATGGCCAATTTTTTCGGATCCTAGAATGGTTACAAAACCCTTTTGCTAGGAGCTCTCTCCCACCTCCTTGACTTGTTTCCCTTATGAGCATTAATTGTAGGTACTCATCTTCAGTCATTCATTAAATTGAATCAAGTGTTCAAAGCATGCACCTTAAACGTTGAAGTTGGGAAAAAATAACTCAAAATTATTCAATCTTCGCATTTAAAACAGCCACTATTTTGTTTTACGATTACTGATACCACTAGCTGAACCGATTCTCAAAGATATACCTGACACCTATCATTCCTGAAATTTTCATGCAAATCCTAGCAAAACTGTAGTGTCTGAGTCGGTCAAAAGCGCATGTTGTTCCATAGCCATATGTTGCCATAGTAATAAATGCAGCGCATATTGTTCCATAGTAATACAGGAAAATTCAAACCGCTCTAACTTCGCTAAATATGATTCAGTCTTTATGAAACTTTCAGGATAGATCAACATTATAAATAGTCATCTGTGTACTGGATTTGATAGAATTTAAGGGAACCCTTAAGATTTAATTCAAGAAAACATAAAATCGATAAATCATACTATTACTAACAAAGTTGAGTGAACTGCGACTTCTCACGTATTTGTTGTTGTTGTTGTACTCACCAAGGCCTACATTTCTGATTTTTTTCGTGTATTTCCTCTCCCTGTGCGCCCCTCGAAGCAAATTTTGCCAAACTAAAACCTGTTTTGAAAAGTTCTCATCAAGACCTTTCATTTGATACCCATATCAGCTACCTTCAATGAAATTTTTTTTTCGGGGGTCACTCTCCTATATGGGGAGATCCCCCTTAAATACCTTATAAAATTTTTTTGTAATTGAACTTTGAAGAGATCACCACTTTACACCTACACACAAAATTTGATGTTTCTAGCTTAAGAAGTTTCCGAGAAAAACTGCTATGACACACGGACGGACGGACGGACAGACAGACGGACAGACTGGTCGCGAAACTAGTAGGGTTTTGTAAAATTATTTTACAAAACCCTTAAAACAAATGCAAGTACAATAATGATGAATGTTCAATTTATTCAAATGAAACAAGATTTATAATATTTAGATGTAACGTTATGGAATACCTGGCCGTGACCTGCACGATGTGCGGATAAGAAGCGAGTAAACGAGTGTACGTTTTACTGAATACTTAGAACATGATGGAATTTTATTGAATCTAAACGGAAGTACATTTAGGCAACTTGACAAACTTAGTAATTGTACTAGATTCTGATAAATTTTGATGAAAGACAAATTTGAATTTCTAACGAGGTCACCACATCACTCTCATTTAAAAGAATTTTATACATTTACTAGCTTACATTCCTATGAAAAGATTCTTTATTTTACATTGTATATAATTCATTTTCTAATAACTATATCTTTCGCTAATTTTAAATTCATAATACTATTGCATTAAATTCTGAAAATTACATTTTTCTGGCCAATATATCTTGTTTTACGGTCTTCATTAAACATACGAGTATAAGGATTCAATATAAATGCTGGTTTAATTCTATCAATTGATATTGACCGTTCTTTGTCATTTAAAAGAATTCTAAAATATTTTTTACTTCTGTCTAATATTTTGTATGGTCCGGAGTATGGTTGACAAAAACTAGTTTTCTTTACCTCTTCTCGAACAAATACATGAGAACATGTGTCCAACTCTTTTGGTACAAAAATATTCTTTTGTTGTCGAATTCTTGAACTACACGGACGTATTCTCGAAATTGAATTTTGTATATCTTTTGCTAAACTCGATGTAATTGATCGATTAGGGTTTGAGTCTGATGCGATTATTTCTTCAGGTAATCGCAAAGCTTGTCCATATGACAACTGTGGAGGAGCTACTCCGAAATCTTCCATCAAAGCAGACCTGATTCCTAAAAGAATCCAAGGCAAATTATCGTGCCAATTTTTTGGATCATTGGTTGCTCTAATGGCAGCTTTCAACTGCCTATGGAAACGTTCAATGAATCCATTTGCAGTTGTTCGGATGCGATGACAGCCAAGAATTTTAGTCAAGTCTTGGAACAAATTAGATTCGAATTGCGTTCCTTGATCTGTTGTAATTGTTTCTGAAACTCCATATCGGGAAATCCATTCATGTAGCAGAGCTTTTGCAATCGTTTCTGAGTGGATGTTTTTAATTGGAATAGCTTCAGGACATCGCGAGAACCGATCTCTTATAGTTAAAAGATAAACGAATCCTTTGGATGGTGTTAGCGGTCCAACTAAATCTATATGGATATGAGCAAATCTTCCCGAAGGAACTTCAAGTTCGCCAAAGGGCGAAGAAGTATGCCTGCATACCTTTGCTTTTTGGCACGGAATGCATGTTTTGGCCCAAATGTTAATGTCAGTGTTCATTTTCGGCCAAAAATATTTGGAACTAATCAATTTCCTTGTTGTCTTAATACCAGAATGCGACAGGTTATGAACAGAGTTGAAAACAACGCGTCCTAAAGATAGTGGGATGTATGGCCTAGTTCTACCTGTAGAGGTTTCACACCATATACCTTGATTCTCTAGTGGAACGTTTATTCTTTCGAGCTTAAAAGAAAGTTCCAATCGTGTTGATTGAAGAATTTCTGCAAGTTTATCGTCTTTACTTTGTTCTTGGTGTAGAATTTTTAAGTTAATTTGATCAATTTGGTCAATAGAGCTAATATGGGTTCTAGAAAGTGTATCTGAGACAATGTTTTGACAACCTCTAATGTGTCTTCTATCGTTTGTAAATTGCGAGATATAATCCAACTGGTTGGTTTGTCTGGGATTTTTCTTAGATTTACTTGAAAGCGCTTTTGTCAAAGGCTCATGATCCGTGTACAGTGTAAATTCTCTTCCCTCGACGTAGTATCTATATCTTTTGATCGCTAGATATGCTGCAAGGAGCTCTCTATCGAAGGAGGAATAGTTCTTTTCGGCTGGCTGTAACCCCTTTGAAAAGAATGATGGAGGTTCCCAGGTACCGGAAATGCACTGTTGGAGAGCTGCTCCAACAGCATCACTCGATGCGTCTACCCTTAAACCGATTTTGGCGTCAATGGCTGGATGAACAAGAAGTGTTTGACTTTGTAACAATTTTTTAATATGATCGAAAGCATCCTCATGTACTTTAGACCATTGAAAATCATTTTTTGTGTTCTTATTTTCTTTTAAGAAGTCATACAGCGGTATTGCAATTTTAGCCATTTTGGGCAGAAAGCGGTGATAAAAATTCACCATAACCAAAAATCGCTGTAATTGCTTGATAGTTGAAGGTGGTGGGAACTCACTAATGGCTTGCACACGATTTTTACTAGGTGCAATGCCTGCTGCAGATATGGAATGGCCTAAGAAATCAATTTGCGATTGTCCAAATACGCATTTGTCTGGATTAATTTTGATGTTATATTCCTGTAATCGTTTGAAAAGTTGCCTCAGGTGCTCTTTGTGCTCCTGAGGACTTCGACTGTATATCAGAATATCATCAACATAGACAAAAATGAAATCTAACCCATTTAAAATTTATTAATGAAGCGTTGAAATGTCTGCGCTCCATTTTTCACGCCGAACGGCATCTGTGTAAATTCGAACAGTCCAAAAGGTGTTGTTACAGCTGTTTTATGAACATCTTCTGGCGCTACAGGAATTTGATTATATGCCCTCACCAGATCGACTTTGGAAAAAATGTGCATCCGCGCAAATTCAAAGTACAATCTTGAATGTTGGGCAGCGGGTACTTATCGAAGATGGTTACGGAGTTCAATAATCGATAGTCTCCGCAAAGACTCCACTGATTGGATTCTTTTTTGGCTACCATGTGCAACGGAGAAGCTACGTTAGAGGAGGATGGTTGACATATACCTAATTTAACCATTTCGTGAAACTCGAACTTTGCAATCTTAAACTTTGACGAGTTAAGTCTCCTGGGCTTGGTTGATGGCAGTGGTCCATTAGTGTTGATGTAGTGAACTACGCCATGTTTTATTTTCATGTTAAAATCAGAAGGTGTTTTCAAAGTGGGAAAGTCATTTAGTAAAGAGCCGTATTCACCTTGAATAGGGAACAATTTAGGAGAACATACGTTGACTTCACGAACCAAGCAGTTGATAGAAACTAGTGTTTGTTTATGAATGAGCTTGCGGTCTCTTAAATCAATTAGCAGATTATTAGCATACAAAAAATCTGCACCAATGATGTGGTGATCAATTGCGGCAATAACAAAATTATGTGTATACATTTTCCCAAGACCAAAATCCAATGATAGGCATTTGATCCCGAATGAATTTATGGGCGAGCCATTAGCGGAAACTAGTTTGAAGGAAGTTTCCGACTGTAAGTTTGGGAATCCACGATTTGAAATAATAGATGAGGAATTCCGTACATTGCTACGAGAATTTCGATTTTCCAATCGCTTCATGCGGTCAGACAAGTTGTTAAATATTTCTTGAAGAGAGGATGCAGAAGTTGGTATTTTACACCTATGATCCACTGATGAAACTTCTGTCTGCGTACAATCGTATATTTTGTCCGCAATTCCGAATAGTTGCTCTTGATTATGGATGTCTTCAATAGCAATCAGGCACGCTTGCACCGAAGACGGTAGTTTCTTTATCCATAGTTTTCTCAATAGAGATACATTGATCAAACTGTTACCTCCAGCTAATGACTCTATATGTCGGAAGAGCTCAGAGGATTTATAGTCCCCTAGTTGCATTTGATTCAATAGAGTATCTAATCTGCGTTCCTTTGAATCTTTACTGCGTTCTAAGAAAGTTTTCTTTAAATGCTCATATTTATCGGTACTTGACGATGGGTTAAGAAGGATATCCGCGACTAATTCCATATTCTCAGATGGCAAAGCTCCAACGAGATAATCATATTTCGTTGTGGAAGTGTTAATGCCTTTGACATGAAATTGAGCCTCTACTTGAGCAAACCACAAGTCTGGTCTGTTCGACCAAAAAGGAGGAATTTTTAATGTCGATGCGAATAAAGAAGGTTCCCTGTCTGACAAATCATTCGCGGACATGTTAATATTTTTAGATTCACTATCACTTTCTTCAGTAGTTTTTGTCTCCGTGGGAGCCAAAATAAATATATATATAGATATATATGTGATTATAATATATTATAATTAGCACTTAAAATATGGATATTTTATAAAATGATAATGATAATGATTATATATAATAATATATACCAAATAATTTAGCTTGAAAATGAAAAAAAATTCACCTGGGCTCAAGACCATTCAAATTAAGCGACGACTTTCGACGATTTCGAACATTCAAAAGTGCCAAACGGATGTTAGGTTATTGTAGCGAACACGATGAATTTGCGTTTGTGATATAATATTGACAGTGCTGCGACCCGCGATGATGTGTCTCGCTGCGTTTGGAGCTCTGGTTGTTGGAGCCGGCAGGATGGAAAACGCAACGATCGCCGTGAAACTTAATGTAGCACGCAGAAATAAGCTGTAGCACTGCACCTCCGAAACACTCCTGAAGATATTGAAACACAATGACACAGCGCACTGCACTTATCGTTGAAGAAATTGCAGCACCAAGATGAATTTGTTTGTCTGGAGCGTCAATCAGTTGACGGAGCCTTGCTCGGGGCGCGCTTTGTGTTGAAAGTCCCTTCTGATAGTGCACTCGTTGTCAGCAGTAGAAAATTGTGCGTAGATGAAGCACGATGACTCAATGAGAAATTGATGAGTATCACTTTGGATGTCAGACTATAACCTCACAAATAGATTTGCCAGCAAATATTGTAATATTCATTTTTTATCCAATTCACGTATCTGCGGATTCCAGGGTTTATGCACTTTCGATAATATTGAATAGTTTATCGCGGAACGAGTACTGGCGGGGTCACCAATTGTTTCGTTAGCAAAAGTATGATAAAAAACAAATGCAAGTACAATAATGATGAATGTTCAATTTATTCAAATGAAACAAGATTTATAATATTTAGATGTAACGTTATGGAATACACCTGGCCGTGACCTGTACGATGTGCGGATAAGAAGAGAGTGAACGAGTGTACGTTTTACTGAATACTTTGAACATAATGGAATTTTATGGAATCTAAAAGGAAGTACATTTCGGCAACTTGACAAACTTAGTAATTGTACTAGATTCTGATAAATTTTGATGAAAGAAAAATTTGAATTTCTAACGAGGTCGCCACAATATTGTTAGAGAACTAGTAGTATCTGCCAGCTAATGCAATTTAATTGTGAAGGCAATTCAGATAATATCACGGAGTTTTTTGTGAAAGGGAGGTGGATGATATTCACGCGCTGATTACATGACCCCCAGATGCGTCAAAGGTTTGGGTTACTCATTGAGAACCTCCCTTGTCAGCTTGAGAATCTCGTCAGAAAATGTTTGACGCATTACTTTAGGCCAGACCTCATTTGACCACTTTTGAGCTTTCAGGACTGCTTTAGTGCAACCTACCACATTGTTTCATTGCTTAGCTAATATAAGTATCTCTCTGAACTGACTATCAAAAAAAAAAACTCTCCTATTTTACTAAATGGTCACCATCCTGCCTGTCTCTTCTTTTGAACAGCACAGAAAACGTGTGGCATGCGTCATCTACCTTTCTTGCCCAGAGTACGAAATCCATTGCCACTCTAGAGCTTGGTCTGTAAAAAGTTAGTCTGACCATGCTTTTGATTCACCCAAAGTCGCAGGTCAGGGATGTAGCGTGCCATCCATTTCTGGTTCATGTCGTCCAAGCAGGAATTTTGCCACTCATTGATCGAGCGTTGTCCTCTGTATGGCGGCAGAACCACTGTTATCTTTTTATCTATATATGTGCACTCTAGTAAGAAAAGATATGGATGATACCCTGCAATAACCAGCGCCACCATACGATTAGATACAATACTTGCTGCATCTTTACCAGGTGGTTTTCGTATAGTTCCTTGCTGAGAGCTTTGCTCCATATTTCAGGCCCGTACGAAAGCACAGACTATATGGCACTCATTAGAAGTCGCCCTTTGACAAGGTAGGTCCCCCAAGTTGGCCCTTAATCAAGAGATGGTTGAAACATCCTCTGCACCCTTTCAGCTATAGTACTGATACTTTAATGCTCGTTTCGACTCAACCAGCACTTTCCCGATATTTATGAGACTTACTCTGGAAGCTCCCTTTTTTCCCAAAACTACTGTTCGACTTTCTCTAGTGCCAGGCTGAAACCGCAAGAAGTGGTTTAGTCCCTAGCTCGGTGCCATGATATTCTTAGCGTCAGCTGAGCTCATTAAACCTTGCGTCCAGTGACTAGCTACGCTTCATCACCAATTATCAAACAAGTGTAACTCATCCGGCAGCTCAAATATCAGTAGACTAGCGTTTATCATTTGCTACGAGTCTTGGCCTTGAGCAGCGCCTGATGTAACTTCTGTCCTTCAGTGACCTTTTGCTTTGGTTTGTTAGATTGTCCCTCAAAATTCGCATACGATATTCCGGAACATGAGAAATATTTTCCAATATTTCAAGATGATCCCCCCACCCAGCAGGATTAAAGGCATTTTTGACCTCAAGAGACATCAACATAACCCTCTGTTACACTGGCTGAGTGCCTTCGCTTTTTGGACCGTTCTCATCATAACCGCTCTCGTATCATTAGTGAAGTGCCCAGGTCGAAAATTGTACTACTGTGTAGATACTCGTAGGGCATCAGAAGGACGAATTGCATGAGTGATTCTTGCCTTGATGAGTTTCTCGGGCACTTTCCCCGCCAAATCAGACCTTTACAAACACTTGCTGACCAAAATGAGCCTCGACATCTTCCAGCGCCACAGGAAAAAACCCTTCACGTAAACAAGGGTTAAACATGCTACGGAGGACAAAGGCTGTAAAGAAGCTGCAGCATCGCAGCTGAGATGCCATTTGAACTTTGTTTTTGCGGGTAGAACATTCTTTGTTAGTCCCATCGTTCGAAAAAGTGCACATTCTCCTTGAGTTTCATCGTCGACGGTATCAACATGGACAATTGTGTACCAAACAGAGCCCGCTAAGTCTTTTTCGTTTCTTTAGCTACATGTAGCATAGGCTCCACGTTTCTTTTTTCACGTCATCCAGAAGGAGTCTTCCTTTCGTTAAGCAATCATTTCCTGGCTGGTATATATGTTGCTATCTAGTTCTTGCCTCGTATGGATTCCTATTTTGTTGAGCTTTTGGTCGAAGCTTATGACATTCCTTTCACGGTTTAGTGATTTTAGGGAACCAATAGTAGCCTTAAGGTTTGCTATACTAAGCTCTCTAGTGGCACATAAAAGGCCTTCAAGCAGGTGTCATGATTACTCTAGCTGAGCTTACGAAATCTCCCGCTGCTAGCTTTTCGACCCCCATCTTATCTCCAGATAGCAGTTTTCAACCTCCATCCATCCGATTTTCCATACAAAAGACGAAATTGAGAACATTGATACTACGAACCATGACGGATTGTATTAATCGAGCAGTTCGTCTCCGCGAACTATCCGATAAATCAGCCAATACACTCACAAATGCATCCGCAATGCGTACGCGTGTTTGGGCGGGAATATTATGCCACAAACTTTCATCATAACCCGAGAAGCAATACCCAGCAGATATCGGTCATCCCTACACCATTTTGATCAGCTAGTACGTATTGGATGAAAGATATTTGCTACTTAATCACCACTTGACGTCAGCAGAGTGATGAGTAAAGCTCTGCCACTGAAACCACCAGTTGACGTTGGGAGTGTGGTGCTGGTACACGGTTCTGAGTGAAGCTTGCTTAGCAGTTGCTGCTGCGGTCGTTGACGCTCTGTCGTTTTTGTGCACATTTGTGATTCGTTCGTTATGCCTGTTAGGAAGGTGAAAAATCAGCAAGTTGCATAAACACTGGTACCGCCCGAGTTTAGTTATTTTAAAGAAACGCGCCGTACACTCCGGTCAATTTTGTATCCAACATGTCATTCAAATAGTTGACATGGAATTGTGCACTAATTGATCCAGCTTACCGTAATCTGAAATGCTTATGGAACAAAGTTATCAGTTGAAAGCGTTGGACAGTCAGAATCCTAGATCCGTTATTAATTGTTTCCTAACAGAATTCGTGGCAAGGATTGCGAATAACTTGAACATTATATGATTTCTGCATTTAGATCGGTGAGACCGTGGAGGGGTAATTTGGATCCCAGGGAAAAGCAGGCCAAAAGTCAAGCGAGTGATTCCTATATAGCTGTGTCAGCGCGCATAACCAGAATTTTTGTGAATAGAAAGACGAGCGAGGAGAACCCATTGTGTTTACCGGGTTTGTTTTTTAGCATGTTACACGTTGATTGCTGGGCAAAACGACGAAGCCGACTTTTCTACCAATAAACCTATATTCTCGCTTATTCTGTCAACGGATCAAATCCGCTAGTGGCTGACAGTTGTTGTCCCGACAGTACTTTTGCCAGTCGTAAAGCAGTAGATGCTGCACCAGGTATCAATAATTTTAAAGTCAATCGTGGATTACGGATAAAGAAGCGACTAAACACACAGAAAACACAATGGCTGTGTCAACAAGTGCCAAAGAACTTTTCCTGAATTTTGACAGCGAAGCAAAAGTAATAGGTAAACAAATCAATGAATATAAAACAAAGCTCATGACGGAAAAATACCTCAAATACACAAAATATCACACTTGGCGAATACGGTATCGAAAATATTAGCGAATTTGTGTTTAGACGCCAAAATAACGAAAACGGGTAATGAAAGAGACGAAATTCGCCGAAGAAAACAGCTCAAAAATAAAATATTTTATTCAGTTTTGACGATCCTGAAGACCAGCAGCTTACACAGGAAAACAAAGCTCCAAGTATACAAATCTGTGATAAGACCTGTGTTATGCTATGGGTGGAACATGGACCCTAACCCAAGCATCCGCAAATATATTGGACGCCTTTGAGCGACAGGTCAAGAGGCGAATAATCGGTGAATTCGACACAACCATGAGCTGTATGAAATTTTTGACGAGCCGGAGGTTTCAACGATTGTCAGCCTGCGAAAGCTACAATGGGATGGCCACATGAATCGTATGGACGAACAACGGATACCCAAAAAGGTATTCGTTAGTGGAACACAGGCTTTCAATGGCTCTTCTAGTCCCCTTCTGTCCATTTAGAAGGATGAACTTCCTAACCTGAAGCAGGTTTT
Organism: Odontomyia ornata; assembly: GCA_963969285.1. Classification (NCBI taxonomy): domain Eukaryota; kingdom Metazoa; phylum Arthropoda; class Insecta; order Diptera; family Stratiomyidae; genus Odontomyia; species Odontomyia ornata. Next base: position 147,551,956 of record OZ017741.1, on the reverse strand, counting down.
GAGCTAATGTCACCAGGGATCTATTTTGAAGTTCTATGTAAAAAGGTTTCATGCCAGGATATCTTAGCAAGAGGAGTATTTACCAGGTAGTCCAGCTGAAAAGTTATGCTGCGAGCCTCACACTGCGAGTGCAAGGTCCTGTGATTTCAAAGATTCACATTTTATTATAACTTGGTCCGATATAACTCCCTGCATTTTTATTTCTGATAACTGTGTTTTTATTTATGAGAAATTGCAAATCATCCTTTGATTTAAGGTATAAATATTATATCTTAGTTTTTTTTTAATACCATTTTATTCATGTTCATTTAACTTGATTTCATGTTCAAAAACTTCCCGAGTGCTTGGTTTTCCAGTGACCGAAAGCATTTCAAAATTAAATTTTCGTCTTACTCTGCATTTGTTGAAATATAATTGGAAAGTTCTACATTCTAAATTCTATCTGTTAACTATTCTCTTCACTTAAATTTTATTGTAGTTTCTACAGCATAAAAAATGTTTTCAGGTCATTGCCTAAATCGTTGCACAATACGATAATATTTGGAGTTATTTTTCACTTCTTTACAAAATGCCATTTGACTTCACTTGCTCTTTTAAAACCCTTTTTGCCCTAATCTTTTGAAGCTACCGACAATGGTCAGCTTACGTCGCTACCACCTTACACATATGCAAATGAATGAACAATATATTCATGAAGACTGAAACAAAAAAGGCTCCTCATCGCTTTGGTTCGCCTTTGGTAAAAAATGTCCTTAAATTCTTTTTTATTGCTCAAAATCCCACCATCAATGGACACCTTTGGCGCTCATGCACATCTGTCCGAAAGTGGTCATTCCATTCATTCATTCAAATCCCACCGAAAAAGTCTCGAGCATTTGTCATCCTTCCACATTCACCTGACTCTGCTATTTTTGTGCATACGTAATTGAAAAAAGGGGTTGGCAATGTCTTTAATTTGAAAATGTGCTAAAGTTATTAATAACTTGCTGATATGATTCTGATTATAATTCCAATTAATGTTTCGGATTCTCTTGTTTATCCTGATAACCACTTCACTTTTCTCTAATACTAGGCTGAACCTTGGAGCAGCCATCCTTTCTCACACCAGGCGAATTAGCATACCTAGTATATTAAGGGTTTGAAATGTTTGGGAGAACTAGATTTTTCTACATTATAAATTATAAAAAAAGCAAACCATTCAATCGCCTCATTTGAAATGTTTCCGGCTTTATTGGCAAAAAGTCATGGTACATTCAAATTCTCTTGCCAACCAGTAGATTCCGTTTAAATATGTATACCATATTAACTTCAGGTCATTCGGACCTATACAAAACACATGGTACCCTTTCAAAACACATGGTATCCTTCCAAAGTTGACGCTAATTAAGAACAATGGATAAAATCGAGTATAGCCCGGGGCTAAAGTACCTTTTTTTGAAAGGAAAAACAACTTGGGAAGTGAAAAAAAAAGTTAGAGTCCGTGTATGGTGAATCATCGCCCTCATTTATAACCGCGAAACATTGGGTGGCCGAGTTTAAACGCGGTCGCACAAGCATTTTTGACGATGAACGTTCTGGACGTCCAAAAACTGTTTCAGCGGAAGATATCGTCAGCTTAGTGCACACAACCGTGATGGAAGATCGCCGATTAAATATTAAGGAAATTCCTGAGGCTTGTAAGATATCAACTAAATGGGTACATAGCATTTTACATGAAGATTTATGCATGAGAAAATGGGTGCTGCGTTTGTTGACGATTGGCCAAAATTGCGTCTTTAAACCTTTGGAATGACTGGGCAGTGTTTCTGAGGCTAAAAGTCTTTACTATGAATTCGTAAAGGCTGAATGGGGTTACTACCGCCATCTTTGGAATGTTCTCCTCTGCGATAGGGATCTTGTAGAATGCTCTAAGCACATCTATTTTTGAAAAAATTTTCTTGCCAGATAGGTTAGACACTATGTCTTGAATGTGTCGCATCGGGTAGCAGCCCGGAATAGTAACTGCGTTTTGACACCGGTAGTCAGTTCCCACACGGGTGCCATTTATCTTCCTTCTTCGGAACGGGGTGTAAAGGCGCTGCCCGAGGGCTGCTGGATAACCTGCAGTAGCCAAGCTATGTCATATATTCGAATTCTGCTCTTGCTATCGAGAATTTTTCTGGTGTGAGTCTTTGAGGGCGCTCTGTGACGGGTGGACCGGGCCATTGGTTACGATGTGATGTAGCACTGAATGCTTTTGAGTTTCGCTAATACGTGACGGTTTTGTGATGTTCGGGTATTCGCTCAGGATTTCAAAGCACTTCACATTGCTACTTAACGTGGACACAGGTGAATGCTTTTGTATGTCGGTCCAGCTGCTGGTTGACAACTGTATCTTAGGGTCAAACAAACAACGATTTTTTATGTTCACTCGCAGTCCGAAGTGTTACAGGAAGTCTGCGCCAAATATCGGTCGGGTAACCTTCGCTACCACAAATCTCCAGCAAAAATTTCTTCTAAGGCCGAGTGAAGCATTGAGTACACGTGTGCTGAATGTTTGAATTTCACTGTCGTTGGCAGTTTCTAGCCATTTTTGAACTGCTTGGGAATGTTCTGTAGGGTAGGGAAGACGGAAACGTCGGCTGCCACATCTATGAGAAATTTAAGCTTGGTGCTGTGATCTTGAATATAAAGGCATGAACATTTTGTTACGTCGCTTGTACTTGCGACAAGCAACGCGTTATCTATGTTTTTTGGACCACTTTCAGTATAAAATGCACATGGTTTTTCCCATTTTCTTGCCTCCTCACCGAATTCACGATGAAAGTATCATATGTTATTTTGGCGTTTAGCGAGGCTAGGTAAACGAGTGGGACTGAAGCGTGAATTGCGAGTACGGCTGGGGCTTCTGTTGAACTGCAGTCTGTCTAGGCGTGAACAAATGTTGGAAGGCTCGCGTTTTGTTTCATTCCCAATGGCAGTTTGAATTCTGTCGACTTTGAAAACGAAGTGCGTGAACCGATCGCGTGTAACTTGTCAGCCATTTTAGCCAGCTGATCCAAATTCGCTGTTGACACAGTTAAAATATTCTGTATATGCGATGGAAATTCATTTGAAACGTTTTTGTCCGACGTTCTTTTCATTTAGCGAAGTAGTTGGGATGGCTTGTTATCCTCAAGCTCTAAGCCTGTCAGCAATGGAAGTTCTCACGTTCAGATACAGCGTAGACGGATATTATTTTTGAGTGTCTCGTATTTGTTAGTGTGAGGTGGCTCCTCTATAATGTTGGCAATCTGCGTGAGGACATCATGTTCCAATTCGCTAATCACGCGATCGAACATCTGTCCGTCTGTTCTTATTTTCGCACATCTGAACTGTGCGTCAACTCGTGCAAACCAAAGGGCTGGTCGCTGCTTCCAAAATGTTGGCAATTTAATCATTGAGATGCTACTTGCTGTGTCAGCGTGTTCCGCTTGCGATGGTGGACTGGCCTCTGGTAGCGTCGAGAACGCTGCTATTTGGGCTTGCTGTCATTGCGGTTGAATGACGTTTGGTCACCAGTTTGTAGGTACTATGTCGTCCTACGAATAATAAAAACAACGTTTTTATCTATTATTTAATGATAACCTTTATTTGCCTGGAATATCCACAAGTAACAATCAATCGATGTTGTCGCGACGCTGACTTCTTTCAGGAAGAGATTCGTGCTTTTTCCTCACTTCGCTCGTTCTGCTTCAATAGTTGCTTGACTCGTTTGGCTTCGATACTCGATCTTACAGTCCAGTGAGAATATATGTTTTATGTTGTGGCGGGTTCAAGGCTGCGTCCGGTCGCTGCAGACCCTAACTCAAGCATCCGCAAATATATTGATCGCCTTTGAGTGACGGGTCCTGAGGCGAACAATCGGAGCGAAGCTAGACGGGGATCAATAGCGAATTCGATACAACCATGAGCTGTATAAATTTGATACAACCATGAGCTGTATGAAATTTTTGACGAGCTGGAGGTCTTAACGATTGTCAGACTGCGGAAGCTGCAATGGGCTGGCCACATGAATCGTAAGGACGAACACCAGATACCCAAAAAGGTATTCGTTGGGAGAATTGAAGGCCAGTGGGGAAACCGAGAAAACGATGATCTGACTCGGTCAACGAAGACAGTTCATCGCTGCTCGGATCTCCGAATTGGAGGACGTGGTGAATGGACCGAGACAGTTGGAGGTGGTTTTTGCCGGAAGCAAAGGGCCGAGAGAGGCTGTAGTTCCACAAAGAAGAAGAAGTCTCCACGATTACACTTCAGCCATTGCTGCAGATGGTGGAAAGTATCATGCCCGCACGCGATAGTTGGTGGTAGGGCCTCTTCAAAAAAATGTCAGGGAAAACATGTACTAATTGCGCTGAGTGGCGGAAAGTGTGTTCTGCCAGGGGTGAGCAATGAAAAGCCACGTAGCGTAGGTATCAGTTTGCCACCTTTAGGTAGGTTTATTGGAAAAGAGTACTTTGATTAGCCGCTTTCGCGCTTGGTGGCTTAATTGGGGCTCAAAGGCACAAGCGAATGGCGCCTACGCACGTTTCCGGACAAGCATCCGGGCTCCAAAGCTGCGACCAGAGCTTCCTTGCGTTTGCCGGGAGATAACCAGTAATAATTATTCAATTATTAATAATCTCAGTAAAACCCTGCCTATCATCGTCGAGATTTCAATTTCAGCAGCTGATATTAAAATATTGCATTCAAACCTCTCATTGCATAGCCCACTAGACCATTTTTGGTGAAAATTTGTTAAGGGGTCGCATCAATTTTTTTGACTATGAAATGCTCCTCAAACAGCAAATTCTGATTCGCTCGCAAGATTTAATGAGTCTACCTTCACGTTTTCCTGAGAAAAACTTGCACACTATAGTCAGATAGACATACAGACAGGTCCCGATGTTAGGGTATTGTATTTTTTTAACAATACACTAAAAAATGAGAAGAAACGTTATTTTCATGAAAAGCTTCTAGCAAATTTTTCGTCATTGATGTTATTGTTTCGTGTCCATTTATGAAAAATCCTAATTTTCAATTAAAAACACTCCAAAACACGTCTAATCTATTTGAATCCACTAAAATAAAGCAATTTAATTCAATTCACCGCCATAACAACATTCACGAGCTAATAAATTGATGATATGGGAGGGGTTTTTATGAAAATTCCATTAAGGCAAAGAGTCATCCGTATGTGACATAGTCATCCAACCCTAACCAGTTATTATCAAATTTTTCAAAAACTTTTCACTGACTCTCCCGAAAAACTTGCAACTAGGCTCGTACTTTCGCGACTTTTCAGAAGGTAGACTGGTGCAGCCTACGCTAAAATCCAACATTGCACAAAACTTTTATTATTTCCGGTGCAGCCAAGGTAAGGTTAGTTGAAATATCCTGAGCGCTGGAACATGTGTGTGCGGCAAACATATCAGACGCTTTTTGAATTTGAGGCTACAGACCAAAAGCATTACATAATGACGAAAATTTATGATTATAGGAATAACCTCCCGGTCTGGTTAGGCCATGTTTGAAAGTTGGGGGGGGAAGTGTCTAGGTGAATTCAATGTCTGGACGGAAGGTATGCAGGACGAAACATTATGTTGTCGACATACTTATATACGAGGACCAACCAGGCAGCATGCAAAGCATTCCTACTTGCCCTCATATATGTATGAATGCAATTCCGTGTGTGAATATGTGCAGTGTGTCAACATGAAGTTCTTTAAGTCGGGACGAGGAACTTGTCGTCAGAAATGGCATTTTATGTTGGGAATAGTCATCAGTCCTCCATAGACGATGGCCATGTCTGCAGCAGTTTACCATAGTGAACTCAACTGACGACAACTACGACGATGTACATCTTCTTTTTTCCACCCGGTCTTGTTCATTTTCTTTTCCTATTCCAGTTTTGTATTATATTCTTCGCCATCGTTCAGGGCAGTATCAAAAGCTATCCTTGCTACACGACCGTCCCTATACGAGTATGTTGCAGAATCAACTTCTCGCCGTAGCATTTGACCCGAAATGTGCAATGGCAGGACTCATTCTCGAATAAATTATGAACATCCTAACAGATAATGGAGACTTCAACGATATGCTCATGTTAATAATTTAGATACAGGTGAGAATTTCGAGCCACAAGTCTATGGAAAATCAACCGAAGGTTGCAGACTTGCCAGTGCACGTAATGGGAACCATGTGCGACGTATTACGTGTGGGTGCTTTTTCCCAAGCGGTAAACGTGTTTCAGCTAGGGTCAATAGCAAATGGTTCTCATTTAAAGTATGTTATACCACTTTTTAAAGGAACCATTCGTGAATTCTGAAAACATGATTCGGTGGAGCTAAGCACACAAGCATCGTCCCCAAACTTCTGCGACCGAAAACGGTATCAACTTTCATTGCATCATTCTAATACAACAAAAGATGGTAATGCCTACGTAACGGCTGTCGTGCAGAAGATTGGGAACAGCATGCCAACATTTTTTGGCACATTTTACCAGTCTTTTCGTCATTAACATTAGTATCCTGGCTCTTAGTCTATGAACTAGCAACAAGAAGCTTTTATGTCCAATTCACTTGTAATACCGCAATCATACTGAGAGCTGGCACTTTTAAGGAGGCTGAAAATGAAAATCTGATTTTTTTTTGTATTGTGACTTCACTATCAATTACGTCGTCATTAGTTCGGATCGTAAAGTTAATAAGTATTCACATCAAAATGATTAATTTTTGATTATTGTACATATTGCCTTCGTAACGGGGTAAAAATAAAATTGAAATGCTGTCATCAATTCAAAAAATAGTGATGAATGCAATATCAAACGGCAATGGTTTGTTTTTTCAGGTGCCAAAATAAAGAAGAACGTTAATGAAAGATATAAAATATACCGAAAAATACAGCTCGCAAATCAAATATTTTAGCCAATTTCGGTGATCTTGAAGACCAGCTGCATACACAAATAAACTGAACTCAAAGTATAAAATCTGTAGTATGACCTGCAAACAGTTTGAATGCGAATTTGATACAATCATCAACTCTATGAAATTTTTGACAAGCCGGAGGTCTCCGTGATTATAAGACTGTGGAAGCTACAATGGACTGGCCACGTAAATCGCATGGATGGACAACGGATACCCACAAAGGCATTTGGTTGGAGTGAGAAAACCGAGGAACAACTGGTCCGACTCGCACAACGCAAATGGTTTATCGCTGCTTGAATTTCACAATTGGAGGATGTGGCCTATAGACCAAGACAGCTGAAGGCACAGGCTCGAGAGAGTACTACAAAGAAAATGTTCAGAAAAATACGTTTCTATCCCTAAGTATTAATTAAAATGTGAAATCAAAGAACATATGGCTGGTAAATAATGCTTGAATATGAGTTTATTTGGTGAAAACAATCCTTTGGGTTTCCGACCTTCAGTCGAATTCACCGTGAGAAAAATTGTAAAAGTTGCGCAACTATCCTTCAAACTAAAAAGACAAGTTATTTGAATCAATTATCAGTTGTTAAGTGAGGCTGGCCCCATGAATCGTATGGACGAACAACCGATACCCAAAAAGGTATTCGTTGGGAGAGCTGAGAGCCGAAGACCAGTGGGGAAACCAAGGAAACGCTGGTCTGACTCGGTCAACGAAGACAGTTCACCGCTGCTCGGATTTCGAAATTGGAGGACGCGGTCAATGGACCGAGACAGTTCGAGGCGCTATTTGCAGGAAGCGAGGGCTGTAGTGCTAAGAAGAGAGAGAAGTTAGGCACCACGCCCTTTAAAATTTAATTGTGTGATTCAAGTTGAAATATGTCAATTTTATGGAATAATTTAGATAGAGTGTACTATTGCAAATCATTTAGTAAAAGACATTTGATTCCGAAAGTGCTTCTTCAGTATGTAAATTGGAAAGGGGTATTATATTAATTTTTTTTTCAATGGATGTTTTCACATTATTACATCCTACTCAGAAACCTATATAGATAAGTGTAATATAAGATAAAAATGAGCAATTTGTTTCAAATAACTTGTAATCTCCCTTTATTATAAAACTTGTTAGTACAACTAAAATTCTGTTAAAGTCATTTAGGGTTTCACCTTGGAGCTTGTTTGCTTAATGAGGTCCACATCATGCACCCTGGGTAAGGACCAATCACCCATGGTGGTGAGAGGAATATGCTCAGCAGCATCGTCAGGTTCCTCTTCCGTCCCCCTCTAGCATGACATATTTTCCATCCATAGACTATTCTCTGATTCAAAATATGATCAGTGTACGCAATATCGCTAGAGTGACATCTACACTTTAAAGAGGTCCAGTGTAAACTAATTAAGCATTATCAACACGTGCCTAAGTGTCGCTTGAACTTCTAGCATCCAAATACTTGATGTCCATGCTGATAGAATCTGAAAGAATGTTCCGTGAATTCTCAAGTTATTTGAAGGCTACCCTCAGTGACAATGTCCGAAAAAACTAGAATGCCCTCAAATGCGCTAGATAAAATACAGGAACTCGTCCTGTTCAGAGATTGTGGTCTACGGATTTGTAGAAACTGGCAGGAAATAGATAAGCTTAATCGAATACGGCTAGGTATTTGACTGGAAATATTGTATAATAAACGTACAATAACCCAGGCAAGCTTAAATCCAAAGAAAAGACCCTCCGAGAGCCCTAATAACCTGAAAACTGAAACTCATTAGTTTTAGTAATGCAAAGTTTAAGCCAGCGAATGGTTTTTTTGTATGGTGCGGAGGTGATAGCTGTTTTTAACCATGAATGAAGAGCTCTCATGCACCCTAGATTTTTATGCTACCAAATAAAAACCTCCCTTGTTAGCTGAGAACTTAGTCTGAAACCGTTTAGCATATTACTTTATATTAGGCTTCATTTTCTTACGTCTGGAAGCGCCTTCGGGTTACAGGTAGACATAGTGGGCTACACGGATCCATTTGTTAACAGATGTACTTATACTTCACTAAAGATGTTAGGATGCATCGTATCCCATCTATTGTACAGGTAAGACCGGAATCATCCATGTCTGCACGATAACTGGATCAAGTATAAGTTAATCTCAATATGCCTTCGATCAAGCCACAACCTCTGGTCAGGGATCAAATATGTAGCCTATCTTCGATTAGTTTTACTCTCCCAAGGCTGTCACTAATTGTTAAGAGAGCGTCTCCCCTCCTCTCCCTACGCTTTTGTGTAGGCAAATATTTTTTGGCACTCTAGCCAGGAAGGTGATGGGTAATACCCAGGGTGATCCCTGCAATCACCAACACTGCTGATTCGCAGACTATTTGATATGCACATGAACCTGCGCCAACCGCTATTTCTAATCAATAGAGTAGTACAGACTTCTCGGCTCGGCGCTCATCACAAGTCGCCTTCTTCATAAGGTTTGTTTCCCTGTGTTGGCTATCAGTCGCGCAAGTGATCATCACCCTTCCTTTTGCCTTATCAACTTTTGCCCTGATTATCTCGGTAAAACTCATACTTAAGAGTAACAATTTGCGCAAGTATTTCACTATTGGTTTTGATTCGACTAGTATTACCTCTATATTGATAGTACTGACACTGATAACTCTTTTCTTTATCAAGATAACTACATCGGTTTTTTCCAGTGTAAGGCTGATGCCGCTAGCAGTCATCCAGTCTCTCAAACGACGCATTAGTATACCAAGCGTATGTTGCACATGCTTAACTGTTGGTCCCGTAACTAGTGCCGCAACATCATTCACAGAGCCGATCAAGCAAGCTCGTTTGGCAGTTCGCACATCAGTAGCCCTCCGCATCAGATGTTCTACAAGTCAGAACTGAGTATATAGTCTTGAATGACACCCGACGTGACTTCCATCCCCTAACGGCCTTCCTTTATCTCACAGAGCAGGCTACGGTCCTTCAGATAATCCCCCAAAATCCGCTTCACATATTCCAGAATTCGGAGATGTCTTTTCAGCACTTCCAGGATATCTGCCCATTTAACGAGATTCTATGCATATCGGATATTAAGAAAAGCCAACAAAACAACCGTCGAATAGTGGTGAAAGTTCCCCAAAACTTGGCCAAAACGGCTTCTTAAAAAGGTGGTGGTAAAATGATCTTTGATTGTTTAATAAGGGGTCGGATGGTTGGCACTGCTAAATATACACTTTTTGGGATGAAGATGGCATCCTATTCGCCAGGCCATTCACATAAATGTTCGATTCATTTAGAAAGCAGATAATCTTTAGATTTCGCTGGGTGTGCTTCACTGATAGATTCATAGAACCGTTAATATTGGCAACGGACCTCGCTCCCGGAGGTAAGTGGCAATCAGTGTACAGTTTATTTAGGGTTTCATTTTGATTTTTTTATTAAAATTATCCATATAAAGTAGAACACCTTTTCGTAAGTTTACAGTGCAATCAGTTAAAGGGAATGTGTGTGATTCCAGTGAATTCCATCATATGAACTAATCCTAGATAAAGTTCATAGTGTCAGCTAATAGATTCGCAAAAGTTCTAACGCCAATATATGCTACACGAAAAAAAGGGACGTTGATTTATGTTCATGGTGTTTTTTTTTCAGGCAGTGGTATGACCACTTACAATCATTAAGTCAACAAAATCTTATATTATTTTACAAAAGAAGTTGCGGTTCAGACAAAAAGACGAAATATAAAAAAAATTATTGTCAAAAGTGAACCATCGAACTTGATTAAAAAGAAACATTCGAGAATCATTTGCGCATATTGAACGAGATGGCGAAGCGTCAAACCAAATAACGCATTATTTGAAAGCATGTACAGAAAATGGTTAGATAACTGTATTGACTTTCCACAATTAAATAGGTGGATCTCATCTGGCAGACCAGCGTAAAGTTTTAATGAAAATAGTGAGGGAAGCAAATAGAGATAAACTGAAGACCTACGAAAGACAGCAGATTTGTCGACCCTGATGTATGCAGCTCCAATGAAGAGCAGATGAGAAGGAAGAATTAACACAAGCGAAATTTTGCAAGATCTTGCAATTGAACCCGATGCAGCCAGAAAATATACAGAAGCAGTATCTTCAAGACCAAAAACTGAAATAATATCAGTCGATAAGCCATTTTCATTACTTATCAACGCAAAATTAATTAAATATCAATATAATCTTATGAGAAGTAGCGCTCAGGGTTTAGGTTGCCGTTAATGTTCAAACTATCAAACCATCATCAAAGCTAAAAAATGTGCTATCCAGCAAGTTTGACTGTATCCAAAACTATAGCTAAAGTCCCTCTTCAAGATTTCCTTAGCCATACCACGAATTGGTCGTTTGAGTCACTGATGGAAATAGTTTTGCAATTGGTTAGCAATTTCAAATTATATATATTTAATTAGCAAATGGGGTTTTAATGGTACATCTGAGCAGTTAGAATATAAACAGAGCTTTGAGGATCGGTCTGCTACAGATTCTTCTATTATTGTGACATCCCTTGTCCCAATAAAATTGATTAGTGTGAACTCACATATTCAATAAACTTTGCTGTGGCAAAGCCCCTAACCATTATCTCCTCGCTGGTGTAGACCAATACGATTACAGTTTATTGCAGAAACAAATAAAGTTCTATGACACAAAACCAAATATTTTTCGCACCAAGTGAAACAATTAATCCCGACATAAGTAGAAAGACAAACTTTCTTTGTTAAACACAAACGAGCACTAACCAATACTATATCCGAAATTTCTTCAAATAGAAAATGCAATTTGTGCGAAGCCACTTCCAAACAGTTCAATTGCATAAATTTTTGCATCAGGTGACCTATTAACAAGCAAAATCTAGATTTTGACATTCCTGTTCTACACTGTTGGATTCAATTTTTTGAATAGTTTTTGCATTATCATATTCGTATAAGCTTAAATTATGGAAGTGCCAAGCAAGAGTACCAATGACAAAAATATTTTTGTAATGGAAAAAAAGAATCAGAGAACAATTTAAATTACGATTAGGGGTCTTAGTGAATAAACCAAAACACGGGTTTGCTAGCAGGAATGAAGGTAATACTGCCCGAAGATTTTTTCAAAACTTCGAGATTTCATTTGAAGTAGCATAACTAAAACCCCATTCATAGAGCTTGGATTATACTGATGACGCTAGATAGCGGCTGTAAAGGGTTTTCCAACAAGAGGTGTTATTTTGATGTTAGAAGAAAAATGCCTTTTTATAATAAAAATAATCGGATGTTTATTTCATTATACAGAGAAAAATAACATCAGGCAAATGACCACCACGACGACGCTTACAAGACCACATCCTTTTCATGAATTCCATCTTTGAGGTCTTGAATCATCGCTGGGCTGTTGGCGTAGACTATTTCTTTCACGTGGCCCAAAGGAAGAAGTCGCAAGGTGTTAAATCACAAGACCTCGGTGGCCAATTGTGATCACCTCTTCGAGAGATAACGCGGTCCGGAAACTTTTCCCGTAAAAGATCAATGGTTTCGTTGCTTGTGTGGCATGTAGCGCCGTTTTGCTGAAAGTAAACGTTGTCCAGATCAATACCATCCAAATCTGACCATAAAAAATCATTAATCATTTCTCGATAGCGCAATCCATTCACCGTAACTGTTGCTCCAGCATCATTTTCGAAAAAGTAAGGTCCAATGACTCCGCCGGACCATAAACCGCACCAAACAGTCACACGTCATAGAGAGGCTTTTCAATAATAATTCTTAGGGTTTCCGAGCCCCAGATGCGACAATTTTGCTTGTTAACGAAGCCACCGAGGTGGAAATGGACCTCATCACTCAAGATGAGCAAAGACACGACGTTGTTGATGATCGACTGGCTTGAGTTCTTGTGTTAACTGAACTTTATAAGCCTTAAGACCCAAATCTTTATGCAAAATACGGTGTAATGACGTTTGTGGAATGCCTTATTCCAAAGAATGACGAGGAATGGACAAACCTGGGTTTTCTTCAACACTTTCGGCTACAGCAGCATTATGCTCGGCTGTTCTTGAGTGACGTGAACGGGTTTTATTCTTCACTAAGTTGTCCCACTAGCTCGAATTTTTCCACCAATTTCTGTATTGCGGTCCGACAAGGTGCTTCACAACGAGCCAAAAATGTTCGAGTCTTACGAACCGTCTCTGCCAAATTTTCACCATTTTTATAGTGAATTTTAATAATTTCAGTGCGTTGTTGAAGCGTGTATCATTCCATTTTTATTAACGGCGTAGTTTTTACTTGTCAAATGTCAAAAAATGGCAGGTTCAAAAGTTACATCTACCAAAATAGCGGGCTGTTCTAAATAACACATCTTATTGGAAAACCCTTTAGTATTGATGGAGAAAAATCTGAAACATACAGTTAAAAAATCGTAGTATTTTATCTGAATAATTATGCTTGGTACCCAATGCTCGAAGGACACTTTATAATAAAAAATGCAATGGTTCCTATCGGCCTTTTACTGGAAAAAGCCCAAGTAGCAAAAAATATGACATAAAAATATATCGTAGAGATCATACGCGTAAAATGTCACGATAAAACACAACGGGAGACTTGTTTTGTAATATAGTATTTTAATATCATCCGGCCCATACATAAAGAGCCTTCAAAAAAGCTCAAGAGTATCAAAACACTCATATCCCAATGAAATGTTAAGTTTGTTAAAAGAACCAGAAATAGAATAAAATAAAATAAAAATCTCTGTTTTTCTTCAAATAGATGTTTTATTGTTTATTCATTCATTAATTCCTAAGGAAATAGTTAAGTCCAGGTTTTTTGGATAATTCACTACTGTGCGCCGGAGGGAATTGCTATGTCACTCCGCACGCAGGACCCCGCATACCCATTCCCCAATAATATTGATGACTTAGCAACCAGCTCTGCAGCCAGATTGCTGAGAAAAAAGATTCCAAGCAGTATAGTTCACGTCAATGAGTTTTCCCCTTATCAGATTCTCGATCACTTTCCCGGCCATATCTAGAATACACAGCAGGATGTATGTATACAAACAATGACTCAAAATTCCCTTTCTTCTTGCGAATCACCTTCTAACGGTAAAAACATTATGAACTAAAGCTACAGCTTCAGTCCCCAAAAGATTTAGTCAAGAAAAGGATGAAGACTTAAAAATCTGCAACCGCAAAACCAAGTCAAAAATGAAATAAAGGTGAAGAAACACATGAAAAAGCGATTCCGGAAGAAATTCTGATTGCTTGTGGCACTAGCGATATTAAAAACTATTTTGCAGCGCTGGAAGGACTGGACGAAGAAATGGAAATTGAGGAAAATGCCGAAGGTAATTCCGATAATGATAGTGATATAAATCATAGTATACTCAACTAGTACCCTCACCTTTCATTTACCCTGTGTTGCACACTTTTTGAATTTTCTCAGGGGCACGTCAGCTGATCCGGGGCATGAGAGCTGATCCCATGTTTGGCGCGCTCAAAAACAAAGCAAAATGCAGATAAAATTTGCGACGCACGTGTGCTTTTACCCATTTCAGAACATGGAAGTGCTGCCAGATCCTAATATAAAACTAAAAGATTGCATGAAACGAATTTGTTTTTCTGCAAAGTTATTGATTTTTTGAGATATGGTAATCCTGAAATCTCTCATCGAAGCATATGTTTATATTCGCGCCAATCCTCGCATCAGCATTTACCTACCTACCTGCTACCGAAAATTTATGGCTCTCTGTTCGGCTGGTGTTCGAATTTTTCCGGAGGGTTGATGGAGTGTGGTTACTAGTTGAGTATACTATGATATAAATCTTCTTCAATACTTCAAAAATAAAAATAAGGAGGAGAAACCAACTGGCAGCTCTGCTAGTTCCACTGAAAAAGCCAGTCACAAGGCAGAAAAAGTTCCGCCAATCAACATATCCGGACAAAGCGGAAGAGCCGAAATTAAAGTAATTTATTGCAGGACCAAAAGAGCAAATACAAAAAAAATTAACTATTAAAACGAAATCATTGGTTGATTTCAGCCAAATATGCGCTGAATTCTGGGGAGGTTCCATACTCCTCCGACAACCCACAAGCAAAAAAAGTCAGGACTACGGAGAAGATACGATCGATCTTTTCAACCCCAGAAAACATAAGTCGGCCGGTGTCAGCGATTTGGTCATTCGGATGCCAACCACGCCATGCACTATCGCTGCGTAAAATACAAAGATATTCATGCTCCCTATGAGTGCAAATTGGCTCAGACGGGATCTAAATAAAAAATTATACTGCGTTAATTGCGGTGTATTTGGTCATCCAGCATCATATCGAGGATGCCCCCGATATCAAGATGTAAAAGTTAAATTTACTCCAAAACGACCGCAAGTACATCGCAGTGTGGTACATTCAACTACGTTAAGCTCGGGGTATCTTTTGCACCCACCGCTAGAGGACCAGCAGATAATGCTGTAAATAATGTAAGTGGCAATAATGAGCTACTTCTTAAAATTTAACCAGCAACTTAATACTTTATCGGAATGAATCGATAAAAAAGATTTAAAAGTTTACTTTGTTTTTCAGCACTTAGGTCTTTCAAAATGCCTCAAAATAATTTGTCATTTAATCACATTCCCACGGATAGGCTTCTTTTTATCTCGATCAACGTCAACTCCATTGTTACTCAACAATGACGTGACTGTCTCCTAGAAATCATTGTTAAGTAAAAGCCTGAAATCATGCGTTATCATTCAAGGATAAAGTAAACGGTGATGTGGGAGATGGCACCTGAAAATTGGCCAGAAGACTCTATAGTTTCCAAGATATTGAAAAAACTTTGAATTTGCTGAAGTGTCCGGTATCAAAATTTTACTGCCAATGGAGAATAACCTCTTCAAAATGTTCTCAAGTTCAAGGAAGAGTTCAGTTCCTTATTTGAAATACTCAAATCTTATAGGCTGCATAATTTTTATATTCGTATCGGTGGCCTGAATGCACGGCGTACACCATGGCTGAACGCCAACAATAGTCGAAGAGGTGTATTTCTGAAATCGTAGATAACAGAGAACCAAATTGAATACAGGTGCAATCTATATGGGTCGGAGCTCCCAACATACACTAGTACAAACTTATATTTGGATCTTCTTATTGTTGACGTGAGACTTGAATTCAGTTTTAATAGTCCTCAACGAAAATTGCAGGTGCTTCCTTACGATTGGCACCATAGCGTAACCATAATAGAAATCAAGCATTAAAGGGATGATGACTTCCTCATTCCAGGTCATCGTAAAAATCATCGATTGGATTAAAACGGATTGGGGAATGTTTCAAAAGTAGTTTAATCGGGATTGTCAGAAGCAATGTCCTCCTTCTGATGAACACAACACTTGCTCAATGGTTCCCAATGATAGGAATCTAACTAACGATGAAATAGATCTTTTCTGGTCGAAGTTAGAGAAGCTGACTTTGGAAACGATTAAAAAAGTAGCTCCCAAGATTGATTAAACATCGAAACAATATGGGAGGATATGACACATCCACCATTCCAAGGTTAAAAAGATTGAACAGCCTTCTTCTCACACGCGTCAACAGTATTTACTGGCGGTTTTTGGGCTACAACCATCCATCGTTGGCTTTGTTGAAATTTCAGCTGAAGAATGTCCGGAACTTAATCCGTTCATACTTCAGGAGTGAGGTAAGCAATCAATGGTTGGAAAAAATGAGGAGTATTAGCCCACAGAACCTGGATGGTGTTTTCAAAAAAGTGAATGACTTATCCCGTAAGAAGTTTCGAATGAAGGTACTGAATCTGGAAGTCGCCATTGATGAGATAAATCTTTCCGATAGGGCTGGTATCAGAATTGATAGTACAACTCCGGATAGGAATGGAAACAGGATTATGATATTTGTGATAGTTGCAGAAACTTTCCCTGCTTCAAACTAATTTTGAATTGGCTCATCTACCAAACCCTGAGAGAGGGAATGAAATATTTTTAGAGGTCGTTGGAGCAAAAGTTTCTAACTTCAAATCAAGCCTTAATGGCAAATCAATTCTTTATTGTGATGAAACATTAACATCTGACCTCATGCAGAGCTTAAAACTTATTGATTATTTTGTCAACTGTGAAGATTTTGTTTCTTATTTGGTATGATAAATGAAACGAAATCATGTGGTATTGACGGTATTCCACATAAAACTCGCATATTGTTCAACAACGTGTTGGGTAATTCATATTCCTCAAATGAGTGGTAAAGGGCAAAGGCATTTCGCATCTTGAAGAAAGAAAAAGAATCTTCGTGCCCTAAAAGCTATCGCACGATCAAATTGCAGACTAACATCAACGAAGTATTTGAAGTGATATTAAACAAAGCATTAAACGCACACATTGAGAAATATGAGTTGATGCCGAATCACCCATTTGATTTTCGTGCCAGATATTAGACCATACATGCGATAACGAAAATAACCTCAGACATGTGTTGGAAACTAAACAATAGAAAATAAGTTGGAGCGTGTCATTGATACGGAGACAGCGTTCGATACCCATACCACATTGAAGGCTCATTACATATCTTTGGACTAATTTTTGAACTTCTTCAGGACAGGTTCCACAAACAACTTGTTACAATCATGTGCAATATATTGTACAAGAAATCGTTTGTCGTAGCTGATGGAAATCTTACGTCGATGTGTGACGTTAAGGTCTTAAATTGTCCACAGTAGGGAATAGTTACTGCGCTTCTGCTTTTCTCAGTATTTATTCGCAAGACATTGAACGGCGTTGATTTTAGGGTCTTGCCAATGCGATAATTGATGAAAAGTACGGCAGACCGAAAAGCTACAAGAGTTCAGAACAATTTTTAAAATTGGAAGGATTCCCGAATTACGGCTGATGAGCATAGTTCAGAACAGATTCACATAAATTCTTGTTAGCCTCTCTGGTGGAGAGTGCTCTGATTGGGGCGCCTTGGTCCCAGTTAGCTCGTTGAAGATGGGCCTGATGCTACTCGCTCATTCTGCGCTCCTTGAGTTAGCGAGCGAAATGCCGACTCACCGGAGGCAACTTCAATAGGAACGTATGATACTCTGTAAAAGAAAAAAAACCCATCTTGTAAAACTTCCTATCACAACAATTAATTCCCGTCAACTAGGAGCTCAAATAAGAACCAAAAGGGCCCTGATCCAACTCAGCACCTCTTCTTTTTATTTTGGGCATAAGTTGTGCCCCTAGTAGTTAATACTAGCACCCTTGAGCCAAATCTACTATTTCCTGCAAAATCGTCAATAGAAAGGAACGCCGCTTTCATTTTACATTATTTTTGTAAAAGTAAAACATCAATAGAAGAAATTGTGCCCTAAATATATAGCAATATTCAAAACTAATCTGAACTCTGAGCGCTTGTTGACAGGGGCCCTTGGTAAATTCTCCGCTAGACATCGTTCCCGCTGCACGTATTCGCTTTTACAACTCCGCAGGTCTACTAGGCAAATTCCGCCAAAATTGCTAACCAGTCAATTTCTTACTGACCACGGTTGGATCTTTGTGCTCCATTTTCTGTTTAATTGACTTTTGCACGTGACGTGAATATCAGAACAAAATAATGGTAACTCTTTCAGACGTGCACTTTTGGAAACAAAACGCAAATTTTCGGAAAAACTAATAGAGAAACAAAAACGAAAATTCAGCCAAACGTTTCTTTTCGTCGCTGCCAACTTCTTGATTTCACTTGTCAAATATTATTCTTGCACTTTAAAAGCACAATCAATTCCTCTGGTCGAAACTTCCTTCCATCTCGGGTTTCCAAAAAGAAGAGGACTTCTATTCCATAGCCAGATCCGTCCTAGCCTCGGATGGGGTCCCAGACCCGCTGAAAACCCTTCAGCGAAGTCAGCCACTAATTTCCTGGAATCGTGAATTCCAGCGCCACCATCGGACTATCCGTGGCTCTAGTCGTCTTTGCTTCAAAATAAAGGTGGTCATACATGTTCACTGTGAGCTTTTCCCTTTATTTTTATTCAGCTGTTCTCTGTTTTACTTTTAACGTTGGTAGCAGTGCATGATCGAAAGGTCAATTGCCTTTCATTTGTTTATCTTTACTCGTTGCGGTACCAAGTTCTGGAGCTAAAATTTAATGCCGCTTTGCATTTTCGGGAGTGATTTTACTTTTAGTGTAGCTCCTTCATTGTCGGCAGCCCCCAGTTGACGATGTTAATTGTTACGAAATAATAAAATTAAACAAAAAAAAAACCCGTAGCCACTCCTAACAGGGAAAGATTCCTTGCACTCCTACTTCTTAATTGGAAGTACTGGTAAGAAGGATTGATTGATCAAGTAGAGTTAATGTTAGTATAAACCATGTAATTACTAGCGATAAGTAAGGTTAGGGATTAAGTTAAAAGGAAGCAGCTATTTTTCGCAACCGAATTTCAACTCCGCTCCTACGACGAGGATTGGCAGGGAAATTCGGAGCTAGGGAAGCGCAACCTCCCAAAGAACGATTCCGGGGTGCACAAAGATATCCAACGTCAAGGTGTTGTATCGTCAATCATCATTCCGACAGTATCGAATACGATGCAAACGTTTTAACTTATTTGTCTGGTGACAATCTAAATGAGAATCGTGTCCCGAATTTCAGCTTCACCGGCACTTCAGAGAAAATCCCAGTACGCTTTGATCAAATTGCTAATTTGTATACTAAGTATAAAAAAGTTGGGTAAACAGACCTACGCTCATGTCAGAGGGTTTTGTACCCAACTTCTCAGAAATGGAGTCACCAGCTTGAAATAACGTCAAAAAATATGAAAATCCATTGTTTTTCTACTTTCAACGGTCGCCATTTTGTTGCAAACCAACAAAAATCACTCAAATCATGAATCCTCAAAAATATTAATGTTATTGACCTTATTGGAAAATTTCAAGAAGATCAAGTCAAAACTGCAGTGACTGATTCGATGGAAAGTCAGTAAAATCATGTGTTATTATTGTTTTAATTGGAGGAATTTCAAACGGCTGTGACTTCCGTGTATATCATTCAGTTTTCATCAAACTTACAAAGCTTAAGAACCATTAGTAGGACTACGTAAATATCGAATTACGTTCAGTTTAAGGGTACCGATGCGATTTAATTGGAGAAAATGTGAAATTCGAATATCCTACTATTGTTAACAAAGTTGAGCGAATTTTGACTTCTAAGGTATTTGTTTTTGTTGTATTCATAAACACCTACCACCATAATCTTTATCAGATTTTTCGGATCACAGGTGTCCCATCGTGAGGGGGGGGACACAAATTTTTCGTTTTCGTTTGAAGCAAAAAGTATCAAATTAAGTAAGACCTGTTTTGAAAAGTTCTCATCAAGCCTTTCATTTGATACCCATATCGGCTACCTTTAATGAAATTTTTTTTCGGGGGCCACTTCCCTATATGGGGGGACCCCCTCCTTAAATACCTTATAAAATTTTTTGTAGTTGAACTTTGAAGAGAGCAACACTTTACACATACGTACGATATTTGGTGTTTCTAGCTTAAGTAGTTTGCGAGAAAAAGTGCTGTGACACACGGACGGACGGAGGGACAGACGGACAGACAGGTCGCGATTTCAATTGGGTTTTGTAAAATTATTTTTAAAAAACCTAAAAATGAGGCAACTTAAAATAGAAATGGTCCGGTATTTAATTTTGTTAAAACTTTAAATAGAAAAGAAAAACATTGTGAAAATGGAGATTAACGTTTAGATAAACCAAAAGCGACGCATTTTTTTTGTGGCAAACGTGGCAGTTAAATCAAGTTACTACGAACTAGAATTTAAAATAGCATGTACGTGAATTTACATCAAGAAACAAATCAGCAACAACAAAATTTAAAAAAAAAAAAACTACAAAAGAAAGAAACAAACATGTTTCGCGGTGAAATGAAATCTGTCGTCTCTTTTCTTAAATAGATTCACTGTACTCAAAATAACACTAAAACAGCAAACTAATAACATCAAATTCAAGCAGTATCGCCATACTACCATTAAATTTGAAAACTAGCGTCTATCGCAGTCTGCCGAAATAGTCCTTCACAAATTCCAATCGCCCGGTGTTGCCGATTGACTACATAATTTCATTAGTGAAAGAAAAGAGTTGTCAAAGTCCAAACCCTTCAGCCGAACAAAACCAATAACCACACCTAATGGATATAGTGTGTGTAATTGCTAAACGATTGTGAAAAATTGCAAAGGTGGAAAAGTGCCGGTGGCTTGAGCTTGTTCTCTCTCATTCTCTACGTTATGATTTCATTAGAGGCAAAAACTAGTTTACTTTTGACATGAATGTATTATCTAGGTTGAATATCCACTGTGTATGGAACCATTGGAAGCTGATGATCTTAATTTTTATCCATGCACTTGTGGCTATCAGATTTGTCGGTTCTACTGGTAGAGAATTTGTAACGATGAAAATGAATTATGTCCCACGTGTCGTAAGGCGTATCCAGGAAATCCAGCCGATTTTATACCTCTATCACAAGAGCAGATAGCAGCCTCAAAAGTAGAAAAAAGGCAGCGTGATCAACAAAGAAACCGAAAAATCACGGAAAATCGAAAGCGCTTGGCAAATGTTCGTGTTGTCTAAAAGAACCTTATGTTTGTTGTTGGTTTGCCGCCAAAACTGGCTAGATGCATTAAAATTCGGTTCAAAAATCGCATCAATTGTATTGAGACTGCAAAAAATAGCAATGAATCACAAAAACATGTTACCATTATCGGGTATATCAGGTAATAAAATAATTTCAATATTCCTCAGGTAGATAGATCGGGTACCGCCGACATAAACACGACCTCCACCCGTTTAGAGCGCCTTGTCCATAAGGATCCCGCACATTACTGCAAAACGAGTAAACTTGTTTCCCGGGTTATACCGTAAAAAGGAGTATGACGATTTTACTCGTTTCCCGAAAAGAATGTGTTAAAATCGTGCTTGCGCACAAAAAGTAGTCATGGCCCTTCAACGACTCTTTCATTTCAGATAGATTGATCAAAAGGTCAAAGTTAATGTTGCAAGACCCTGGTTAGACTAGTTTTGGCATACAGATGTCAGCCCTGGTACAACCAGAGTGCTGGTACTATGGAAAGATTCAGAGTTTTCGAGAGGAAATGTGTTCGTACATGTACTAGTTTATGTTTATATACAAAGCCTGAAACGGATTGGAAACACTATGTATCGAATAGAAGATTTATCAAACCGCTAAAGTGACGAGAGCCGATATCTGCATATTAAGACTCCTTTGGAATCATATCACATGATTTATTTGGACATGAATAGCTACGCTTCAGATTCTGATGGTGTACCAATTATATATCAGATATATAGACGGGCCACCGATAAAACCAAATATCCAACGAATTTGAGACCACGAGACCAACAATCCCAATGAAGGTACTCATTTACTAGATTCGTTGAGGCTGGTCGAGCTGGGACAGAGCAATCTAGGTATTGGTGGCTGACTGACAATGTCGAAATTATTCGTAGTTATTTTTTTCCTGTTTTGTGTTTTCCATTACTCAGCGTTGAGTTTTAGCACATTATTTCAATATTTAGTATTAATAGTTTTCAATATTTGGGATAGGTATACGTTATGTTTATTATATTATGTGTAAATATTAGGTTTAACGTTTAGGTTAGGAAGATTGGGATAGCATTGTATTAGTAAAAGATACCGTTTTTGATTAAATTTGATTAGAATTAGGTTGTAAAATATTAGATGTAGGTATTCGTTGGGAGAACTGAAGGGCCGGGACGAGTGGAGAAACCTTGAAAACGCTGATCTGACTCGGCCGACGAAGACAGTGCATCACTGCCCGGATTTAGCAAGTGGAGGACGCGGTCAATGGATCGAGACAGTTAGAGGTGCTTACTGCAGGAAACGAAGGCTTGAGAGGGGTTGAGAGGGGATGTAGTGCTACGAAGAACAAGGTTTTAGATGTAGGATAAAAGTTGTCTATTGTGTTAGTATTATAATAAAATTTTGAAAGGTTTTGGTCGGTTTTTTCTCCTTTTTCCAATTGAATCATTAAATATGTAATAATAACAATTAGATTAAAGTTAATATTGTTGTTATAATTAATAGTTTTTCATTAATAATGCAAAAATTTGGAGAGCTATTTGGGCCATTGAGTTTTAGTATTTTTAATGCTTGGAATTAGCTTTATATTCATTGAAAATTTTTAACGATTAGTATTAAATAAAGCGCTTTGGACTTTGACTCTTGAAGTTCCCTTAAAATGGAAAACGATAATAGTTTAGAAGACAATCATTATTTATTCAGCATGAATCCAGGGTGATACCTCAGTTTAATCAACATTGCTCCTAAAAATAATAGAATAAGGAATTTTAAAACTGCTTGGTGGTCTAAAAAGATTAAAATATGTTTACTAAAATATGGACTAAATCAGTTCCCCCATTTCCATAAAATTACAATCGCTCTTTAACCAACTGTAACTAAAACGCAAAAAAGTAGACTTGCATCGATTTCATGAAGTATATTTGACTTTTCAAGAGCATTTTTCTTTTGCTTTTAATTTTTGATTGTAAAATATTTTCGTTACTTTACATTTACTCTCAATACACCTGCCTAATTAGCTCAAGATAAAGCTAAGAATGAAATAGCTGGCCATCAAGTGCTTAATTGAGACCATAAACTTATCGAAATGAGTTCCAAAAGTATATTATAGTCAATGAACATAATTTAAACTCCATGTCTGAATGTATCACAAAGACTTTATTATCGATACTGAAATTACTACAATAATATTAGCTCTTCCAATGATTAATATAATGCTCAATCATTTCGTTTAAATAATGATTGAGTGCTGGCAAACGCAAATTTCTCTCACAGGCATTATTTTCACTTCACACATTGACTCCGACAGATTTCCATTTTATTCATGATTTACTACATTATCGTTCAACTTTGTCGGTAGTTAAATCCTAGAGCAAAGTGGGAACGGTCCGATTAAGAGCGGCACGAAGACAAAATAAATTTTGCAAATCTTATTCCTTCTACTTGGCTAACTAATTGCCACCCATTAGGATCCCGTACCAAATTCTCCCTCGTCTTCAGCGTCTCTACTTTTTCTCTTTCCTTTTTCATTTGCTTTTCGATGTAGAGCCACTAACAAATCTTTTCACACTGATTACCAGAAGCTCGAAAAAAATCCTTTCCTTCATTTTCGTTTTCCTTCCTTCCGACATTTACATTTCAATTCGAAATCGGTAGTGTCACCCTTTCTTTCGCCCATTCTTGCGAAGGCCCATTTCCTGAAGAACAGAAGACTTAACACATTTGCTGAATAATAAAATGCAAAGAAATAACGCTAGTCCTTTAGTAAAACGTTGCCTCTCCTTTATGGTATCTTCTGTTATAGAGCTCCTCCCTTCTCATACCTAATAAATGGTCGAGCCTGCAGTGGTCATTTCAGTATTGGGAAGGATACATGGGGCTGTCGTCTGACGGGCTGTGACCAACTATCGACGGCAGAGAATAGACAAAAAATGTTGCGACACGTCCCGCATCGTCTGGACTTCTGGCCACCTCTTCTGTGAACAACTGACGAGGAATTGAACATCACAAGGCGAAACGGACAACGTTTGGAAAGACTCCACAAAATTTTTAAACGACCACCGTGACATATTTTTGCAACCACTTCTGAATATTTAGTAGCATCGAGTTTAGGTCTACTGAAAAATCTCGCGTACAAGTATGCGAGTTGTCCCGCCTGTTTTGTCCATTTTCTATCAGCGTTTCAACCATTTTGGCCATATGGAGTATGTCATCAAGTACTTTATAGTGCGTTTCAGATCCATAGAAGAGCATCTGAAAAAAATTCAGGAAATAATAATAAGTTGAAATGATGGCTGTTGCAGAAACTAATTTACGTAGAAGGTGCGAAATATGAGGTTCTCGATAATGAGGCGATATTTTTTGAAACTTCTTAAAAACCAAGAAATAATTTTGGGAAGGTCGTTTTATTTAAAAGGTTCCAAAAAATTGTCTACCTAATGACCTTCTCATTCCAGGTTTAGTCTTCAAAACAAACGGTATATAAAGAATGTGAACGCAACCAGACTCAATTCAATATGATGTCCTTTTTCAGCATAAGCCTCGGTATTTTATAGTGTTGTGCCGGAAGTTCAGTCTTGCGGAATGTGTCAGAGCAAACGTTGTGTTTGTTAGACGAGGAATCGTTAAGTGAGGTCTGGCCATGGAAATACTTTTGGACACGTGAATGGTGCCAGACAAAACAACAAGCGAAGGACATTCATTCTACACCACGACTGTTCTATTTTATCAAGTCTCGTTCTCTTTGTGCTGTTCCTTTTCGTTCATTGAAAATATATATTTTGGCGTGACTCGGACCTCTCTTTGCCTTCTTGTGATGTCACACTGTCCTTGTTGCACTCTTCACATGATCTAATCGCAAAAGTGGCACATTCGCAAAGGACAAAAAGTTGTTCCGATAGGACATTCGCACAAGAGAAAAACATGTTCTTATTCCAGTATTAAGCTTCACGTTCGTGAGAGTTGCTCACAATTTTGCGATACTTGTCTTGGAGCTTTCCGCAAAGGGAGGAGATTTATAGTCGCATAATTGAAGCGGGAGCCCACTTTACGGGAATTTGTGAAATTTTTCAAAGTGAATGTTTGGGAGAACTATGAGAGCCGGAAACTTATGATACGAAGTTGAAAGCTCTTTGCAAACATATCTGTATCTATTGAGGATAAGGAATATATATGTTTGTTGAATGTATGTTTTGATGTCGTCAGAAATTTTTTTCAAATCGTTTGAAACGAATGATAGTAATCATTGGAATTTCTCAAATGTAGTTGGGGTACAAGTTACGTATGACGACTCTCGAAATTTTAGATTAACTTAACTGGAAGTAAACTTTCTATTGTGCAACAGTTTCTAATTCTTGGTGGTAAAAAAACCTCCAGATATCATTCCTCTATTCAATTTTATTTTCTGTTCATAGAAATAAGTTACTCTGAACATTTTATTCACGAGCTGAAAATAAATGTTTGTGCAAAATTTTTTTATATATAATTAGCTTAAAACGAATTATCTTTAATGCAAAACTATATGTTAATGTATCCATATTTGGAATTGTACCTCCTTTTTAATTGCCTTTTTGTTCAGTATACAACATTCAGTCTGTAGGATAAGTAAGAAAAAAATAATATTTTGACAAAACCCGATTTTATTATTCAACAAAGTTGTCTTCGAGGGCTATACAACGCGTATAACGATGTTCCAACTTTTCGATACCACTCTTATAGTACGATTTCTCTTTCTCAGCAAAATAAGCCTCAGTTTCAGCGATTACTTCATCATTGGGCTTAAATTTCTTTCCAGCAAGCATTCTCTTCAGATCTGAAAAAAGGAAAAAGTCGCTGGGGGTTAAGTCTGGAGAATATGGTGGGAGGGTAAAACACTCCGCTGAAGCATCAACGCGTTGTTGTTTTTGGTCGACTGTGAGCTCTCGTGGCACCCACTTTGCACAGAGCTTTCGAATACCCAAATGCTCGTGTAAAATGGTTAAAAATACTACCATCTGATATCTTTACAATGTCAGCTAGCTCGTGCACCTTCAATTTGCCATCGTTCATAACCAATTTGTGCAAATTTTTATTTTTTCTGGTGTAACAGCCTCATTTGGGCGTCCACTGCGCTCTGCATTATTTGTGCTGGTACGACAAAAGTTTAAATTCAGCAATCCACGTCTCTACCATTTGCCTCGATGGAGCAGAGTATCAAGCCATTGTTTGGTTTCCACTGTATTTTTTTCATGAAAAAGCAACGCTTTATCAAAACTCGAAATACACTTTTTTCCGTTTTTTTCAATAACGAAAGTTACTTCGTACAAAATGCTATAGCTCACGAATCAATATTCCAATTGCTGTCAAATTTATACACTTATCCTTTGAAGGTTAGTACTAATAAAATAGTCATATGGAAAAAATTCTAGTGACGCCATCTATGTATCATCCTACGAAATAATTGAATGAATAACCAGTTCATGGTAATTGAAGAAAATTCAGATGAATATTTGTAAACTGTAGTTGCATGTGGGATTGAATTTAAGTTATTAAATGAAAAAATTAAAAAAAATGTTCCTTTAAACATTGGATTTTATTTATTTAAATTTATTTAAAAAATTGTATAACGCGATTTCAACTCTTATACACATTCTTCCTCAGTAAACTATCATTGCGTACTGAGGAAGACTGTATATAACAGTTGAAAATGCGTTATACTATGTTTTAAATAAATTTAAATAAATAAAATCGAGTGTTTAAAGGAACAAATTTTTTTTTTATTTTTTTCATTTAATAAATTAAAATTTACATTTGAAACCTTCCGACAATAATATTAAATATGTTATGTATATTATAAAGGATATTAAGAAATTAAAAAAATTGAAAGAAATTTCCTTAGACTTTTTTTCTGCCACAGCGTGGTCAGTTTATTTATTTATTTTTTCTATCTTACAGACTGAAAACAATCCAATAACATAATGCAACGCAAAGAATAAATACAGTGATATTAAATGAAACAAGTTGGGTAAACAGACCTACGCTCATGTCAGAAGTGTTTTGCATTCAATTTACAAAATGCAGTCACCAGATCGAATCAAATCAAGAAATATGTCAAAGACGATTTTATTAGAGAAAATATGGAATACGAAGATCATACTATTTTTAACAAAGTTGGACGAATTTCGAATTCTGAGGTTTTTGATATTGTTATACTCATAAATATCTCCCTTGATAATTATTTCAGATGCCCATCCGCGACGGAGGAAACACATTTTTCATGTATTTCCCCCCTGTGCTCCCACTGAAGCAAAAACTGACAGTTTAACAACTGTTTTGAAACGCTCCCTTGAAAACTTTCATTTCATACTCATATCGGCTACGTTTGACGAATTTTTTTTCAGGGGCCAGTCTCCTGTACTGTTATCTTCGATTAATGGCAAATTTTTTCGAATCCAAGAATGGTTACAAAGCCCTTTTGCTAGGAGCTCTCTCCCACCTCCTTGACTTGTTTCATTTATGAGCATTAATTGTAGGTACTCATCTTCAGTCATTCATTAAATTGAATCAAGTGTTCAAAGCATGCACCTTAAATGTTGAAGTTGGGAAAAACAGCCACTATTTTGTTTTAAGATTACTGATACCACTAGCTGAACCGATTCTCAAAGATATACATGACACCTATCATTCCTGAAATTTTCATGCAAATCCTAGTAAAACTGTAGTGTCTGAGTCGGTAAAAAGCGCATGTTGTTCCATAGCCATATGTTGCCATAGTAATACATGCAGCGCATATTGTTCCATAGTATGTTACGTATCAGGATTCTCCTACGTAGTCATTCGGGATTTCACCCTGACCACATGTTTGTCTCCCGCCAAGATTTCACCAGCGAGCCAAGTTACATTTTACCACACTCACGTATATGTTAACGTAAATTAACCATCATCATTTAAATGAATGTGTAAAAGTAGTAGGATTAGTTTTAAGGACGCAGTATTCAGCGAGAAATCCAAACAATGTCGGATCGTGAAAGATGTCCTCGATGCTGGACCATGTCCAAAAATGATCCGACATTGTTTGGATTTCTCGCTGAATACTGCGTCCTTAAAACTAATCCTACTACTTTTACACATTCATTTAAATGATGATGGTTAATTTACGTTAACATATACGTGAGTGTGGTAAAATGTAACTTGGCTGGAAAGATGTCCTCGATGCTGGACCATGTCCAAAAATGATCACTGAATTGTAACTGTTGTTCTGGTTTAAGATTATAAATCTGAGACAGCAATTTCGAGGGAGATGGTGTTCTTATAAAACTGGAGATGTAAACGTTATAAATGTTGCCATTAAAAATTGACAATCGAAGCGATCCATAATGCCACCGTGACCGGGAATCATATCACCAAAACCTTCAGTTTTGAATGCCCGTTTAAATCCAGATGCGAAGAAACCTCCAAAAGGCCCGATGACTGAGCTGAAGATGCTTAACGACAAAGAATGAAATACAAATGGATACATCATGAAGGACTGTCGTGAATTCAGCAAATAAAATACATATTCTTGTTTCTTAAACAAGTAGTTTGGTTCGCACTCCATTGTCATACGACCCAGACTTTCGGAGTATTCAATAGGACATACAAAGTATTGAAATTGGCACAAAACGCATGA
The DNA here is from genome assembly GCA_963969285.1 of Odontomyia ornata. Lineage (NCBI taxonomy): Eukaryota > Metazoa > Arthropoda > Insecta > Diptera > Stratiomyidae > Odontomyia > Odontomyia ornata. The sequence continues at coordinate 147,522,799 of OZ017741.1, read as the reverse complement.
AAACAGGCATCCAAAAACAACTGTTGCCAAACCTCCTCCAATAAATCCTTCCCATGTTTTCTTTGGGCTCAACTTGATTAGAGGCGTTTTTCCGAAGAAAAATCCGAACATATAAGCCATAACATCATTACAAACAATCATTGAAACAGGAACAATAAACCAGATTAAACCTTCGAAAATGTTTTGTATAATTAAATCGCTTTGCGTAACAACAATCAGAAGTGAAACATGTGTCCACGCAAACAAACTGAATTGTTTCATGTAATACTTCTTGACCAGCGATAAAACAAACCACACAAAGCTAGTACAATAAAGGCAAAACGATAAAAAGCGATGTTATGTAACCAAAAACTTTAAATATTCAACTCGGTTGATAACATCTCCAAAATAATCAACTAAATTTTCACCATAGGAAAAAATAACTCGATGTAAGGAAGAAATACCATGACAAACTTCTGAACCATGGCAATCCATGAATCCTATACACTTGGTAACCAATGGAAATGATTTCCTCAAAGCATTTTACTTGAACGAGGAGTGTAGTGATCATGAGAGCCAATGGGCCTCCATAAATGACAAGCCCAAATCCAAATATCATGATACATGTAAAAATACCTCGTATTATCCAGTTTCGCCACGTCTAGTCGAATTTGCAATTCGTTCAAATCCTTCACATCTATTTTATTCGTTGTGTAGTGCCTGTACACACAAAAATCACAACAAAACACTAAATTATTGTCGTCAACAAACACTTCACAGCTTGTTAGATTTTTCACTGAATCGGGTACAGTGATGCGGAGGATAGTGAAACCGTCTTCACATTTGGATGTGATTACCTTAAAACTCATAATGGATAGAATAAATACAGATTCATGCAAGAGAGTAAATCAAAATTAATCACTTAAATTTTATCAGCACAACTAGATTGAATTGGATTCAGATGTCAAGATCTGTCACTCCGCAGTGATGTAGGTCACGATCACTGGAAACTAGGTCACGTCAGCTGGAACATACACAACATCCAGTGACAAGTGGACGCCGCACTGCATTATCCCCGTTCCAATGTAACTCGCAGTGCAGGAAGTTTCTCGCATGGAACACGTAAAACCACTCGCATGCGAGAGGATTCAATTTCCTCAACTGGGAATTTAACGGCCGCGGACTACGGATAGGAGGTTTGCTGGAAGGGAGAATGGAGGAACGGGTCTCTTTTCTTTGGCGGACGACGGGCGAGAAAGGCGACGGCGAGATCAAGCTACGGAAGTGGGAATTGGCGATTGGGAGGATTTATTCGCGAGGAATTGATAAAAATCAAGTGGCGGTGGCAGGAGACAACAGAAAGGTTGTAGGAGATCGAGAACAGCTGACGGCACGAAATTACGAATCGTCTCGGGGATCCCCAAAAATAAGGTATAAATTTAAGTTAACGTAAATATTGGCCAATAGTTTTGATGAGAAACTAAATTTTGCAATAAACAGTAGTAGTGAATTATATATTTGAATATAGTAGTGAATTATATATTAGAATCATACGAGTGTTGTTTCCATCGTGAGTGTCTTTTCTGTGCAGCTTGTAAAACTTGGCTCGCGGTAGGACTCCGCTTATTTCGGTCGGAACGGAATTCCGAATATAATTGTGTCGGAAATTACGCGAAATTGCAAGGTCGAGTTGAAATAAGAGCTAGATTCTGCTTCTGTTGGTCAGAGCGGAATCCCGAATAGCGTTGTGGGGAGATTTACAAACTCTAGTGAAAAATAGAAGCGAGATTTGGTTTTGTTAAAAAGTAGGGAAACGCTGGTAGATTGGGGAAGTGCGCTACGCAGCCGCATTCTCGTTTGGCGGCTAATTGGGGACCAGGACAAAACGAGTGGCGCCACCCACGTCCGTCTCCGGACGAGTTGACCGGGTCCGCAGGTTCCTTCGTGGCGAGGAGAGTTAAACCCCCAAAAAACGGTGGTATACGAAATAAATGTTGCAATAAATTTTGCAATAAGTAATACAGGAAAATTCAAACCGCTATAACATCGCTAAATATGATTGAATCTTTATGAAGATTAGATTAATCTTATAAATAGGTATCTACGTACTGAATTTCATTGAATTTAAGGGTATCGTTAAAATTTTACTCAAGAAAACATAAAATCGATAAATCATACTATTACTAACAAAGTTGAGTGAATTGCGACTTCTAACGTATTTGTTGTTATTGTACTCACCCAGGCCTACATTCCTGATTTTTCCCAGATTTTCCGGATCACAGGTGTCCAATCGCAAGGGGGGGGACACAAATTTTTCGTGTATTTCCCCTCCCTGTGCACCCCTCGAAGCAAATTTCGCCAAACTAAGACCTGTTTTGAAAAGTTCTCATCAAGACCTTTCATCTGATACCCATATCGGCTACCTTCAATGAAATTTGTTTTCGGGGGGTCACTCTCCTATATGGGGAGACCCCCCTTAAATATCATACTTTTTTTTTTTTAGTTGAACTTTGAAGAGATCACCACTTTACACCTACCCACAAAATTTTATATTTCAAGCTTAAGTAGTTTCCGAGAAAAACTGCTGTGACACACGGACGGACGGACGGACAGACGGAAAGACGGACAGACTGGTCGCGAAACTAGTAGGGTTTTGTAAAATTATTTTACAAAACCCTAAAAATAATAAAGTGACCATAATTGTAGCTTAAATTAGTAGTTAATCTCTTCGTGTTCCCTTAAATGAAGAGGAGAAAGGACCAAGCTCGAGATTATTATGATTTCGCACGGCTCTTAAAATTGGTGAATGAAAATATAAATTATTTCTAGCATATGGGATAACGAAATAAGAGCTCCGAGATTAACGAGGTGTTTGTCGGAAACGCAGCTCTGAAAAAATATTGAACGGGACTTGATGGTAGCAGAGTTATACAAAAATCATTGGTCTAAATAAGTTCGTCGGGATATTTGAGATAAAAGAGATAGAAAGGATAAATGGCTTTCATAGGGCTGATACGGCAAAGGAAAATGCGTAAGCCTTCTTTGGACAGTTTCTAAAGAAGACACGAGATAGGAATATCGGGGGGACCAGATAACAGAACAGTATTCGAGCCAAGGGCGAACAAGACAAACAAATAGGCAGATAGAAGAAGAGGTGCTATTTAATTTATGTACATTTCCAATGATAAACTCAGAAACACTCGACGCGTTACTAATTTAAAGTATATGAGCGAATTTGAGTTTTGGATCAAAAATTACTCCAAGGTCCTTATGACTAAACACTTCAAAGAGCAAAGTATCATTTAATATATAATTCAAATTAATAGGAGTGTTCTTCAGAGAAAAAGTCATTTTATGACATTTAGTAATGTTAAGACATAAATAGTTTAAAGCACACCATTTATTTACAGCGTTCAGATCAGTTTGGAGAAGCTGACAGTCTAAATAGGATTTTGACTGCTCGAAATACTTTGATGTCATCGGGATGTAAGAGGTAAGAGGAATTAATTACAAAGGGTAGATCATTTATGAAGAACAGAAAAAGAAGAGGCCCAAGAATTGAACCTTGTGGAACGCCAGATGAAGAATAAAAAGGACTAGACGTACTATCGCAGAGACTTAATCGACAGGGACGACACAATATATAAGTTGACATCCAAGACAGAAGAGCACCCGAGATGCCAAGAGCTTCAAACTTACGAATAAGAAGAAAATGATTCACAGTGTCAAGGGCCTTGAAGAAATCTGTGAAGATCACATCAACTTGTGATTGGTTATCCAAAGCTCTTGCAATACTATTTGTGAACTCCATTAAACTAGAGATATTGGAGTATTCCTTGAGAAAGCTATGCTGCTCTGGAGCAATAATAGGAGCTAATGAGTTTGAGAGTCGATTATGAAACAGTCGTTCAAGTAACTTTGGAAAGCGGAAAATTAAGGAAATAGGCCGATAATTGGAACCTGGCGCTGGATCACCACTTTTAAAAATACGCACAATATTAGCTGTTTTCCAAGGGTTCGGAAAGTACCGGTACTCAAACTTAGATTGAAGAGGAGAGATAAAGGATAACTTAGCGTAGAGGCTAACGACTTCAGAAATATGTTTGGCAAACTATCCGGCCCAGGGTTGATATTCGGATCAAGAGCGTTGAGCATAGATTCGACTTCAGATACATTTGTACACATATAGGGGATTTATTTATTTATTTATTTACACTATTTTACAGATCCGTGAACCCAATTACACAATAGGTAATGAAATATAATATAATATAATACATGCGAATAAACAAAGTTATATTAAGAAAAAAAATAACAAGAATATAAAATACTAATAAACTATTGAAAGCTAAGCAGAATATTATGTAATATGCTTTTAAAAGCGTCTAAGGAATGTGGCAGAGGACCCAGCTGGAGCTCATTGTAACGACGTGATACGCCTACTAAAAATGAATAAAAATACATATCGGTACGAGCAAAGGGCACAAAGAATATGTCAGTTGAACGCGTTGTTGAGGTGGGACGTATATAAAGCCTTTCACGAAGGTTGGATGAAAGAATACCGTGATATAATTTAAATAAGCAGCACAGGTCTAAGAATTCTCTCCTATTTTTGAGTGATGGAATGTTTAGGATCTGTAAGCGCTCATCGTAGGAGCTGTAAGTGAGGTTATATTTGTAGAATAGAGATCGTGTGAATTGACGCTGTACAGTTTCAACAGCATCCGATAGATTGGTATAGTGAGGAGACCATACTAGGGAGGCATACTCAAGGATTGACCGGGCTAGAAGTACGAATAGATGTACGCTGGTTGAAATGCTAAAAGACTTGCAAGAGGATCGTGACATGAAACCAGCGACACATGAAGCTCTAGTGGTTATGCATGAAACATGGATGTTAAATTTCAAACCTGGGTCAAATACTACACCCAAATCTTTAAATTTATTCACAAGTGCGGGCGCCGATCCATCAATCTGGTATTCATATAAAACTGGATGAATTTTGTTGGTGAATCTCATGTGACAACATTTAGAAATGTTAAGAGGAAGTAAATTACCTTGACACAAATTTTGGAGATTGTCAAGATCATTTTGGAGGTGTAAGCAGTCTTTGCTGGAGTTAATAGGGCGATAAATTTTTAAATCCTGAGCGTAAAGAAGACAATTAGAGGACAGGCATTGGGCAAGATCATTAATGAAAATGTTGAATAGCAAAGGGTCTAAAATTGATCCTTGAGGAACACCAGATTTTGGGCTAAATGAGTCCGACGAAAAAAATTATTCCATGTAACGGTGCAGGAGCGATGGGATAAGAAGGATAAGATCCAAGAGAGGATAGAGTTGGAAACGTGGAACGATCGGAGTTTGTTAGCCAAAAAGCCATGATCAACACTGTAAAAGGCTTTACCAAAATCGGTGTATGTAACATCGACTTGTTGACTCTTGTCAAAAGCAAGAGAGATGGTATTCGTAAGTTCTAACAAATTAGTTACTGTCGAATGAACTTTAATGAAGCCACGTTGTTCATTTGCAAACAGGATACTGATATCATCGTACATTCTGTTATGCACAATCCTCTCAAGGAGCTTGCCAAAACAAGACAGCAAAGAAATCGGACGATAGTTAGAGATTTCTCTTCGATTTCCGGACTTATGGATCGGAAAGATGTTAGCATGCTTCCAGACGTCAGGGAAGCAGGAGAAAGAAAGGCTAATATTGAAAATAATTGCTGGTGGGGTAGATATTGAAGAAGGTAATGACTTAACGAACAGATTTGGTATTCCATTAGGACCTGGACCACCATTAATGTCAAAGGTAAGCAGCACATTTTCAATTTCTGATGGAGAGGTCACGATAGAATGCATAATCGGGAAAGCAGAAGGACACGATGAATACATACTGGGGTTTGAAACCTTAAATGTGGAGGAAAAAAATTGAGCGAAAAGGTCACAGATAGCTTGTCCATCAGAAGCTTGGCAATTATGCCATGAGAAGATATTAGGAATATGAGATGTTGTTTTCAGAGAATGTATGTATGTCCAAAAGTGCTTAGGACTATTAGATTGCAGTGATGTTTCAATCATATTATAATAAGATTGCATTGCGTTCTTAACCGCTTTTTTGGCTTCCTTACGAAGCAGTCGGTAGTTGATGAGGTCAGTGTTAGAGTTGGAATAATGAAATTTTTTGCGCGCCTGGTCCTTCAAATAGAGAGCGTCTGAGACTTCAGTGGAAAACCAGCTGGGGCTCTTTTTCCGAGGGTATCGGCAGATAGGTACATGGTTTGCAATTATGCTACTGAGATTCTCATAGAAAGTTGATAGCGCTGAATCGACATCTAGCTTCTGTAGCATTCAATTCCAGTCAATACTATCCAGCTCGGGCTGAATGGCTGCATAGTTGGCTTTACGGAAATTAAATCTTGGGGAGAAAGGAGTGCGTTTGGACTGAGGTACAAGAAAAGATAAACGAACCTCAAGCGGAGGATGATGGGGATCAGGTTTTACATATTCGGAGGGCGATTTTGTGATCGAGGAGATAGAGGAAGGATTGGTAGTAAGGATGAAATCGAGAAGTTGATTATTTGCGTTTGGGATCATATTTAATTGCGATAGGGAGCAAAGCGATACAAAAGAAGAAAACACGATAGAGAGATCATTGAAGGATGAGAGGGTATGAGAGCTTGAGTCCCACCTTAGGCAAGGCATTTTAAAGTCACAACAGATTAAAATATTGTATACAGGTTGATGCTACAGAAATACGAAGATAATTCACAGAAAAAACGGTCGTAAACGCGGAAAGGAGCATTGCAAGGGATATACACGCAAAGCAATACTAAACTCACGGCTTGAGAGATTTTGATTAAGACAGTGATGCATTCTACTGGAAGTGACGGTAAAAAGTCAGAGCAGAGTTTGCTGTCTAAGACTTTATGAGTAGCAATAAGTACACCACCACCGTCAAATTTACCTGAAATCAAACGATTTCTATCAGTTCGGTAGACATCACATAGTGAAAAATGTCACTGCTGGCGATATCAGGAGTTAGCCAGGTTTCTGTAAAGCAAATGAAATCATCGCCGGAAATGGAAGAGGCTATTTTAATAGCTTCCAGCTTGGTTCGCATGCCACGTATATTTTGATAATAAAGATTGAAGCTACAAGAAGTGTTTTGAATATCAAAATTTAAATTAATATTTGAAGAAGTTGTAGGGTGACCAGTTGTTAAAGTTTTGGAAGAGAGCTTACCACGGGACGAAAATTTCTTCTTTTGGTTGCCTCGAACGGTTTAATTAGTGTTCCAGGAGGCCAGTATTCTGGTTGCAGAACTGTGCTACAGTTTGGCGGTACAGTAAGCTTAAAGGAAGCTAAATCTCTTCCCTCAATGTTGTCTTTTGTCAGTTTGTGGCAGCTGATGATCTTTACTGAAGGTCCAAATTTTGTTGAGACATAATCACAAATGTCAGTCGTCGATGTCTCATAAGCCAGACGAGATATAAATATTTGCTTCGGCGGCGCCACGACATGAAGAGATGGAACTTTCTGTAGTGCTGGCAGATTAAGAGCAGAATTAGAAACATCAGCTACTGGCGTTGGTTGAATATCTGTTACAAGAGTGTTGGGTGAATGGGCCAATTTTTCAATATAGCACCTCGACGAAAAGATGAGGGCCCAGGTGATGATTGAAATACAACCTCTGAATCATTGCTGGTCAACAGTTTAGCGCTGTTTTTTGTTACAGGTTTAGCTTGCGTTTTACTTCTCGTTATTATGGCAGGAGCAGTATTTTGTATTATTCTAGTATTCTCCCCCGATGAAGGAAGATCTGGTGCGGAAGGCTGTAACACATGGCGAGTATCAAGGCTCGACTCAGTTAGAGGGTGCGCAGATATATTGTCAACAAACTGGAATTGGGAAGGGAAGACGATTAAGTAAGCCAACAGGATGCACTGCTGCAACGAGATGAGAAAAATTTGAAGTGAGAAATTGGACGAATGAATTAGTAACTTCTTAAGGAGAAGAAACTTATGCACCATTCGAACGGACCTTGTTAGGACCGGAAGAAGAGGATTTCAATGACCTTATACTCGTATAAGACCAAAGAGGCTTTGTATTATGAGCCCTGAGAAAACTTTCTAGACTACTGAAATAAATCTTCAGAGTATATTTGATCTCTTTTTTGGCAATAGCACCAAGCCTACAAAAATTAGATCTAGGTTCTATAGTATCGATTGTTTTAAGGCACGATGTGCCTTATCTTTTGCTCGTAGGGCGCTAAGCACTCGCCTTGTAACCCAAGGTTTTTGATTTATTTTACGAGATGTCAGAAAAGGTGTAAAACAGCGAATCAGGTTATAAATATAAATGTAAAATTTACCTAAAGCAGCTTCACAATCTAGGCCTCCAAAGAAATCTAGCCTGTTGACTGAAAGTAGGTCAGTATTAATAGCCTTATAGTTAGCTTTAAAAAGGTAAATTCTGGGAGTTAAAGTTGTTAAATTTAATTTCATCGACTACAAGATCTATAGATAAAGGAGGCTGATGCCAATCAGGAGAAACATACGGATGTACGGCTTGAGATACAGATAACCAGCTAACTGGAACATTTGATAGAACAAGGTCAAAGAGACGATCATTAGAATTGTGGATATGATTAAATTGAGAAACGGAGCAATGAAATAAGAATAAGAAAGATGACAGGGTTATAGAAAAAGGATCAATTGACATTCTTCATTCATGTATAGTAAGTTAAAATCCCCGTAAACCAATATGTCACAAAATCAGATAAGAGGATAGATCATCAAAAAACTCCCCATAAAAATTTAACGGTGAATTACAGGGGATTTAAATAGACGGCTCTGTATTACGAAGGAGAGAAATTTTGACAGTAACACATTCTAAAGTATGAGGAAACTAGAAATCAGAACAAAGAGAATTAGGTAGAGTTTTGCTAACTGCGACCAAAACTCCACCATCATTAGCCGGATTAGTAGCGATTAGGTCGCAGTCACATCTATATACAATATGATCTGGAAACATTACACTACTAAAAATGTTTACATTCAGCCAAGTCTCGAAGAAGCAAATAATAGATGAAAATTTCTTCAGTATTTCCAGAAATGACCAATTTAAATGAGGCAACTACCTTCCCTTAGTCAACTTATGGCAACTAAAAACTTTAAAGGATGACCCAAACTTTTTGGTGACATACCGCTGTAAGTCTTCAACAGAAGTTTTGTACGCCACTCTAGAAATGAAGATATTCTTAAAAGGTATAGAAAGCACGAATGAAAGGAGAATCGAGATCTGTTGAAAGAGCGTGGCCACTTGATTTTTGATGTTGATTTGGAGGCGGTATTTTTAAGAATCGCTCTTCGGCTATTGTACAATGAACCAGGTGGGCTGATGATAAGTAAATGAGATTGTTGATTAATAAAAAGCAGCCTCAACAGCGAGTTGCTTCTAGTGACAATTAATTGACTAGGTTTCACCTTTCTACATAATTGCAGCAAACCGGCTATAGCACGAACGCTGGCTGTAGCTGCATATCTTGTTGAGCAGGTATCAGCTGCATTTAAATTGTCAGCTTCTGTAACCGCTAGTTGTTGGTTAATAGATAGCGGCTTCAATAAGGACTTACTTCTAGTAACCATTGGAAGACTAGGTTCAATTATTTCTGCAGAATTGTGGTGATTTGGCAGCATTACAAATGCTGGTTGATGCTGTATGGCATGTTGAACATTCACGTTTAAGCTGTCGCTGAAGGACAAGGCGGACAGTTCTCCTTGTCTGCGGTTTACTTTTTGTCGATATTGATAAAGCTGGATCCGATACTGAACGCACAGCCTTTTCAATCGAACTAAATGATGATGCATTGGAAGATGAGGAATCCGCAAACTGTAACCAGGAGGTGACTTCAGAATAAGCAGAAGAGCACTTGCCTAGCAAAGATTTTAGCTCGTCAGTTAAGGAGGTGATTATCTTCCTTGCAGTTTGCAGTCGAGAAACATACGCAGATACTGAGTTGTGCCTATAAGTTGCATAGTACCAATGAACTCCATTGTTGACTGCTTAAATGGTATGAAGTTTTTGCAACTCATAAATATTTTTCAATCAGCTCTCGGCAATTTTGAAATGAGTGAAAATCAATGAAAGTAATTAAAATATTACCGAACTTCTGGGAGTGTTTTGGAATTGCGTACAAAAATGCGCTTTGATTTTCATGTACAAGCAATTTAATTTAGATGTCATAAGTTTCAGGCATACGGTTTGATCACCGAAGTCAAATTCAAGATCTTTATTTATTGATTTCTAATTTTTTTTTTACATATGTACAATTCATAAATAACTTCACCTGTATAGGCCTATGCAAGCCCGCTAATCCTACCTTGCCCCATTTCGTTTTCAGAGCTCCGTTCCATATCATCACCGCATATGTGATGATCGGACGAATTAAGATTTTATAGGCCAAAACCATGAGTCGCTTGCTCGCTGTTGAATGTTTCCTGAAAAGAGGTATAAGAAAATGGTACGCATAAGTCACTTTTTTTCATAATATTATCAACGTAAGCACTGAAGGTAGCCTTCCTGTCGAAAACTACTCCCAAGCACTTCGTATGCCTAGAGCAGCTGCCCCTTCCACGACGAAAAAATTTTTGTGGGGGTCCTTGAACACAATTAATTCATTTTTTTTGCTTTTGCCTTGATTCCCTCTTTCCGGTAATATGCTGTAAGAAATTGCAAATATTTTTGGAGCCTCATCCTAACAAAGCGCAAATTGTGCTCAGATGACCACACAAACAAATCGTCAGCAAAGAGGTTCTCTTGTATTCCGGGCTTATATTCGTCTCTTACGCCCGGGACGCCAGAGGTGACGTGCAACAAAGTGAGTCTCTCAGGACTGACAAATAGACCATGGCCAGTAGGTGCGTCAGGGGGACTCAAATCAGAGAACCTGGTCAAGCACAATTGCTCATTGTCTCTGTCGAAATTCGTTGTGGCGCTGCCCACTAACGAAGCAATGGAAGAGTCCTCACTTTCGCAAAATGTTTTGCGATAGTGTCAGCGATAGCTTTGTTTTCCATGAGCATGGATTCATCATAAGTGAGGACCCCGGGTAGCTTTTTTGCCAGTTATCCTATTGATATGAGGAAACATACAGAGACCTCGTTTGATACTTTCTAGAGCCTGTTCAATTCGCTTGATAGCAGAAGCCGTAGTTCTCCTCGAAGTCATTCGGTTTAGAGATGTAATCACTAAATGAATACATTCGTACTCCCAGTTGATCATATTTAAATTGCGGTGGTAGATTCTTGCGAGTAGCTTTCTAAGCCGACTACGTCTATGATGAAACTCCAAGATGTCTTCTGGTAAATCTCGATTAAGGTAATTTGTCGAGGATTTCTTAATGGAGATCTTTGAGATGACTGTATCCAGGGTTGAGTTTATACATGCGACTCCCTCATCGATTTAGAAAGATTTTTTGACCTATTGATCGAAATTCCCTTCAATCTTTCGTCGAGGTCAGCACTTACTGCTGCCCAATCGATTCTTTTGCATGGAATAAAAAGTTGAGGGTCTGCAATCCCAAGTTTCACACCCTTTCTCACTCTTAAGGCCGGCTCAACCAAAAGATGGCCGGACTCGGCGTTAAAAACTCCACATTCGAAATTCCTCCAACTGTGGGAGGGATTTACCAGATTGCCAGACACAATGAAGAAGTCAATAATAGACAAGCTTCGGTGGAAGGTAGGTTGACATCAGTATGACATCTTTATTTAATTGAACCCAGTTAGAGGTAGCTGTGCTATAGCCATTAGATGCAATATTTCCCCATATGGGATGCTTTGCATTTAAATTACCTTCCATGGCATAGAAATCAAATTATTTTCACAGAGTAAGCACTGTTTCCAAGTCATCAAAGAGTTTCTTCACCGAATATCCATGTCGAAGATAGATTGCCACAAACGTAAAGGTGCAACCTCTCAGCATGGAACTTATTATTTCTGCTTCAAACCATTTCAGACTTATTAGGCAGTGCCTTTGGTGGTCTTTGTGGGCCACAGCAACTCCAAGACTTTCCTCTGGATCATCACGCCTGATGATCATGCATTTTCCCAGATGCACTCTGTGTCTTTCTTTGAGTCTTGTTACTGACATAAACAAGAAGTCTGGTCTATGGGCGTTCAAGTGTTCTTGAACAAAATTCCTATTATGGCGCGGAGCACATATGTTTCGGATGGAGAGTTTAATGGAACTCATCACGACAACATACTTTGAAGGCGAATTCTAAGTACGCAATTTTTTTCTCACTAAGATTAGAGAGTTTTTTTTATAGTGCGAGATGAAAGAATTTAATTTTCAAATGAGTGTGAATAAGTCATACCCGAAAAAAAATTGGCAGTCAGTGCTCAAAACCGTATTTCAGTCATTTTGTGACTGCTGGGGTTGCTGTTTTCATTGCCGTATAGGCTGAGGTGCAGGCTGCTTCTTTGCACCTTGCAAAAGGCTAGAGTACGAGGACCCTTCACGTATGGTATTTTTTATAGAGGCGGTGATGAAACCTCTCCTTTTTTCTTTTGGAGATTCTTCCTCCCCTCTTCAACTTCTTTCACTCTTGGACAACCTCTGAAACTCGCAGGGTGTCCCTTAGCATTGGAGTTCATACAGAAGATCTCGTTTTTTTTTCGTCTTTCCAGATGGGACATTCAATGGGCTTATGCTGCTTATCGCATTTTTTGCATCTAACTTCAAGTCCGCAGCTAGAAGCGACGTGGCCGAATCTTTGCCAATTGAAGCACTGGGAAGTGCAATTTTTATGCAGACGCTCCCATTGTATCTCAAAAGGCTGCAGTTGCATATTGCAATTAGCAAGAAAGTCCAGAATAAACTCCTCCTTTATGTCGCCCCTCCCCCAAATTTCTCGCAGAAACGCTGCACGTTTTCTGCGCTTTCCATGTGAAGCTAGATTTAGCGGCGGGGAGCTTACCATATTCGCTCCTTACTCCCATCACCACAGATTCCAAGACAGAATTTGGAATACTGTTGCGGTAAAATAAAAGAAATTAAAAACTGAAATCCTTATTGCCTAGTCATTAAAAGACTAAAAAACAAAATAATTAATTATAAACAAAAATAATAGCACTTAAAAAAGCCTTATAAAAATCTTTTCTTTGTTTTCGTTTATTTTCAATTTCTCCAATTCCAATTCAACTCCTTTTCTCCGTTCCTGTCATTCCGCTTGTTTTCCTTCTCGTGCAAGCTCAGGTGTGTGAAGTCTTTTTCTCCTTCCTCAATTTCCAATAAAAAATTTTCCTCCAAAATTCCTCCAAAAATCCACTATTTCAATTTCTTCCAAATTCAATATACATAAAAATCCTTCGAAAAATCTTCCGAAAATCTTTTGCTAATCGATTCGTGCTGCTTCGATTACCACTCAAATCGAACTCTGATTGCCGAAGTCAAACAGCGTTAGCACTGATATGCGCTTAGCTAGGAGATCATGCGGTTAGTTTTTATTTGAATGTGTCTAACGCACTTCCTTTACAAAACAGACTCCTTCCATCCAACCACTTATAGTAAAATCTCTTTGATGCCGAGCGATATTATATGGAAAAAGTATTTTCTGGCTTGAATATTCATTTTCATCAACGTACGCCAAACAATCCCCATAAAAATGCAAATCAATAAACCAATAAAATTAAAATTCTTTGAAACATTTGGTCTTTTCAAATAGACACATTTGAGACTAGCTAGGCCTTATATTGTCTATTTGGAAATTTAAGTTTAGTTATTCACTTATTAAATTGCTTTAAATGCACCACACAATTCATCAATTTTGGACTTTTATCCGCTGCATGTGACCTCGCCCAGGGGTAGAGATAACAGCAATCAAATCAGTTTCTAAGTTTTACGAAACCCCTTAGCATATGAGGAGTGCTGAACCACAGGAATATTTTTGGAGCTTTGCATTCTTTGGGGAGTGCCGTCCCTACGTGTCCGAAGAAGCAGAGGTTTCCGCAAGGCTCCTCTGTGCACAGCATCCGGCTACAAGCCTCGAGGCTTGGCAAACCATTTAGTATGCAAGTGTCCCTGGTGATCGGTAAAATGCAATGTCGAGGAACCCAGAAAAAAAACCAAGATGAAATTCGAGAGGGAGAAAAAACTTACGCTGCAGGGGTCGGATCCTCATTACCGGCGGCAGAGATTAGTGAGCGAGTAGCTTTCCGGCCGTCGCCATCCAGCGACTGCAATGTTATAGAAGTGGTGAATTTGGCTTCTACTACAGACGTATCTACATGTAGTCTCGGGACCAAAATTCAGCCGAAGCAAATGTCTTCAAAGAAAACCCAGGCTTTGATAGAGGGAGCAACAATCCTGGCATCATCTTAAGCGCCAAAAACATCGACTTAAAAATCAGGAACAAAACAGAGAACAACGAAAAGCCTTGTCCAGGGTGAGATTTCTGCGGCAATTGGGCGTAGCAAAAACATGAAATTTCTCTATTTCTGGACTTAAGACCTTTTCTTTGACGGCTTCGGTAGCAATCGCAACAGTAACCATTAAATTCTCAATGTCTTTATGCGTTCCCCCACCGTGCAAACATCTGGCGCGTCTTACAGAATTTCTCGCCCTTCCTATTTAGGAAACTCTGGGACTCGCAGCATTTTTTTGCGTTTGCCATTGAAATCTATAAAGTTATTACGGTAATAGAAGAAGAAGAAGATGACCAGACACACGAAACGCCATTTTGTTAATTCACTGCCACTGTCGAAAATGTGGCTGAAATACTGTACTCGGAAATGGAAATCGATGAAGAAAGGCGGTCGAAAACTATAATTGCCGTCCAGCGGGAGATATTTTAAAAAGAATGAAATCAGCATGCATCTTGCCAAAAATCAGCAAACGTGTAAAGGAACTCCCCCATAGACGGTCCCAAGCCCGTTTGAGAAAGGAGGAGGAAACCCTTGTTTCCCCAACCTATAGCTTTCATGATTCCTCATCCCAAGCCGCCCAATTAAATAGGAGTAAATGCTCTCGGGGTGCACATTGGGTTTACCGGTTCCCCAACAATGTAACATAAAATATCAAGAAATGCTAATAACTGCAAGTACATCTACAGCTCTGCTACTAAGTCCTACTTACACCTCCTTTGTGAGGACCAAAGAGGGTGAAGGCGAATCTTCCGCGCCTGATAACGGAACCGAGGTAATAATCATGCCGCCGGAATGAAGGTTGGGCGACGGACTAACTCTCCGCCCCTGGAAAACCCTAAATTGTTTCGAAACCTGCAGATAGGCCTCGGAATGGATTGGACTCACAACAACAACCTTGCAAACGAAAAAAGGACTATGGCATTGGATCCTGGAATGTCAGATCACTCAATTACCCTGGCGCTTTTAAGGACCTTTCACAGCAGGCCAGCCAATATTAATTAAAAATACTGGCAGTCCAGGAAACGAATTGGACCGGAAACGACATTCAAGACATGATACCGAACACAATATTTAAAAGTGGGAAGCCTACTGAAAAACGAGAATTCGGAGTGGCCTTCATTGTGGATAGGGAGTTAAAATCGCACGTTATTGATTTTAAGGCAGTCAATGAACGGTTGTGTACGATTCGTATAAAAGCGAAGTTCTTCAAAATCTGGCTGATTAATGTTCACGCCTCGAGCGAAGAAAAGGACGAAGAAACGAAGGAATCGTTTTACAATCACCTGGAAAGACTGGTCGACTCATTGCTCACAAACGACACAAAAATTATTCTGGGTGATTTCAACGCTAAGGTTGGCAATGAGCTATCTCATCGGGGAACGACTGGAGGATATAGCCTCCACGATGAAACAAATGACCATGGCCAGCGCCTGATTGACTTTGAATGTAGCAAAAATCTAGTCATACGTTTGACTTACTTCCCACATCAACGCATTCATAAATTGACCTGGATATCACCGGATGAAAACACACAAAACCAGATCGATCATGTTCTGATACAATAACGTTGGGCCTCGAGCATACTTGACGTCCGTACATACCGAGGAGCCAATTATAACTCAGATCATTACTTGATCAAATTAACCTATCGATGTCGTATGTCAGAGGCATTTCAGCGAAGACCGGCCCGCTACAAAAATTTGACATCGAAAGGCTCCAAACGGCGTCTGTGGCCGAAAATTTCACGGAGACCCTCGACAGTCAGCTGGCTCCCATCTTATCAGACGCATCCTTAAAGACGAGCAACGAGCTCTGGATGGAAGTGATAGCGGCTATTAGGACCGGGGTAGAACAGATGATTGGACATCAAGCCCGGCGCAAGAGGAATGATTGGTTTGATGATGAGTGCCAGAATGCGTTCGATAAAAAGAATGAGGCGTACAAAGAGTACGTAGGTAGGGAAACCAGGACGAAGAGAGAACACTATGAAAATCTCAGAAGAGTAGCAACTGAGATAATTAGGATTGAGAAAAGAAAATACTATGACGACCAATTGAGAAGTATAGATGTAAGTTTAGTGAGCAATAACACAAGACAAGCATACAAAGTAGCAAAAAGCCTGAAACGTGGTTATCAACCCGAAACCACGCTCTGTCGTGATGACAGCGGCAACATTATCGCTGATGAAAGCAAGATTAAGGAAAGGTGGGCATCATATTTCAAGAACCTTCTTAGCACTAGTCCTCCGCACAGCTCACGAGCATCGGAACCTATAGATGTCTGCGGAGAGCTTCCATTGGCCCTGTCAACTCTAGATAAGGTTTTTTCCATCATCAAAGCCCAAAAGAATAATTTAGCGCCGGGCATTGATGAGATTCCAGTGGAGCTCATCAAATCTGGTGGAATTAGTGTCCATCAAGCTATTCACAAAGTCATCCAGCACATTTGGCAACAAGAACATATGCCGAAAGAGTGGAGTTAATCAATTATATTCCCTATCCACAAAAAAGGGGACCATCTACATTGCGAAAATTATAGAGGCATACCACTACTTTGTACGGCATATAAAATATTTTCTAAAATATTAGAAAATAAAATTGGATCATACCCCAGCAGTATTATTGGGGAGTATCAAGGTTGTTTTAGGGCATGTAGATCAACAACAGACCAATTGTTCACAGTCGAGCAGATACTTGAAAAATGCTGGGAGTTCAACATAGACGTACACCAAATTTTCGTTGACTTCAAGCAAGCATATGACAGTATTGATCGTAACGTACTGTACCAAATAATGCTTGATTTTGGCATCCCAGCCAAATTAGTCCGTCTCACAAAAATGACAATGACATCGACAACCTCCCAAGTCCGCATCAATAACCAAGTCACCGATGCCTTTGACACAAATATCGGACTAAATCAGGGAGATGAGCTGGCCTCATTGCTATTCAATTTGGTTCTGGAGTACGTCATACGGAAGCAACATGTCGATACGCGAGGTGAATTACTATACAAGTCGAGCCAAGTAGTGGCCTATGCAGATGATATCAATATTCTGTCACGGTCATCAACAACTGCCAAAGAACTCTTTTTGAAACTCGACAGCGAAGCCAAACTAGTAGGGCTACAAATCAACGAAAATAAAACAAAGCTCATGACCCAGCCGAGGAAAAATACCTCAAATACACAAAACATCACACTTGGTGAATACAATATCGAGAATGTTAGTGAATTTGTGTATTTAGGCGCCAAAATAACGAAAACGGGCAACGAAAGAGACGGAATATGCCGAAGAATACAGCTCGTAAATGAAATATTCTATTCAGTAGTGATGATCTTGAAGACCAGCTGCATACACAGGAAAACAAGGCTCCTAGTATACAAATCTGTGATAAGACCGGTGTTATGCTATGGGTGTGAAACATGGACCCTAACTCAAGCATCCGCAAATATATTGAACGACTTTGAGCAATGGGTCCTGAGGCGACTAATCGGAGCGAAGCTAGACGGGGACCAATGGCGGATTCGAAACAACCATGAGCTGTATGAAATTTTTGACGAACCGGAGGTCTCAAGGGTTGTAAGACTGCGGAGCCTGCAATGGGCTGGACACATGAATCGTATGGACGAACAACGGATACTCAAGAAGGTACTCCTTGGGAGAACTGAAGGCCAGCGGCCAGTGGGGAAACCGAGGAAACGCTAGTCTGACTCGGTCAACGAAGACAGTTCATCGCTGGTCGGATTTCAGAATTGGAAGACGCGGTCAACGGACCGAGACAGTTGAAGGCGCTGTTTGCAGGAAGCGAAGGCCTGAGAGGGGCTGAAGTGCTAAGAAGAAGATAAAGAATAAGTAAAGGATGGGCTCTTTGAATTAGACAACCTCCTGGATCGCAAAGGGCATTACTGTAAGAGGGCTAGAAGGCCGATGAAAAGAAGAAGGCTAATGAAGCACAGAGAGCTAAGTCTTAAGATCAGACGGAGATACATCATCAAAAATCAATAAAAGAATAGAATCGGAGGAAATCGGAATGAAAGAAGGAAGGAAGAGGCACTTGCTGGACACAAAATACTAGCTCAGTGATTCCAGACACTCCTGACAGAAGGAGCGAAGAAAGCTTCGAAGGAACATTTTTGTCTTTCAGAAGTAAAACAATAAAATATATCGTTAATGCTCTGTTTGATTTTCCATTTCCAAATTCATTTTTAACTAACTTTTTGTTTACTAATGATGCTCAGTTTTTGACTGAATGTTGTCTAGAGTCTGGTCTTAAAGATAGTTTTTAATAATGTAAATAATGCAACCATTACTATATGAAATATGCATTTGACATCATTTATGAGAAAAAATGATATGAATTATCGAACAACCCATTATATGTTAATGAAAAACATATCGAATCATGTTCAAATAGACAAATGCGTCTGAAAGAATGAAGCCAGTAGCGAGGCAAGTCTCAATATACCCGTCTGTAAGATAGAACGGCTGTGAAATTCAGGGGTTTTCATTTACAGTTACAGATCTTGTGATATCATTCTGAAGAAGTTTCAATATAAAGATATCAACTCTCGTCACTTTAGCAATTTGATAAATTCTTCTATTCAATATATAATGCTTTGCGTCCATTTCAGGCTTTTGTACATACCAGTACATGCATGAAGACATTTCCCTTCAATAACTCTTAATTTTTTCATAGTACTAGCACTCTGGTTCTACCAAGTCTGACATCCATATGTCGAAACTGTGTAATGAAAAGTAGGTATACAGATGTCCGTTCAGGAATGCAGCGATGGTCTGCTGCCTCGGCAAAAGAGGATGGTAGGATTCAACGAGATTGGCCTTATCTGGGGACCCGTGAATGCGCTGGCAGGCTAGCGTTGCGGGAAAAAGGAGGTAACTAGCTAACCGTTGGAATTGTTTGTTCAAAGAAAAAGTTGGGACGAGTGAAAATGGATGGATTGGCGGAGACTTCGTCGTTACCCGACGATTTTTATGGCCCACAAATAAAAGTGGCGCCCGAGTTGAGTGGCCTTCCGCTTGCGTGCCCTCTTATGGTATAGGGTTATGTGATCCGATCACATAATTACCAACCTTTTTTACGATTTTTTTTATAGGATTATTTTCTATAGTTCGCCACTTCCGGAAACTCCCTCATTTCAAGAATTTATTCTCCTTTTTTATTATAAATATTCCTTTTAAATTTATTATCTTTAAGTATTAAGTTTACTTATTTCAGAAATGCTCTCCAAAAGAACGCCAGAGAGGAGGAATTAGAGGTTAGATGCCGGAACAGCGCTCTTGTGCTCCATATGCCATAAAGACATGGACGAACCGACCAGCCAGAGTTTGCCGTGTTGGCACAGGCTCCACCAACTGTGTTTGGTCCAACTGAGGAAAACCGCATCAAAGTGCCCGCTCTGTCGTCAACCTCTAGAATCTGCACAGCCAGCAACAGAACGACCTCAGTCCTCCATCGCTAGTGGAGCAATGCCCAAAGGCGGACTTCCTCCACCAACAACAATGGGCGCGCACAGTGATGAGAGTGGAGTCGGAGCCTTACTGACCAGCCGACCCGGTTTCAAACCCTCACCCTCAGCGTCACCTGAGATGCCGCAGCTACTGGCGGCCATGCAAGCTATGGCCACCAGGGTAGAACAGATGAGGCAACAATTACAGTGTCTGACTCTTCCACAGCTAACTGCGCAGCCTTCCACCTCAACGACAGGAGCGGACTATATAGAGCCACTATAGACAGTAGCGGGTGATCCAGCACCTCCTAAGCTCAGCGGAGCTATGAACTCCATGGCCCTAGAGTACAGGCCCAGGGGAAAGGTCCCGATTTCGCGACCACATCAGCGGAATCATACGAGTGCATGGAGCCTGGAGCGAGAACATTTCGAACAGGCAGCTCAGGACCGTGGCTCGATGCCCTGGTATAACTGAGACCTACCATCTTCAGCCCAGCCAGGAGCTCGCCGGACGAGCAGGCCTGCTCTGCGCGAAGAGGCCGCACCGGGACAGTCCAGCTACCAACGTAATTGTTCGCCATGTGTTATCCCACCATCTAAGATAGCACATATAGTGGCAAGCTGGAAGCTTGTGTTTACGGGCCAGGACGACCCTACGACCATCGGGTCCTTTTCGAGAAGGGTCGAAAACCTGGCCTCGCTGAACTAACGAGGTAACATGAGAGATGGTACCCGCTGTGTGCAGATGCTCTTTACTGGGAGAGCTCTTCGGTATTTCTGGCGTTTCATCGACACGTTCCCCACACTTGATTGGGAAACGTTGAGACATGCAGCGTTGCGGGAGTTTACGCCAGTCGAGGAAGACAACACGCTGAGGCAACAGACCATCGCTGCAGTCCTGTTTAGACCTTTAATACCTACATTTTCAGTACAACTGGTCTAACGAAGGTCTTGTAATACATAACTTAGGAATGAAAGAATCGTCGACTACTTTTTCAGCTTTACTGAGCATGATTTTGACATGTTCAGTATAGTGTGATCGAAATTAGCACCGAAGTTTTGAACACTGAATTTATGTGGGACCCGTTTTGAACTACCCTCACCAGCCATAATGTGGAAATCCTTCCAATTACGTTTCAGATCTTGACTGGCCCCCTGCAGCGTTGTCAAAAACAAAATTTGTTTCGCACTTTTGCGCATTGATTTTCATTCGCCAGTTGTCTGTGTAGAACTGTACATCATTAAGAATTTTTTGAAGATTACTCCGAACTATTGTAGCTTTTCAGTTTGCCGAATAGATGATCATATCATCAGCAAACACTACCAATGATTGCGTTGGTGAGACATTAAAATCATAGCCGTTCAATAGCTTGCGAATGAATATTGAGAAAAGAAGGGCGCAGTAACTGTTCCCTGCTGTAGACCATTCAAGACCTTGAAGACGCGCATCGTCGTCAGATTTTCATCAGTAACAACAAATGATTTCCCGTATAACATATTGCACATCATGGCGACAGGGTATCTGGGGAGCCTGTCCTGAAGAAGTTTAAAAATTAGTCCATCTAACCAAACCGTATCGAAGGCTTTCTCTATATCAATGAGACACGCTCCAAGATATTCTCTATTGTTTGGTTTCCAACAGATGTCTGAGGTTACTTTCGTTATCGCATGTATGGTCGGATGCCTGGCACCAAAACCAAATTAGCAATTCAGTTCAAATTCATATTTTGAAAACAAACTGTGTGCAAGGAATGCTCACGTCTTTGTACGAGGAATGCTGGACGTAAAGTTCTACGGGTAAGACGCTTGGCTTCGATCGTATCATGGTATTTTGCGAAGCTTTCAAATATAGTAAATAACGCTAAAGATTTATGCAATGGTTATCAGAAATGTGAGATATTTTTCTCTCTCGTTTCTGACAATGGTACCTGAAATATGAGTAAATTTCATCATCACTCATAATAAATTCAAACAATTGGTGCTCATGCCATTTAAGAATTTTTCCAGTATTTTTTCATTAGGCGAATGCTTATAAATCTTTTTTTATAATCTCGCAGAGTTTTACTTCATATCACATCATAGTGACAGTTGTACCTGTAATGTGACGCCTACGCCCGGGAATAGAAGTGATTCCGATCCCGAACCCTGGCAACCGGCCAGATATGTATGACTTCGAAGTGCAAGCAGACTTCATCTTTTGTGCGGATATCATTGCGCAGAAAATATTTTTTTTTCAAATATTTAGATCTGTGGATATAAATATTTGAAAAATAATATTAATCAACCATCCGATACATTTCGAAGCATATCTATCTGGCAATGCCCCCCGCAGTTGCCATCAAAACATCGAATAGATAGAAACGTGGAAACTGGGTGGAAGTGTCATTCGTCACTTAACCTTCAAGGTGTCAGGCTAACACGAAGACGGGAGCCGGTAAATTTTATGTAGGCAGTTGGAATCTGAATTAATTATTTTTTGCTTTAAGGGCGGGAGCGACCTCCCTTCGTGGGCTGACGGAATTTTTTAGTGGAGTCATTCGCTCACTGCTGGAAATTCGACGGAAGTTAGTCAACAGAGCACTTACTAGCACTATCGTGCCTACCCACAGTCGGAAGTGCAAACGCAACAGTTGTTTGGCGTGCAGGTTTTCTTCAAGTGGTGCAGTTATTCAACGTTTTATCGGTAACTCCATTTTACCGTATTAGTTTGAGTCCTAGGACAAAATTTAGTTCCAAGCAATAGGGAAACTTTGTCGTCGGTTCCATTTGAGGTTATAAATATTGTGCAACCTCTACATACAAGCTAAGACAACATTAAATAAGCTAGGTAATCTGCCACCAGACTCACCAATTGTTCATATAATAAGTGCAACATGTGCCGGTTTCGCAGCATCGACAGCAACAAATCCAATATGGTTCGTGAAAACGCGCCTGCAATTGGATTATAAATCAAAAAAAAAATCAAATGACCGTGCGTGAATGTATAAAACGAATTTATGCAACGTCGGGCTTTCGTGGTTTTTATAAAGGAATAACGGCCAGCTATTTTGGTATATCTGAAACTGTTATACATTTTGTGATTTATGAAGCTCTTAAAGCGAAACTTATCGAGCTACGACATAGTCATCCTTTGGATGGTAAGACGTTGAGAGATTTTCTTGAGTTTATGCTGGCCGGCGCTATATCGAAGACTGTTGCTTCATGTATTGCGTACCCGCATGAAGTTGCACGAACGCGATTACGTGTAGAAGGAAGCAAATATCGAACGTTTTGGCAAACGTTATATACAGTCTGGAAAGAAGAGGGCAAGGCTGGAATCTATAGGGGATTAGCAACACAACTAGTCCGTCAAATACCAAACACTGCTATCATGATGGCAACATACGAGGCTGTGGTCTATATGTTAACACTACACTTTAATAGCGACTTTTATAGTGCATCCTAAGGAGAGAAATGTGATTCTCATGCACGTTCATGCCGTCGTTTTTGTGTGGCAGTGCAACAACGCTTAATAAAACTAGAGTCGTATATACATAACATTATGAATACATGGTAGATAAAAGTAACAAATGATAAAAATCAGCGGCAAATAAAAACAAAACAAATCAAACACACAAAATAGAACCGCGTAAGATTCAAAAAATTCAATAATATCATAGGCAATGAATGATTTACCATTTAGCTACAGATTAACCGTGAATATTAATACTTAGTTTTTGTTCTTGACAATGAATTAAAATAGTATAAAGTTTATTTGGTTATAATTCGAGAACGGGAAACGGGTAATTTAAACTCGAAGAACAACTAAAAGATTGCGAGCCAGTATCGTTGATGATAAGAGCATTTCTTCGGTTATTTGTACAAACGTTTCAAGTCTGTTCGCGCAGAGATTTTCAAAATTATTTTAGTCATTCGAAACGTAGCGATAGACGTCGGGGTTTATGATTCTGTTGGAAAACGTGTTGTGACGTATCTAGTAGAGAAAAAAAAACACAACTCATAGAAATGCGTGTTCAACTCGAAATAAAACATTCAAGTCATTCAAAACATTCAGAATAAGTAAAAGGACAATTGACAAGCCATACGTTGAATCCAAATGAGAGCTAATTTCCCTTCCATTCTTTCCGATGGCACGGAGAAAGCAAGTCCTCGTCTAAATTTGTGCATCCTACCAACCTATCGAGAGTATAAAATTTTTCACCGATAAATATCGTTCAAACTTAACATAACTTAACACCAATCAAAACATTTTGCAAAGAAACAATTGTGATCATTTTTTCTTCATATCCTTATAAAACAATTAAACATGAGAAATACGTTGGGACAATGAATTGAGATTTACTTAAAAGGCAAGAAAGAGCAATTAAATAAGTTAGGTATGCCGTCGCGAGGGTAGGGTTTCGAAAAATCCGCTGAGGTCGGTTTCGCGTCGTGCGCGGTACGCGGTACCTTTGCTGTTTTGTCGCTTTATTAGAGTAGTTTTCGTCGGGTTGAGTTAGAGTAGCATACTTTTCGGTACCGCGTCGGGAATTCGGGAACGCGAAATAAAAATTAGATTGTGTTCTTTTGACTGGTCATGAGAAGAAATACGGAGTAACGTAGAATAGGCTTCCTCTCCGTATGGTTTTGTTTGTAACGCGTTTAAAAACGGGCGTGTATAGGTGGCTGAAGTATGTAAATGAGCGTAACCCATTCGGAGACCCGCGACCGAAATCCTCTCCGAACTAGCTGGCCGACAAGCAGCCACCGCGTGAATGGGTTACGGTGCACGGATTGGTTGACCGGTTGGTACCATCCGTTGGCACTACTCAGACTTAACGTCTAGAACCGATGAGAGGTCGGTTCCGCGTTCGGACCTAAATAGGTAGAAAATCATTACATACCTAAGTTGATTGTTCCACGTTGATGGAAAATTCGTCATAATACAATACAAAGAAGCTAATTTGGCTTACGAAATTCTACTGTTGATACAAAAAAATTGTATTCTTCTATTTGTAAGAATAACAACCTCAACTTGATGAAAAATTATTTCATATCAACCTTCTGCAGGATTTCTCTAATCTATGTATCCTAGTAACTCATATCAAGATAGTTACATAATCATATTGACGACATTAATCCAGAATTTCCAAATTTTTGCTGTTTAAATAATTCAATAAACTCCAAGCGCTCTGCAAACAATATATTTTCAATTCCAAGACTTTACAGTGCATGCAAATAAATCCCAATCCCCCTGTAATCGTGAATGGCATTGATGCGAAAATTTTAAAATTCCGAGAACAAAAGGTTTCGATTAAAGAAGAATAATAACAAGCCTCCAATCTGCACACAATATACACACAAGGCTCTCATATTCATCTTCTCATGCCTCACATTCAGGATAGAAAATCGAGCAGGAAAGCCATGTCTCAAGTACAAGTAAAAAGAATTTCAAGAATTTTCCCGCTTCACTCCCCTGTGAGGCTGCACTGCGAACATAGCGAAACCCGCATCACTGCTATATCGGTGAAGAGTGTGAGTGAGAGTATCCTTTTT
The DNA here is from genome assembly GCA_963969285.1 of Odontomyia ornata. Taxonomy (NCBI): domain Eukaryota; kingdom Metazoa; phylum Arthropoda; class Insecta; order Diptera; family Stratiomyidae; genus Odontomyia; species Odontomyia ornata. Next base: position 147,497,385 of record OZ017741.1, on the reverse strand, counting down.
AGATTTCGAATGCCACTTAAAGTGCTCCAATGAAAATCCTGTAAGGCACATTTACTAAAGATTTCAGGACTTGATGACAAGGAGCTTTTGCACCACTTGTGAAAATACACAGCCAGCCCGATCGGTTGGAGTCAGGATAATATGTCTTAGATTTATTTTAACGTCATTTGCATCATAATCTTGTGAATGTGCTGAAAGGATTTTGATGAGGAGCATGCCGAGATACGACAATGATGGTTAGCTGAAGAGTATTGGAACTTATTGAGAAACGGATTGATTTCTATTCATTCATCGATTGGACTTGAAAGATTTAAGGTATTTAAATGGTATGCGAATGTCAGCGGCCTTGTGTGATACTGATTTCAATCCAAGTAGCATGAATGAAGACGAGCTAAAGTCTCTATTTTTTACCAAAAGCTTTAAATCAAATTGTAGGCATTAGAGTCGAAATCACTGAGCTAATGCTAATATTTTCAAAATTCTTTTCTATTCTTCACATCCAAAGCCTACAGTTGAATCCAGTACAGCCCACTTTAATCGACAATCGTTCCGTTAGTGGAAATTATTCAAATAAACTACTTTTCACCTCCATTATCCACACAAATATTCCAAATCAAAGTGTAATTGATTGTAATTTGAAGGTGATTTTCCGCGATCCATACTAAATAGTTAACCAGTTTGCTCGTGTTAGGCACTATCCCTTGGAGCCTTTTTCAACGCTTCACAATTTAGAAATCAACTTCCGCTCGTTCCCTCTCTGTCGACTCCATTTCAGTTCAAGTAACTCCGGGCTAACCTTAAACGTCAGTCCTCACTGCAAGGTCTGAGTGTTTTGCTACGATTTACAGAAATACGTGCTCAGCACTTTAAGGAATCGAGACGGATCCAATGAAGGCTTCATCCCTCGGTACAACATTACTATTAGTATAGGGATGTTACGGCTGGAGAGTGGCAAACGTTCTTCTATGTGATCCGCTTCGTAGAAATGCAAAGTTCAGGCGCTCGTGTTCGCGTGAGCGAAACGTCGTTGGTGTTGTTCTTGCTGCAAAAGGAGCGTAATCCAGACACAATAGTTAAGTCCATCGTGTGCTCATCTGTTTGTTTCAATATTCTACAAGGATATTTACAATTTAATCGTTGTTCTCTTGTTTTTCATACTTGTATTGCATGCATGTCTAACCTGAGATTACGCGAGGGTGGTCTTTCTTATTGAGGAGGATATCTGGATCTTTGGCTGGAAGTTTGTGCGGTTATACTTGTATTTGATAAAGTTGTGCACAATTTCAGTTATGAGATTACGTTAGAATACTTTCATAGGATAAAATCTCAGAGTGCTTTCATTAAACGGCAATCGAATAACTGAAATTATTTACTACGGATACTTCCTGGAACTTTGTTGTTTAGTCTGAAGTTGGAAGCAATTTTGTTATTTTTCCTTTAGCTGATACAAAAGTGCGAGAGAATGAAAGAGACTCAGTCACATTTAATACATCTCTGAGAAATCGTACAAGGAAGTAAATTTTTAATTTATAGTCATCAAGATGTACGTCTTTGGTAGTCCATTAACATTTAATGCTGCTCAGCATCATCATCGCATATTCACGTCTGAAGTGCCTTACGTAAAATAAATGTCGAACATGTAGAAGTAATCACAGTAGTAATCACAATTACTTAATGTACTCCACGCATGATTGATTCAACATGCTATAAAAGCAGAATGTCGCAATTCTTTTGAGCACTCTGATGCAATGATGATCTGATACGTACTAATGCTTATACAGACATTCTGACTGCATTTACATAGAGTCATCTTCCTTCATGGAAATGATTGGTAATCTCGCGGTAGGAATAATTTGCAATGATAAGTTCTATAAGTTATTGATCCATAATGTCGACATTGAAATTTCAAAAGCATTCAAGGCCTTTACAGGGAGCAATTCACATATCATCCAGTAGAATATCATTTCGTATAATTATTAATGTATGAATGAGATTAGAGGTGATAATGATTTGCTGGGTAGACCGTACCACAAGATTTTCTGAGAAACTTCTCTAAATGCTCATTCTATACATTTTATCTGCAACCTGTTACCCTCCGCGTGAGAGACTTCTTCCGGCTAGGGACTTCAGACCCGGCTTACCGTCGGAGACCGTCATAGGAGGCACCACTTGCTTATCCCCTGATCCCAAGTAGCCGCCTAGCGAGAAACCCAGCCGCCGAATATCCCTCACACAGCTGGAAATAAGCCCTGCTAATTTTTCTCGAACAAGGAAGAATCAATTAAAGCCGGGGCGACCACTTTGCACTCTTTCGCCGGTATCAGTTTACCCAACGTAAATCGCACTTGGAAACATAGCACAAAAACACACCCAAGCCAGGTGGACAAGCGACTCCTGAATAAATATTTTTTTTTAAATAAAATCCATGATTTCAAATAAGAAAAAATCATTCACAAGTTAAGATATGAATTTTAGTCAACCACCAAGAGCTCGATATAATTACAAAATCTTGCCTAATGATAAATATTAAGTTACGTCTACTGTTCCTGTTTACGGGCCCCTGAAGTAACTCGCGCCGCGAAGTTCTCCTTAAGGCGCGCTACTTGTTGACCTTCTACCGCCAATCTTCCCTGTCTCTGATGTTAATTATTTCGCTGTCGCTGCGGTAAAGTAAGTCCCTCTGTCGCTGTTGTAATTTCTTCTTTCTTTGAACTCCAAGATAAATTTTCTTGTTACCTGTCGCACTCGACCCTCAGCCGTCGATCCTTGTACACCAAAAAGAGACCCGTTCTTTGTTTCCAGGGTTTTCATCTGCTCGGTTACAGCTGGCGAGCCATGAATTTTACTTTGGGGTGATTCAACGTTCAATTGGTGCGGGCTTGCATCAGCGATCCCCCGACTGGTGTTCATCAAGCCATTAAATCCAAATGTCCCTTCATCTAGTGCATTCGCCCATCACGTGTTAATGCCAAAGTGACTGACATTCTGTCAGTATTGTGTTGTGCAAATGTTTATTTATTCATCGTAGAACAATCACTCTCATATAGAGAACATAATTTAGCTCGTAAGTATTCTTGTGCTGGATGAGTAACTGTTATATTTTAAAAGTTTTTGTTTTTAGATCGTTCCTTCTTCGTACTGCTGTGTTTTGTTTTGGACGTATTTTTTCGACGAGTGATGCTGGAATTCTATTCGAAATATTTGGTGTTGGATGTTTAATTGAATTCATATGTTTCTGCGTGTCTAAAAAGGAATTGTCGTTTTTATAATCTTCCATTTTTTTTTGTATTGAATAAATTTCGTGCCGTTGACAACATATCTTTTGCTGGTTAGTATTTTTCCATTTCTGGTGGCTGAGGCAGGTCTGCTTTTCTTATTTTCGGGCAATAGTCTAGATGAAATCCAGGATGCCACCGAACAATGTCGTCTTTAAAAAAGTTTTCTTGTACATTAAATGATGCTTGGAACTTAGCATAGACATCTGCAACTCTTTTTAATAATCGGATATGAAAGTTTTGTTGGCGTCTAATCAAAACCTGAGTTAAGGAAATTGCGCCCCTTTGCTCATTCGTGCGTTCGGTTTTTACGTTAGTATAAAAAGATGGTGAAATAACAAGCTATTAATAATCCTGTTTTGAAGTTGAACCAAAATTTCGCATTTTGGTTTGAGTGAAGAGAAACTTCATTACTTCTACAATCACATCAATAGGAGAACGTCGTTCTCTAAAGCCGTACTGGTGAGGAGATAGGTTTCCTGCTGCACGGACCTCTGCGTATTATGCAGAACGGGCGGTTTGTAGATGGCGATCCTGGATTTCTCTTCCCCTTGCTGATCAGCATGAACCTTACCACCTTTCATCGTACCAGTTAGACTCCATCCCGTTAACAACCGTTGAATGTGATGAGCAGCAAGTTAGGAACATGGTGATACACAAGTTGCAACATCTCAGCTGGAACACAATCTGGGCTTGGAGCCTGCATTGTTTTCAATGATACGACTGCTTCTTTCAGTTCCGACTGTGTGAAGGTTGCACACTTGATTGCTATTTCAATGTGCACACCGATAACACGGACAGGATGAGACGGGAAAATTCCCCGCCCATCCCGTTCATCTTTTCCGATTCATGTACGCTGACTAGATTGTAGCCATGGTCCCACAGGTCCTTGTTCATATTTTTCAATGGGTCTTGCCAACAACGAACCTTGCTGTAGTTAGCCGATTTATGAAAGCATTTACTGGAAGACTTATATACTGCTACCTGGTTGCATGCCTCGTCATGTTTGAAGCTTGTGACAATGCCTTCGCTATTCAGCGATTTGAGTCGACCATCATTACACTGGTGGCTTGCCGTGTAGGGGTTTTTGACGGGGAATAGAAGAACTGCAAACAGGTGTGATGATACTCTTAGTTGAGTTCACCATGTCTTTAGCTGCTAGTTCTTCTATCTCCTGTGAGTGGAGCTTCTGCCGTGAGTACCTCAAGGAACCTCTCGACGTCCATCCCTCCAATGTTCCAACCAATCGTAGAAGGTCGAGAGAACGCACGTCGGGAGACCACATCACTGATCTCAAGTGGAATCCACTGATGATCACTCGCTGAGTAGTCCTCTAATACTCTCGAATTGTGTATCCTCCGTACAAAGGACTCCAGGGCAAACTTCATACCAGGTTTGATTTCTCCAAAACAAATACGGCGGAAGGTCGGTGTATTTCCGGTATTTATTACAACGAACGCCATCCTGGTCGCCCTTTATAGGATTCATTTACCCCATGGATCTGTTATAGGCATGCCTCATTCGATTGCTTTAGGGTTGGAGTCTCCCTAACGACCCCATTACCATCCGCGTTCGAGACTGCGCCCTGAAAAGCATTAAACTTGGCTTGAAAAGATAATGTTGGCTCCTTTGGTGCTAGGTATGTATAATGGAAAAGGGTCATTGAGCACCGAACCCATACAAAACCATCCCCCCGTCCTAAGCTCGTTGATTGAAAATTACTGCTTAGAACCATGATGGTGGTAGCATCAGTTTCTCCGGGATACTGTGGTGCATAACTTTTATCGTTGTGCTACTCATTCAGCAGCAAAAAGTCGGCTTTCTTGCCCCTCGCGAACTGCTGGTGCAGGGTTTGGCTGAACTGCAGTGTAGTTCCGAGTTTTGCCATCGCTGGGGTTTCCTGGAAAACTCGACATTTTCCTGATCCCAGGATGTACCCGAGATCCAAGTGTGCCTCCTTTGCACACTTATTTTTGTTCGTATCCCATCTCTCCGCATTTGTAACATAGAGAACTCCTATCGAGTCCTTTTTTTTGTGGTAGGGAAGTGAAGGTATTTACGCCCGCCGAGTCTGGAAGTGTGGGACTTCCATGGAGGATACCCTTGGACTACCCACTTAACACCTCCCCTGTCAATCTGGGAACCCAGCCTGGAACCGTTTGACACATTACTTCGGGCCAGGTCTCGTTTTGTTACGCCGTGGGGTGCCTTCAAGCTGGGGAGTCCCTTTCCTAGCGGGAGGGGAGAGGGGAAGAAGAAATGCCAGAAGAGCGATCCCCCAGCCCCAGCACCTCCGGCTGCTGCGAGTCCCTTTTATCTTTTAGGACTGACAGAGCATAATGTGCCACCTGGTTCCATTTGTCAACTGATTCGAGCATCACCGCAACTATATTATCCGGGACGAGCTCTCCCGTCTCCCTGTAGAGTTCCCTTCGCAGCCTGACCCATTTGGTACACGCAAAAAATGTGTGACAGGGATTTTCCTCCTCTCCTGGGCAAAACCGACAATCGGGATACCGTGACTTACCGATCTTGTGCAGGTAAGACTGAAAACACCCGTGCCCGCTCAAAAGCTGGGTCAGATAGAAATCAATCTCACCATGCCTTCAATTTAGCCACGGTCTCACATCCGGGATGAGGCGCGCAGTCCACCTTTCCTTCGTGCAATTCCTCCAAGACTGCTGCCAATCGTTGAGCGAGCGTTGTCTCTCCTCGCAGGCAACCATCTCCCTCGCATCCTCGTTTTGGCGCAGGTAAATAGCGCGGCGCTCTCTAGCAAGGGGGGCGACAGGTATCACGCCTGCAATCACTCTCACCGCCGAGTCGGAGACTGTTGGATACGAAGATGTAATTCTCAGTGCTCCTCTTCTCTGTACCTGTGCCAATCGTTTTCGGTATACCTCCTTGCTGAGAGCGTCGCCCCATACCTCTGCTCCGTACAGTAGCACTGACCCTACAGCACTCATCAAGAGGCGTCTTCTTGATGGGCTGGGTCCCCCTACGTTGGCCATAAGTCGACTCAGAGCCGATATTCCCGAAGAAGCCTTCTCAGCCGTTCTCCTGATTTGCTCAGAGAAACTCATCTTCGAGTCGATCAGTAGCCCCAGGTACTTCACCGCTGGCTTCGATTCGATTTGTATATCTCCAATACTGATCATCCTTACTCTAGGGATTCTCTTTTTTGTCAAGATGACCACTTCGGTTTTCTCCAGTGCTAAACTGAGCTCGCGAGCAGTCATCCAGTCCCTCACTCGGCGCATTAGCATACCTAGCCTAAGTTGCGCTTATTCAACGGTGCGTCCGGCGACCAGAGCCGCAACATCATCCGCATAGCCGACTCATCTGGCATCTCAAGTCTCAGTAGCCCGTCGTAAGACACGTTCCACAGGTCCGGACCAAGGATAGATCCCTGGGCAACACCCGATGTAATTTCCATCCTTCGTTGGCCCTGTGTTGTGTCGTAGAGCAGGCTTCGGTGCTTTAGGTAGTTCCTCAAAAGCCGCATTAGATATTCTGGAACTTCAAAAGAGTTTTCCAGCGTGTCCAGAACATCGACCCATCTAGTGGAGTTGAAGGCATTCCTGACGCCGAGTGTCACCAACAGGACGATCCGTCGCTTGGTGCGACTATATGCCTCTGCCTTTTGGACCGCGTTCACCACCTCTGTAATCGCATCAATGGTAGAACGCCCTGCCCTAAAGCCGTACTGCCGAGGAGATAGGTCTCCAGCAGCACGAATCGCGTCAGTGAGTCTTCCCTTGATGAGTTTCTCTAGCACTTTCCCAGCCGTGTCTAGCATGCATAACGGGCGGTATGCAGACGGCGATTCGGGATTTCCCTTCCCCTTGCTGACCAGCACGAGCCTCGCCACCTTCCATCGTACCGGGAAAACCCCGTCCCGTAGGCAAGCGTTGAATGTGTTGAGCAGCAAGTCAGGACAATGGTGATAGACGAGCTGCAAAACCTCAGCTGGAACACCATCTGGACCTGGAGCCTTCCTCGCTTTCAGGGAGAGGACTGCCTCCTCCAGTTCCAGCTGTGTGAAGAGTGGGCACTCGACTGCTGTTTCACTATAGACACCGTCAACATGGACGGGATGGGCGGGGAAGAGTCCCCGCACTATCGCGTCCATCTTTTCCGCGTCATGTATACAAGGCTTCCGTAGGGCACCAAGTTCCCCCATGACCAGCTTGTAGCCAAGGCCCCACGGATCCCTATTTACATCGTCCACGAGGTCTTGCCAGCATCGGGCCTTGCTCTTGTTAATAAGCCTGCGAAGATATTTCCTGCCGGGCCTGTATGCTGCTAGCCTAGTGTCTGCCTCCTCCCGTGTTCGCGCCCGCTGGGCCTCTCGCCGAAGTTTGTGACACTCGCTTCTTTGTTCGGCGATCTCGTTTGACCACCAGTATACTGGAGTCTTACCGTGTCGGGGTCTCCGACGGGGAATGGAAGACTCGCAAAAAGCTATGATGGTACTCATAGTTGAGTTCACCAAGTCCTTGGCTGTAGGCCTTCCACTCCTTGGCGGAGCTCCCAGCAACGGTGCGCCTGCCGTAAGCGCGTCAGCGAGTCCTTTGCTTACTTGTCTGGTGTAACCATTGTTGAAGTATTTGGAACATTGAAAAGGTGCGACTCTTCATCGTGTCCTACAGGCGACCTACCCTATTCATACCTTCCTTTAATTTGGTAAGTGTCTGACCTCCTTTACAGTAAATTCTATGATGGCCGTACATTGTTCTCTATAGTTTTCTGCGGTTGGACACAACAAATCAATGCATTCGCATGCTCGAATCATTTCAAAGACCCATGGAGTATCGGGGTGATTTGTTTATTCAACCAGCCAGCAGTTCTCTATCATCGGTGCTATAATGTATTTGTGACGGTGAAAATTTCGTTTTGAAAAAAACTAAAGGTTGCAACAAACCTTCGCATTGTTGTTGGACGTAGAGACGGGCTAACTCTCCGTTCTTGGAAATACCTACATTGTTTTGAAACCTGAAGAAGAGTCTCCGAATGGAGGGGACTCACGGCAACCACCTCGCAAACGAAAAAAGGATAACGGCTATGGATCTTGGAAAGTCAGATCACTCAATTATCCTGGTGCTGTTAAGGACCTTTTACAATAAGCCTGTCAATATAAATCGAAAATACTGGCAATCCAGGAAATGAACTGAACTGGAAATGATATTCAGGACAATCGATTACGCAGAATATTTAAAAATGGGAAGCCTACTGGAAATCGAGAATTTGGAAGGGCCTTCAATGTCAATAGGGGGTTTAAATCGCAAGTCATTGACTTTAAAGCAGTTAATGAAAGGCGGCATGCGATCCGTATGAGAGCGAAATCCTTCAAAATTTGGCTGATAAAAGTACATACCCCGACCGACAAAAACGACGAAGAAACCAAGGAAATTTTCAATAATCACCTCGAAATACTAGTCGACTCATTGTCTACAAACGATACAAAAATAATTCTGGGTGATTTCAATGCTAAGGTTGGCAATGAGCTTTCTAATTGGGGAACGACTGAAGGATATAGCCTCCACAGTAAAATAAATGACAACGGCCAGTGCCTGACTGATTTTGCATGCAGCAGAAATCTAGCCGTACGTTTGACTTGCTCCTACATTGAAGCATACATAAAATGAACTAGGTATCACCGGATGGGAACACACCAAACCAAATCGACCAGGCTCTGATCCAACAAAGGTGGGCCTCTAGCATAATTGACGTCCGTATATACCGAGGAGCGAACTTTAGCTCGGATCATTACTTAATTGAATTAACTTATCAATGTCGTATGTCAACGCCGTGTTTGGCGAAGACCAATCCTCAACAGAAATTCAACATCGAAAGATTCTGAACAATATCTGTGGCCAAAAACTTCACGGAGACCCTTGACAACCAGCTAGCTGCCATCCTATCAGCTATAGCACTGAAAATTAAGCAAAGAGTTGAAGCAAAAGCGGCAGTTAAGACCATAGCAGAATAGACGATCCAACCCGGATCAAACCCGGCACAAAAGAAATGGTTGGGTCGATGATGAGTGCCAGACTGTGTTGGATGAAAAGAATCAGGCGCACAAAGAAAACTTAGGTAGGAAAACTAGGACGAAAGGATAATGTTATGAAAATCTCAAAAGAGTAGCGAATAAGATAATTTGAGTTCAGAAAAGAAAACAGTATGATGACCAATTGAAAAGTATTGATGTAAGTCTAGCGAGCAACAACACAAACCATGCAAATAAAGTAGTGAAAAGCCTGAAACGGGGTCATCAGCTGAAGACTAGGCTCTGCTGTGATGACATCGGCAACATTATCGCTTATGAAAACTTCTTCTTCTTATAGCACTACAGCACTTCTTGGGCCTTCTTTTCCTGCAAATAGCGCTTTCAACAGTCTCAGTCCATTGACTGCGTCCTAAAGTTTTGAAATCCGAGCAGCGATGAACAGTTTTCATTGACCGAATCAGCCCAGCATTCCTCAGTTTCCCAACTATTCACCGGCTTTCAGTTCTTTCAATGAATACCTTTGTAGGAATCCATTGCTTTTCCGTACGATTCATGTGACCAGCTCATTGCAGCTTCCGAAGTCAGACAATTTTTGAGACCTCAGGCTCGTCGAAAATTTCACCATTGATCCCCGTCTAGCTTTGCATTGACTATTCGCGTCAAGACCCGTAAATCAAAGGCGTTCAATATATTTTGTATCTTTCATTAGTGGTTCTTGTTATTTTGGCGCCTAAATACACAAATTTGCTCACGTTTTTAATATTGTATTCGCCATGTGTGATTTTTTTTTTGTATGTTTGAGGTATTTTTCCTTGATTGCATCATGAGCTCTGTTATATTCTCATTGACTTGTAGCCCTACTAGTTTTGCTTTTCTGTCAATTTTCAGGAAGAGTTCTTTGGCAGCTGTTAATGACCGCGAAAAAATGTTGATGTCGTCCCCATAGGCCATCACTTGGCTCGATTTGTGTAGGAATGTACCTCATGTATTGACAGGTAGCTTCCCTATTACTTACTCCAAACTCAAATTGAATCCAGCCCATCAATAAGACGCCTCTTGATGAGTGCTGTAGGGTCAGTGCTACTGTACGGAGCAGAGGTATGGGGCGACGCTCTCAGCAAGGAGGTATACCGAAAACGATTGGCACAGGTACAGAGAAGAGGAGCACTGAGAATTGCATCTTCGTATCCAATAGTCTCCGACTCGGCGGTGAGAGTGATTGCAGGCGTGATACCTGTCGCCCTCCTTGCTAGAGAGCGCCACGCTATCTACCTGCGCCGAAACGAGGATGCGAGGGAGATGGTTGTCCGCGAGGAGAGACAACGCTCGCTCAACGATTGGCAGCAGTCTTGGGGGAATTGCACGAAGGGAAGGTGGACTGCGCGCCTCATCCCGGACGTGAGACCGTGGCTAAATCGAAGGCATGGTGAGACTGACTTCTATCTGACCCAGCTTTTGAGCAGGCACGGGTGTTTTCAGTCTTACCTGCACAAGATCGGTAAGTCACGGTATCCCGATTGTCGGTTTTGCCCAGGAGAGGAGGACAATGCCTGTCACACAGTTTTTGCGTGTACGAAATGGGTCAGGCTGCGAAGGGAACTCTACAGGGAGACGGGAGAGCTCACCCCGGATAATATAGTTGCGGTGATGCTCGAATCGGTTGACAAATGGAACCAGGTGGTACATTATGCTCGGGCAGTCCTGAAATCTAAAAGGGACTCACAGCAGCCGGAGGCGCTGGGGCTGGGGATCACTCTTCTGGCATTTCCTCTTCCCCTCTCCCCTCCCGCTAGGAAAGGGACTCCCCAGCTTGAAGGCGCCCCACGGCGTAACAAAACGAGACCTGGCCCGAAGTAATGTGTCAAACGGTTCCAGGCTGGGTTCTCAGATTGACAGGGGAGGTGTTTAGTGGGTAGTCCAAGGGTATCCTCCATGGGAGTCCCACACTGCCAGACTCGGCGGGCGTAAATGCCTTCACCTCCCTACCACAAAAAAAAAACCCAAATTGAATAGCGATGGAGCCAGCCCATTTCCCGGCTTTAATCCGATATTTGTATTAAAAGCATCGGTGAATTGGTAATTGATTCGGACTTGGCAGGTCGTTGACGTCATTGTTATTTTCTTAAGATGAACTAATTTGGCTTGGGTACCAAACCAAAGCATTATTTTGTACAGTACCTTACGACGAATACTGTCATATGCTTGCTTGAAGTCAACGAAAATTTGGTGTACGTCTATGTTGAACTTCCAGGATTTTCAAGTAACTCCTTGATAGTGAACAATTGGTATGTTGGTGATCTACGTTCTCTAAAAAAACGTTTATAATCCCCAATAAAACTGTTGGCGTGCGATCCGATTTTCATTCTTTCAAAATATTTCAACACCTTACAAAGTAGTGATATGCCTTCATAGTTCCTGCACTGTAGCTAATCACATTTTTTGTGGATAGGGAATATAATTGATTGGTCCTACTCGTTTGGCATAGGTTCTGGTTACCAAATCTGCTGGATGATTTCATGGAAGGTTTTTTGAACACTGTTGCCACCATGTGAGCGTTCTATTTCTATTTCCACCCCTGAGCTAAGGATTGCGAAACCCCTGTCATACATCCCAATTTTGAGAGTGATGGTTTTCAAATTTCATCCGAAAAATGCCCAATTCAGTTACCTAGTGCATCAAATAATTCGATAACCGTAAAAGAATCCTTTTTAGGCCTTCAACTGTAAAAGCTACTATTAATTCCAGAAACGATCTCAAGGGTAGGTACCTCTTGTCAAGCCTGCGAGAGCATAAAATATATGCGTTTGTTCGACTCTGCCTGGCCTACATTCATAAATCACCAGATGCAACGTGTATTGATGGTATAACGAAGACCAATCTAAAAATAATGATACAAAGAAAAAGTCTTCCCATAGAACATGAACCTCGTCGCAATTTGTACCATAGATATAACAAACAACTTGGTATAAATTCTAAACAAGGGAAAAAAGACATGAGACACATATAAGCTCAACTTAGATATCCTTGCTACAAAGGTCACGAAAGCAACATCATAAATTTTTCGTCCGGAATAAAAATACTTCGTCAAAAAGCCTCAAAATGTTCTACTATAATTGTGGTGGTATGAAAAGTAAACTTGGTAAACTTTTTCTTGACCCTTAATCATGCACTTCCGCTGTTTTGGCTAGTTAAACGACTCCTTTCGTAATGAAGAGATCTCGATAGTAGCTGGACTATTTATAGGAATAATCGAAACTATATTAGTACCGGGCTGAAGCGAGATGGAGGTGTCCTAACTGCTGTACGCTGTACAAAATTGGCTGCTGAGTGAACCCGTCAATACCGCCCCACATAATAATTTCCACCATACGATAGTCCGAGTCAACCATAACAAATTTTTCTTGTACATTAATGTTTTCTTGATTAACCCAAATTCCAGTGAGGTAGTTTACAATGATGCATGCAGAGTAATTTCGTCACTTGCAGCACTCACTAATGAAGAACATAAAATTATAATACTTAGAGACTTTAATAGGTCCAATTTAACGTTTGTGGTGAACGAACTTGATAATTGTCTTCTCGCAGTTAATCTAGTAGACCACAATGATTTCATCCTTGTTTCCACATTTTATGGCAATGATTTACAGCAGATAGCTCCAACACTCGATTGCACTGGCAATTAGCTAGATCTTGTCTTTACCAATGCATATGACGATGTAGTGGTCAATCAAACTAGTGACGTTGAAAACATGTTCTCAAATTCCCTCCGCCATTCCGTACTGCCTATTGAATTTTCCACTGCTGAAGCTTCTGAAACTTTTTCGTACAATAACTCGATTGTATTCGATTTCCACTACGCTGATTACAAGAGCATTAAAAGTCATATGTCTAATACAAACTGGAGCACCATGCTTTCAACCTTAGATATAAATAATGCAGTAAATTTATTCTATCAGCACATCCTTGACTTCATTGAAAGGTATGTACACAAAATAAAGAAAAAGGTCAATTTATCCGAACTTGGTTGGATAGTGATATTTGATCTATAAGGAACAGAAGAAACAAACTGTATTGAATTATATTAAAGGGGTCTGATGTGAACAATGAAATTAAAAAGGGTATGATGATCCGTCGAAAGAATTTCAGTTGAAATCGCGCGGGGTCTATTAAGCCTATCTTAATGTAATATGTCAAAATATAATCAAAAACTCCAAGAAATATTTTAAATTCGTCAACATTAGGCGCAAAGCTCACGGCTATCCTAAGCAAATGACATAAAAAGACTGCAGTTCCACTCTCCCTGAAAAAATCGTCAATTATTTAGCAGACCATTTTCAAACAGTTTTTCGTTTAACAAACGATTCACCTCATTTTTCACCACGTAACAAAGAACTCGGGACCGCACTTCAAGAAATTTCAATTTCAGAAGGTGAAATTATCAACGCTATCGAAACTTTTGATTGTAACACTTTATTTTTTATTTCAACGCAGAGAAGAATAAATGTTACCTCTTCATATTACTTTTAACAAATTGTTATTTAGTGGCATGTTTCCAACGTACTGGAAATCTTCATACTTAATTCCTATCAACAAAAACAAAACTAAAGGGGATGTTCAAAATTATAGAGGGGTAGCTATACTATCCGCTGCCCCAAAATTATTTGAAAAAATTGTCTGTTCATAGAACAACGTCTCAATGACCAACAGTATGGCTTCAGAAAAAAATAGATCCACGACCACCAACCTAACAGTTATGATCTCTACCATTCTTTGTGCAATGGAACAGGGATACCGAGTTGATGCGATTTATACTGACCTTAGTAAAGCCTTTGATCGGGTGAATCATACAATTGTGTCTCATGAATTGCGTAAATTTGGAATCACTGGCTCTTTGGTTCATTGGCTGGACTTGTATCTTAAAATCCGAACTCAAACCGTTAAATTTCACGGATATGTGTCCAATTAAGTTTATGTATATTCCGGTGTACTTCAAGGCAGTCACCTTGGATCTCTTCTCTTCAACATTTTTATATCGGACCTTCCTGAAATCTTATCCGATATACCACAATCATTCTAGGCGGATGATCTCAAGTTATAACATGTGGCATCATCCCAAAATGAACCGTTGTTTCTACAAGACAAAATAAAAACTCTGTTAGAGTCGATCAACAAAAATCACCTATATCTAACGTCATGTAATAAGTTTTTCCCGGAAAAGTACAGTTTTATTGTGTGATTATCACCTCAACAATGCAAAGCTTTCAAGAGTAGACAGCGTAATAGATCTTAGGATCCACTGCGCATTACGATGAGGTTCTCTAAAAAGCGAATAAACTTCTAGATTTCATCAAACGATGGGCAAAACGCTATATCATTAGTGCGCCCAATTCTCGAATACGCTTGTATAGTTTGGAATCCGGTCTTTGACGTTCCCTCAGAAAGGTTTGAGTCAGTTCAGCAAAATTTTTACTGTTTGCTTGAGATCACTCAATTATCCAAAAAAATTTCATAATTTGACATCATATGATAATTGGCTGTCTTTACTTAATATGACATCACACATCATTTTGGTACATTTTGCCTCCCGCTGGATCCCTGATGCATGGAATGACTTTTGTTTCAGATTCTTAAAGGTCTTGATTAGGACTTTTAGAATCTGAAGCAAAAAATTTGATACCCAACTTGAATACCTTCGATAAAAAAATTTTCAAGGGGTACTTTGTCATAAGGGGGGGGGGGCCCATAAAAAATTTTTGGTGAGACGTAAACTTCACTTCTTATCTTTTAACAAAGTTTGAGCTTTCTAGCTTCTTTAGTTTCTGAGGAAACTTGCTGGGGCCGACGGACAGGCAGACAGACGGACGGACAGGTTGCGAATCTAGTATGTCTTTGAAACCTTATAAAAATTATTTTATGCCCAAACTTTCAAGAGGGTACCACGTTTAACCTACTCACCAAATTTTATGTTTCTAGCTCATGTGGTTTGCGAGATAACTTGCTATGAAGCACGGACGGACAGACAGACAGGTCGCAATTTCAGTAGTGTATTGTAAGAAAATTATTTTGCAATAACCTAAAAAATGCGATTGGATTAAATGATGCCAAAACATTGGACTGTTAGTAGCTCTTGGTACACTCAGAAATCTTGACATTTTTATGTTAATTTTCGAAATAATAAATACATGCATGAGTGAATCGTTCATTTGTTCTTCACAGTATAATAATTTTGAGAATATTGTGTCTGAATATACAATTCTTCCGATGAAATACAATTCCACGGTATACGAAATAAATCCTAAAATTCTTCACCCCAAAATTAATCGAAAAACCTAAACAGGCCTCCGACAGTCATTCATCCTAACCCAGAAAGCGTCAAATAAAACGATGCCATGCGGTGTACAAGTTGGCATACCAACACACCTCCAGCAGTTTACCAGGAAGCAATTGTAAGGTAGCACGTTGACAAGTTTATCCTGACAGCTGTTTGTACTCCTTCAACCTACTACTGCAATATTAGTTAAGCTTTCTCTCACTAATACATGGAAAAAGTTCTCTTTTTCTGCATAACTTGTTCTCTTTAATACTCCAAAGAGTTCTGCAAACGTAAGCAACTTACGCCTCTTCCGCCCCACACGGAAGCTTTTCATTCATCTTGCGAACAAGCTTGACAGCTTTTCCCTGCATATTTCTCCTCATATTGTCGATTTAGTTACAGTGGTTCAACAAAGCTTAGCTTTTCGTCGGAAGCTATCGTAAAGTTCCTGGGAAAAACGTGCAATTTGAAGGTCAACCTACTTGGGGGTGGTAGCGAATATGAATGCGGAAGCTTGTCGTGAGTTTAGTTCCTGAAATGCGCACGAAAACGTCCGTGTTTTGAGGTGGAAAAGTTTTAGTTCAATTTGCTCTAACCCCCACGGAGCTTTTGCAATTACGATAAATGATTTGGGGGTGCACCTGAGGGGAATAGCGTTAAAACCTTGATTCGTTGACGTTGTGAAGTGAACATGGTGTGTTGGAATGCGTTTTGTCAAAGTTTTACGCTCTTGTTTTGGTTGGCGCTTTCAAGAGCGCGCAACGTGCAGAATCTATTAGGTCGTGCCGAGCTGGGTCGGTAATTTCTGACAATCGGTGAGGGGGTAGGTGGTGGTTCAATAGGCTGTGGTTGAATGCGTTGGTAAAGGAGGATAGAGGGTAGTTCATAAGTGGATTTGGATCTGTTACGTAAGCTTTTGTTTGGGTGCTGGCTTTGTCATTTCGAGGACTATTTATGAGACATTGCTCTGCCACTTGGGATAGCGTTGATTTATTTTAAGACCATGACTCTGGTTGGGGTAACTTTGGTAGGGGTGAATTGATTTCAATGATTATTGTTTCCAACTTCTATGCTTTATTTTATCGAGTTTTCAAGGTTCAGGGTATCAATAATAAATAAAATTTTAATGATAGAGACCACAACATATTTCCTATGTTTTTGGAGGAGAAACTTTGAAGAGAGAGGCTATATTGTGTTATTTGGTTGGGCAAAAAATTGTTACAACGCTGATTTGAACGTTTGGTTAATATTAAAATATTTAGCATTTGATTACTATTTTCAGTTGTTGATTCGTCTTGATTAACCAATTTTTTTTTTTATTTTTCAGGTATGTGAAGTCGTGATCAGCCGAGAGGTAGGAGATTTTTCATTTAGAACACATTATTCCAACACGTGCTACATTCTTAAGCGGAAAAATTTGAAAATAGCTGTCAATGTATTCAGCCATCAAATAAAAATGTTGATTTGAGAGGTCATATGTTAGTGTTCATTTTTTTTCAAAGAAATGCAAGTCAAATCTTTATAAATTCTAAATTTATCCATGCAATCATTTAATAGAGAAAATTTGTTAGCGAAACCTTCTATTAATTGACATATAAAGATTGAAAAGGCAATTTTCGAATGCCCTTGAAAGTATGAAAAACATCTTGTGGAAGCGATGCCATGTTATTTTCCAAGTTTCAGTATTAGCTGTTAATATATTGCTACTAATCACTTAGTTAAAACGGCAAGATTGATTTGAAGCTGCATGTGGTATTTATTTCACATTTCCAAAGATTGTGGAGTCATTGCCCTCATTTTTTCCAAAAACATTTTATGTCATTGTTTTTGGAAGATGACTTTTTTTCCTTGGTGAATAACAATTTTTTTGCAAATAATAGATTATATTTTAATTTTCAAATGGAGGATAATGCTGAAAATGACCAAAAACTTAAAAATTTTGGTTATATTTTATTGGTTGATAAAAAAGACGCTAACGCATATTCTTGGAGGGGAACAACCCTTCAAACAAAATTTAATTTAAGCCCGAATAATAGGTTTTTTTTTCAGAAAAAATACAATTGCTTCTGACAACATTAAAATATTTCTATAAACTTTATCTGATGTAGTAAAAATTCAAGCTGAATACAAATAAATACTCTTTTCTGCTGATAATAGTTATATTAGTAGTACATTTCTAAGTTTTTTTCTTACCAAATAAAACTGAACAATTTTGCACAAACCTGCAGCTACAGATGAAGCTCACCTAAAAGGTCAGATTTTCTATGGAATACTTTTCAATGAAACTAATTCATTTTTTTTTAAAAAGCCGTCGGGCCTTGCTGTGTTGTGTGAGCAGATGTGTTTTGACTTCTTTGAGTCATTTTGATTGTCTAAAGGATGTGCCGAAGAGCCAGTCAGCCTCATTATGCCTTTAATTTAGCTATGGCCTCAGATCTGGGATTGGCCACACAGTCTACTTTCCCCTTTTGTTGCTCTCCGAGGACTGATGCCAATCACTGAGAGAGCGACTTAGTGACCTCTTTCTTGTCGCCTACATTTCTACGAATATATTTATTTCTGCATTCTCTGGCAAGGAGGGCAGTGGGTATTACTCCTGTGATCACAAATACCCCGAATTCAGAGACTTTTTGATACGCGGCTGCAATCCAAAATGCCGCTTCAACCAATTTCCGTGAAGCTTTTTGCTGAGAGTATCCTTCTGTAGCTGCAGTCCATACACTAGTATACATTGCACGGTACACACCAGCAGTCGTCACAATGAAGAGATGGTTCCCCCTCTTTCAGCAATTTATCGGGTTAGTACTTTTCCGCGTGCTTATTAGCTGTTACCTTGATTTGCTTGTAAAAACTCATCTTTGAGTCTACAGGCTTCCCAGGTTTTCATTGGAGGTTAGGATATATATCCGATATTAATAGGCATCACTCTGAGGATTCTTTTCTTTATCAAAACGACAACTTTGGATTTCTCTAGTGTCAGGGTGAATCCGTCAGCAGCTATCCAGCCCTTCACTTAGCACATTAGCATACCTTGTCTGAATTGCACGTGTTCGACTGTGCGTTCAGCAATGAGCGCCACAACATCATGCGTATAGCCTATCAAGCCTACCCCATCGGGTCGCTCAAGCCTCAGAAGTCCGTCGCAAGATGTTCCATTGGTCAGGGTGGAGGATGGAACCCTGAGCAATACCTGATGTAATTTCCATCCTTCGCCAATCTTTCTTCTTCCCGTGATGAGCACTTCTCTGGGCATTTCAAGCGTATACAACGGGTAGTATGCTACTGGCTACTGAGCCAGAAGTTAGGAAAGCAGTGGTAGATCATCTACAGTATCTCATCTAGAATCCTATCTAGCCCTAAGGCCTTTGTTATCTTCCTGGACAAATTGCTTCCTACAGTTCCATCTTCGTAAAGAGTGGGTAATCCGCTAAAGTTTCATTATGAACTGCTTTAACAAGAACGGAGTGTGTCGCAAGAAGAGTCTGCGCAATCTCATCCATATTTCCGCCTCGTTTGTGCAAGGCAAGCATTGGATTTCAGGCTTCTAAATGACAAATTTGCAGCCTAGGCCCGATGTACTCGTATCTGCATCGCGCACTAGATTTTGCCAACAGCTGGTCTTGTTGTTGCTGATAAGTTTGCATGTACGATTTTTCGCTAATTTGAGTGATCGAGTTTTATGCAGGTCTCCTCCGAAGCCCCCACCCACTGGGTCTCTCGTAGGTGATTATTACTTTCATTTTGCTGTTCAGTTTTTTTAACCCGTACGCTGGAGACTTGCCATGTAGGGGCTTAAACTGTGCAACGAGCAGTTGCAGGATGACGTGATAATACTCATGGTTGACTTGACCGCGTCCGCAACTACTAATCTTCCAGTTCCTTGCAAAGCTCCTGGCAATACTATGACCATGCTGACGAAGTTTTCAATGTGCATCGTCCCAATATTCCATCCGAGACTAGAGGAATGAGCATGTGTTTAGAGTTTTCGGTTAAAGACATAACAATAAATAATTAAATTTCAATGAATCGATTGTGAGGCATGCTGTGTGGCTAATGGCACCGTCTTGTTGAAACCACTTATCGTTGATGTCAAGTTCATCCAACTCTGACCACAAATAAACTTCCAACAGAACACGATAGCGTTCTCCATTGACGATAACATGACGCTCGTTTTCATCCACAAAAGATACGGCCCAACCACACCTCTGATATGAATGTCTCAAGAAGCACATGTGGGCTTGTTGCTGACCTATAATGCATATTTTGCTTATTCACAAAGCCCTTGAGCCAGAAATGAGCTTCATCGCTGAAGCTGATGTTTCAAAATAGTAATCAATAGTAATTTTTTTATAATTTCCAAACTTGTGAACTTTGCCATACTAAAAATGTTCATTTTAAGTAACGTTTGGATATTGACAGTTAATAAAAAAGTTTAAGGTTGCGTCCTTATAAAGATACGAAATAGTTATGTCCTTAATACAAAACCCTATATATCGAGAAAAACTGTCGTTAATCTCAAGCGCTATATACTTACGATCGCTGGCCAGGTAGTGCCCGAGAACTCTTCAGTTGTGTACTCTCGGTACAAGTGCCTCTAGGATGCTGCCTGTGTTTAACACAGCAAAGCTGATTTAGGCTACAATGTCCAGGACTCGTTTTCCTCTAGCATCTGCATTGGAGGTGGCGTCTTCCAGGGCATCAAAATGAACCTAAAAGAAAAGTAACGGTTCATTCAGAGTAAGATGCACAAAAAAAAGTTTTGCACTCAAATAACAGACTCGCGGAAAGCCATCCCCTGGCCAATAAGAGCTATCTCACACCCACATGGCATCATGCTGCTCGCTCAGTCGACATTCAGTTCATCAGCAAACTACTCCAGCAGGTTTTGGGCTGCGGTACTGCAGTTCAAGTGTATCTGCAAGATACGGATCATTGCAGTGCTGTTTTGACTTTGGCTAGGCCCTCCTTGAAGACATCTTATTTCTTTGTCCCTAAGACATGCTCAAGTTTGTTCATACTAAGACCAATGTTCGAACATAGGATGCAATGTGTCTCGCCCCTATATCGTTTCATTCTGTGCCCCACTTTAATCTACTTGTTGCACAGTGAGTTCCTCTCAAGTCCCTTGTACGCTTTTTTAGCATGGCCATAGCCAAGGCACTTGAAACGATGTAAAAGTACTGCTATTTGCCGTAACCTACAGATAACCTAGACAATTCTTCTTTAGCTCTTGCTAAGCACTTGATTGCTTCCTTTTCAGGAAGTTCAACAATGGCCATGCATTGTCCCCTGGTATATACTTTCGTGAGCCATACCTAAACTGGAGGTAAGACAGAGAACACAAGTTTAGTGGCATCTTTGACCTTGGCCACTTCCCTGCCACAGTTATCAAGCGCTGTAATATACAGAAGCGAGGCTAGAGTAGCATTCTCTCTGAGGTCTCTTTTAACGGCATCAGAGAAAGAGTTTTTATTCCTTGGCTCTGGCCTGAATCCCACCAGGAGACCGCTCGACCAAGTAGGATTATCCTTGCTAAGCATACCTATACTCAAATCAACTTCCATAGTCAAATATCTTTAACGTAATATCTAAATGCTCTAAAAATTTGGTATAATTTTTGTTTGAAGCTCTTTAATAGATTCCTCTGTTCATTTTTCTTTTTTTTTAGTTTTTAGTTATATAGCTATTACATGGTACCCAATATCTCCTAGAATACTCTTGAAAATAACTCTCTCATTTACATAAAAACAGTGCCTCCTCCATCATTAGTTTTCTCACTCTAATCATCCACCCAAAACCTGTTTGAGCAGCTTGTGTGGAATATGAAAGCTGACGTTTTGTTGCTGAATGAGCAACACCTCAATAAAGTTCTGCGTCATGATATTCTGATGAAACTAGTACTGCTGCCATCTGGGTTTGGAATAGTGATTTCCAGCCATAGAGTTGTGGGCGGAGGACTGGGTTCGGTGCTTAGGGACCACCTTCTGTAGTGTATACCTAGTGCCGAACGAACCTATATAACATTTTCAAGCCAAGCTTAATGCCTTGGAGGGCGCTGTCTTGAGTGCTGATGGCAGCGTGCTCGCTGAGGAAGATATCAACACTAAAGCGATCAAACGAGGTATGCTTCAAACAGATCCGCGTGAAAAATGAATCCTGAATAGAGCGGGCAAGATGCTGGTCATCGAGCCAAACAATGAAAATGTGCCAACTTTCCGCCATATGTGCTATGAAGGCACCATACTAGACGTGATATTTGCCTTGGAACCCTTAGTGATATTAGAAAAATTAGATACTAATAGAGGACTGCTCAGCTGATGATCTGCTTGAGATCCGTGATATTACCTCCCGATGCCCGTGCTCTCGACCTTCTACAGTTGGGTTGAACATTAGATGGATGAACGTCGAGAAGCTCATCGAGGAGTTCACGGCAAGTACTCCGCTACAGGGAAATCACCTGGGACAGATGAATTGGCAGCTAAAGATGTGGTGAAATCAACTATGGTTATCATCACAACTGCTTCCATGGTTTTATGCCCCGTCGAAAATCCCAGTATAATGATGGTTGACTTAAATCTTTGAAAAGTGAAAAGAGTGACACAAGCTTTAACATGAGGCTCAACAGGTATGGTACCTGGTAGCAGCATAAAAGTTGGCCAGGAAATGCCCTTGCAGACTAAATAACCACATCAGGACTTAAGGCTGGTAAGATCTAGTAGACAATATGAACAAAGATCCGTGGGGCCTTAGCTACAAGCATAACTAGCCCCCAGTTATTACGAAATAGTGCGGGCACAGTTCTCCATGCATCTCGTCCATGTTGACGGCATCATTTTCGCACTGGAGAAACTGGTCATCTTGACAAAGAAGCGAATCCCTAGAGTAAGAATGATCAGTATTGGAGACATACTAATCGAATCAAAGCCAGCGGTGAAGTACCTGGGGCAACTGATTGACTCGAAGATAAGTTTCTCTGGGAAACAACTGAGAAGGCTGCTTCGGGAGTATTGGTTCTGAGTCGACTTATGGTCAACGTAGGGGTATCCAATCCATTAGGAAAACTCCTCTCGATGAGTGCTGTAGAGTCAGTGCTACTGTAAGGAGCAGAAATATCGAGTGATGCTCTCGGTGAGGTGCATCTACAACGCTTGTTATATATACGGAAAACAGGAGCACTAAGGATTGCATTTTCACATATGGCAGTTTCTTATTCGCAGGTGAGAGTTATCGCAGGCGTGATATCTGGGACCCTCTTTATTAGAAAGCTCTGCGTGATGTACCTCCGCCGAAACGAAGACATGAGGGAAAAAATTGTCAGCGAGAAGAGACAGTGCCCACTCAACGACTGGCAGCAGTCTTCGGTGAATTGCATGGACGAAAATTTGGCTGTGTGGCTCATTCCGGGTCTGAGACCGGCTCAATCGAAGACATAGTGAGACTGACTTTTATCAAACCAAGCTTTGAAACGGGCATGGGTATTTTCAGTTGTTAAATCACGACAAAAATAGCGTAGTGCATTGTTTTAAAGTTGGTTGATGTAGTGTGATTTATTTATTAGGAATTCAAAGTGAGGTAACGCTCTAACATATTATTTAAAACTGAAGCACTTGTGTTTTAATTAAAAACTGTAATTTACAGAAGGGTTTTTATTTTTTTTAGGTAAATTTCTCGAGAGAAATTTACCTATTGCGGAGAGTACCTTATATGTATATATATATATATATATATATATATATATATATATATATATATATATATATATATATATATATATATATATATATATATATATATATATATATATATATTGCAGAGAGTACCTTATATATATATATATATATATATATATATATATATATATATATATACATATATATATATATATATATATATATATATATATATATATATATATATTTATATATATATATATATATATATATATATATATATATATATATATATATATATATATAGATATATAGATATATATATATATATATATATATATATATATATATATATATATATATATATATATATATATATATATATATATATATATATATATATATATATATATATATATATATATATATAGATATACATATACGCATATAAAATGTAACGAAATTTGTGACCACGCTAGAGGTTACAATTTTACTTCGATTTTCATCAAATTTTCAGGGAAGGTGTATTGAGTAAATATCTTGATTTAGTTCGTGAACCAGCTATATCGGCCTGGCGAAAACAACATGTCGGCCATTTTAGACGAAAAATCGTGATTTCTGTTCTGACCAAAGAATAGCTCCGATTTGAATGAAATTCGGTACAAAGCTTCACTGACGTATGTGATGAATCTCACAATAAAAAATCCAAAGTCGGCTCGTCGTAAACAAAATGGCGGCCGCTCAAAGGTCGAAAAACGTACAAAATTTTGTTATTGTAGTTATGACCAAAGCTGTCAGCTGATGCTAATGAAAATCGGCAATTTGATAGAAACTATAAGTATCTAAAGAATTAAGTAAACAAACTGGAGGTCAGGTCGCAAAAAACCAAATGGCCGCCAGTTGAAGCTCAAAACTTCAAAAGCTTCTAAAAGTTGCGATTTTCATTCGATGTATATGAAAATTCGTTTTGAGATAGAAATCAATTAGATCTAGAGTGATAATGCATGTACAATTTTTAAAATGGCGTTGGTTTAAATATGCGGTTTTTCAGGTTTTTGTGGCCCTGTAGCGGTCAAATTTTCCAACGGATTTTGATGAAACTTGAGACTGTGGATCTCTGTATTATGCAAAAAATTATTAGAATCGAATGGAAGATAAAAAAGTCGAAAATTTAAAGCCTAATATTTTTAGCTACCATTTTCACTAAAAACTGAATACTTTTGCCCTGTCTAGAGTATAACTCCGATTTGAACGAGATTTGGCACATTAATTGATGAGGTCCTAGCCCACAAAGATTTAAAATAATCCAAAATCAAATCCATGCATTCAAAATGGCGGCCCCCAATGGTCAGAAGGCTAGCGCAATGCGCTATTTTAGCAGCACTTGAAATAATGAATATTTTTCGTGGAAAAGCTTTAAACGACTTAACTTGGAAGTATTTATAAAGCAGACCCTAAAATATTTTAAAATCGCAACTTGTCTGTCTGCCCGTCCTTCCGTTTGTTCGTGCGGCACACCAAGTATTCTCGCAAACCACATGAGTGAGAATGAGGAAATTTTCTACGTGGGTCAAAAGTGGTGCCTCTCGAAATTTGCAGTGCAAGAAAATATTTTAAGGTGCTTAAGGGGGGTACCCACATACAGGGGGGTGACTTGATACTTTTTTTTATTTCTGTAGCCCTCTAGCAGCCAAGTTCCTCAACAGATTCCGATGGAACTTGAAATTATAAGTTATTAAGGCATTTCTTTAACCTGCAAAGAATTATGCAAATCAGATGGCACATAAAAAAGTCAAAATTTTACAGCTTAATATTTTTAGCAGTCGTTTACAATAAAAATTCAAAATGACGGCCCCTGATGGATCAGAAAAGAACTGAAAATGTATATATTAATGGCAACGCAAGTGCTGATTAAACTTTTATGGAAATCTTCTGAAACTAATTATTTGAGCTATTTGAGCCGACAAATTATCACCTTTGTGTGGTAACCACTGTGAAATGTTTAGAGGCTTTTTCATCAATAAAAAGTCTGTCCATCTAGCTAGGGTAGATTGTCCATAGGGAAATGGTAATCCCAATGCACCCTTACCAACCCGCAATAAGACAGCGTGGTAAGGTATGTCTCATCCCCCCCTATATGGAAAGTCGAAAAAAGAACCAGCCGTCATTCTCCGTTGGCCTGAGTGGACCTAGGATAGGTAGCTCCCAGGAACAATCCACAAAATCAGAGGATATTAAGAATCCGCGGAGGTTAAACCGCTACCGAAAACAACTAACAATGATAAAATTAGTGACATACAACTGCCGGTCACTATCCAGCTAGAAGTAAGAAGAAGAAGCAGCTAAGATTAGGTGAGAAATCATTAGGTTAAGTGAAGCGAAGCGCAAAGACGAAAACCTGCTAATAGGGAACGCAATCGGGCAGAACTAACGGGATAGGATTCTTGATTAACAAGAAATGAAAAGCCAAAATAATTAGTCTCTCAAGCACATCAGATCAAGTGGTCAGCTTGACTCAAGCTGTCACAAAGATACACAATGCAAATAATCCAAGTTTATGCACCAACATCTAGTCACTTAGACTAGAAATTGAAGAATTCTACAACGAGATAACTCAAACTTGGGATAACAATAATAGCCATAGTAGGGAATAGAGAAGAGCAGGAGGTACTGGTAGGGAGATTCGGATTAGGCCAGAGAAACGAGAAAGGAGAGAGACTGGTCCACATCACCCACAAATACAACCTTGACATGGTAAACTCATTCTTCAAGAAACAACCAAACAGAAAATGGACTTGGCAAGCCCCCAATGGGGTTACAATGAACGAGATCGACCTGATCCTGACGAATAACATAAGACCAATCAAAGACGTTTCCGTGCTTAACAAATTCAGGACAGGCAGTGACCATCGCCTCGTCAGAGCGAAACTAACCTGAGATCTGCGTTTCGACATATCTGACGTGTTCACACTCGCTGTGCTTTCAACGTTCTTTCCTAGTGTCTACTCGCGATTATTTTCATACTTGCTTGCATGGTTCAATGCTTAGTCGCTGTACTTTAAAGTGGTGTGCTTCATTGATTAAGTGACGGTGCTTTTGTGTCTTTTTTTTCATTTTGTACTTAAAGTCAAAGACATTATTCACACGTTTCCTAAATTCTTGTCAAGTGTCAACGCCACCTACGAGTGAACCGCTCAATTGACTTGATTTCGTACTGTGCAATAGATCCTATTAGTACTTTATGGTTGTTGTCTGCGCTGGATTTGGAAGTGAGTTTAATGCATACAACACATAATATTCGTTATTTCCTTACACCGGGTAAACGCCTAATCTAACATAGACCCAAACCAGTTTAGTTCAATTATATACTGTGCAGTGCAACTGAAACTTTTATATACGTACATCGTTAAACTGATCGTATACGTAAGTTGGCTTTTCACTTTATTAATATGAACTTCGGCATCATGGCAAATTGCGCAGCACGCACCTGTATCGACAAAAACAACAAAACTACGTCTGTCACCTGCTACGGCTTTTGTGGATTGCCGTTTCATGCTCAGTGCATGGAATTGCCGGGCCCCACCGCTGACGCAATTATGAAGAGAGATACTGGTGTCTACTGGTATTGCCATAAATGCAGAAAGTATAATGTAGCTGCCTACGTAAATATATTGCGTAAAGCAAAAGCCACCGTAGATACGCTTTCCTCTTCGGTACATGCATTAAGAGATATGCTTAAAAATGCTGAGGATGAAATTGCGCAATTCCTACCGACTGACAATATTGAAGATCAGCCGCTTTTACCGTTTACGGTTCCATTTAATCGTAGCTCATCAAACCCTCTGCCTTTATCTTCATGTGATAATTTGGATATGACGGAGTCTAGCTGCATGTCAAAATCACCTATCGTTTCATGTGCTTACTCCCCTGTGACGACACGTACGACGATAAGCAAATCTACCCAGTCTATTAAGCAGGGAAAGAACCTGTACCGGACGTCAATAACATCACCCAGAATATCAACACCCAATCGTTGGGCCATCATCCCCGGAACGCGAGCAAACATATACACGATGCTCTTCCGCAGCCTCCGAATCTTAGCCATGCGCAACAATCTACTGATGACCAATCTCTAAGGAGCAGTAACAGTGCAAATAACGGCACTTCAGTGGGTCTATCCTCAATCAGAATCGTCTCACCACCATTATCGCTCCTGATTTCCCGTGTAGCCGCGGACACATCTATCGAGAAATTAAAATTATATATCACTGCTAGACTAGATCATTCTCCGCAGTTTTTGGAATTGATTAAACTTACACGTGACGACCGCCCTAATCGTGTTGTAGGCTCTTTCAAGTTAACGGTTCCGGCAAACCTTTCATTTTTGCTTAACCTAGACTTTTGGCCAACCGGTATTTTAGTAAAGTGTTTTGAACAGCCTCCTCGAAAAAATTTTCGTCCCTCCGGAAAGTTTCATCGGAAAGACTAAATCATTCTGACTTGTCATTCTCTCTCAACGTCTTTTATCAAAATGTTCGCGGTCTAAGGACCAAGCTGAATGAAATTAATCTTGCTTCTTACATTGCCAATGATGATGTTATCTGTTTTTCGGAAACTTGGCTTACAGACGACTTTACGGATGAAGAAATCCTTCCTCTCCATGTTGTCTTTAGACAAGATAGAAACCGACGGCTAACTGGTAAATTAGACGGCAGAGGTGTGCTCATAGCAGTCAACAGTATTCTTCAGTCTTCACGTTGCTCCGATTTGAACATTTCTCTACCTGTTGAAAGTATCGCAATCCAAATAAACTTATCTCCCAGTCTTCGAGTTTGCGTCTTATGTCTGTATGTTCCCTGTAATTCGCCACTTCGTTCTTATGAACGGCTGTTTAATGAACTTACTTTATTTAGAAGTAATGCAAAGCCATCTCTCCAATTCCTCATCTGTGGTGATTTCAACATGCCATCGATATGCTGGGAAAACTCTTCTATAACCTCGGTTAATGAAGCTTCTATCGCTCTTTCGTCCTTTTTGTCCCTATGTTCCCTAACCCAACTTAATTCTGTGCCAAATACTAACGAAAAAATTCTCGACCTCATTTTTTCAAATAATCCCTCCACCGTCAGTCCAAATTCTTTAGCAATGACGCCATATGTTACTCCGGATCTTCATCATCCTCCCTTAGAAATGCAATTATAAATGCATTCAATACGCTCGCAACGGAAAACAAACCCTCGTCGTTTTAACTTCTTTAAATCAGACTACGAAAGCATCGAATCAACTCTCGCGAGCATTGATTGGGTTTCTCTTTTGGATCCAATTAATCCCAACCTAGCTGTACAATCATTTTACGCTACGCTCTACAATATTATTACCCAGTTCACACCATCAACCCGTGCACCAAGTCATAAACGTCCAGCATGGTTCAATGCTGAAGTTGCAAAAGTATTACATGTAAAAGACAAAGCCCGAAAAATCTATCTTCGATCGGGCTCCAATATTGATCTTATAAGGTACAAACTTCTTCGAGCGGATGCCAAAAAAGCCATATCTTATGCGCTGCTTGCCTATTACAAATCCATTGAAACATTCTTCTCCTCATATAACCCTAAACCTTTTTGGTCTTATGTTAAGTCCCTTAATTCTTCCAAGAATCTCCCTAATTCAGTATCTTTGCTTAATAAAACTGCCACTAATGATCAGGACATATGCGATCTCTTTGCCGTTTTTTTTTCATCCAATTTCAAATCCTCCTCTCCTAATTCCTCCAACTCCGGCAATCCACCCTATTTTGATTTCAGCTCTATCTCAGCCAGCTCTTCTGAAGTGGAAGATATCATCAACTCGATAGATACAAGCGGATCTGTTGGACCTGATGGCCTTCCTAACTTCTTCATAAAATCATTAATATTTAATTTTAGTCTCTCCACGGGCGTTTTCCCTGATACATGGAAACGTGCCAATATTTTTCCAATCCATAAATCCGGTGACCGTAATTCCGTCTCCAATTATAGGCCAATATCTCTTCTCTCAGCTTTTGGCAGAGAATCGTCCAATCACGAATTTACGAGGCCTTCCATATGAATCTCTCCGCTAAGCAACATGGGTTCATAAAGGGCCGTTCAACAGTTACTAATCTACTCGAGTTCTCCAACTTCCTAGCTCTTGCGTTAGACTCCAGGTGCCAGGTCGATGTGATTTACACTGATTTTGCCAAAGCGTTCGATAGCATTGACCACCAAACATCACTTAGTAAACTCAGTAGATACGGAATATCCGGTCCCCTCCTTGCATGGATCAGTTACTTTATCCTCAACCGTTCTTGCTCTGTAATTTGAAACGGTTTCTCCTCTGCCCCATTTTCCCCAACTTCCGGCGTACCTCAGAGTTCTATCCTAAGCCCACTCCTATTCAACTTTTTTATCAATGAGCTCCGAATGCCTCCTCTATGCCGATGATCTTAAGATCTTTAGAATCATTCGCTCGATGAATGACTGCTTGGCACTCCAAAATGACATCAATTTATAGACGAATGGTGTCAAGTCAATCGTCTTCCGCTTAACGTTCCTAAATGTTTCCATATGCGTTATTCCAATAAACATAATCCTCTTATTTTCGACTATTCGATCGGTGGGTCTATACTTGCATCAGTTGATCACTTTAAGGATCTAGGTGTGACGTTTGATGTCCAGCTCAAATTCGACCACCGTATTGCACATATGACATCCAGGGCAGCTCGAATCGCAGGCTTTGTTCTGCGTTGTCCAAACATTTCTTTTAGCACCCAAACATGTGTCCGTCTATATATCTCACTCGTGCGTTCTATTTTAGAATACGCATATCAAATATGGTCTCCCCATCACACATACCTTTTGCACGCGGTTGAATCCGTACAGAGAAAATTTACTCGCTCGCTTTTCTATAAATTCAAACTAGCCTACCGTTCCTATCATGATCGTCTTACCTACCTTGGCATCCCTTCCTTAGAGGCGAGGCGACAATACCTCGACCAATGTTTGCTCTTCAAGCTTATTCGGGGTTACTTATCATCAAATGTTCAAGATGCTATTTGCATACGTCCTCCATCTAACACTAGATCTACCCAGTTCTACTCCATTCCTTTGCATGGACAGATATCTATTTCTATTCGCCATTGGTCCGACTCGTCCGTGACCATGAATACCTTCAGCTTGGTCTTCCTTTAGAATCGCTTGGAATCTTCAAGTCCAACCTACGGAGAATTCTTAACATGTAATTTTCAATTGCGTTTTCTTTTCATAATTATTGAATTGTTATTTTGATTAATGGTAATTTCTTACTTCATTTTCTGGATCTATTTTGTAATGGGAAATTTATCTGTGAAATGGATATAAATAAAATAAAATAACTCTAGATCTAAGATCCGAACGAGCAAAACTAGTTAGGAAGCCAATAAGACCAGGCTTCAACGACGACAACATCAAAAATAACATTGGTCAATATCAGTCAATGCTAGAGGAGGAAATGAGAAATACGCAAATCCCATCTTAAAATGCGCTAAGGAAATAGGCGGATCAAGAACAGCAACTAGACACCACAAACTATTTAGCGAAACTAAGGCACTACTAAAGAAAAGACGAGAAATGAAATCAACTTCAAACATCCAGAAAATTGAGTATACGGAAGTTTGTAAAACAATTAGGAAGAAGATAATGGAAGACATCACGAAGTACAACGAAAAATTAGTAGAAAATGCCATTGAGAATAACAACAGCATAAAGAAGACAGAACAAGCTGTTATAATTGTCAAAAACAGTTGATAGCACTCAAACAAGGAAACACCAGGGTGACCGATAGGATAGGAATAATAGAAGGCACAACGAACTTCTTCTTCTTCTTAGCACTACAGCCCCTATCGGACCTTCGCTTCCTGCAAACAGCGCCTCCAACTGTCTTGGTCCGTTGACCGCGTCTTCCAATTCCGAAATCCGAGCAGCGATGAACTGTTCGTCGACCGGGTTTCCTCGGTTTCCCCACTGGCCGCCGGCTTTCAGTTCTCCCAACGAATACCTTCTTGGGTATCCGTTGTTGTCCATACGATTCATGTGTCCTGGTCTCAAGGATTGTAGCCTTACAATCCTTGAGGCCTCCGGTTCGTCAAAAATTTCATACAACTCATGGTTGTATCGAATTCGCCAACTTCTACAGCGATCTATACAAGTCCCCAGAAGGAGCTCCCGACTATATAACAACAACACCTGAGACAGTAGATGAACCTATCCCTGAAGTAAACACAGGTAAAGTGGATTATGCGTTCAATTCAATGAAAACAGGCAAAACAGCAGGCAATGACGGCATAACTGCGGAACTGTTAAAATACGCTGGCAAAGGAATCTGGAAAACACTAGCCACCAAATGTCCCAGAACCAGACGCATACTAGGAAATTGGAACAGCGCAAACATTGTACTAATCTACAAAAGGCGGCGATAAAGAAGATATCAAGAATTATAGGCCAATAAGTCTGCTACCTGTCTTCTATTAGCTATTCACCAAAATAGTTAGCAATCGAATACGAGCAGCCCTTGACGCTAAACAGCCACGAGAACATGCTGGATTTAGAAGCGGATTCAGTACAATAGACCACATCCACACTTTGAGAAAAATCATGAGCAGGGCTAAAGAGTACGAACTACCCCCTAGCACTGGCGTTCATAAACTTTGAAAATCCTTTGATTCGATATACCCTAAGGCGATTATAAGCGCACTATACAATCAAGGTATAGATAAAACATACGTGGAAACGCTCTTAAACATCTACACGAACACCAAAGCAAAGGTCAAAGTATTTGATGACACGCCGGAATACCCCACACCAAAAGGTGTTAGACAAGGGGACACAATCTCTCCAAGGCTATTCAATGCCAGCCTGGAAAACATCTTTCGAGAACTATAATGGGAAGAGAAGGGCCTACAAATCGACGGAGAACGCATCAATCACTTAAGATTTGCCGACAATATAGTCATAATTGCTCAGAGCCAAGAAGAAATACAACTCCTCCTAAATGATCTTAGCGAAGCAAGCGAAAAAGTCAGCCTTAGAATGAACCTAATTAAAACTAAGGTTATGCCAAATGAACATCTAGGAGGTTAGGTCGAAATAGCACTGAACCACACCAGGCTAGAAACAGTAGAAGAACATATCTACCTAGGCCAGCTAGTACATAAATCCGGAGATATAACACCTGAAATTAATAGGCCAATCAAGCAAGCATGGAGCGCATTCGGGAGAAATTCCATCATATTCAAATCTGGAATGAAACTCCACTTGAAAAAGAAAACGTTTGACAAATGTATCCTACCTGTCATGAAAGACGGTCGTGAGACATGGACGTTAACAACAGGATTCACACGGAAATTACAAGTGGCACAAAGAGCAATGGAAAGGTGTATGCTAGGCATCACTAAAAGAGACCGTAAGACATTGACTTGGATAATAGGAAAAACCAAAGTGACAGATGTAGTCCAAAGAATAAGATCACTAAAATGGCAATGGACCGCACACATAGCAAGGCTAACTGACAACAGATGGACTACCAAGATCACAAAATGGTACCCACGAGGGACGATTAGACCACGAGGAAGACCAAAAATACGGTGGGATCATGTCATCAGGAAAATAGCGGGTGTCACCTGGACAAGGATAGCACAAAATAGAAACGACTGAAAAGAAATGAGGAATCAATACGTAAGAGAGTCTACACCATAATACACATAGGTAACATACACATATATGGTTGAGCAAGCTGCAGATGATGGTGATGATATATATATGTATATATATATATATATATATATATATATATATATATATATATATATATATATATATATATATATATATATATATAAATTCGACTATTTATTAACACGCCGTCCAATCCCGATGCAGTTAACAATTAAAATTCCCCAATTCCGTACCTCGAAATCAGTTGGTGTGTGCACTTACACGTCCTATGACAGCAATGTACTGTAATCGTTAAAACCATAACAATTTAAACAAATTAATAACATGCGGAAGTGGCAACGATGAAAAAGGATGCAGTTATGGTATGTTCTAACACCCTTCGAGCTTGAACAAACAGAATTATTCCATACAAAAGTAATTAGCGTGTTTGTTGCTCATAACTGTCTGCAAAGTATTCAGATCCAACACTATCCATGGTACTATTCCACAAACCGACCCCATTCCAAGCACCCTAACAGCTCTCATTTAGCATTCATTGGCGTCTGGAGCTGACACCTTTGTTCTCCTGCCCAACATAGCTGGTATTGCACGTTATCGTACCTACATGGGTACATTAAAGACTGTTCAAGCATCGATAGAAGTTTTATTGTGGCATACAAGAATGGCATTTTTAGTCAAACTTTTGGTGGTCTCTCCACACCCCATTTCGTCCTTTTTTGTGGATATTTATTTAAGACCAATTTGAGCAAGAAAATAGTCGACCTGTCAAGAAAAAGAAACCCTGAGCTCATGAAGCATTGTAACTTCAGAATAGTTATATGACTCAGTTGAACTGCGAATCATTTTCTTTCTACCACCCACTATTGTCCAATCCCACTCTCAACTAGTTTCGCGAAGCTTAGCAAGCATGACTTCGCATAAACTTTTAAAATTATTACTCAGACTTTTGAATTCCATTATCTTCCTCTACATTATTCTTGTCCATCATCGCATTCATAAAAAAATTGAAAAGGTGTTATAACCTGCAGAGCAATAAATCCTTCACAGCCATATCTTTAGAACAACCTAAAAGTGAAAATGTCTTCCTTCTGAAATGATTTATTTCGTCCTGGTATCAGCAGAAAATTTCTGTGTCGGTGGTTTTATCAATTTGTCGCTACAAAAAACGACTCCAACTCATTTCTGCGATTGTATTACAAATTTACAGACAGTCTACTTACAGTCTAGCAATTGCTCAAAAGATTAGTTTCGAAAACAAAAAACTTACAGCTGAATCGCCGCCACTCTCGTCATCTTTCCTTGCGACTTTCAATAGTTAAGTTTCGATAAAAGCGTCAGACGTTTCGCTATCGGATCGTCCTGTCAAATGCAATACAAGAAATAAACTCATCTCGTCCTTGCTCCACCGCAAAAACCGACGAATATCACGACATATTTTTGGCTCGAGCCGATATTCCTGGGCAATAGCAAATAAATTCGAAACATAAGCCAACACATAAGATAGCAGGGCATCCAGCCACTCAAATCTACTTGAACAGTGTAACGTCGAAATCAGGATATTGCTTTTATCCTCATATCTTTCGGGCATAATCCTGAAAAAGAACTCGCTTGATAAATGCAATCCTTTATATTTGGGATTAATTTATTGCCAGTTTCTTAACTTGTTCTTGTCCACCCGCTGTACAAAACACGAGCAGGATGCACAGGATAATACGGATACGGACTCTTGTGGGGGAGTTCGGGTCAACGAGTGGCGGTAATTTGCCCTGAGATACGTGCCTTGGAAGATGTTCATCGGCAGCGACAAATCTTTGGCAACGCTAAAATTTGCCATAATTCCAATGGGACGTAGAGGCTGCAGTGTAGGAAAGATACGTTGGGAATTAAACAGCGAACATTTGGCTGCAGTTTTGTTTCATAAAAGTAAGGAGAAAAACCAAAAAATACTTGAAAAGCGATACAAGCAGTTGCTGATAATGTCTCGTGCTCGATTAAGTGCCAAATATCGTTAATTCAGTGCTAGTTGAGATTCAAAGATAAAGCAAGTGGGAAATTAAGGAAAGTTTTGTACTTTTATCACTAAATACTTCTTTAATTATTTGGCAGTGGTTTATATCTTTTTGGGTATTCGGTTGGGGTTTTTACTCCTGTTGAAATACCGGTCCAGCTCAGCTAAACGCTAATCTTGTGTCCGCACGAAAAACATAATTTTCATATGATAACAAATTCAAGACATTTGGGCGTTGATAAATTTGACTAATTTTACTAAGCTTTAATAAAATTAAAGCGATCATTACCCTGATAAAGACTCAAAAAAAGTGTTAAAGAAATCATCAAATTCTTGATAAACTTGTCAACGCGTTTCTGTCTTTTGTCATTGGTGACAATCGCAAATGCTAAGCCTGATGAAGATTTAATGCCATCCTTGTGTAAATTATGGAAGTAGGGCCAATATATTGTATATAACACAGTCGCACACAATAATCTGGTAGACTATCCTGAACTCCCGGATGGCATTCTGAGCCCATCTAGCACTCCCTTCAAGTGGGTATTCCGGCAGTGCTGCCTACGTACATATAAGTAACAAGCAACAAAGAAAAGGGAAGGAAGAGAAAGACCGTTCAGAGAAATTAACGTCGATTTGAACTTTACATCATGAGGTTTTTTAAGCAACGGATAATGTAAAGAGCAATATAAAAAATTTGAGTAAGCAGAAGAGTGCTGTCACTAGAAGGCCGCAATCATCCTAGAGTCCGAAACAAATTTGTTTTTTACTCAATGCTTGGTCAGTTGAACATATTCAAATTAAACACTTACACATCTTAAATTTTCATAAAAATCTGAAAAAAATAAGAGTGCATAAGTTGATTTTTCGTACATTTAACCTCCTTCGGGGCACCCTGATGCACAAAACGATGTTTTTGTTTCAGATTCTAAAAGTACTAATCAAGACTTTGATATCCCCACCCAACTACATTTTTTAAAAAAATATTTTCAGGTCCACCTTGGTATAATTATAGAGGGGAGGGGGACCCCTTTAATCAGTTTTCAAATGGTTAATAGGGCCTAAAATTTGAGACACTTTCACTTCTGGTAACAAAGATTCAGCTTTCTAGCTGCTATCGTTTTTGAGGGAACTTGCTATGACGCATGAACAGACAAACAGATAGACCGATGAACGAAAGGACTTACTATCCTCCATTCACTGGGGTTACTCCGACTGGGGGGTTCCAGTCCCGGGGTTGCTCGTCGAAGGACGGGCGTAGGCGCCACTCGCTCCCAAAATACTCCCGTGTGGCCGCCAAGGGAGACTGCGGCATGCTGGAGTATGATCTCTACGCATGAACCTGAAAAAAACTTCCTTTCTTTCACTAACTTTTGGCGCGCTGACTGCTGGGCAACCATATCTCAACTTCCACAACTCGCGAGAAGACCTAGACTTCTGAGGGAACTTGAATTCAGCGCATCCGAGTATGTCGCTTCAATCTAGCAAAAAGGATCACCCGTAACCACTCGAGCCACGTGCACACTTGTTGGAGCCAAATAAAACGAAATACAATTTTTTATTTCACTTCACTAACAAACGTTATTTTTATATACTTCACGAAAACACTTATCGCTAAAATGAAATAGTACAATTAAACAGAAACCGACCGCTGCTCTGGTCGCCTTCTGCTTCCTCCTAGGATTCACGTTGATGTAAAAAGAGGCCACTCCACTGACCAACCGTCCTTAAATAAAATTTCCTTAATTTCGAGATGGGCTGGCCCCATTGCTATTCATTTTGGCTCTGGAATACGTCATACGAAGCTACCTGTCGATATGCGAGGTACATTACTATACAAGTCGAGCCAAATAGTAGCCTATGCGAACGACACCAACATTCTGTCACGGTCATTAACAACTGCCAAAGAACTTTTCCTGAAACTCGACAGCGAAGCAAAACTAGTAGGGTTATAAATCAATGAAAATAAAACAATGCTCATGACGCAGTCGAGGTAAAATACCTTAAATACACAAAATATCACACTTGGCGAATACAGTATCGGAAATGTGAGCGAATTTATGTATTTAGGCGCCAAAATAACGAAAACGGGTAATGAAAGAGACGAAATACGCCGAAGAATACAGCTCGCAAATAAAATATTTTATTCAATATTGACGATCTTGAAGACCAGCTGCATACACAGGAAAACAAAGCTCCGAGTATACAAATCTGTGATAAGACCTGTGTTATGCTATGGGTGTGAAACATGGACCTTAATCCAAGCATCCACAAATATATTGAACGCCTTTAAGCAACGGGTTCTGAGGTGAAAAATCGGAGCGAAGCTAGACGGGGTCCAATGGCGAATTTGTCACAACCATGTGTTGTATGAAATTTTCGACGAACCGGAGTCTACAATGGGCTCGCCACATGAATCGCATGGACAAACAATGGATACCCAAGAAGGTATTCGTTGGGAGAACTGAAGGCCGGAGACCAGTGCGGAAACCGAGGAAACGCTGGTCTGACTCGGTTGACGAATACAGATCATCGCTACTCGGATTTCGAAATTGGAGGATGCGGTCAATAGACCGAGACAGTTGGAGGCGCTGTTTGCAGTAAACGAAGGCCCGAGAGGGGCTGTAGTGGTAAGAAGAAGAATTTCGAGGTCCGCGGTTAATGCACTTGTCTTGGAAAAGTTGTCTGCGGCGAAAAGTATTTTTTGTAAATCACGGACTCAAACCTTTCCAGTGGGCACTTCTACGTTATCATTGTGGAGAGGTTCCATGATCGGCCATCTTATCGCTATTGTCGTATCATTGGAAAGTGCGACGTCCTAATGACAGTTTGTTGTTTGAGCTATCAGCAGAACGAGAATTCTTTCTTTGTCTTGTTGATGTTTTATTGGCATTTTGATCAGAGCGATACTTAGTGGTATAGGATTTATTCTTATGATGATTTATTGAGCTGTCGCGTAAATGCAATTCCTGGTCATAGTTTGTATCAATGAAATCAATATTGCAAGACCCTCACCTGGGCCCGTACAGGCTGCTATTATGGTGAGTGTTTCTGTTGGATAGTAGGGTATGTCACAATCCGAAAGCTCATTGGGTTCCTTTCTATGGTGAATTTCTGGCGCTGGAGAGAATAAACTTTCCATGAGATAGCGGAAATACGTTATTACTTTGTGTCGAAGTGATGGCATAATTCCTAAACATCATCCAATTATTTAGTTACAATATTTTTTGGCCTTCCTGTGTAAGATTTGTAGGTGGTATAACACATCGTTCAATAAGTCCCAAGAATAACAACGAAAACAAAATTTTTTTTCAAAAATCATTTTTAATCATCAAAATAATCTCCTTTTAGGGTGATATAATCTTTCCAACGCCTTTCCAACATTTATATATCATCTTTATAGAAGGATTTATCCTTTGCTTCAAATAGGCTTCAGTTTCGGCAATGACCTCCTCATTTGAGCCAAATTTTTTTCCCTGGAGCATATTTTTGAGATCAGCAAAGAGCCAGTAGTTGCTGGGGGCTAAATCTAGTGAATACGGGGGGTGGGGAGGC
Organism: Odontomyia ornata; assembly: GCA_963969285.1. Classification (NCBI taxonomy): domain Eukaryota; kingdom Metazoa; phylum Arthropoda; class Insecta; order Diptera; family Stratiomyidae; genus Odontomyia; species Odontomyia ornata. The sequence goes on along the minus strand of OZ017741.1, from coordinate 147,458,829 downwards.
AAATCAAAGCCCAATTCATTCAACTTTGCCATTGTTTTCAAGGAATCGCGGCACCCACTTGGAAAAAACATTTTTCATGAATTTAACTACAAATATGTCTGGATTGAAAGAAACCTGCCACTACTGATTTTCGTCGTGGCTCGGTTGATTATGGTGTCTTTTATTTAAATTCTTTTCTTCTTTAAACAGGCTCATTTTTTTTACCCCTCGTGCTTGTGGCAGGAGGGGTTTTCCTAAGGGAAAAAGATAAGACGATACCATTACAGACAGACGGCCGCGAAAATAGTAGATTTTTTAAATTTCTTGCGCAGGTCGTGAAGAATATCTTGGCATAAAGTCCTGACAGTCTATTAGTATCAACTTCAAAAGAATAAAATGTGATTTTTTCACTTGTAAAAATATAAACTAATGCCAATTAGGCACGTTCTTACAAGTCCTCGCTTAAATCATCAAATGACCATTTCAATTCTACGACGGCAACATTATTAGAGATTACTAAAGAAGCTTCACAGCAGGACAGTCAACTGTTGATTAGATCTTCTCAGCGAAAAAATTGAGTAAACGCTTGAAACAAGCATATAGCAGCATTTTTGTTTTTGTGGTTGGGAGGTGAATGTCATTTACGCACTGAATATGGGACTCCCATACTCGCAAGCGACTGAACATTCCACTAAACACCTCCCCTGTCAATCCAAGAATGTGGCCTGGAACTGTTTGAAAAATTACTTTGGGCTAGGCATCGTCTTTTTAAGTCGTGACCTGGGAGACCCCTCCTCTAGCGAGAGGAAAAGAGTAATTGGTAGACAAGCAATCTCCCAGTCCCGATTGCTGTGAGTCCCTTTTATCTTTTAGGACTGCCTGAACATAATATACCACATGGTCCCATTTGTCAATCAATCGAAACATCACCACGACTATACTATACGGGGTGGCTCTCCTATCCTCTTGTAGTGATCCTATCGAAGCATGTCCCATTTTGTGCACAAGAAAAATATGTGGCAGGCATTGTCTTCCTCTCCTGGAAAAAACTGAAAATCGAGGGACCGTGACTTACCAATCTTATGCAGGTAAGACTGAAAACACACATGCCCGCTCATGAGCTGGAGCGAACAGAAGTCAGCCTCACCATCCCATCAATTTAGCAACGGTCTTATATCCGGGACGAGCTTTCATCAAGAGGCGTCTTCTTGATGGGTTGGGTCCCTCTGTGTTGGCCATAAGTTGACTCAGAGCCAACTCTCCCGAAATTCATCTTCGAGTTGATCACTTTAACCAGGTACTACATTGCTGACTTTGAATCGATTAGCATATCTCCAATACTGGTAATCCTTACTCCATGTATTCTTTTTTTTTGTCAAGATGATCACTTCGGTTTTCTCCAAAGCTGGACTCAATCCACGAGCAGTCATCCAGTCGCTCACTTGGAAAATTAGCATACGTAGCCTAAGTTGCGCTTTTCCAACGGTGCGTCTAGCAACTAGAACCGCAACATCATCATCCTTATTGCCGATCAAGCGTGACTCATCTGGCATCTTCGGTCTCAGTGGCCCGCTATAAGATACGTTCCACAGATCTGGACCAAAAATAGATCCCTGGGCAACATCTGATGTAATTCCCATCCTTCGGTGACTCTGTATCGTGTCATAAAGCAGGCTTCGGTCGATTAAGTAGTCCTTCAGAAGCCGCATTAGATCTTCTGGAACTTGAAAAGAGTTTTCCAGCGTGTCCAGAATATCCACTTATCTAGCGGAATTGAAGATATTCCTAAAGTTGAGTGTCACCAACAGAACGATCCGTCACTTAGTCCGGCTATATGCCTCTTCCTTTTGGTCTTGAATGGACTACAGTAGAGAAGAGTTACTGCGTCTATACTTTTCGCAAAATTCATTTGTAAACTAATAAACAGCTCAGATTTTAACACCTCGCCAACGCAATCATTGGTAGCGTTTGCTGATAATCTAACAAAAAGGCTACAATAGTTCAGAACAATCTTCGAAAAATATTTAATCACGTGCAGCTTTACACGCACAATTGGCGCATGAAAATCAATGCGCAGAAGTGCGAAATAATTTTGTTTCGGACAATGCTGCAGGAGGTCAATCAAGACCTGAAACATAATTGGAAGGACTTCCACATTAAAGTTAAAGAGGGTAGTTCAGAACGGGTTCCACATAAATCTTGTGTTCGATAAATCGGTCAAAATTAAAGTCAAAGTCAAAAGTTCTTTATTCAATATTAATCGTTATAAATATTAAAGAAAAAGAAAGCGAGTTCCAAACAATAAAAAAAATTAACTTAATAGCCCCAATGGCTCTCTAAATTTATACGTTATCAATTGAAAACATTAAATCAAAAAACAATTTTAGATTTAATTAATTAAATTATTATATATTCTATGATTCAATTGGAAAAAGGAGAAAAAACCAACTAACAATCTTAAAAAAAATTTATAATTTTAGCACAATAGTGAACTTTTATCCTATGCCTAATATGTTATAATCTAATTCTAATAAAATTCAATCAAAAACTTGATCTTATCTATACTAAAAAGCTGCTATCCAATACAACGAATTTAAATTTCAATTTCTCCAAGCTCAATATGATAAAGATAACATATATTTATCCTAAATATTGAAATATATTCCTCATTTATAACACAAACAAACAACAACAATATATGCAGCAATAACGAGCTGAAACTCAAAACTATGCAACGGAAATCGGAAAACCAAAAACGACCACGAATAATTTAGACGTTGTCATCCAGCCACCAATAACTAGATTGCTCCATCTCAGTTCAACCAGCCTCGACAAATCTAGCAAATGAGTATCTCCATTAGAATTGTTGGTCTTGTGAATTCAGTTCTGGAGGATATTGTATCTTCTTATCGGTGGCCCGTCTATATATGTGATATATCATTGGGACACGGTTAGAATCATAAACTTATGAACGAAAACTTCTGGAAGAATGAAGGCAGTGGTGAGACAAGTCTCAATACCAATGTCTGTAGAATGGAACGGCTGTGGAATTCCGGGGTTTCCGCTTACTGTTGCAGATTCCGAAGAAGTTTCAATATGATGATATCGACTCTGGTTACTCTAGCAGTTTGATAAATTCATCTATTGGCTATATAGTGTTTCCAATCCGTCTTAAGCTTTCTATGTAAACCAGTACATGGACACATACATTTGTTTTCGAAAACTCTAAATCTTCTCATAGTCCTAACACTCTGGTTGTACCAGATCTGACATCCATATGTCAAAACTGGTCTAACCAGGGTCTTGTATAACAGATAGTTTTGACCTTTTGATCGATGTATCTAGAATAAAAGAGTCGTCGAAGGGCCATTCCTACTTTTTGTGCTTTACTGAGCATAATTTAGACGTGTTCAGTAAAGTAAAGATACTGACTGAGATGAACACAGGGCTTATGTGGAGCCCATTCTGAGCTTCCCTCACTAGCTATAATGTCTGAACTGGCCCCCTGCAGCATTGTCCGCAACAAAATTCTTTCGCCTTTCTGCGCATTGATTTTCATTCACAGGTTGTCGGTGTACAGCTGCACATAATTGAACATTTTTTGAAGATTGCTGTGAACTATTGTAGCTTTACGTTCTGGCTTATAGATGATCGGATCATCAGCAAACGCTTATCGCGTTGGCTAAAATCAAAACTATTCAATAGCTTGTGAATGAATATTGAGTAAAGTAGAGGTGCAGTAACTGTTCCCAGCTGTAGACCATTCACAACCTTGATATCGCGGATTGTCGTCAGATTTCCGTCATTTACAACAAACGATTTCCCGTAAACATATTGCACATCATGGCGAAAATGTTTCTGGCGAATCTGTCCTGAAGGATTTTAAAAATTATTCCATCAAACCACACCGTATCAAAGGCTTTGTCCTTGTCAATGAGACATGCTCCAATACATTCTCTGTTGTTTGATTTCCAATAGATGTCTGCTTTTACTTTCGTTATCGCACGTATGGTTAAATGCCTGGTACGAAAATCAAATTGGAAATTCAGCATCTACTTATATTGCTCAATGTGGGCGTTTAATACTTTGCTTAGCATCACTCCAAACACTTTGCCGATGTTAGGCAGCATAGTAATTGGGCAATAGCTTTTAAAGATGCTTTTCCTTTCTTCAAGATTGGACATGCCTTGGCCTTTTTCCACTCATTTGGGAAATATGAATTGCTCAACATGTTTTTGAACAATATGCAATAATTCCTAATGGCAACCTCAGGCAAATGTCGGAGAGCTATATATGGAACACCGTTGATAGCTGCCAGAAGCTGACGAAAGACAACTTGATCAACAAAGTTATAGCTTCTTTCAAACTGATTGTTCCGGCATCGTGTGACTACATCTTGAACCCTGATTGCTGGCCGCCTGGAGTGCTTGTTAAATCTTTCTTAACTTCAAGGAAAAAAACATTTCCGTTCTCCACCGGGCTCCCTACAAAAGCTGTAACATCCATTCTTCCTGAAAACTTTCAGAATAGCACTCTTAATAGTCAATTCTCTAACAATAAACTTTCGACTTATTATCAAAATGTTCAGGGTTTAAGATCCAAGCTGAAGGATCTAGCATTATCCTATTCTCTCTCTAACGATGATATAATCTGTTTTTCTGAATTCTGGTAATATATTTGACTCTGAAATTCTTCCTAATCACACAATTGTTAGGCGTGATCGTGATTGGTCAATCTCCAACAAGTTAGACGGATGAGGTGTCCCAGTCGCCTACAAGAATACCTTTACTGGCTTCCCTCTAACAAATTTACTTTTCACTGCTCTGTAGAATATGTTGGGGCAAAAAAAGTCATTTCGTCGTCCCTTTCTCTTCTCGCCTTGTGCACTTATATACCTTGTAAGTCTCCTTTTGCGGTTTAAAATACTTTCTTCACCGAAATATCTTGTATTTTCTTATCGTGCTTTTCAAATCGTCACCTTATTTTATGTGGAGATTTTAACCTTCCTAAACTCTCACTGAATGACAATCAGGTTGATTCTGACTCATCTCAAATTTGGTCTTGAATTTGTTCTTTTATGTCCATGTATTCCCTGGCTCAATTTAATAATTTTCTTAACGTTAATAATCATATTCTTGACTTATTCTTTTGTAGTATAGAGCAATCGTTGTTATGCTAACCTCCAGGTCTTGTTCCTTATCTCTCTCCTGATCCCCATCATCCCCCCTTACGCTTTGAAATTTCCGATACTGTTTCTGTCCGTTATCTTCGGAAAGAGCATCAGCGCTATAACTTTTTTGAAACTAATTATGAGCTACTTTCCGAGACAATTCGCTCTGTTGATTGGTCCTCCTTCTTTCGCAGTCTTGACTCGGATGCTTGTTGTAACAACTTCTATCATTTCTTAACCGCTGCTATTTTTAACACGACTCCACTTGTCAGTATTAGAAACTTTTCTGATTGTCCCTGGTTAACTCTCGATGTGAGACGTGCCTTGCAAGCTAAAGATCGAGCTCGTCAACGTCAACTATCCCCTGAGTCACGTACCGCTTTTGGTCATCTGAGGTTGGTAGCTAAGAAAAAGATGTAGATCGCTAAAACTTCTTATTTTCATAGTATTGAAGGCTCTTTAAACTCAAATCATTCAAAACCTTTTTGGAAATATACACGCTCTTTTAAATCCTCTTTCAGTTTCTCATCCTTGCTTCATTTGAATGGCTGCTTAGCAACCTCGCCTCTCGAGATTTGTGAACTTTTTAGAACTCAGTTTTCTTCTACTTTTAATGCTACCCCCACCAATAGCCCTGCGTTCTCAATCGTACACATGCCACCTTCATTCCCTTTTACTTGCTATCTAGATGATGTTATGTAGCTTATTTTAGAAGTTGATGACTCTGCTAGTTCAGGCCCCGATGGTATTCCTAATCATTTTGTGAAACCATTAGCTACTTCTATTTGTATCCCCCTTTCCTTTCTGTTCAATTCTAGCTTGTCTTCAGGCTCTTTTCCTTCGTGTTGAAAAAGATCCTATGTTACTCCTATTTTTAAAAAAGGTAGTACCTCGGACGTTGCCAATTATCAACCTATCTCCTTATTACTCTGTTTCTTCAAACTACTAGAGAAAATGGTGTACTTACACCTTCCTTCAGTTACTCTTGAGTTGTTCGTTCCTGAACAACATGGTTTTATCAAAGGGCGATTGACCTTAACGAATTTGTTAGAATTCATGACAGTTACTTCAAAATCCATGGAGGACCGTTTACAAGTCGAAACCTTGTATTTGGATTTCTCTAAAGCCTTCGACTCAGTGAATCACAAAATATTTTGTTAAGCAAACTTAAATTTCTAAACGTTCCTGATTATTTGATCCATTGGTTATCCTCTTATCCAATCGTGTCAGTCAGGTATCTTTTCAAGGCTGCCTTTATACTCCCTTCCATCTGTCTTCTGGTGTTCCTCAAGGATCCATTCTGGGCCCACTATTGTTCACTCTGTTTACAAATGACTTACCATCAGTTGTCATCAACTCTTCCTGCCTTCTTTATGCAGATGACGTCAAAGTTTTCAAAGTAGTGTCGTCAATCGATGACTGTGCTTTGCTTCAAGATGATTTGAATGCCATTTTATCCTGGAGTTCTTATAACCAACTTACACTAAATGTTTCTAAGTGCATCCATCTTTCATTTTCTTATAACCCTTGCCCTATTAGCTTTCAATTTACGTTAAATAGTTCGTACCTTGGGTGTCACTTTCGACTCAGAATCAAAGTTCGATGTCCATATTTCTGAAATTACTTCTAAAGCCTCTCGCATTTCTGGCTTGATCTTAAGAAATACCTATATTTTTCCGATCCTTTGTCGTATGTCAAATTATATTCTAGTTTGGTTTGTCCCATCCTTGAGTACTGTTCGCCAGTTTGGTCGCCTCTAGAAGCTGTACAAAAAAGATTTACCAGGATCGTCTTCTAGAAATTCCAGGCTCCCTACATTTTTTATGAATTACGCTTAGCTATCCTCAATATTCCTTCGCTGGAAATGCATCGACTCTACCTTGGTGAATGTTTCCTTTACAGGCTTTGCCGTGGTTTGCTCGATACTCGCCTTGTTAACTAGGTTCCTGTGAGGCGCGTTATGAGTTGTACAAGATCGTCGAATATCTTTGATGTTCTTTTTGCACGTAGTTTGGTGTATTTTCACTCAGCCATGCTCAGATTACCTCGTAACCATGATGACCTTCAGCTTGGGCCCTTCCTCCTCTCGTATTAAGTTTATAAAAGATTTGTCAACTGTCTTCTTCTCAGCTCTTAGTAATTTTTCGTATTTATTTTCTCCTAGTTTTTGCATTTTTTATTAGTTTTATCTTGCTTTTTGCATGCTGTGCTATTATTTAATTCATTTTCCCGTACTTTTATTTAATCTATTTTGTTATTGGTATATTTTTCTGATAAATATAAATAAATAAATAAATAAATAAATAAATGTCACATAACTTCTTGTTGTTTATCTTGGCAAATATGAAACACAAGTCTTCACAGCTGACAAAATAATCAATAAGATTCAAGCTCGGTATGAAGTCAGATGTTAATGTTTCACTGAAATGAAGAAGAGATTCGCCATACAGGCCTGATTTGAAATCGGCCACTTTTGCTTCAACGACCTGTGAAAGTATATGATTCCCTCTCTCTCGATTTCGTAGATGAACCAGTTCAAAATGTATTCCGATCAGGGCAAGTTTATGCAAACCATCATACATAATCCTGTTTCCCTTTATATCCGGAGTCGCACTATCAATTTCGCTAACAGCCCTATCGAGAAGATTCATCTCATCACTAGCGACTCCAAGATTCAATACCTTCACTCGAAACTTCTTACGGAATAAGCTATTTACTTTTGAAAAAAATACCATCTGGGTCCTGTGAGCTAATCATTGATTGCTGACCTCACTCCTGTAGTATGAACGGATTTAGTTCAGGACATTCTTCAGGGGTCATTTCAACAAAGCGACCGAGATATGGTTGTAGTCCGAAAATCTCCGATGAATATTGTTGATGCGTGTGAGAAGATGGCTTTTCAATCTTTTTAACCTTGCGATGGTTAGTGCTTGATATCCTTAATCTTGGGAACTACTTTTTCAATCGTTTCCAACTTCAGCTTCTCTAACGTCGACAAAGATTCCTATCATTAGAAAGCAACGGCTGCGTTATGGTTGCTATTGTAAGGAATCACCTGCAGTTTCCATGGAGGACTCTTAAAGCTGAATTGATGCCTTGCATCAGCAATGCATCGTTCCAGATATGAATTTGTCCTAGGGTATGTTAGAAAATCCAAACCATATAGATTGCACCTGTATTCAATCTGGTTCTCTGTTATCCACGACTTCAAGAGTACACCTCTTGGATTACTGTTGGCGTTCAGCCATGGTGTATGCTTGCCATTCAAGTCACTAGCAAGAATATAGTAACCATCCAGCCTGTTCAGTTCGTGTATTTCAAACAAGGAATTAAGCTCTTACCGGGACCATGAACGACTTTGCATTTGACGCATCGATAGTGCATCGCGCAGTTGGCAGCCAAATATCTTGACACCGATAACACTAATTTTGACCCATTTTTGGAGGCATTCCCACCTCACCACTCTGAAATTCAAGTACCTTATTTGTTGAAGGGCACTTGGACTGCACTTATTTGAAATCTGGACCAAGTAAAGTGATCGATTCTTCTTTTATACGTCGTGAAAGTTTTAATGGAAACAAGTTTAATTTCAGGTGCAGCTTCCTTGAGCACCTGAAGAAGATAGATGGCAGTCCAAGCCTTTCAACAAAAACGTTTGATTCTTTTCACTTTTTGGGGTATAGATGAAGTGTGGAATCTCCCCAGAATCCAACGCATTTTTACTTGACTTGAATCAACCAGTGATTTGTCAATTTTTCAGCATTAACTCGGTTGCGCTCGAAATAGGTTAGTTTATTTTTGGCTGCCAGTACCTGAACTATATCTTTTCTGCTTTGACCAAACACGTCAATTAAAGTCAAAGTCAAAAGCGCTTTATTTAATACTAATCGTTATAAATTTTTTCAAGAATACAAAGCAAATTCCAAACAATAGCAATAAAAAAATTAATGGCCCAAATGGCTACCTAAATTTATACGTTATCATTAATCACATTTTAAAAAAAAACTATAGCAAATTCAAATCAATGAAGATTATTACATATTATTTCATTCAATTGGAAAAAGGAGAAAAAACCAACCAACACTATCCTAAAATTATTTATAATCTTAACACAACAGTGAACTTTGATCCTACACCTAATATGTTTTAACTTAATTCTAATAAATGCAATCAAAAACTTTATCTTATACTAAAAAATTCTATAACAATGTTCCTAACCTAAGCGTTTAACCTTATCTCTAACCTAATATAATCAACATAACAAAAATCTAACCTATACCTAATTTTTAACACAAATAAACAACAACACTAAATGTAGCAATCGTGAGCTGAAACTCAAAAACTAAATAACGAAAAACCCAAAAACTGGGAATAAACACGAATAATTTCGACATTGCCATTCAGCTACCAATACCTAGATTGCGCCGTCTCAATTTGATCAGCTTCAACGAATCTAGCAAATGAGTGTCTCCATTGGAATTGTTGGTCTCGTGAACTCAAATTCGGAGGATATTTTATCTTCTTATCGGTGACCCGTCGTATATGTGATATATGACTGGAACGCCGTCAGAATCAAAAACATATGGATTCATGTCCATATACACGAATGCTTCTGGAGGAACGAAGCCAGTAGTGAGGCAAGTCGCAATATACCCGTCTGTAGGGTGGAACGGCTGTGAAATCGAAAGGTTTTCACTCACAGTTACAGATCTTGTGATATGATTCCGAATAAGTTTCAACATGAAGATATCGACTGTCGTCACTTCAGCAGTTTGATAAAATCTTCTATTCGATGTATAATGCTTCCAATTCGTCTCAGGCTTTCTATACAAACCAGTTCAAACACGAAAAGATTTCCTTTCGAGAATTCTTAATTTTTCCATAGTACTAGCACTCTGGTTTTACCAAATCTGACATCCATATGTCAGAACTGGTGTAACCAGAGTCTTGTAACAGATAATTCAATTAGCGGCCCTTCTTTTTATTTTTTGGAAGCTTTTTGAGAAGAACCAGCAGAACTGGGAGCCACATCGGGAACCAATGAAATGTGAATGTAGATTGCACGAGCGTTGTGCGAAGAAGAAGTGGGAGAGGCGGAAGCTCTGGTATTAAAGAATTTTGAATTATTTATGTTTCAAAAAAGTAAAATACTTTGCATTTATTAATGAATTCTTTAATTTCAATAAATAAGTCATAGATTAGATCTTAATTTCCCACTTTTTGTTAACAAGCAGGATTTCTTACGCCTTCCTTGATTCTTCATTATTCTCGTATTCTTCTTATAAAATAAACGGCTTACCACTCCACGGTTGCCGTTCTGTTACTTTGTCTTGCATTATTCTTAATCCGACTCTAGTCAAGTCAGTTTGCCAAAGTGGATGGTTTATAAGTTTTCGATCTTCTGCATCGTAACGTACCAAAGGTTTTCCACCATCCCAACCGTACACTTGATTTTCAGTTACTGGGTGGCAATATCGCTTGGGTGGTATCGAGGTTCTCACATTTTCCACCAATTTAATGTATTCTTCGCATTTGTCTTCGTCGTAATCTTCTCCTTTTAGGGGTGATTTGGTATCATACTTCGAATAGAACTTCAAAGTCAATATAGATTTTCGTGGGTCAGGACGAAAATGTTCATAAACTTTGTAGTTTCGCATCGATCGTTTAATTTGTTCCATTTGGAAAGTATGGGGTAGGTCGCGTGGCATTTTGATGAAAAACTATTGAATTTTTTATTTTAAAAAGGATCACGGCATATAACGGAAAGTGACAAATGATAGGTTGATTTACGTCAAAGAACATTTCAAATGCTTGGTTTTCCTTGCATACATGATTTCTAACAAAATTGGAATGATGTACATATGTTACAAAAAACTACAATGTAAGTCTAAGGCTAGGAATATTTTCTTTATTGTTTTATTGTTGTTCGTTGTAAATACTCATTCTAATCAATTTAGTAATTCATGAAACTTCAGATATCACTGAGCATAAACATATACAAGTTGAGGTAGCAGTAGAGTGCACCTGCCAGAAGGGATTTATGGACCAACTAGTAACGCAACTAATGTTTTCTGAATATCAAATATTGATTCATATATAAGTTCCATAAATTGAGTTTCAAAAACTAAAATACGGTTATTCTTTTTTTCAATTTGCTGCCATTTTGTTCTCAGTGTGTTCAATGTTTGAGTTTTCATGATAAAACATAACTGTTGCTAACCATTTTATTCAAGCTTTAACCAAATTCCGGGAATCGATTTTCAGCATGGTCAGGGGCAAATAAAGGGTACTCAACGAGTTGATATCAAGTAAATGATCCCTTTCCATTTGATTATTACTTTTATTATATATCAACGATTTTAACATGACGACGGACTACGACCCATTCCCGACTCCGAACAAGACGTGTCCCTTCCAGCTCATAATAGTACACACGTATTGGTTGGTATTGGTAATGGGGCGCCTCGCACAGGAGTATTGCGTATGATCAGTGACAGCTCGGCAAATCCTGACTTGAGCTTGACCCGAGCTCTGTGTCGTCAACTTCCGTCTCATCCAGTTCAGGGCATGTGTTGCACCATGGCCTTAACTTGGCGCTTGAATAAAGCAATTGAAACCTCGACGGTTGACCGTCTTCGGAAATGCTTCAACCACATACCGGTCAAATCGTAAGGTCGTCTTAACCCGGTAGGGTCCACGGTACTTCGGGTCCAATTTTCGCGATTTCCCGGTGGATGCTAGAGCGTTTTCGATCAATACTAAATCGCCAGGCTGGTATGTCCGAGGTAGTTTGTGTCGTTCATCAAATCGCATTTTCCACCTGTTTCGCTCGGTCATGATATTCGTGCGGCTTCGGTTCGTTTTTGTTCGATCGGCATCGAGTTGATTGATTCCTCGCGCTGAATCGATGGGTCGTCGTTCAGAACCAGCAACAGTTGATTTTGGATCACGTCCTTCAAAGGAAAGTCACAGATGATTTCGTTCGGGCTGAACTTGGTGGTCGCACTTTACATCGAGTTCATGCTCCATTACATGTCCCTCAACGTTTGGTCGCATTTGTGTCGATCGGTCGTTGATGTTGGGAGGAAGTTGAGTATATTGTGGTCGACTCGCTCGACCTGACCGCTCGCGTGTGGCGAACGGACAGCAACCTTCACGTGTTTGATGTGGTTGTTACGGCAATACAATTCGGACTCTTTTGATGTATAGACAGTCCCACGATCGATGACGATACGGTTGGGTAGTCCCACAAATGATGTCAATTCGTTCCGCTTTTCGATTACCGGTTTCGACTTGGTCGATTAAACGGCCTTCAGCACGACTTATTTGCTGAAAGGGTCGGAGGCTACGATGATGTATGTTTTTCCCTTTATGTTACGCGGGAATGGCCCAAGATGGTCCAGGTGTAGCACGCGGAAAGGTATCGGATTGACGTCGTTCACATGGAGTTGTCCTTCGGGTTTCCCGGCAGCAGTTTTGTTAAAGCAACACTTCGAACACGAACTGATATAGGGTTTTACGTAGTTTCGCATCCTCACGAACCAAAAGTGCTGTTGTATGCGTCGCAGGATCTTTTCGACTCCAAGGTGGCCCATATCGTAGTACAGCTTCACGATGCGCCAACGGATAGCGTGCGGCACGACGAACTTCCTGTTGTCTCCTTCAATGCGATAGAGGCATCCTGCTTTCAATCGGTACTCGGTGATCAGCTGTTTTCGCTGCGGTGATTCTCGGATGTTTTGCAGTACGTTAAATCGGGATCGGCAGTTTGCATCGCGGTAACCCATTCATCGGTTGACATTTCGATTAGCATGGTGCCGCTAACGGCGACATTTCCGGTTACGTGCTGATCGGCACCGGCATTTCGTGTGTTCGGTTTGTTGGCTTCGGGTGTTTCGGATTGCTCGGCGTCGGTTGCCTGGTGCCTGTCATTGCAGTTATCGAGGCTAGTATGCTCGGTTTCGATTCACATGATGGTTTCAGCGACATCAGTGGCACATGTCACATTCTGGACGGGTGCTCGGATAAGTGCATCTACGTATGGCATAGCGTTGCCCGGACAATGCACAATCTTGTCATCATACTCTTGTCGTCGCAATCGCACTCTGGCTATTTGCCTGTTCAGCAGCTGCATCGCCTTACAAGTGCTTACGGCTGAACAGTTGGTAACTATGCGGAATCTTTTTCCCTTTTTCGACAATGGCCAGTGTCTCTAGCTCTTAGCTGTGGTACTTCTGTTCGGCGTTGTTGCAGATTCGGCTGAAGATGGATGTTGTCTTCCAGGTTGCAGTCTTGGTTTCCTGCATGAGGATTGCGGCGAGTCCCTTAGAGCTTGCGTCAGTATGCAGCTCGTGGTTTCTGTTGGGATCGTATAACTAGAGTACCGGTTCTTCGTATAATAAGCGCTTCGGATGACGGAAAGCGTTTTCTTGCTCCGTGCCCCAGGAGAAAGTCGGATTTTCCTTCGATTTTAAGAGATTTGACAGCGGCCGTTAGATCGAAAAATTTTCAAACATCGCTCACGTTAGTCGGTGTTGCGTATAATTCGATGGCGGATGTTTTCTCGAGGCCGGGTTTCATGGGGGTTCCAACGATTCGATGACCTAAGAACGATATTTCCTTGTCGAAGAAGATGCATTTCGATAATCATAGTGTCATTCCGGCTTCTTGAAGTAATTGGATAAAGGGGCGTTGCATACCTTCGTCAACTGTACGACTTGGAATGATCACCTCGTCTAAGTATGGAACTGGTTCGTCGGGGGTCAATCTTCATTATTTGTGACATTGCCCTATGGAGCATGGATGGCGCGTGGACGAGACCAATGGCCATCACGTTAAATTCATATAGACCGTCACGGGTGATGAACACTGTGTATTTCTTCGAGGATTCTTCCAGCGGAACTTGACAGTATCCGGCTGTTAGGTCTAAGGTTGTAAAGAAATGGTTTTCTGAAATCTGTACCTATTGCTTGTCGATGGAATGCGTTGGGAACGGTTGCTTGACGGTGATTGCATTCAACGCTCGGTAGTTGACGCAAGGTCGATCTTCCTCGTTGGACTTTTTCACCAATACGATGGGTGACGAGTACTCGAAATTGCTCGGTCGGATAAGCAAACCTCGGTCCTTCAAGTAGTCCCTCAAAAGCTGCATAAAATATTCCGGAACTTGAGAAAGGTTATCAAGCATATCCAGATTATTCACCCATCTAGCAGAGTTGAAGGCGTTCCTAACGTCGAGTGTCACTAACAGGATGATCCGCTCACCACCTCTGCAATCGCTTCAATGGTGAAACGTCCTGGTTGAAAGCCGTACTGCTGAGGAAATAGGTCCCCGTCAATGAGTTTTCTCTTGATGAGTTTGTCTAGCACTTTCCCAGTAGTGTCTCGTATGCATAGCAGGAGGTATGTAGACGGCGGTCTGAGATTTCTCTTCCATCTTTCCGAGAAAACCCCGTCCCGTAGACAATGTGCTGAGCAGCAAGTCAGGACAATGGCGATAGACAAGTTGCAAAACCACAGCTGGAACACCATCTGGGCCTGGAACCACTATCAATGACAAAACTGCCTCTTCCAGTTCCGGCTATATGAAGAGTGGTCGCTCGATTGCTGGTTCACCTGGACAGCGTCAACACGGACGCGGTAGGTGGGAAAGAGTGCCCGCATTTTCTCGTCCATCTTTTCCGCATTATTTTTGCAAGCCGTCCGTAGCCGTCCACATAACTAGCTTGTAGCCAAGGCTCCACGGATCCTTGTTCACATTTCCCATTAGATCTTGCCAGCAGCGTGCCTTGCTGTTGTTAACCAACATTTCCCGGCCAACTTATATGCTGCAATCCGGTTGCATGTCTCGTCTCGGCTTCGTGCCCGTTTAGCCTGATGCCGAAACTCGTAACACTCTCATTGCTGTTCAGCGATATTATTCGACTACCAGTGCACTGGGGGCTTGTCATGCTGGGGGTTTTGACGGGGCATAGAAGCATTGCAAGCAGTCGTGATTATGTTAGTTGAGTTCACCATGTCTTGAGCTGCCAGATCTTCTGTTCTCTGCGAGACATCCTGCAGCAGGCAGCCTGCCGAGAGCAGCTTGATGAACATCTCGACGTCCATCCTCCCTTTATGCCACCTAATTATCGAAGGTTGACAGCACGGTCGACAGGAGACATCATCACTGATCTCAAGCAGAATTCACTGATAACAGTGACTATCTGTGCATTCTGCTTGAGATCTGAGCCAGTGTTCAGTAGTCTTCTAATACTCTCCAATTGTGTATCCCCCGTGCTAAGGACTCTGAGGCAAATGTCACGTCCGGTCTGATTCCTTCGCAGCCAATATGGTGGAAAGTTGGCGTTTTTACTGTGTCTGGTATTACGAGTAACGCCCGGCCCACCATTTCTATGAAACTTTTTCCCTCGGATCTGCACGGGCATGCGCCATTCGATTGCTTAAGCATTGGAATCTCCCCCTATGAGCATGTTGCCATCTGCGCTCAAGATAGTGCCCTCCAAAGCATTAAGCTTGGCTTGGAAAGATTGATACACTCGCTATTTTCCAGTGCTCCGTCAGAGACCTCCGACTGGGGCTCTTGGACCCGGTAAGCCCACTGAAGAGGGGTCATGCACCACTCGCTTTGCCAGTGGGCCCCAAATGAGATCGCCAAGTGAGAACGTGACCGAGTCGGGAGGTTTGCATCGACTAAGCCTTGAAAATTATACCACCTTCAACTTAATTTGCAAGAAAACCAAAATCTACCCAACCCTGGATGAAAATTGCCAACTTTCGCCCCATACTTTAGTGCGCCTCGCGCTCTTACCCCATAGGTGGTACTCGGGGTCACGTACACACGGTGGTCGTAAACCACCCCAAAGTCTCACCACTGTCGCAATAATTCCACAAGTAGACTCGCGAGCCCGACTTCACACTTTTCACTTGGTACACTTTCTTGCATTTAATACACCAAATTTTTTGCAATATAATATATATAAATTTAAAATATTGGTAAAATTAAAAAAAAAAAATTAATTACTTACTACCTATTGCTATTCTTGTTTTCACGTGGTCGGGGGCCCCCAAATTTGCTCGATAGTTGGTTTTAATTGCTCGTTTCTCGGCGAGTTGGAAATTGTACCACAAACTGCTCGTCTTTCTCCTGTCCAGCTCGTGCCATCCCTTTTTCTTCCTTGCTTCCTTGAATGATTCGCCCTCCCACCAATTCTTTCTCGCCGCTCCCTGAATTTTTCTCGACGTTTTCCTTCGACCAATTCCTCCAAATCGATGACAGAAAGGAGAGCTTTTCGTTTGTACTCCAGGGTCTTTTATAGCCTCGGGGGGATACGGTCCCCTATCGTGCAATAAGCTTTCGATGTTTCTTAAGCTTCGCAACTGGCAATGCCTCACTGCATTACCACCTTGTAGTTTCCAAATCTACCATCGGGCATCAAAAAAGCTCTTGTCCGTTTTTGATTCATCTTCGTTGCTGCCAGTAATTACATCTGAAGATCTAGCTTCGTCTTTATTTGGTAATTTTACTTTCGGTTGATGTTGACGCTGATTAAGAGGTTCCGTATCTTATTTGTTACTTATTTCACTTTGAGCAAACGCAGCAATTGGGTTTTCATTTTTACTCATGGTGTTTCTGACACTGTCCTCATCACTGGAAAATTTAGGTGAGTACGATTCGTCGTGATCTACTGTATCAGTAACCTGTTTTTATTTGATACAACCCAAGAAGACACTATTTTGAATTAAATGCCTGAATTTTTTTCCAACAAGAGGAAAGTAAATATAAATTTATTAATAATTCTAGCACAACAGAACATATTTTTCACGAGGATACAACGAACAATCTGAAAACTTTTTATTGTAATTTTTTGCCATTGAATTCACTAACCCTGGAATAGTACGACACAAGTTTTGAACATCACGTTTTACAACGGCGATTTTATATTGATAGTCCAGTCAAATTAGTCATTAAAATAGAAGTAAGGTTAAAAATTCCCATAGAGCTAAAAATTGATATGAATGTTCAGAATACTATTATAAATTAATTGTGCAAAGTCCCCATCAATCCCCTTTGTGCAAAAAATTTTATTGATGGTGAAAGTTTGCAAAAATAGGTTTTTCGCGTTTTTCAGCTGAACGGTGAGTTTTACAGCAAAATAGTTCAGACAAAAATTGTAGATCATCCGATACTCTACAATAAATGGCGCTGCTATTACAAAGAAGTTTTACCATCGTGCAGTACATTCTTTTAGTAGCCTACTTTCAAAGTTTCAGGCAATTCCCTTCATTAGTTTTGTTTTGATAGCCTTTTGAAGCGAGCATGTCGGTCGGTTGTACAAAAATGTAAAAAGAACAATATCTTTCAGTGATTAGATTCTTGTTTTTGGAAGGGAAAATGTGCAGCGAAATCAAAGATCGCTTGGATGCTGTGTACAGTGACCCTTCTCCTTCGATGGGAGACCAAGGAACTGTCGAAACAGTGGACTTTACCCGGCGAACGTGCTTCAAAGAAGGCGAAGACTGTTCGATCGGCTGAAAAGGTGATGGCCACCGTTTTCTGGGATTCACAAGGTGTGATCCACATCGATGACGTCGAGAAGGGTAAATCAATCATGGGGCGCTACTATGCAGACTTATTGGGCCGATTCGACGTCGAATTGAAGAAAAAGGGGCCCCTCTTGGCGAAGAAAAAAGTGCTGTTCCACCACGGCAACGCACCGGCTCACACCTCCGCCGTCGCCATGGCCAAATTGGTCGAATTGCGCTACGAATTGCTGCCCCATCCACCGTACTCTCCAGATTTGGCCCCTGTGACTACTTTTTGTTTCCAAACCTAAAAAATCACTCGCCGGGAATAGATTTGGGTCGAATGAGGAGGTCATCGCCGCCAGGGAGGCCTATTTTGTAGCCCTCGAGAAAACGTATTTTTTGGACGGGTTGAAAAAGTTAATGCATCGCTGGGCCAAGTGTATCGAGCTTGAAAGAGATCATGTGAAAAATAAATTGCCACCTTTCCAAAATTTTCGTTTTTCTTCTGTAGGCTAAGTACTTGTTGACTGACCCTCGTAATCCAATGGAACTTCTAGTGTACTGTCTTCGTTTTCTTCTTCTTCTTTTTCTTCATCTTCCTGCTAGATACAAATATGTTCTAAAAGTGATGTATCATATGTCTCATCACTGATATCGTAATTATCCTAATCTAGTATCGATTCAACATTGGAGCACGGCTGTCCTTAACAATTGGTACATGCTAAAGAACAAAACAGTCCAACCTTTTTACAGCCGCATTTAGCATTGCAACCTTTTTTGCAATTGCAAAAGATGGTTGTTAAGGAGTTTTTCTGGTGCAGGTGGTTCCAATGCATTGTCAACTAACTTCCGACCCCAGTCTACTGGATCCATTTTATTACCAAGCCACAATTGAACTTGATAATATACCCGGAATAGATAATGTTGAGCAGCAGCAGAGGTTGGGGGAAGACAAGCTAATTGCACTTATTTTTTATTATAAGTTTTTTTTTGCAAAAGATAAGTATCGGAGTTTATCCAAGCAGGTATATAGAAAGAAGAAAGCGAATTCCATCAGTGATTATAACTTTTGGAGTAGAGCTACTATCTTTAAAAACTTCAGCACAATTAATTAAATTTTGTTTCTCGAACAGTTTCAAAACCGATCTTTTGTCCCTCTTGAAAAATGCTGCTGTTGTGGCGCCGTCTTTTCACGGCATCAATGCTACTTTTTCGAGTATAATTTTTTCGACACTGCACATGAATGCTTACAGATGTCTGGTCTTTCAGGTACACCGAAAACTCATCACCTCTTTCAATACTTGCATCAGTTAATACTTTCATGCCGCAATCAACAGTAACAACTCCACTTTCAGTCAAAAGTTGACTACAAATAAAGCAGAATTGCGACATTTTTTTTAACAACAGCAAAATGCACAAACTTTATTACAAAATATAAGCGATAGCCACGAGTTGTCACTACGAAGGAATGCTTACGATTAACAGTATTTTGTTGAGTATGAGACCGTTGAAATGGAGCAGGTATACGAGCATCGCCACGCTGAATTGAATGGAAAACAGATGTTACTCAAGGTCAATGCGACTAAATGAAAAAAGGGGCAGAGTTTTTGACGTTCATTTATATTCTTAGAATTTTATAATTTGTATGCATAAGACATAGGGACTCATATGTTTAGTCGTATAACGGTTCAAAAATGTATATAAAAGTACACTAACGTGCATATTACGAATAAAATATTTTTTTCAATTCTTTCAACCACTACATCACGGAAATGGCAATACTTATGAAAAAAAATGTGGATACATTTTTTGTAGGGAATCGGATGATCTACAATTTTTGTCTGAACTATTTTTGCTGTAAAACTTACCGTTTAGCTGAAAGCGCGAAAAACCTTTTTTGCAAACTTTCACCATCAATAAAATTTTTTGCACAAGGGGGATTGATGGGGACTTTTCACAATTCATTTATAATAGTAATCTGAACATTCATACCAATTTTCAGCTCTATGGGAATTTTTCTAACCTTCAAAGTTTTATTTGACTGGGCTATGAACAATTCGGAATAATTGTATACAGAAAATCATATCCAAACCGAATGTTTTCGTTAATTTTAATCATTTGCCATATTTTTCAATACATCTTCGAGTGATTGGAACCAAGCTCCTGCCGGGATTGTTGGCGAATGGTCTCAAAGGGTTCGTCTCACGAAAAATGTAAGCACTGAGAACCATTGATGAAACTGGTTCAGGTCTTGTCACCCGGGACGTTGTAACACCACGTGCACGACGGTACGTAGGTTGATAAATTTCTCTTAAGAGTGTGTTAGCTGAGGTACAAATTCTTCTGGTCTCATCATCAAAATGCTGCAAAACGTTACTCGTAAATATGTTAACTTTTAGAGTTCAAATAATCTTCTAGTGGTCGATAGGCAGGACGTGGCTGGATCTTATGATCAATACGTTGATATTCTTTGTAGAGAGTAGTTGGAAGGGTTCGAAAACTTGGTGTGTAGGTGGTGATTGGTGTAATGTAAGTTTTAATTGGTGAAAGTTCTCTAACTGGTGAAGCTATAGCACGTACCGGTGAATTGATGACACTTGCCGGCGATTATAGACGTGTCGTACGAACATAACAAACTAGTGAACGTATTCAACGAATTGGTGATGTGATAATTCATTTGCCGGTTATTAAACGTTTGTGAGCGACATTAGGAATCTTCCTCTGCATTCATTGAGGAAGTGTCATACAATCGTTCCGATGCATTCGATTTTGGAGATGTTTCAATCGACGCTGAACTTGAATTTTCTTCATCTCTGATTGCTCTTAAAGATAATGCATCGATAAATTCAGTCTTCTCTGGCGATTTGGTGTCAGGTTTCTTCACTGATTGATTCCACGATTTGGCAAACGATAGGCTCGCTTACCGAAGAAAAAGAATGATCATTGTTTTCTTCAATTTCCTCCATACAATAAATCTAAAGCACGCAATCGGATTTATTCATTTTTGACATCTAGACAAGCTGAAATAAACTCCTTGTGTGCTTGAACACTTTTAGGATGAGGTTTTTAAAAATACTGGACATTGCCAGCAATCCCAAATATTTCGAAGCTTTTGTACGCACAGTTGTATAGAGGCACTTTGATTCGGCATTCCACTGCATATGCTAATTAGGTATCTGCATTGTCCCTCCTAGAATCTACTTAGCCTAGTCGTTACATGTGTCAAGAAATTACAATCGAAAATATTTAATTCCAAAA
This sequence comes from Odontomyia ornata, assembly GCA_963969285.1. NCBI lineage: Eukaryota > Metazoa > Arthropoda > Insecta > Diptera > Stratiomyidae > Odontomyia > Odontomyia ornata. The sequence continues at coordinate 147,437,894 of OZ017741.1, read as the reverse complement.
AAATTACGTTACCAATTCTTCTTCAGTCTGGCTGACGTGACTAAGGTTACCTTTAGCTTGCGGGGGTCTTGCTTGTAGGGTCGCATGTGAAACTGTCCCGTGACAGGATGATATCAATTCCTCACACGTATCCATCCCCCGTCCACAGCTCTTTACCTGGAAATCACTGTTCCGAATCCAGCTGGCAGCCATACCAGTTTCATACCATGATGCAGAACTTTTATCATGGTATTGCTCACTCAGCAAGCTGTTCAACCAGATTCTGGATGACTGCACTGCGGGGTCAATTTAACTGCAGGATTCGGGTCACGGAAGTTCTGATTTTGCCTTGGCAAGGGCTTCCTGGAAAATCCGACATTTCCTTGATCCCAAGACGTACCCAAAGACCGGTCTAACATCAGCATCAGCAGTGGGCCCCCTTTCTCATTTCACCACGTTTGTAACATAGAGAAAACCTCTCGGGTCCTTTGCATACCTGCGCGGTGTGATCATAGCCAAGGTATTTGAAACATTGAAGAGGCACTGCTTTGCGCCATATCCTGCAGAGAAACCACCTTATTCTTACTTTGCCTTTATTCAAAAATTATTCGGTGTTCTTTCCGGGCAATTCACAGATGCTCATGCGTGACCCCCTATGGTTTTCGGTTGTCAACGTCGCATTGATCTTGCCCACTCTAGGGAACTCCCTTTTGATGGCCTCTTCTACCTCGGCCATGCCTGTGACTTATTCACTATTCCTCATGTTGATCGTTGGGATGTGTTCGAGCTAGGGTACATTTGTGCTTTTGCCGAGGACTTTCTTTACTGCGTCGCAGAATGCTTCTCTATCGTCGGCCTCTGCTTCGAATTCGAACAGTATGTGGCCCAACCTCGTTGGTCATACTGCTTCAATGGTATTGTTTGTGTCTTTTGGCCTTAAGTTTTCTCTTATATCCCGTAGTACTTCTTTGTAGGATCTTCTATGTTGGAGTTTGACGAGCAGTGCCTGCTGCCAGGGTCTTTGTTGGGGCTTCTTTGCCTGCTGTTTCGCATCAGGTCTTATTTTTTGCTGGGCTTCCGTGCAAACTTTACTTTCTGATATGAAAGGAGTTTCTTTGCGGCTTTCTTTGCTCACTTTGCCAGTACTGTCTAGAATCCTTGATTTGGTGTTCCAGGCCCATCAAATGCCTCTTCTTACCATTTTTTTTCCTTACCTTCTTCAATTGGGCTACACGCTATTCTTTTATTAATGTTTGATAGCGAAGCTATCTGTGCCTTGTTAGGTTTGATCCTTAGCGCTTCTTTTGCGCTTTTCGGATTAGCCTTTCTTCTTCAAGTTGTTGAACGGCAATCGTACTATGTCACCACCTGTCTTGAGAGAGGTTATTGGCTTCCGTTTCAGAGTCCAGTATTTCCGCCCCATTTTCAAATGGTGGTGAAATTACAACATGACTCTTTATTTGTCTGATCACCGCTTTCTTTACCTGCCTTGCTCACTTTGTGAACTCCAGGATGGTTCGTTGTTATTTAGAGATTTACGACCCTTGCTCCGGTCACTTTGGTAGCGATCGCAGCAGCAACCATTAGATTGTCGCTATTCTTTATATTTTCCTCCACCACTCGAACTTCTGGCGCATCTTGCAGAGTTTCTTGCTCTTCCTTGTTCGGACGTTCTTGCGTTTGCCGAGCTTTTTCGCTGCTCCCGAACACCGCAGGAATCTTAGTCTGGACAGGATTGTCTATTAATTTCCTTTTTTTGTCCGTTTTTGTTGTCATTATATTCATCATGCGAGGGTTGTCACAAGCCCTTATGGGGATAAGTATATGAATTGCAAATTTTACGTTTCCCCCCCATAAAATCGAAAAGTTACCTTAAACTCCTTAAAATTGCACAGTAATGTGAATGAGTATAAGGTCCTTTGGGTCACAAAACGTTGAGGAAATCAGACCATGGTCAAGTGATCTGTAGCCATTTCAATTGTATAGAATTACAATACAACTACGAGAACACATGTTGATGGTTGATACATATTCAAATCGGCCTGGGCACTTTTATTTTCTTCGGATTTTCATAAAAATTTAATAAATCGTAGAATGTTCATTTCGGAAGTAATAACGCCTAAAATAAAATAAATAAACAAGTAAATTTAGTTTTCCAATCAAAAAACGCTCTTTGTTATAACTGAATAATCCAAAAACTGGTATTTAGATTATTCAATTATAATAAATAGCTGTTTTTAATTGGAAAATCAAATTTATTCGTTTATTTCTTTATTTAAAGAAGTATATAATTTGAATATGTTCAATTGTTCGAGTATTCAGAAAAATTATTTTTGCTGGAATAAAATGGCAGCTGTCATCTGCTCATTAAAGAAATTCTGAATCTTTTGGATAAATTTGAACGATTTCTTATATTGGGTGGTTCAACCAAAACGCACAATGTCAATTGTAATTAAAACAAAAAGTTTGCAGATAATCATGTTGATATTTTTTTATTATAATAGAAAGATCTTTAACAATTATGTGTAAAGCATAATATAGCCCAGATGCTCGCCACGCCGACGGTGGTATACTTCTATCCAATGGTCCATATTTTCGAATTGCGTCTAGCACTCGTTGCGTGTAGACGTGTTTTTAATCGCTCCTGTCATTAATGTTAAAAATTAATTAATTTTTCGCAAAAGTCAGTTTCAAAAAATTGAAATATTTTTTTACGAGCCAGTCAAAAGCAAATTTTGATTTTATTGGGAAAACCGTCACCGTCGAAATTCATTTCTGAAGAAATATCAAAAGTGGAAGTCCCGGTCCCGGCCTGAGAACATTCCCTCTAGTCTCGCTGCAAAAGCTACGAGATGGAGGAACCCGATGGCTTCAACCATTAATCAGAAGGATCATGCCCATCGCCAATGATGACGGGCGAAAAAAAGCTTAAAAGAAGTTACGAGAATAAAGAAGAAAAACCGTCAATCCTATCGGTAATCGAAATCGAGCAGCAGGAAAAAGAGAGAGCTGTAAAAATTGAAAAAGAAAATGAAGAACTCAAGCTTCGAGTTAAATCGTTAGAAGCACTTGTTGGAACGTTCATGTTCAACAAAGATAAAGAAACCAAGAAAGGCCGACAAGCAAATTCGAAAACCGAAGACAAGAAAACTAAAAAGCCAAAGGAAGAAGCTAATCAAGAGGATGTCCTTAGCGCAGGCGGCGCTAACGACAGCAGAAATTACTATGCAGCGCTAGCTGGTCTTGAAGAAACGATGAACATTGAAGAGGATCCAGATAAAACGTCTAAGTTAGATAATGAGTTCATTGAATACCTTAAAACTAAAAATCGGTTGAAAAAACCAAAAGGTTTGTCTGCTGGTCCGTCTGCTGGTCCGTCCGTTAAGACTAATGAAAAAAAAGAAAAAGCCCCACCAATCAATGCATTTGGGCAAACGGGCAAAGATATGGTTCGGCTTTTGGCAGCTGAAAATAAGCTAAAAGATTTTGAGATAAAAAGAGTCAATGCCGATAAATTGACAATAAGGACTAAGTCGCTGGTTGATTTCCAGGCAACAAAAAGTGCCTTCAATTCTGGAGATGTTCCGCATTTCACGTACACCCCGAACAGCGAAAAGAACCAAACCTTTTTATTGAAAGGTCTGGACTGTGGTGAGTACACAGTCGATCTCCTTCAGGTGCTCCAAGAAGTTGCACCAGAAATACAATTTATTTCAGTTAAAAACTTTGCAACGAGAAGATCGATTGTGGAGCGCAAAAACTTGCCTCACTACTTAGTTCAGATTTCCAAAAAAAGTAGTTCGAGTGCCCTGCAGAAAATTAAGTACTTAAACTTCCATGTAGTGAGGTGGGAACGCCTCCAGAAAAGTGAGGTCAACCAGTGCTACAGGTGTCAAAGATTCGGACATTCGGCTGCCAATTGCGCCATGAAATATAGGTGTGTTAAATGCAAAGACATTCATGCTCCCGGCGAGTGCGAATTGGCTCAGGTGGAGCCAAAAGAAAAACTATATTGTGTGAACTGCGGTGCCTTTGGTCATCCAGCATCATATCGAGGATGCCCCCGGTATCAAGATGCAAAGTTAAAGTCACTCCGAAACAAAGTCAAGCACACCGCAGTGTGATACCTACCAACTTCGTCAAGCCCGGGGTGTCATTTGCACTTGCTGCGAGAGGACCAGCAGACAATGTAAATAAAATACATAATGTAAGTGGCAATAATGAGCTGCTCCTTAAAATTTATCAGCAATTAAATTCCTTATCGGAGCGAATCGATAAACGAAATTTGAAAATTAACATTGTTTTTCAGCGTTTAGGGCTTTCAAATGGCTCAAAATAAGTTGTCATCGAGCCACATTCCCACGGATACGATTCGTCTCATCTCGATCAACGTCAACTCCATTGTTACTTTACATCGGCGTGATTATCTCCTTGAATTCATTGCCAGACAAAAGCCTGACATCGTGCTTCTCACCGAAACCCACCTCAGTTCATGGCACTCCATGAGATTCAGGGATTTTGAGTTCGTAAGAAACGATGGGGTAACAGGTGATGGGGGAGGTGGCACCGGGATATTGGTTCGAAGACCCTATCGTTTCCAAAATATTGAAAGAGTCGAATTCAAAAGCTTTGAATCTCTTGAAGTGTCCGCTATCAAAATCTCACTGCCAAGTGGGGATAACCTCTTCGTTATCTCTGCCTATGCAACTGGTGGAACTGTTCTCAAGCTCAAGGAGGAACTCAATCCCTTGTATGAAATACTCGAATTGAACAGGCTGCATAGCTATTATATTCTTGCTGGGGACCTGAACGCCAAGCATACATCATGGCTGAACGCCACCAATAATCCAAGAGGTGTATTCCTGAAATCGTGGATAACAGAGAACCAAATTGAATACAGGTGCAATCTATATGGGTCGGAGTTCCCAACATACCCTAGGACAAAATCATATTTGGACCTCTGCATTGCTGACGCAAGACTTGCATTCAACTTTAATAGTCCTCAACGGAAACTGCAGGTGCTTCCTTATGATAGCGACCATAACGCAATCGTAATGGAAATCAATCATCACAGGGATGATTTCTTCCTCATTCCAGTTCAACATGAAAATCATTGGTTGAATTTCAAAAAAACAGACTGGGGAAAGTTTCAAAGGAAGTTTAATCGGGAGTACCAGAAGCAATGTCCCCCTTCTGATGGTGGCATTTCTTGCTCAATGGTTCCTAATGACACGAATCTAACTAACGATGAAATAGATGTCTATTTGTCGAAGTTAGAGAAGCTGACGTTGGAAAAGATTGAGAAAGTAGTTCCCAAGATTAAACATCGAAACAATATGGAGGGATATGAAACACCAACCATCACAAGGTTGGAAAGATTGAAAAGCCTTCTTCTCACACGCGTCAACAATATTTATCGACGATTTTTGGACTACAACTTGGCTTTGTTGAAATTACACCTGAAGAATGTCCGGAGCTTAATCCGGTCATACTTCAGGAGTGAGGTCAGCAATCAATGGGCAGAAAAATTGAGGGGTATTAGCCCACAGGACCCAGACGGCGTGTTCGCGAAAGTGAATAGCATATTCCGCAAGAAGTCTCGAGTGAAGGTATCGAATCTTGAAGTCACTAGTGATGAGATAAATCTTCTCGATAGGGCTGGTATCGAAATTGATAGTACGACTCCGGATAGAAACGGAAACAGGATTATTTGTGAAGGATTGGATAAACTTGCCCTGATTGGAACACATTTTGAATTCGTTCATCTACCAAACCCTGAGAGAGGGAACGAAATTTTTTCAGAAGACGTTGAAGCAAAAGTTTCCGACTTCAAATCAAGTCTGAACGGCCAATCAATTCTTCATTTCAATGAAACATTAACATCTGACCTCATACCGAGCTTGAATCTTATTGATTATTTTGACTTGTGTTTCATATTTCGCAAGATAAACAACAAGAAATCATGTGGTACTGATGGTATTCCAAATGTAGTGCTCCGACATTTGCCCAAGGTTGCTATTAGGAACTATTGCATATTGTTCAACAACATGTTGAGCAATTCATATTTCCCAAATGAGTGGAAAAAGGCTAAGGTATTTCCGATCTTGAAGAAAGGAAAAGAATCTTCATGCCCCAAAAGCTATCGCCCAATCAGCTTGCTGCCTATCATCAGCAAGGTGTTTGAAGTGAAACTCAACAGAGCATTAAACGCCCACATTGAGGAAAATGAGTTGATGCCGAATTGCCAATTTGGTTTTCGTGCCAGGCATTCGACCACACATGCAATAACGAAAGTAACCTCAGACATCTGTTGGAAACTAAATGATAAACAATGTGTTGGAGCATGTCTCATTGATATGGAGAAAGCCTTTGATACGGTGTGGTTAGATGGACTAGTTTTGAAACTCCTTCATAACAAGTTCCCCAGACACCTTGTCGCCATGATGTGTAATATGTTATATGGGAAATCGTTTATCGTAACTGATGGGAATCTGACAACAATGCGCGAGTTCAAGGTCTTGAATGGTCTACAGCAGGGAACAGTTACTGCGCCTCTGCTCTTTTCAATCTTCATTCGCAAGCTATTGAACGGCTTTGATTTTAACGTCTCACCAACGCGATCATTGGTAGCGTTTGCTGATGATCTGATCATCTATACGGCAGACCGAAAAGCTACAATAGTTCAGAGCAATCTCCAAAAAATGTTCAATGATGTACAGCTGTACACTGACAATTGGCGAATGTAAATCAATGCGCAAAAGTGTGAAACAATCTTGTTTCGGACAACTCTGGAGAGAGTCAGTCAAGACCTGAAACGTAATTGGAAACATTTCCACATCATGGTTGGTGAGGGTAGTCTTGAACGGGTTCCACATAAATCCTGTGTTCGATACCTCGGTGTTTATCTCGATCAGTATCTGTACTCTACTGAACATGTGAAAATCATGCTCAGTAAGGCACTTAAAGTAGTCATGGCCCTTCGAAAGCTCTTTCATTCCAGATACATTGAGCAAAAGGTCAAAATTATCTGTTACAAGACACTGGTTACACCAGTTTTGACATATGGATGTCAGATCTGGTACAACCAGAGTGCTAGTACTATGGAAAAATTAAGAGTTTTCGAAAAGAAATGTCTTCGTGCATGTACTCGTTTGTGCAGAAAGCCTGAGACAGATTGGAAACATTATATATCGAACAGAAGAATTTATCAAACTGCTGAAGTGATGACAGTCGATATCTTCATATTGAAGCTTCTTCGGAATCATATCGCAAGATCTGTAACTGTGAGTGAAAACCCTTGGATTTCACAGCCGTTCCACCCTACAGACGGGTATATTGTGACTTGTCTCACTAATGGCTTCGTTCCTCCAGAAGTATTCGTGTATTTGGACATGAATCGATATGTTTTTGATTCTGACGGTGTCCCAGTCATATATCACATATATCAACGGGCTACCGATAAGAAGATAAAATATCCTCCGAATTTGAGTTCACGAGACCAACGATTCCAATGGAGATACTCATTTGCTAGATTGGTTGAAGCTGATCGAGTTGAGACGGGGCAATCAAGGTATTGGTGGCTGAATGACAATGTCTAAATTATTCGTGTTTATTTTCAGTTTTGGTGTTTTTCGTTGTTTAGTTTTTGAGTTTCAGCTCATTAATACTACATTCAGTGTTATTGTTTATTTTTGTTAAAAATTAGGTATGGGTTAGGTTTGTATTATGTTTATTATATTAGGTTAGAGATAAGGTTAAACGCTTAGGTTAGGGACATTGTTATAGATTTTTTAGTATAAGATAAAGTTTTTGATTGCATTTATTAGAATTAAGTTAAAACATATTAGGTGTAGGATCAAAGTTCACTGTAGTGTTAAGATGATAAATAATTTTAGAATAGTGTTGATTGGTTTTTTCTCCTTTTTCCAATTGAATTTTAAAAATATGTAATAATCTTCATTGATTTGAATTTGCTGTAGTTTTTTTTTTGTAAATGTGTTTAATGATAACGTACAAATTTAGAGAGCCATTTGGGCTTTATATTCTTTTAAAATTTATAACGATTAGTATTAAATAAAGCGCTTTTGACTTTGGTCCATATTTTCACTGACTTCAAGACATAATTGAGGTTTAATGTCGTTGATGTGCTGAATTATCTCATTTAGCTCTTGAATTGTTCTTAGCTTCTTGGCGTTTACTTTTTCTATTAAACTTCCCCAGAGAAAGAAGCCCAACTATGTCAAATCACGTGATCGTGGCGGCCAAATAACACCACCACAACGTGAATTAACACGGCCATTGAATTCCTTGCGCAAAAGAGCCATTGTTTTGTTGCAAGTGGCACCATCCTGTTGAAACCATAAATTGCCAAGGTCCATAACCTCAATTTCTGGCCACAAGAAGTCCGTTACCATCTCGCAATAGTGAACACCGTTCACGGTAACTGCTTGGCCGTCCTCATTTTCGAAAAGAAGTATGGCCTGATGACGTCGACAGCCCATAAACCGCAACAAACAGTCACTCTTTGCGGATGCATCGACTTTTCGACAATCACTCGTGGATTCTCATTTGCCCAAGTGTGGCAATTATTTTTGTTAAAAAATCCACTGAGGTGAAAGTGTGCCTCGTCGCTGAAGATGATTTTCTTTGTTAAGTCACCATTCCCTTCTGTTTGTTCAACCAACCATTCGGCGTATTGCCGACGCTTGAAATGGTCAGTAGGCTTCAGTTTTTGAGTCAATTGAACCTTGTGATTGTGTGAATTCAAATCTTTATTCAAAATTCGCATAAGTGACTTTCGTGAGATGTTCAATTGTTGGGCACGACGACGGGTCGTGGTTGACAGCTCTTCTGCCACACTTGTACTGAATTTTATGTTTAAGTCCGAACGAGGAACCGACCTCTCATCGGTTCTAGACGTTAAGTCTGAGTAATGCCAACGGATGGTACCAACCGGTCAACCAATTCGTGCCCCGTAATCCATTTTTGCGGTGGCTGCTTGTCGGCCAGCTAGATCGAAGAGGATTTCGGTCGCGGGTCTCCAAATGGATTACGCTCATCTACAATTTGCAGCCACCAATAAATGCCCGTTTCCAAACGCGTCACAAAACAAAACCATACGGAGAAGAAACCTACTTTACGTTACTCCGTATTTCTTCATTCAGCCAGTCGAAGTATCAAACAAATCTAATTCCTATTTTGCGTTCCCGAATTTTACCGACGCGGTACCGAAAAATATACTACGCTAACTTAAATCCGAAAAAAACTACGCTAAGGAAAAACCGAAATCAACAAAGGTACCGCGTACCGCGCGCGACGTGAAACCGACCTCAGCGGATTTTCTTAAACCCTTTCTATGACTAAGAAAACTTATGAAATATCAATGATAAAATTAGACAAAAATCAACAAATATACAAAATGCAACGTAAGAGTATTGCATTAAAGATCTCTAGAGAATTAATTATTTGCACCAATTGGTCATTGATTGATGTTGCTGCCTTTGGTACTTTCCACCTTATCTCAAGAGGGAAAAGCGGGCGAAGTAGCAGAAACAGGAGGGAAGGCGAGGCTCAGGGTGGGGATGGATTAAATAAGGCTAGTTGCGGAACAGCAATATCAGATTACACTGTCTACTAACATTCTCTATCGTTATCTTAAGGTCTACGCGCCGGTATAGTCGATTTCCTTTGAAAATCTTAAACTTTACAAAATCCTATTTGCACGTTTTTGACTATTTTTGGCGAGTCTATTTGATCAGAGCCGCTCTTGCCCTCGTTCGTTCCATTGACATCGTTTTCATCTCTAACTCATTTACGCTATTTTTTATTGTACTTATCTTCCGGTTGAATATGAACTCCAAGCACAAGGCCAGAGTTACGACATAGCCTTCAACCCACAGCAACGAGAAACCTTAACATGTGGACATTCGAATTCAGATTGCACGATTCCTTCCGGCGAAAAACATGCAATATGGAAACGGTTACCATGCGAGTCTCCAATTAAAATATCACCAGCATTTGAAATATCAATACCGTTTGGGAAAGCCTGTAACTTTTTCATTACCGATCCTATATTGGAAAGTTACATCGTCTTTAAACACTGCTACGCAATTCTTATTAGAGACAGAAAAATAAAGGTATTGAATTACCTGATCAACAGATTAAATGATTACGGAAAATCGGCGAATCAATACAGAAATATGAGAATAAGCAACTCAATTCTTGCTCTTTCCTGACTCGTATGAATGCCATGCGTCCATCAATTTTGACATGCTTACTTTGCTCACACCCGCAAAATTGAAAAAATCGTCGACAGCTCTTGAGCGACGACCACCACTTACACACTCCACTGCCATGTGGCTGTCAACTCACCTTGACATCCCACGACAAAATTGAAGTGGGATGTGCGCCCGTCACAACCAACATGAAATGACAAGCCACCTTGCAGCAAGGTGTGTTGGTAGTGGTCGCCAGCGGCGTCGCATGATTCATTACACACTATTGTGAACAACAGCAATATTTTCCGCAGAACGAACTGGGTGAGCATGCACAGATGATTTCACATTTTCTACAGATCCGGTTTGCTGAAATTTTCGCACAATTCTCTCGATTGTGTACACATTTGGTCAATTATGCTGATCAAATAAATCACGAAGTGCACGAATTGCATTTTGATTTGAACGTCCATTTCCGTAAAAGGCTTCAAAAATTTTAACGCGCTGCTCAATTGTGCACCTCTCCATGGTTGAATTTGTCAAACACTGAAACAAAGAAGTGTTGAATAAAGTTGAGCGAAAAACTTGGCGTTAAGGTGTGACTCTCAATGAACAACGTGCATTATGGTTGGACCACCCTTTACATGCATGGGATGAATCATTGTAGTCATCGCTGATTACAAAGTCTTTCTGGTAGGAGCTCTGTTCTGCCTACTCAACTTGTTTATTAGCCCCATCGTTTTCATTGATAATAACATAAATCTAATCAACACTTCCTTCTTCCAAAAAATTGCAAGTACACAAGGCATTCAAGCAGTAATCTCTGATGGGATTCAATAGCTTATTCATTCGCAACCGATGGTAACGCACAAACGTACTGTATAATTGCAACCCGACCCCAGTCAATCTTGGCAAACGTGGGAAATGAATGTACTCGAAACTGCTATTTCACATTCACCTACAAATAGCAAAACATGATTTTACACATCTCGTTGAGGGTTGTTTCTGAAACAGTAGCCAAGAGTCGAGCCATAAATAAGCTTTGCTCGATTGCTGCCACTATTACTGCTCGAAAAGGCCGCAGAAATCAAAACACACCGGAGGAAGGATCAGAATGCACTGCCGTAGGCAATGATATTTCGATTGAGCACATTGTGCACTGCAGGATATTGACCACAGGATAGTTGCGCTGTTCTATTGAGAAAATAACCAAAATCGATAAACTTGGAAGTATGTTAATGTGTTTGACTTTTAAGCTCATATTTTCAAGGTGTTCCCTTTGGATGTAAAGGACTAAATCGTGAGAAGGTTAGTTGTTGGTATCTGAAGTGGTTGCAATGATTGCGCGTCATTAAATAATTTTTGATACAATGCTGCATCTATTACCACTCCAGCAATTATTCGCTCAGCGGAAACAACTATTGAGTTACGTGATATTGCCACTATCATCGCCGTAATCTAGCCGCAGTCATCTTCGACGATGCAGCAACACAAGTGCTCCTTAAAGTGCTTCAACGGGAACATATACTAGGAACATGGTCCAATCTGTTCCGTATCGGTCGTGTTCTGCAGGATTTTATGGCATATCAATGGTAATTTCCCCCGCGCGCTCCTTCCAGTGCCAACTCTTGGAGCAATCATGAATGCTGCAGCCGATGTGGTTGGTTGTTGCTTAAGCATCAAATGCGGGCAGGAATCATTGTAACAGCTCCCTTGGACACTTTCATTGGTTATGGTTTGCTGCTGAGCTTGTGGTGCTCATGATTGTAAGATTGCAAATTTACCGCTGCGTTCTTCATGTAACCATAATATGTGCATCCTTGTGCTGGTACAGGAGAATGGTGTGCCCACCAGAAGTCCCAATAAAATTTGAATTATATATAATCATCAAATCAATTCGACAGCTAATAAGATCTCTAAAATATTAAAACTGCTATTTTAACTTTGAGGAAGTTATGCATAATAAGCATTCTTCCCATGTTGATTAGCTTCCAGTACCACAATTTGTTGGAGTTTCTGACGTATGAGCTAGGTTTTCATCTATACTCCAACCAAGAAATCCTTTTGTGTGTGTTACTGAAGTTGCAGCTCAGACTTGTGAACGGAGTGAAAAGTCTTCACGTTTGAAATTATCCTTGACTCAGTCAGGAGGAATGAGAAAACAGCAAAATTTCGTAGTTAATGGGATTTAGTTTGTAGTTTGCAATCTGCATGTCCTTAAAGTACCGATGAAAATGGTCCTGAAACCATTAAACGGATTGATGATGGATATTTGAGATTGCTTGCTAGTGGTGGGGACATTAAATGAAAATTTGTCGTTGCGTATTGTTCATTTTGTTGTGTTTGATAGTTACAGCAGGTAGTAAATAAAACAAATGAAAAATAAATGCAATCATGATACGAATCTTATCAAGTCAAAAAGGCAAAACCGATTGGCTGGTGGAAAAAAGGCACCTATGGTTGACGTAACCTGCCAAAAAGGATTACAGTGAAACACGTGACGCCGGGTAACTAATTAGCGACCCGAGTTACGGTATCACCTTCAACATCATCATCATGTTTCCGACTATGAATGCAATACCGGTGCAAACACCTCATGTGTACGCAACGTTTCCACGAACCAGTGAACTCGAGCAACCTAAATATTCTTCTAGAATTTCGTCTAGAATTTTAATGTACAGGGTCAGAATAATAAGTAACCGGACTGACCACAGGAAATTTTTTATTGGCAAAATATGTACAATTTTTTTTTAGAAATCTTCAAAGTAGTCCCCATTCGAGTCGATAACATGCTGATACCGGATTTTCCAGTCCCCGAACGCTCCCTGGAAATCGGCAACCTCGATGCTGTCTAGAGCCCTCGTCATAGCACGTTGAACCTTTTTCAGAGTTCCGAACCGCGTCCCCTTAAGGTGTCTCTTGATCTTGGGGAACAGAAAGAAGTCCGCTGGTGCCATATCCGGGCTGTAAGGAGGCTGTGGCAACGTTGGCCTCGGCTGTTTGGCCAACTGCTCGGTGACGAGCAGGCAGGTGTGCGACGGAGCATTGTCGTGATGGAGGATCCATGAATCGGCAATCTCCGGACGGACTCGGCGAACCCCGGCGGTTAGTCGACGGTGCACCTCTCTGTATTACTGGCCGTTTAAAGTTGGGCCGGGTGGCACAAACTCTTTGTGAACAATGCCTTTCACGTCAAATAAAGCAATGAGCATCGACTTCGCCTTCGATTTGCTCATGCGCGCTTTTTCTGGTCGTGGTGACGCCAGTGTGTGCCACTCCAAACTCTGCCGCTTCGTCTCAGGGTCGTATTCGAAAACCCACGTCTCGTCTCCTGTAATAACGTGGTTAAAAAACTCTGGTACGGTTGCTCGATCGTACGCTTCATTTTCCCTCCGACGACGTAACTGAACACGCACTCCGCTCTCACTCGATGCCATCTCTCCAAGCGCTTGGAGGCAACTGCTGCAGCTCGATTCCCTTCACCTAGACCCCCACCACCACTACAGCACCAGATACCGGTTAGCAGACGCTTTGACGGCGCGGGGCAGGCTCAGTCCGGTTACTTATTATAAGGACCCTGTATGTTAAGCACCTATTAATTCATTATGTGAAATTCAGTTTAAGTCCGGTTACTTATTATAAGGACCCTGTATGTTAAGCACCTATTAATTAATTATGTGAACTGAATGTTTAAGACTGACAAGAGTCATCCATAAATGTTTTGCTACCCAACGTTTATATGAACTATGGCAACACCATCTATCTTCATTGCTATATGCATGTGTGTAAAAACTGTTATAAAGTCGATGTCGGCCCTTGAATAAAGTAAGACGTTTAATGGAAGGCCTTGGTGTTCGCGTTTTAGTTTAAACTCTGACTGTTGACAAAATCAGAAGTGAGATAATCCCTAATTTCGCGAGTGGTTTTCTTAAAAAGTAGTGTAGTAATGGCAACGGGCGATCTGACGGTGGCGGAGCTACGCGAAAAACTTCGCAAAGCCAGTTTATCTATGTCCGGTACGAAGGAGGCCAACGAAGATTGCATGAAGGAAGTCGAGAAGCTGCGAGGTGATGTAGGGGAATTGCAAAAGCAATTGATGACCCTATCACAATAGCTAGCTTCCGCCATAGGCACCATAAATTCGTTGAAACCAGTGTTGAATGTCCAGGGTGAAAAGTGACCGAAGATGACAACCAGCGTGGGGTTGGCATCTATGTCATACGTGTACTCGCCAAGCATACCAACACACACCAACGTGTATGCGTGTAACGACGCAGCAGTTCCAGTTTCGTCTGTGCCACCTGCAACATTTCAGCAACATGGAACACAATCATTCGTGTCACGAAAGGGCATCATGTTTCCGACAAAATGTCAATCGTCCCTGAATTTCACCCATGTTATGGTGACATGACGTCAACACATTTCATCGATCGAGTCGAGCAATTGCGAATGAGGTATGGATGGAAGGATTGGTTGCTACTCCTAGCTGTCATAGCCAAACTTAAGTGCACGGTGTAGATGTGGGCCAACGCACAACCGGTGTTCCGTGCAGGGATGGAATTCTGCATGGTTTTTTGGCATATTTTTCGCTTCACATTAGTGCCGCCGATATGTATATGAAATTAATGAAGGCGAAAAAGCTGAAGGCTGAATCGATGGTGGAGTACTATTATCGAATACTTTCATTGAGATGCCTTGGTGTTGTCAACAACCAGTCATTAATCCGCTATATAATTAACGGGCTAACGGACGATAATTTGCATTGGATATTGCCAGTCATGTGTTTTCCACGATGTACTGATCTGTTATAATCGTGTTCGGGCACTGACACATGCTGTGGTTGACTGACACATGCTGTGGTTGCCAGTAAGACTAGTGTCGTGAATTGCCCAACCAGGAACACAAATATCACCATGCAAAAAGTGATAACTCACGATGACGGTGGCCCAGTATGCTTTAATTGCCGGGATAGGGGACACATTTCACGCGGTTGCCGAAAACCGCCGAGGAAAAAGAAAAATTAAAATTCTGTGAACGCCATCAATGCACCATCTGGTGATCCGGTTACGAAGACCATCACCGTGAACGATATGGTGTGCGAAGCGCTTATAGACACGGGCAGTTGGCTCTCATTTATAAAACGGAACATCGTGGATCAATGTGTCTTTACAGTTAAGCGTTGCAACAAAACGATGATAGGATTCGCTGGTGGACAGGTGGAGTGCCACGAAACGAAAACATTAAACGTCACAATTGACGAGCAGCAATTTGTGTGTGACTTCATGATAATAGACAACCCAATCTCTGTGTATGACGCTATCATTGGTACCGATGTACTTTCGCGTGGCCGTATAGTGATTGACAAGGGCAAATGTTATGTAATTAATAATTCGTGCAAAAATATCAATGATACTTTGAACAAGCTCGAAAAACAGCGAGTCGAGGCGTTACTATATGTTTCGTGGAAAGGTTGAAGGACCTCGCTAGTGTAGTATTATGAAAATGAACATTATTTTGACGTCAGAAATTCCGGTAAATAAAAACCCGTACCTTGTTCCCATCCCTAAACAGAAAATATCCGAAAGCATCGTGAACGAGCTACTGCAACTCGACACAATCCGCCCGTCGATGTCGCTCTATGCTTCACCCATTGCCTTGGTGTGGAAGCGAAATGGTGAAGGCAGACTCTGTGTCGACTTCCGTGAGCTTAACGCGGTTACCCAAAAAAAACCATGGTCCATCCCTGTGGTCGACAACGTTTCGTCTACGTTGGCGGGGAAAAACTACTTCACTGTGCTTGACATGTCTGATTATTACCAGTTGGAGAAAGCGGAGGAGACCGAACAGTACACAGCGTTCATAACTCACCATGGCCACTCTGGATCCAATCGAATGCCATTCGGCTTCGAAATGTTCCGAACAATATTCCACGACTTATGACGAGGCGCATAGCATCAATGAATAGCAAGGCGATAAACTATGTGGACGAGGTCATCATTCCGTCTAAGGGGCTGGAGTACTTGAAGGAATTCCTAGAAGTCATAAAACGTGAAGGACCAACGTTGCGCAAGTCCAAGTGTTCATTTTTCCAGAACACAGTGGAGTTCCTTGGACATGAACGAACGGCTGGAGGAATAAGGCACGGCGAGATAAAACCATGGTTGTCCAACAATTCCCTAGTCCACAAAATGCTATCGAGGTCAGGCGTTTCTTTAGGCTTCCGGCTTCTTTAAGAAATTTATTCTGAATTATGCCATCATAGCCGCGCCACTAACGCGATTGTTAAAAAAGGATGTACTATTCAACTGGTTGACCGAATGCGAGGAGGCACATCAACAGCTGGCAAGGTTGTTGACTGAGGCACCCACTCTAGTCATTTATGACGAGGCATCACAGCATCTGCGGGCCTTGCAGGCATCTTGTCGCAGAAAAATGGATCGGGACAGATGGATCCCTTTGCATACTATAGCTGTCTGTGCAATCCAGCGGAGAGCCGATACCATAGCTACGAGCTGGAGATGCTCGCGATCGTCGACGCGTGTGAACGGTTCCGAATGTACTTGTTGGTAAAGGAGTTCGAAATAGTAACTGATTGCCAAGCTATTACCAGTCTGAAAGCGACGAAGCCTCTTATTCTGCGAGTGGCGAGATGGTTTTTGAAACTATAAGAATTCGATTATCGGGTTGTATTTCGTCCCGGAATAAAATGCCTCACGTCGATGCATTGAGTCGAGTGCCTGTGGAACCACCGACTGAACCTAGTGAAGTTGAGGAATATGTTTGGAGTGTGAACTTGTCGATGGAGGATTGGGTCCGCACTCTACAGCGACAAGATTTGGACGTGAAAATATCATGAATGTTCACGAGATGAAGGCGAAGTCTGAGCAGTGGGAGCAAGTTTTCAAGGAATATGTTATAAAGAACATACGTCTCTTCAGAGTTGATAAAAAGGGAAAAAAATGCTTGTTGTTCCGAAGAGTATACGCTGGCGGGTGGCAAAGCTGTGTCACGATGATGCCAGACATTCGGGTATCGATGATACACTGGTACGAATGAAATGAAGTTTTTGGTTCCCTCAAATGCGTAACTTCATAAAGAACTACATGAAGACTGTAGTTATGTGTGAGAGCCGAGAAAAAAGGAATGTCAATTATATGGTATGGACATTCCCCGACTACCATTTGAAATAGTCCATATTGATCACTTGGATCCGTTTGTTAGAAGTCGCTGCGGTAACGAATATGTGCTGGTCAAGGTAGATGCGTTAACTCGGTACACGGTCATCAATCCAACAAGGTCAACGAAATCGAAACCTGTCTTCGAAGCAGTCAATCAGTTGACAATGTATTTTGGTCTCCCGCGTGTGGTGGTTACCGATCGGGAAACAGCGTTTACCTTGCATATGTTTGAGGGTCACTGTAATGTCATCTTGAACACCTCGAGCGGAAGGTATTGCCGAGCGAGTCAACCAGTCAAAATTGGCTTACTTTAAAACGTCATGCGCTAAACCAAACACCTGGGATGACAAACTACGACAGCTTCAATGGATGCTGAATACACGAGTAAGTGCAACGACAAAGTGTTCTCCAATCGCGCTAATTTTCGACTATCCAATGAAGGACATAAGCGGCAATAGACTTCTAGCAGCCGTGCAAAATACAGTGTTTGAAAAAAGGGCAAAATATTCAATTTACTCCCCAATATATAAAATCATTCAACAACTGAAGAAATTGTTACGGATAAAACAGAAGGGCACCAGTATTACCTCATCCCAAACACTATCGTAGCATTCGCGTGACTCGGTATATTCAGAAAGCTAAGCCGCACTCGACTAGGGTTTGTTTGCCACTCCAAATTGTATTCATAATAGTAGTTTAAGTACGATTATTTGTAGTTTTAAGCAAACATAATTGTCATCGAGCGAAGGGCTGAATCAACGCATGTTTGAAATTGGAATGTTTCCCAGGAATATTTCGGGAAAATCAAAACCTAACAGTGATATAAGTCGCCCAGTGCTTGACTTATTCCCACATACAGGACACGGAAGCCCGTTTGGTCCTTCATGCGGTAGTCTCACATTCATTGACCCTGCTTATTTGGATGCGAATATTGAATTGAAAGGAAATACATTGGATAATAAGGCTCTAGATAGACGAAGAAAATGCGCTTCGTATCAAGTGAAGGAAAAGAAAAGTAATGCTGTAAAAAATTCGCGTAAAATAAGCTTGTGTATAAAACAGCCGAAAATATTTGCGCTAAACCGATGAGACCACCATAGCCGAAACTTAATAACTCCCACATAACAACCATTGTTTTGTCCTCCGATAGCAACGAACCTATTAGACAGGCATTAAGCCAACGTGACATAGCTCGTTCGTTGAAATCGAATAATGGTATTTGTATCCTTGACGAGCCAATTGATATACCTACTGAAGAAGATAGCGATTTGGGAATGGGTATCGTAGGCACATTAACCGAACCTAAACCAGGTCCACCGCCATATTAAATGCCACCCACCTATCCGAACACTATCGAATCAGCTTTTTCCAGCCCTCTACACAGCATAAATCGATCAATGGACCGTAATGACCCATTCGACACTTCAACGATAACCAACTTTGCAAACGGAGCTTCCCAATCTGCCAGTCTTTATAGTAACATAAATCTAACATCCGAGTATTCCCAACAGCAAAATTTATCATCAATTAGTCATGGTTTACACAAAAGTGAAAACATAAACGTTGACTCGCCTACATCTACAAGCAAAGGTGCGATATCCAAGCAAAAGTTCAATGCCAACTACGAAGCTCGGATTACTGCAGGAAGTGCAAGGAAGTGTTTGAATTATGAACCGACTGAATCTATTTCGTTATCAAACGTATACTCATCATATGAAAATCAATCGCAAATATCCAGTGATGTATTGGGAACGAATTCAGTAGTTGCGCCGACTGTTGATGCGTCGATTTCATCAGATATAACAAACGTTGGAATTGACATCGCAAATGATTCAATGACAGTGAACATTAGTTCGTTATCGATAAACGAGGCAAATAGTCGAGATAAAAAAATTGGATGAATCATTTATTGCTGAGCTGGAAAAAGATAAATATACAAACCTGAAGACTATTCCCCGGGAAAATATCAGCAAACCGAGAAACCTTCGTGACGCACGGAAAAAACACTAATTTGGGGCGGATTTCGGAAGGAATTGTAAAACACAACCGCGGCATGATTTCCCGAAATAAAGTTACAAAATGGAAGTTCCTCCTCAACATAAAAGTAAACAAACACCACTGACAGGTCAAACTGTCAGTGAATTATGTTCAGCTTATTAAGCCGCACTTGAATGACGCGCCTCCTCTTTTTTTCTTTCTTATCGTGTGTGGCAAAACAGATGTTCAAGAGAAGCAGCAAGTGCGAAGAAAATTCGAAGTGCGGAGGAAATTCTACGTGCGAAACAACGAGAAGCCGCAGTTGCGGAAAAAAGTAATATTCCAGTCAAAGCGACAAGCAAAGCCCAGACGTCGAAGGAATAGTAATAAAGAACACAAACGGATGCAACCATCGAAGGGGCCCCTTGTAGGTACTCAGTAGAAGTAAGTTCTTTTTAGTGTGAATCAGATGTTTGCTTATATAGAACTTGAGAGTTTTATTATATGTTTTCGAAACTTCATTGATAATTCATTGATAAAATTTACGCTTTGAGAAGAACAGTGAGAAGACAGGTAAAGACTTCTTTCAGATTACAGATTGTGACGGGTGCGGCTTGAATGGCAAGTCGATGTAAAAGTTCAATAAAACAAAGTGGAATAAGTGATATATAGTATCAAAGTGTTCGGGGTTGGTGTAGTGGTCCCGGCGAGGGTTAGTGATAGAAAGGAGTATAGGAGGGTCGCATAAGGGCGGTAAGGTTGTGATGGTATAAGGTTTGAGTGGTAGTCCGTGTGTGCTCGATAGGTAGGGTTCGGCCGAATCGCGACGGTGGTTATTCCGGCAAGCCGCATTCTCGCTTGGCGGCTTATTGGGGCCTTGTGGGACAAGCGAGTGGCGTCCCACGCCCGTCTCCGGATGAGCTGAACCGGGTCCGTAAGCCCCGCCGGAGCCACCAATTTCCCTGAGGGCCATAGTGGCTCCCGTGGAATAAAAAGGGGGTGTAACAAAATCGACTGATCAATGAACCTCGTCTCCAAAATCCAGACTTCAAAAAATCTTTTGTATCAACAACCGATGCCAGCAATTTTGCCATCGGTGCCATTAGTAGTGATAAATCAATCTGTTATGCTAGCAAATTTTAATATTCCAACTCTGACACTGACCTCGCTAACTACCGAATGCTTCACAAAGAAGCCAAAAAAGCGATTAAGAACGCAACATGGTATTAATATAGGATTAAAACATTACTTCAATCTAATAGTCTTAAGCCCTTCTGGTCATATATCCTTTCCCTGAAAGCAATATCCCATAACTCTAACATCTTCTCATGGCATAACTGCCAAGCTTCTGATGGGCAAGCTTTCTATGACCTTTTCGCACAATATTTTTCCACCACATTCAACGTTTCAAACCCCACTAAATACTCATCGCGTCCTTCTTCTTCCCCTATTGTGCTCTCTATCGTAACTTCTCCATCGGAAATTGAAGGTGTACTACTCACTTTTGATATTAATGGTGATCCGGGTGCTTATGGAATACCAAATATGTTTTCCTAATTATATACCCCATTATCAATTATTTTTAAGCATGAACCTTTCTTCCTGCTGCTTTCCCGACGTCTGGAAGCATGCTAACATCTTTCTAGTCCATAGTCTGGAGAACGTAGTGAAAACTCGAACTATTGTCATGTTTCTTTATTGTCTTGTTTTGGTAAGCTCCTTGAGCAAATTGTGCATAACAGAATATCCGATGCCATAAGTATCCTGTTTGAAAATGAACGACATGACTTTATTTCATTAAAGGTCGTTCGGCAATAACTAATTTGTTAGAACTTGCGAGTACCATCCCTGTTGCTTTTGACAAGAGCCAACAAGTTGATGCCTTATACACTGATTCGCTAGAGCCTTTGGCAGTGTTGACAAACTCCGATCATTTCTTAAATCTAATAAAACTACCGAGTGCTCGACACAGACTAACTTATATATTTTTTCACTTCAATTTACAGTGGCATTACTACTTTAACATTTCATCTCAGTACTAATGTAGTTGCACTTAAATAAACAATAGGTGTCACTATAGTATACAACTAATATTATTTTGATACAAATTTAACACGCTCCCTTGTCAAAATAATTGGCACACGGATATTGAAAAAATATAAAAAATGTACATAAATGAAACAAATTTACATGGGAGTTACACCTAACTGTTCAACAAAATTATTATGCTTTTGACAACTCAAACTTTTTGTAAATATATCTGCAGGCATAGAATTAGTATTTAAGTACTCTATTTTAATACAATTATTTTCAACTGCTGTTCTGACAAAATGAAATCTAATATCTATATGCTTGCTTCGTTTATGGAATACAGAATGTTTAGTTAACAATTGTGCACTCTGGTTGTCATTATATAACAATACAGGCAGATCATTTCTACATTTCAACTCAAATAACAAGTTCTTTAAGTATATGGCTTCCTTACTTGCTTCACATATGGCCATATACTCAGCTTCTGTGCTTGACAGAGCTATTGTTGACTGCTTTTTGCATTCAAATGAAATTAGACTACCAGACATTTTAAACATGAAACCTGTATAAGATTTGCGGTCAACACAATCTGATGCCCAATCTGCATCGGCATAACCTATCAGATCTCAATCATCTTTTACATATTTCAAACCAAAATGTTTAGTTTTTTGCAAATACTTTAAAATACGCTTTACATGCTTCCAATGAGTTTCATTATGATTGTTATTAAACTGGCTAAGGTAGCAAACAGGAAAAAATATATCAGGTCGGGTGAACATTGACAAATAGAGCAAACTTCCTATTAACTGCTGGTAGGGGTATTGTTTAGAACAATTATTATCACCCTTTTCAAGCTTCAAGTTTACTTCCATGGGTGTACTGACTGGATTACAATTTTTCATATTAAACTTATTCAACAAATGATCAACAAATTGTTCCTGGTCTACAAAAATCTCATTATTTTCCCTTCTAACCCTCATACCTAAACATTGTCTAATCTTTCCCAAGTCTTTCAACTTAAATTTACTTTTCAAATGATTTTTAAGTAATTCAGTTTCCTTTTGACTGTCAGAAAAAACAAAAAAATCATCTACAAACAAAGCCACATTTATTCTGGCATTATTACTAAGTTTCATGAATAAACAGGGTTCATATTCTGATTTTTTATAACCTAAATCATGTAGACAATCTTCTACGCGTTTATACCATGCCCTAGCAGACTGTTTTAGCCCGTAGATAGCATGTTTCAACTTTAACACTTTGTTTTCTTTATTACTACATTCAAAGTTCTGAGGTAAGCTCATATACACATTTTCATTTAAATATCCATTTAAAAATGCTGTTGTTACATCTAAGTGAGTAATATCTAAGTTATATTTGACACTTAATGCAAACAACAATCTTAATGTTGAATGACGGACAACTGGGGAGAATGTTTCTGTATAGTCTATTCCTGCCTTTTGGGAGAATCCTTTGGCGACTGACGAGCACGATATCTCACATTATTATCACAGTCCACTTTTTTCCTAAACACCCACTTACCCTCAATCACTGTAGCTTGCTCTGGCCTGTTCACCACATCCCAAGCTTCATTTTCTTCGAATGATTTTAGTTCCTCCTGCATAGCTTTGCACCATTCCTCTGATTCTGGTCCCTTTACAGCCTCTTCATATGTTATCAGCTGGTCTGCACATAAATTTAAGTCTGTTTCAACACACATATTACTATAACCATATCTGTCAGGTTTTTTCCTTTCTCTAACAGCTTTATCTGGTTTTTCACACTCAATTAAATCTTTCAACTCCCTTGCTGGTATACTGTCAAAAAATTCATCTGAACTACTGTGTGAGTTTGATTCTTCGATGTAAGTACTGTCATTATTGTTACTTTTCACTGTACCAGCTGACACTTCAGAGTCCGAGCCATAAGAATCTTTATTCTGACCGAGACTGTCAGATGAGGACACATTGTTTTCATTTATTGTTGCTTGCACCATTTCTGAATTATCCTGCTCCATGACAGTGACATCCCTGCATGTTATCACTTTATTGGTACTGGGATTGTACGGCCTGTACCCCTTTATATTATCAGCATACCCAACTAAGTAATGCTTTTCTGCCTTTTTATCCCATTTCAGCCTTTTTGGTTTAGGGATGTGAGCCATAACTGTGCTTCCAAACAACCTTAGATGACTGACATTTGGCTTGCAGCCAGTCCAAAGTTCATAGGGAGTTTTTTGGTTCAACCCAGAAGCAACTGTTCTATTTTTTAAGTACACAGCTGTGTGAACTGCTTCTGCCCAAAACTTCTTCTCAAACTTTGCATCATAAAGTAAGCATCTGGCTCTCTCCACAATACTGCGGTTAAATCTTTCACACATCCCATTTTGTTCTGGGGTATATGGGTTGGTGCGCTGATGTATTATGCCATGTTGTTGTAAATAGTTCTCCATTTCATTTGAGCAAAATTCTGTGCCATTGTCTGTCCTTAGAACTTTTATACTGCAATTCATCTGTTTTTCAACCATAATCTTGAATTCTTTAAAACAGGAATAGACTTCACTTTTATTCTGCAAAAAATAGACAAATGACATTCTACTATAGTCGTCCACAAATAGCAAGAAATATCTGGATGAGCCGATTGATTTGGTTTCCATCGGCCCACACACATCTGCATGAATCAAATCGAGGACATGCGTACTTCTATTACTGCTATGTGGAAATGGCAATCTGGTTTGTTTGGCTTCACAGCACACTGTGCAATTGAACTTGCTGATCTCAGCTTTCTTGTCAAATTCTAAGCCATCAACAGCACCCTCTCTCATGTCATTCATGTCTTTGCTATTTATATGTCCAAGTCTTCTGTGCCAAATTACATTTGAGGTCGTTGTTGCTGAAGCCGCAAACAAACATGCTGACCTGGTGTTTAACTTGTAGACCCCATTTACTAACTGTGCTATGCCAATCAGATCATTCTGCCGATTTCTGATGTAACAACATTCCTGATGAAAACTGACTTTGTTACCATGCTTTATCAGCTGACTGACAGACAATAAGTTGGTGGTGAGTGTGGGAATGCATAACACATCTTTGACAACAATATCAAATTCCTTATTGTTCACAACAGTCGTAATTTGTGTATCTCCAGAGCACAATACAGGCATAGTTGTTCTGTTTGCAACTATAATCTCCTTTGTAGTGAGGTTACATGACGCATTTTTTATGTTGTCTTGGCCGATCATCATGTGACAACTGGCACCAGAGTCAATGTACCATTCATGCTTATCAAAACTGCCATTAAGAAATACTGCACTGAACGCATTTACTTGTTTTTCCTTTGTTTGCGGACATTGGTTTTTATAGTGACCGGTTTGTTTACATTGATAGCATTTAATCACTTTGACAGGTCGGTTTGACTTTTCAACAGTTTTGACAACTTTATTTCCTTTACGGCGCTGCCAACCTTTAGATGCTAAAAATGCGCTTTCGGACTCACTGCTCCCAACATTATCGCTCATGTCCAACAATTTGGTTTTTATGACATGGCCAACCCAGAATGTTCGATCGCCATGATCATGGGCGAAAATTTGTCCGGCAATCCTGCCAACAACAGCGATCCTATCCATTCTTCATTAATGTCGAAACCCGTTCCTCTTAATTTTTGCGCCGTATCTATGACCTGGGTAACGTATGCCGTCATTGACTCGCTGCTCTCGAGGCGTATGGAAATCAAATTTCGTAACAAGCTAATCCTTCGGGTGAAACCAGAGTCGTCGAATAGCGTCTTAAGTTTTTTCCATATGTCCAAAGCGGTTTTTTCATTCTTGATATGTACGTATAACGACGAATCTATTGTCATCACCAATTTTGCTTTTGCCTTTTGTTCGTCGACGGTGACTGCGTTGCCGCCATCGCCGGCTTCTTGCTTGTTGATGTCGACGCCTTCCAAAATTAAGAAATTCTTGGCCGCGAATGCCCACTCATCGTAATTCTCACGACTCCTGAGCTTCGGAACATTAATAATATAACTGCCAGCCATTTTTCACAGTATTTCCACAACAAATTACTATTTTAAGCGGGACTGGGCCCATAACCTAATAAAACTACCGAGTGCTCGACACAGACTAACTTATATATTTTTTCACTTCAATTTACAGTGGCATTACTACTTTAACATTTCATCTCAGTACTAATGTAGTTGCACTTAAATAAACAATAGGTGTCACTATAGTATACAAGTAATATTATTTTGATACAAATTTAACAAAATCTTATCCTTTTTACACCATCACTTACATGGAATCATTTTTTTTTTTTTGTCGGCCTCATTTAGTCTGGAATCCGGTGTTCCGCAAGGATCAATTTTATGCCCTTTATTATTTAAAATTTTCATTAATGACCTCCCCCAATGCCTGTCCTTTTATTATCTTCTTTACACTGGTGATTTTAAAATTTATCGTTCGATGACATTTAGGGAAGACTGCTCATACCTTCAAAATGATCTTGACAATCTCCAAAATCGGTGTCATGGTAATTTATTTCTTCTTAGTATTTCAAAATGTTGACGAGGTCTACTCTTGACATTTCGCGCATTAGTGGAAAAAATTAGGTTCTACGTAAGACTGTCGCAATCCTTTCGATTCATTTCCTCAGGCCTGTACCATGTTTGTTTTGTAGTGTGAGTTTTGCGCTGGCAGAAAGAACCTTTTCCACTCCACCCCAGAAGCTAACTGCCACCATGCGTACGCGTCGCAAGGCTAAACCCTTTCAGCTGAGCTCAGATTTTTTATAGCTCGCTGGCACTTGTGCAAGAACATCAGCACACGTGCCCTGTACGGGAAGTTGATAAATTTTAGAAACACTACAAGCAGGCAACGAGAAAATAGCCGGCAATGTTATGCTTGCTCATTCAGCCATCAGTGATTTAAGGCACTTAAACTTCAGTCCAATAATGACGAGTCAGGACTGTAAATAGATAAAATTTGTTACTTACTTTCTGAAACTGGTAGACAGAATGGATCATAATCCTACGAAATTCAATGTCTTCCCCATATATCCAAATACTGAAGCGTAATACTTGCATTGAGAAAGGTTTTCTCTAGTGGGCAACGGCCGAAATTGAAACAAGGAATTCATCCCAAATTTAACAGCAATAACTAAAACCGACCTTAGAAATGAATATACCTTTTGGAGCTTAAAATCACTGTGGAATAAAGCATATTATTTTTCTTTTTATATTTCTAAAAACTCTCTGAGAAGCAATTCATGCATAGACAAAAAGGGATATCAAGTGTTCCCATGCAGTTTAGACGCCTAGAAACAAGATCTGCAAATTTGAAAGTGAGACTATGTTACGCCTCATCATAATGCTAAATCCTCTAAATCTAGATAACTTCCAACGACACTTCTTTACCGACTAACTAGCAAAATATTGCATAATTTATAAACTCGAGCCCAAACGAAGTCTTCTACCCGAAATAAAAACTTTGAAGCAAGCACATCACCGCAGCCTTTTTGAGTATCATTCATGATTTTGAAAGTATTCTAACCAAGTGAACGAATAAATCTTCACCTGAACACAATTCATCATATCAAATCAACCCAAGCAAAATGTTCTTTCGTCTAACGTTACATCTGCACCACATTGCCAGGATTCATGGCTTCATGTGCTGTATCACCTCGGAAAAATGCTCGAAATTTATTGCATTGCATGAATTTCACGTGTCAGCTTAAATGTGGTACGTTTTACAAAACTAGTACAACACTTGAAGATAGTATAATGGCGTGAGTATGTAGATGATGAATGTGTTGCAGTTACTTACGAAAATATTGAAAAGTATGGAAATTAAATAATTCAGCCACTAAGGTGTCGGAGCCAAGAGGTGCAATAAATAGTATGATTGCACAAGCAACGAAATCCTACTAATATTCTTTGTGAATCTGTGACGACATTTGTAAAATTGGATAAATCATCATATGTAGTTAGATAATTGCCGATATAAAAGGTTTAAGCAAAATTACTGCCGTAACATATCTTCAGCAATTTGCTTTGTATGTATCAAATGGTAAAATTGTTTTTGCTAGCAGAGTACGCTGTGTGCAAAGGCATTTGCCTTTGGCATTTTGCAAGTGTACTCGTAGGATGCCTTGAGCAAAATGCCCTTTCGCGTAGAGTCAAATGAAAGGATTTACCACCGATTGCAAAGTATTCTTTATTTCCACTTAAAAACTATCTTAAACTATAGTAAATATAGAAGCATCTAGATGTGGATTACATATAGATATTCCGTAGTATTTATATTGCCAGCATTTTTATGGCGGTACCAAACCAACAGTAGTCCGTGTTGCTTTGTGGTTAGAGCACTAAGCCCGTAAGCCGCAGGTCTCTGGTTCGAGTTTCGTTGACGTCAACGAGATTTATTTCAAGTGATTCTTCGGACGGACTATAAGTCCATACAGTTACGATACGCGCTGGTTTAAAATCAGAACGTATCGCAGCTGAGTGGACGAACACACGGCCAAAGCGTGATAATGATCATATCACCGATCATGACAATGAGACTCTAACTATCTCTCAGCGAAGGCCCAAAAGGGGCTGTAGTGATACGAAAAAAAAAACAAAAATATTAACCAATTCACAATAACAAAAAATAAATAAACAGATAAATTGAAATAAAAGTTATTTACATTATCTTTATTTGTGATAGACTATACCCTGCCCTTTAGGGAATTTTTTAAAGGTGAATAAAAGAATTTTGTCAAACATACTTTTGAATTCAAAATCATTTTAACAATTGGTTTGATTTTCGGGGTTTTGTATTAAAATACAAAACGCTATTAAAATCGCTACCTGTGTCCGTCCGTCTGTCACAGAAGTTTTTCTCCAAAGCTACACAAGCTACAGCCTTGAAACTTTGTGGAAAGGCCGGAAGTTATGATTTCTAGAAAGTTCTGGGGTGAAAAAAAATTTCAAAGAGTTTTAAGAGGGTCCTCCTATAAAGACGAGTGACCCTTAAAAAATGTTCATCAAAGGTGGTCAAGTTGGATATCATATGAAAGGTTTCATTGAGATCTTTCCAAAACAGGTCTTAAAACTACTTTACCATTATCAAGGATGGCAGGAGAAACGGAAACGCACGAAATTTCGGCATATCCCGTCTCGCGATTGGACACCTTTCATCCGAAAAATCTGACGAAAATCATGAGGGAAGTACTTTATGCGCACAACAAAAACAAATTCGTCAGAAGTTGAGATTCACTCAACTTTGTTAGTAATAGTATGATGTATCAATTTCACATTTTCTTGAATAAAATTAGAAGAGCACCCTCAAATTCAATGAAATTCAATATGCAGATATCAATTTATAAGTTTAATTAGTACTGAAAATTCCAGAAAGATCGAAAAGTATTTCAGAAAGTTATGGAGGTTTAAGTTTTCCTGTACTGCAACAGCGACTATACTATACATGGCTTTGTGAAAATATGCACTTTCAATCAGCTCAGACACTACGGGTTTGCTAGGAGTTGCATGAAAGTTTCAGGAATTATATTTATTTATTTATTTATTTCATCTATAAAACAGATATAATCCAATTACATTATAGACAAACAAAAAATAAAACATAGTTTATACATACAATCAATATATCCATAAAGGATAGTAAAAGATTAAATGAAAAAGGAAACTATGTACAAAATACAATAAATTAATTAGAAATAGAAAAATTATTCTTCGAAGTTAAACAGAAGAACCGATTCCTTAAGCTTTTTTTTTGAATTTAGCAAAAGACAGCAGTATTAAACCAAGACTAAGCGCGTTATTATTACGTGGGAGTCGTACAGCAGGCGAAAAAAATAAAATATCAGTGCGAGCAAAGGGAGCATTGAAGACTACCGAGGATCTAGTTGGACGTCCGGTATTGAAGGAGGAAATTTCAATGCCAAGGCCTATAGGAAGCAAATTGTGATAAAGCTTGAAAAGAAGGCATTCATCGAGAAAAACTCTTCGAGAGACTAATGAAGGAATGCGCAGAAAAGACAGGCGATCACTATAAGCGCAATACGGGATACGGAATTTAAAAAAAAGGGAACCGAGTAAACCTACATTGCACAGCTTCAATAGCATCTCTTAGGTAACGTTGATGCCGACTCCATATTTGCGAACAATACTCTAATAGGCTTCGAACAAGAGAAAAGAATAAACAAACATACGATGCAATATCTTTAAAATCTTTTGTGGATCTGAGGATAAAACCTGACATACGAGCTGCTTTAGATACTAGATGAGTTATATGCTGTCCAAAATGAAGCTTGGTATCAAAAAATACTCCCAAGTCCTTGTGGGACACCACAGCTCTCAAAGAAACATTAGCAATCGCATGGTTATAATCAAAAGAAGACTTTTTAAGGGAGTAAGTCATCTTGAAACATTTGTTTACATTTAACTTCAGCCGATTAGTTGCACTCCAGCCAGCTAGTATATCCAGGTCATTCTGCAAAATAATACAATCATTGACAGATTTGATCACCCTGAATATTTTCAAATCATCTGCATACATGAGTGCGCGGGAGTTGAGTAGGGAAGGAATATCATTGATAAATACGAAAAACAACAGAGGACCAAGAATGGAGCCTTGTGGAACTCCAGAACAGGGAGAAAATGGAGAGGATTTATGGGCATTAATGGTCACAATACAACTCCGATCAGCAACATAAGAACAGAACCAATGTACAATAGAACTGCCTAAGCCGAAATTACTCAATTTTTGGATAAGAATCAGGTGCTCAACTGAATCAAAGGCCTTAGAGAAGTCTGTGTAGATAACGTCTACTTGGTTCACCTTATCAAACTCAGCAGCAATCTTATTTGTTAAAGATAAAAGGTTGGTAAGAGTTGATCTACCTTTGATGAACCCATGCTGTTCATTGGCAAAAAACGGAAGCAACAAAGGATAAACTTGTTTGTATACAATTCTTTCCAGAACTTTGCTAAAACAGGGAAGAAGTGAAATGGGGCGGTAATTGGACACGCTTGCTTTATCTCCAGATTTGAAAATGGGAAAGACATTAGCTCTTTTCCAGCGTGCAGGAAAACAACCATCTGCGAGACTTTGGTTAAATAAGATGGACAAAGGAACACACAGCGAAGACGACAAAGATTTAGCAAATATATTGGGAATCCCACCTGAGCCACAACCAATACTGCCATCCAGACCATGAAATAGGCATTCAACTTCAACAGGGTTCACATATGCAAATGGCAAATTCATTGTTGGACCATCGATGAATGAAGATGCTGCAGCACTTGTCTTACTATAAAAAGAAGAAAAATGATGCGCAAAGAGTTCACAAATTTCCCCATTATCAGAAGACGTGATACCATCAGAATTCATTGAGTAGGGCATATCGCAGGACTTTTTAAACGAATTTATATAGGCCCAGAAAGGCTTTTTAGCACTCGACCTTATGGAGCCCTCCACGTGATCAATATAATGGCTTTTAGCACTTTTAATTAAACTATTGGCTTCAGTTCTTAGACCTTTATAACAACGTAGGTGCACCTCAGAACCCGTCAAGTGATATTTATTGCGGGCAGCGTCCTTGGCATTTAAGACTGAAGCGATGTTGTTATTAAACCAAGGTGCATCTTTTAACCTTCTACGGGCATAAAGCGGTGTATAACTGGTTATCACGGATTCAAGAAAAATATAAAACTTTTGAAGCGCTGCATCAACACTAAAGTTTCGAAAAAAGAAAAGCAATTAACAGAATTTAATTCTAACTCCATATCAGAATATTTGGCTTTTAGAAAATTAAAGCTAGAAGGGATAACTTTTTTTGGACAAGATCATGAGCCAGAACAATCAGCAAATGAAGCGGAGGATGATGAGGATCAGGTTTTACGTAGGGGGTAAGGGCAGCCTGCAGGGAGACACAAGATTTCGGTATATTAGATAGAACTAAATCCAGAGCTTTACTGTTAACGTTTGGGATATCATTTAATTGTCAAAGTGAACAAAAAGAAAGGAAGGAGGAAAGGGTAACAGAGAATTTGTCAAAAGATAGAATTTCGGAAAATGTGCTATTCCAAACAACATGGGTTAAGTTGAAATCCCCACAAATTAAAAGCAATGAAGAGGGAAAGCTGCTAAAAATGTATGAAGAAATTTCTGAAAAGAATGTTTCATAAACAAGAACGGAACTTCCACAGGGAATATATACAGACAAAATCAGTAAGGTTGTAACTGAGGACAAGGTAACAGACACAGCAATACATTCTACTGGAGGTGACGCCTTGAAATTGCATACGGAAGCTATTAAAGTCTCTTTACGAATTCCTATCAACACACCGCCTCCGTCAGACTTGCCAGAGTTTAAACGGTTACGATCTTTACGAAACACTAAATGAGAAGGAAGAACTTCAACATCCAATATATCCTCGGTCAGCCATGATTCCGATAAACACACGATGTCATCAAGAGAAACAATAGAAGAAAGTCGGAATTCATTGGTCTTGGTTCTTAGACCGTGAACATTTTGATAATATAAATTAAGAGAATTACTCATATTCTGTCTCTCCGACGAACCCCCGACCGAAAATTTTTCCAACACCATGAGGCCAGAAATTAGATTTAAGCGGGGCTTTAATATCCGAACTGGTGGTGATGCGGAATGAAGCAATCGTTTTCGAGTCGAAATTTTCTGGAGTTAGCTTCTTGACTATCAGCAAAGCAGGTTCATATACTATTTTTGCCACGATGTAACTCCTGATCAATTCTGGCTTTGTATGATAGTTCAAACGCGAGATAAAAATTTGAGTCGGTGGAGCGATAACATCGAGCGGCGGAAGATAACTCTGAGACTCAGAAATCGATGATAGTGATGTGCTTAGAGGCATTAGCGGTTGATCAAGTGTTGCAATCGATGGAACACAAATGGCACCTTGTACCTGTACCTCCGATTTCGCTAAACTCTGCCGAATTGATCCAGTTTGAAACAAGGTGGCTGGGGCATCATGAGGTCCAGAATCCACTAAAATAACGTCAGAAGATGCAGTCAATACAGGTTGATGATGGCAGTGCTGTTCGGCCAATGTATTCATTGAGCGATGATGTAGGAAGGCATTGTCGGAAGTAAGAATGATATTTCCATCGTTGACAACAGTGTCGACGACCTTTGTTGGGGGGAGATTTTGCAGTTTTTGCCTTAACAACCGTATTGACGACTTTTGTAGAGGGAGATTTTGCATTTTTTTCCTGCTGTTTAGCTTTTTGTTTTTGGCGCGTTTTAACCCCCGTATGTGAAGGTGAAGAAGGACCAGCCAGCACGCAAGAGCCAACAGCATTTTCTCCATTAGTAGCATTTTCTTCATAAGATGAGTCGTCCGTTAAGAACATTTTATTTTATGTAAGGTGGGTGACCCAAATAAGGCCTAGCTTAATTTTTTTATTATCTAATTAGCGGGTTTATAATATCAATGCACTGGTAATTTGAAATACTTATATTTATATATTAAACTTTGTAATAAATCAAACAAAATTGCTTTAGAAACAAAAATCAGATTTTTGTGAACACAAATAACTAAAACGTCACTTTGGCCTTATTGGAAACCCTGTGTTTTAATTTAGCCTTAATAAAAAGAAGTAAACATTCAACTTCTTAATGAACACAAAACGTTGTCAATACGAATAAGATCCCATTAATTACTTTTGATCATTTTAGATCAGATTTAACGAGTTTCTCATCATGCAAAAGTACTATATTAATCAGCCTTTTTCATCTTTTTTTTTAACAATTCCCTGGACTGTAAAATATTTTATCAGCGGGTTTGAGTCCAACACACACCTCATGATACCAAACGCCACAAGTAAGATATTGTCGCATATCATCAACTCGATCTTCTTTACAAGCTGGACAGTACCAAGAAGGTTTATTATCGTGACGTTTTGGTTTAGATTCCGTAAGCTTATCTGCTGTCAAAGAAGCAGGCTTTATCGAAGTTCGCTTTCGCGGTGCAGCAACTGCAGGTTGTGCAAATGTACAGCCAGAACTGACACTGATTTTGGTGTCTTTGTGTAAATCTTTATCATGGATGAAGTATTAGGAATATCTTCCACTCTTGACGATGTTACAGTAATCTGTGATGTTGAATTCGTAGCACCGTCGCCAAACAAATCTTTTGTTACCTCTTGAGCCCTGTACTTCAGAGACTTCTTGCGTGGAGCAGTCGCTACAACTTTAAGCTTAGGAGTTGGTGAAAATTCATGAATCTCACGTGTGGTTGTTTGACTGTCTATCTTCTGTGGAGTTTCAGCATTCTGGTTGTTTTTTGAGAGCAAACCCAGCGGCAAATTCTCAGTATCTGTGCCTGACCCGTCTGAATCTTCTTCTTGTTCCCCCAATTCATTAGATAAGACCGTAATATTCTCACTGTTTATAGGATTTGGAAGTTCTGACAATGAAGAGGGAGCAAACGCCTCTTCAGAAATAGCATCTGGGTTATATGGATATAACCCTGTAGCGCGAAACCCATTCGAGAATTCGGTAAAAGTCATACATTTCGGCCATTCTTGTGAGAGAATGACGTTAAAGCTTGTCTTGTTAATGGTTCGTTCGGGATGCTGACTGACGTATTTAATCAACTCTTGGTCCCAATGGTGCTCAAAAGAACGATAAACAGATTTATCCATGGGCTGTAACTAGTGCGTGGTATTTGACGGAAGACAATATAAAGTAATGCCACATTTCTCAGCTTCCTCGACAATGGTAAAGCCCAGGTGGCATTTTGCACCATCATCACTTGATGTTCTGTATTTATGCAGATTAATAAACTGTATGAAAGTTTCTATCGTCATGCTTTCTTTTGGCGTCATCTTCACCAGAGAGCCTGGAGGTAACTTGTCTTGGAATTTTGGCTTTAGTCTCTTGCCTTTGAACCATATCATTGGCGGAATAGCTGATCCTATAGCATTTCTGCAGCCTACCATATTCACACTTTCAGCACGCTCAGTCGCTATTTGATGAACTCTTTTTCTCCCTTTGGCTGTCAAAACTGCCTGCTGATGGTGCAAAGATATGCGACAATTTTTTTCATCGATGTTGTAAATGCTTGCAGGTTTATTTTCAATTCCAAGTCTATCCACCACACTTTTGAATTTGGAGCAGTGATCGCAAACAATGTCTTCATTTAATTTTTGAGCACGAGCTGGATTCATCATCTGTGCTTTACGACGTGTTCATTCAGGGTATCGTTTGAGAAATAACCTCAACCATTTCTTCCCCGCGGCGTTATTGGCATCATTGAAAGTGTTTGGAATTTCCTTAATTTTACTGAATGAAAAAGCCTTTACGCGCAACATCTTTCATGTCAACGGCACTCCAACATCAGCCAAAAGTATGATTCTTCTGCCAAGTCTTGCTTCTTGTTCTGTAATAAATACAGCCGACCAACCTAGCTTTTGTGTAGTCGACTCACTCGCTAGATGGTTGCGTAGGGTTCTTCTTGGGCTGTTGTATCTGGCTGCAGCAGCATATGTAGATAATCTACCTCTTTCTACCATTTTAACAGCGTTTTCCATCTGTTGCGAAGTTCATTGAGTCCTTTTTTCCTTGCGGTAGAAGCTGGTGATTCGTTTTCCATGACGTTATTGAAAACAAGGATTTACTATTTTGCTGTGATATTTTACTAACTGACATAAAACATTGTCCTAATAAGACCTGTGCCGTTATAAGGCCTATACATTTTTTTGTAGGCTTTATTAGAGCATGACACATGGGTAAACAAAACAACAATTATATGGAATACACGGATATTACAGCTTTTTCACTCATGTGAGGAGATGGCTACACGTATAATTATCCTATAGACAAAACACAGCATACTATGCACAAAAATAAA
Organism: Odontomyia ornata; assembly: GCA_963969285.1. Lineage (NCBI taxonomy): Eukaryota > Metazoa > Arthropoda > Insecta > Diptera > Stratiomyidae > Odontomyia > Odontomyia ornata. The sequence goes on along the minus strand of OZ017741.1, from coordinate 147,402,619 downwards.
TAAAAATACTTACTGTTTACTCTGCTCGAATTTTATAAAAACAAGCGTGCGCTCCGCGTCGATGTTTGTTTTCGACTGCAGGTTCCAACATGCTCGCAGCACGGGTCATTTGCTGTGCTTGTGGGTGTGAATTTATGTACACGCACACATCTATAAACATTGGCGGCCATTTGAAATCGTGAAGTGGGAAATTTAAAAAATAGGCCTTATTTAGGCATAGGCTTTATTTGGGTCATCCACCTTATAATGAATAGTTTCGAGAATTTATTAAACAGACATCCATTATCGTAAAAAAATGGCGACGGTTTTAAATGAAAATTTATATATTGTAAAGTTGTGCTATTTTTCCCGGATCATCATTTAAGGTACATGCTAGTAACACTTGATTGAACTTATTAATGAATAGCTGAAGATGAGCAGCGAAAAAGATAGATGAAAAAATCATGGAGACAGATCCACTAGCAAATAAATTAATAATTTGTCAAACTTTGCTAATAATCGCGAGTAAAACTGTAATAGTATGATTTAATTGAATGAAAGCAGATGTTTGAATAGTCCTTTAAAAGATTCTTTTACTCTGTAAGTTTTAATAGAATGTACAGAAGTTGTTGCCGTTTAGATTTTCTCCGACCACGACAATCATACAAGGCTTTCTTACTACATGGTCCATCCTTCGAACCAAACTCTACACTTTTGATTGTTTTTTCTCCAAACAAATAATATAAAAAAAAGACATTTAAGATTTGGCTTAGTCAATGGTTTTGGCTATATTGTAACTAAATTTTAGCTAGTCAAAATTGGGTACAAGACTGGTTCTTCTTTTAAAGCAGAAATATATTTGCTGTGCATGTCATTTAAGTTTTTCTGGAATTGAATGCTTGTACTCATATATACAAGTATCTACATATCGTAAGTTAAATACAAAACCCTTCTGGCATGAGCGTAGGTCTGTCTATCCAACTGGTTTCTTCTTTGTCTCGCTTCCGTTTTCCTTTGAAGGTGGCGTGATCTAGTACTGAAAAAAATGCATCGGAATTCGTAATAAGCTGCTCGTTGATATTGTTACCATCTGTTTATCTATGTTTATACATTTCAAGCCGTTTGAGGATGTCAAGTCTCAGTCCTTTGTTTTGTTTGTCTAGGAATACCATAGTTTGACATAGTGTCTGGCTCATGTGCGTGGTTGTGTAGGTGTGGTACATAATTCAAGTCTGCCTTGCTATGTTAAAAGATCGTAGGTGCTCTTTGTATCTCTTCGGCAGTTTCCGTGTTGTTCTTCCTATGTTTCGCTGTTCTCGTATATTAATACGTCGTTCAGTTTTGGTTTCAGTTTGTTTCCAATGTTCTCATTAGTTTTGAATGCAGTTTCTATTTCCTTAGGAAGTTTGATAGTTTATGTGCTTCTTTTCCTACATACGTTACCTAAAACCACTGTTGGTCGTTCCTGTTTCAGCCAGTTCGCGTTCCTGTTATTCGATAAAAATATGGTCGATTTGGTTTTGTGTGTTGCCATCTGGTATTACCCAGGTCGTTTTATGAATGCATCGATGTAGAAAGCAAGTCGAACGTATTACCAGATTTGTTGTCATAGTCATTGTTTAAGCGTTGAGGCTATATCCACCAGTCGTTCCATAATGAGACAGCTCATTGCAGACCTCAGCATTGAAATTACCGCGAAAATCATATTTGTATCATTTGTACGCAATGAGTAGACTAGTCTTCCTGCGTGATTGTTAAACGTTTCCTTTGTTTTTTCTTTTCTTCCATTGGAGTGTGTACATTTATCAGCCAAGTTTTGAACAATTTTACTTTTAATATGGGTCGCAAACATTTGTTCATTGACTACCTTAAAATCAATAATGTTTGATTCGTGCTCCCTACCAATTTCGTATTTTTGTCTACCAGGAGGCTTTTCCCTTTTTAACATTACCTGCGATCTCATATCTTGAATATCACTTTTAGTTCTGTTCGGTTCCTTGATTGCCAGTATGTTTAGTTTATATTAAATGGCCTGTTGTGAAAGGCTCTTAACAGTGCCAGCGTTCAGTGATTTGACATTTCCAATGTCATAGTTATTTTTTTGGTTGCGGTATTGTAGCCGCAGGGGGGAGGGGGTAAGTTCAACGCTAAAGCAATCGGATGGGGATTGCCTCAAACAGCTTAGCGGGGGAAACGAATCGTAGAAATGGAGGCCAGGGCGGCGCTCGTCATACTAAGCACCGGAGGCTAGCATTCTTTGAAGAGTTTTGTCCCCCATGTAGCGGAGGCAGTGCTGGCCAACTGGAATACTCTTGCAGGCCAACGTTCTTTGAGGAGCGCCGTCCTCAGGGACCCGAGGATATGGGAGACGCCGTGAAGTGCCCTCCTGGGATCACGGGTTGCGACCCTGACTGGATCTGGACTATGGACTATCAGGCAAATGAGAGGACAGGACCATATCTTTTTCATGAAATTTTCTATAATCAAATCCAATAAGAGGTGTAATTTTGACATTATAAGAAAAATGCCATTTTTTAATATGAATGATTGGATGTTTATTTAATTATAAAGAGGAATGTGTGCCGTTAATAGTGGAAAATAACATCAAGTAAATGACCACCACGACCAAATTTACAGGACCATATCCTTTTCATGAAATTTTCCATAACCAAATCGCAAAGTGGCTGCGCTAAATCCTCGATAGCCTCACGAATTCCATCTTTGAGGTCTTGAATCGACGCTGGGCTGTTGGCGTAGACCTTTTCTTTCACGTGGTCCCAAAGGAAGACGTCGCAAGATATTACATCACAAGATCTATTCAAAATAACACCTCTTATTGGAAAACCCTATACGTTCGCAGTTCGCACCATTGGGTTGGTGGTGTAAGTTCGGTTGAGACGGACTCCCGATTAGCGCTGGTCTGGCTCTGAGCACTTGCCCCAATAAGGGCTTGTGCCAACCCTCGCATGGCCTCCTGCTCTGCAAAGATAACCATGAGACCAATAAGGCGACTAGACACACGAACGAAGATAGCGGCTCCGAGGAGGGACCCAATAAAACTGGACCAACCAAAAACCATAAAAAAGATTAAAAAACCCCTAAAAAAGAAAGCAAAAATAACAATGAAGATGCAACCAGCGGCTGTAGCCACGATGTTCTCAGCAAACTAGGATCGTTACTAAAGACGACAAGAACGACGATTAATGCAATAACAGGAAAGGCGGACGAAAAACGGAGATTAACAGACAGTCTTGTCCAGACTGAAATTCCTGGGCGTTCGGGCGCAGCAAAAAAAAAAATTATGGCATCACCACAGCGTCCTATAAACGAAAAGAGGGAAACTCTATGGGACGCGTCAGATGTTTGAGCGGTTGAGGAAGAAAATCGAGAATTTGATGTCCACTGCTGCGACCGCTACCGAAACGACTGAAGCAAGGCCCGTAAATCCCGATATAAGAACAAATCATCCTGAAGTCCACCAACAGATTACGGCAGGAAGGGACAGGATTGACCTGACAAATAACGCGACGTTGTTTGATTCCATCGCCCACTATGAAAATGTGGCGGAAGTACTGTTCATGGAAATGAAAGGCGATAATCTCTCCCAAGACCGATGGTCTCAAAGTACAATTGCCGCCCAGTGACATGAAGAAGAAAGGCTATTTCGAAAAGCAGGAGATATTCTGAAAAGGATACAATTTGCATGCGACTCGCCAAAAGTTGACAAAATAGTAAAGATTGGGCTCCTTGAACTAGAGGAGCTCCTAGACCGCATAGGGCATTATCGGAGGAGTTGGTTAAAGGCCGAAGAGGACCAGAAAGCCGAAGGTGAGCAGTTTGCTATAGATCCTCTGGGGAGCGAAATCTAAAGGGCAGGTGCAGATAGCTCTGCCATCAAAAATCAATAAAAGAATGGTGGCTAGCCCAAGAGGCACTTGATGGGAGTGGAACGCCAGATAAGGGGTTCCAGATAGCACAGACAACAAGAGCGAAGGAAGCCGCGAAGAAACGCCTTCAAAAGGTGCCAGAAAACATCGTTCACACGGAAAGCCAACATGCAAAAAGAGCTGACGAAGACCCCGGCAGCTGGCACTGCTCGTAAAACTCCAAGATTGTTGATCCTACGCGGAGGAGCTGCCGGATATTTGTGGAAACATAAGGCCCAAAGACACGAAACTGCCTCTAAAGCAGTTTGACTAACACGGTCGGGCCACATACTGGTCGAATTTGGAGCAGAGGCCGACAATAGTGAAGAATCTTGCGACCTAGTAAAAAAAGTCCTTGGCAAAAGCATAATTTTGGGCTCGCCCCAGGCAATGGCAACGATTATAATAAGAGAAAATGACTGCGCGACTGATCTGGCCGAGGTAAAAGACGTCATCAAAGAGGCGTTCCCTAGCGTGAGCTCGATCAAAGCGAGGCTGACACCAGAAAACTCAAGCGGGCAACGCATGGCCGTAATTGACTTGATCAAAAAGGACGCTGAACGATTTTTGAATAAGGGCAAAGTAAGAATAGAATGGGTTGTCTGTAGGATACGGCGAAGAACTGCGCCTCTTCAATATTTCAAATGCCTTGGCTATGCTCACACCACACAAGTATGCAAAGGACCCGATCGGAGCTCCCTATGTTACGAATGCGGTGAAATGGGACATAAAAGGAAAGAGTGTACGTAGAAGGCACACTGTATTCTTTGCAAGGATGCTGATCCAAGACCTGATTTTGGAAACATCTTACGATCAGGAAAATGCCGGGTTTTCAAAGAAGCCCTAGCCAAGGCAAAATCAGAACTTCGATGACCCGCATCCTGCAGCTAAGCCTACACCGCAGTCCAACCGCCCAAAATCTGCTTGAGCAGTTTGTGAGGGACATGAAGGCTGATTTTATCCTGCTGAGTAAGCGGCTCCATGATAAAAGTTCGGCATCATGGTATTCTGATGAAACTGGTACTGCTGCCATCTAGGTTCGAAATAGTGATTTTCAAGCGGAGTGTTGTGGACGAGAGAATGGTTCTGTGTGGGTTCCGTGCTCAGGGACCACCTGCTTAAGTGTGTACCTAACGCCAAATGAATCGATATCATCTTTCCAAGCCAAGCTTAATGCTTTAGAAGGCGCTATCTCGAGCGCAAACGGGAACGTGCTCGTTAGGGAAGACGTCAACGCTAAAGCAATTGAATGGGGCATGCCTCAAGCAGAGCCGCGTGGAAATCCAATCCTAATAATGTTGGCCAGGACGACGCTTGTTGTACTAAGCACCGGAAGTACGCTGAGTTTCCACCGTACCATACCGGACGTGACATTCGCCTTGGAGTCCTTAGTACAGATAATACATGATTGAGAGTATTAGAGGACTACACAGCTAGTGATCATCAGTGCATTCTGCTTGGGATCAGCGATTTTGTGTCGTGACGTCCTTGTCCGCAGCTCTCTACAATAGGATGGAACATCGGAAGGATGGACGTCGCGAGGTTGGTCGAGGTGCTCACAGCAGGTGCGCCGCTGGTGGGAGATTCGAAAAAGATGGAAAAACTGGCAGCGGAAGCTCAGTGCCCTACGGAAACCTTGCCTACATGATGCGGAAAAGATGGGCAAGTTAGTGCAGGCACTTTTACCCGCCCATTCCGTCCGTGCGGACGCTGTCCATGGTGAAATAGCAGTCGAGTCTCCACTCTTCACACAGCTGAAACTGGAAGAGGCAGCTCTTTCACTGAAATTGAGAAGGCTCCAGGTCCAGATGGTGCTTCAGCTGAGGTGTTGGCCGCTTGTCTATCACTATTGTCCTGATTTGCTGCTCAGCGCATTCAACGGTTGCGTACGGGACGGAGTTTTCCTGGTTTGATGGGAGGTGGCGAGGCTCGTGCTGATCAGCAAGGGAAAGAAAATCCCAGCTCACCGTCTGCATACTGCCCATTTTGTATGCTAGACACTGCTGGAAAGTGCTAGAGAAACTTATCAAGGAAAGACTCACTGAAGCGATTCTTGCTGCTGGGGACCCATTTACTCGGCAGTACGACTTTGAAGGAGGAAGCTCCACCATTGATGCAATTGCGGAGGTAGTGAGCACAGCCCAAAAGGCAGAGGCATATAGTCGCGCCAAGAGACGGATCGTCCTATTGGTAACAATCGATGTCAGGAACGCCTACAACTCCGCTAGATGAGTGGATATTCTGGATACGCCGAAAACGCCTTTTCAAGTTCCAGAATATCTAATGCGGCTTTTGAGGAACTACCTGAAGGACCGAAGCCTGCTCTTCGACACGACACATGGCCAAGGAAAGATGGAAGTTACATCGGGTGTTGCTCAGGGATCTATCCTATCTGTCTTGCGACGGGCTACTGAGACTGGAGATGCCAGATGAGTCACGCTTGATCGGCCATGCAGATGATGTTGCGGCTCTGGTCGCTGGACGCACCGTTGAACAAGTGCAACTTATGCTAGGTACACTAATGCGGCGAGTGAGGGACTGGATGACTGCTTCAGGGATCAGTTTAGCACTGGACAAAACCAAGGTGGTCTTCTTGACAAAAAAGAGAATCCTTAGAGTAAGGATGATCAGTATTGGAGACATACGAATCGAATCGAAGCCATCGCTGAAGTACCTGGGGCTACTAATCAACTCAAAGAAGAGTTTCTCTGAGCGTATTGAAGCAACGGTTGCGAAGGCTGCTTCGGGAGTATCGGCTCTGAGTCTACTCATGGCCGATATAGGGGGATCCTGTCCATCAAGAAGACGTCTCTTTATTAGCGCTGTGGGCTCATTGCTGCCGTACGGCGCAGAAATATGGGGCGATGCCCTCAGTAAGGGTTTATTCTGAAAACGATTGGCACAGGTACAGAAAAGAGGAGCACTGAGGATGGCAGCTTCGTATCCGACAGCCTCTGATTCGGCAGTAAGAGTTTTTGCAGGTAGAATACCTGTTGCTCTCCTTGCTTCGTCAAAGCGAGGAGTCGAGGGAGATGAATGGCCGCGAGAATAGACAGCGCTCACTCAACGATTGGCAGCAGTCTTGAGTGGATTGCACGAAGGGAAGGTGGATTGCACGCCTTACCCCGGATGGGAGACCGTGGCTAAATCAACGGCATGGTGAGACTACCTTCGATCTGATTCGGCTGTTGAGTGGGCATGGGTGTTTTCAGTCTTACCTGCACAAGAGTGGTAAGTCACGGTCCTCTGATTGTCGGTTTTGCCCAGGAGAGAAAGATATAGCCTGCCACAGCTTTATGCATGCATAAAATGGGATAGGGTGCGAAGGGACTCCTACAGGGACTTGGGAGAGCTCACCCCGGATAATATAGTCGTAGTGATGCTCGAATCGGTTGACAAATGGAACCAGGTGGCACATTATGTTCGGGCAGTCCTAACAGATAAAAGGGACTCACAGCAGCCGGGGGGCGTTGGGGTTGGGGGATCGCTTGTCTGGCAGTTCTTCTTTCCCTCTTCTTTTCCGCTAGTAGAGGGATCTCCCAGCTTGAAGGCGCCTCACGGTGTAACAAAACGAGACCTGGCAGGAAGTAATCAGTCAAACGGTCCCAAACGAGGTTCTCGGGTAGGCAGGGGAGGTATTTAGTGGGTAGTTCAGTCGCCTTTTTACGAGCATGGGAGTGACACACTCTGTGCGTAGATTGCACAAAAAAAAAGTAGAATGGGTGGATTTCTTCTAAATGTTATTATGATAGATAATTGTCTAATTCTACTTCAATAATTATCTCTTCATCTTCAGTTTCCTCTTTTTTCCTTGGTGAATTTCTTTATGCTGTCGCAAGAGAAGAGAGAAGTTTGGAAGTCTTCTTATTAATATCATAAGGACTGTCATCTGTTAATTTTGATTGAATATTGAATCAAGTCTGATCCTGACAGTTGATACATACTGGCGAACAAAATAGTCCCACGTTTTGACAGCCACAATTCTTACTACAATCCGTCTTGCAGATACAAAAAAAGTATTAAGCCGTTTTTCTGGAGCAGGCGGCAGTAAGGCTTGAATCAGCTCCAAACAGTTATCTGTAAATTTCCAACCCCATTCTTCTGGGTCCAGTTAATTGCCTAGTCACACTTGACCTTGATAATACACACCATATAAGTGTTGATAAACAACAACAACTTCACTTTCTTACAAAGGTTTATCACAAATGAGGTAAACTTCTGATATTTTGTGAAAATTTTTGTTATTGTTTGGTGCTGTTAAGCACAAATTGAAATTGAAAATGTCATCAATAAGCACGACTGTTCACTGCAAAGTAATATTCAAAACTAGAAATATATATTTAGTTATTTCGTTTACGTTCTTCAAAAATAGACAGGTATGCGACCCTCCACGCTCGAGCAATGAAATAGTTGGCAAATGCTACTCAAGGTTAAAGACGAAGGCAATTAGGGACTGACAGTATAGTCTTATACTTTCAAATACTCATTCAATTTGTACAAATTTTAGTGTGTGAGTAACACAAACAAAAAGTTTTTTATTTTTACTTATATTGAACGTGCGATGACGTACACAGGTTACATATAAGTACAATGTTTCAACTGTTACAACCAGAAGTAGGAGCGAACGGGGTAGGAGCGAACATAGTTTTTCACATTTTATTTATAATGGGTTATTTAACGTCTATACCAATTTTAGCTCTATGTGAGTTTTGGCTTAGTTAAATGTTTATTTTGTCTAGACTTTTAGCTTGATACACCATTCTTTCCTGGACACTTTTCATTCAAGCCTTTTGTTACTTATATTCTCCTAAATAGGCAACATCCGCGAAAGAAATTCGTCTAAAATTGAAAAAGAAACTGACAGTGGATTCACACTTAATATCTGATGTTACTACCCACCCAACTTAATATTCCTGTAAGGTTTTACATTGGCAGAATTCTTTGCCAATGGCTTATGTCAAATAACATATATATACCTTAACGTCTGGAAAAGGAGTTTTAGTTCAAATTCACATTCCTTTACCAAGATTGTTTTGTAACAGGCTTTCATAGATTATACAAAGGACTAAAATCCTCTAATCACACAATTCACAAATTCACAAACCTGTTCATATTCGTCTAACAAAAATACGAGTAAGGTCCAACCTGATTCTTGCATTTTGTCCACTTTTTCGACCAAAACCGATGACAAAGTGCATAACTGCTATTGCATTTTATATCCTCATCCTTCTTGGCGGGTCTGTCTACAGCACAAAATTCTCGCTTGGCTATCTGCAGTTTTCATGGCAAATATTTCCGATGTTTTAGTCAATAACTCAATTGAATTCGCTCCACGTACAACTCCAACTATTTGTTGTTGCAGTTTTTGTTGATAGTTCCCGAAACGGTTCGCTGGTACGTCTAACAGGCAGGAAGACGGTTGTCAAATAGGGGCGGACGATAGAGAGTAAGTACATACTAAACATGAAAAACTCTTGGGATAGTTATTTTCCCAGCAAGCGCTGCAAGTGAACAAATATACATTTTCCCAACGGTATGCATGCTCTAAACTAGAGCCAGTGTAATGGGTGAGCTGTTTTCAAGGGTATTATAAAGATGCAGAAAACGGAAATGTTTCGTGTGTTTTTGGCAAAAAGGGTAAAACGAACAAAAGAAAGTTTCGTTTCGCAAGATATTCCGAGACAGGAAGGTGGACAGTGTCACGTTTTTGGAGAAGAAGTCAAGCAATTTGGAAAACGATTCGATTGCTGTCTGTTAAAAATAGGCGGAGCTATTGATCCAAATGGTAATTTGTGCTGATTGGGTCTTTTAAGTGTATTTTAGAGAGGGCAGTGCAGTTGTATTATTGGGAGTATCGAATATTTGAATGAATAGTTCGACGGAAATACTTCCTTGCGTGAAAGTATTTGATAATACCAGGACCAAAAGCTCAAGAAATCATTGCCTTACCCTTCAACAGCGAGCAAAATTTGGGTCCAATGGTGTTGATATCTATGATATTTATGCGCAAAAAGAAAGCCCTAAAATATTTTTCCTATAGTCAAATTGCTCTTAGTTTTTGACCCTCGTGTTGCAAGGTTTTGGTGACAAATGTTTTTTGTTATGGTTGGAAGGTGAAAGCTATATGCGCCGTTAGCATGCAGCTCCCAGGTGGGCAAGATATTGGGACTACCCATTGACCACCTCCCCTGCCAACCAAAAAACCTAGCCTGGAACCGTTCAATAAATTACTTCGGTGAAGCCTCGTTTCGCTACGCCGTAGGAGGAATTTAAGTTGGGCTTTTTGGCACCGGAATATCCAATAGTAAAAGTTTGTACTCGAATTTATCCACTATCGCACGCACAGCCTGTCGCGTGGTATGATTATTACGGCCGAAAATTGGAGTAAGCGCTCTTAAAGTTGCAACCACCGGCTGAGAATTGCGGCAGTAATTTTTAATAATTACCGTACGTTGCTGGTTCGTGTACTTAACCATGATAAAAATGTTAACTTTAACAAACATTCTGACGTTGACAGTTTATTGAAAAAAATTAAGGCTGTAGATACCAAATTGTTCTGTCCCTAATGAAAAACCCTATATATATATATATATATATATATATATATATATATATATATATATATATATATATATATATATATATATATATATATATATATATATATATATATATATATATATATATATATGTATATATATATATATATATATATATATATATATATAAACATAAATACATATATATACCTATATACTCGTATATATATATATATATATATATATATATATATATATATATATATATATATATATATATATATATATATATTCGCTATCAATTAATATCGCCTATAATTCGGACTCCACTCTTATTGCAGTTTTTACCATCGCAGTTTTAATATCGCAGTTTTACTATTACTATCCACATTCATTCAGCTCGGCTTTATATAGGGCCTCTAGTCATTCAATCCATGTCTCGTATATTGGCGGATGTTCTGACGAGACCTACCTGGAATATTCGAACAATTCTGAATACCCGCATTGACCTTACTTCCAGATATTAATCATGGATCTGTTTGGTCTATTCTTGTGCTTTCAAGTACATGCGTTTGACGTGATTCTTTTACTTATTTTGGTTGTTTCTTTTCGATCAATATTGATCATGATGTTATTAATAGTTGCCACAACAATTACGAAAGTAGCTCGCAGAATTATTTGGACATGTAACACTGCCCCCACTTCAGATCTTTTCGCCCCTAATAGGTATGTCGCCAGTTGTACTTATGCCTCCCTGGATTTAATACGGCGCTAGATAGTCCAGATGCACGATTTTCATTTTGGCTCTCGGCTTACGGTGTTCCTGTATGCGATATACGACGTCGTTGATTATTTTTGTAACTCCGTATGGTCCCTCCCAATTATGCTGCAACTTCGGAGACCTATCCTTTCGCCGTTGTGGGCTATATAGCCATACCAAGTCATTTTGCAGGAAGCCAGTAGAATTTGCCTTTAGATCATACCTGGTCTCCAGCTGATTCGAGGTATTTTCGCACTGTCCGATGTATCTGGTTCAACCGTTGCCTCAGCACATTTGCGTACTCCGAGATCGTTTGGGGTTTCTCAGGGGGTGTTCCGAACTTTATATCAGCCGGCAGACGAAAAGTCTTTCCAAAAATGACTTTGGCTGGGGCTTAGCCCATTGGTGTATATTCGGTGGCTCTATATGCCATCAAGAATAATGGGATGTACCGGTCCCAGTCCCTTTGGTTCTCTTCAACCATCTTGGCCAGGTGTTTATTGAGCATGCCGTTGAAACGTCCGACTATTCCATCGGATTCGGGATGTAGCGGTGTTGTCCTCGTTTTCCGTATTGTCAGCAGCTCGCATATATCACCAAAAACTAGTAACTCAGAGTTTCGGCCTTAAACCGAATGTAGTTCACCAGGTACGCCGTACCGACGCATACCTACTGACCCAATTTAATACTAGCTGTTCGGCTACAGTAGTTGCTTCCTGATTGGGAATGGGGTAGACCTTGGGTCACTTCCTGAAATAATCGGCCACAACCAGCGTGTATCGATTTCCCCATTCGGATTCAGGAAAGGGTCCTGCGAATTCAACAGCAATCCTTTCAAATGTCGCGCCCACATTATAGGTTTGCATTTGTCCTCTCAGTCGTCGCTTTGGACCTTTGACGGAAGCGCAAATCGCGCATCGACGGCACCAGTCCTCTACGTCTTCTTGAGCGTGGAGCCATTAGCACCTTTCCCGCAATTTCGCCAAGGTCTTGTTAACACCAAGGTGGCTACCGAGAATCCTTCATGCATCTCCTTAAGCACATCGTGGATTCGGCCTTTGGGAAGTATAGTTTGCATCCTATAGGAGCTGCCATCCGCCGTTTCCCATTTCCGCTTGAGTACGCCACCCTCCACCTGAAGGGAGTTCCATTGTGCCCAATAACTTTTCAGGGTTACACTATGCATCGAAACGTGTTTCCACTCAGGTCGCCCAGTTGTTTCCGTCCATACGAGCAATGGTCCGGTGTCTTGTCGGCTAGCTGGGCGTTTGGAATCCCCTCTGATGACCAAACTTCATCAAGTTCGGCCGTTATCACTTGCGGATCAACAATCGGCTCCTTTTCTTCAATCGGGAATGCTTGCAGTTAGCTGGACATGGTTGACGAGATAGGGCGTCAGCATTTCCATGAACTCTGCCCTTGTGAATTAGTTGGGGCCTCACTAGGTCTGGTCGGGTAGTCGATCAGGTTGCACCAGTGTCGCTTGTTATGGTGCAATGTTCTTTATCAACTTGACCCGGAAGGCATAAGTCTGCTTCTCCACGATGTTGCCTTGACACGGTGATGGGGGTGCTGGGGTTGTCGGTCCTCCTAGCAAACGTCCGCCCCACGAAGTTGGCCCCTCCAGCTTGATTGGCTTTCATTCTAGGCTCCTGACACGGTCTGGATCTTCACCATCCTGGACTTCTTGCAGTCTCTTTGCAGGTGTCCCTTCTCACCGCTCTCCCAGCATCTAGACGCACCATTTGCCTGCGGCTCTCGCTCATTTTCCACGCGCTCACACCTTCACTCCACTGCCACTACCTCACTTACCCGGGCAGTGGTACGAGTCGCATTGTACGCTGCCTCGAAGTTCAGGCTGTGCACCAATGCTTCCTTAACAGTTTGCTTTTGAGCTAAACGCACAGCTTGTTGCAATTTCATGTCCTTTAAGGCGCTGATGAATGTTTCTGTTGCTGCGTCATCACGATGTTCTAGGTCGTACGCTGGGTAAGCCAAAAGTGCCAGTCGCTCAATGTCTTGGGCTAGCTGCTGTAAGGTTTCGCCAGACTTCTGCATTTGATGCCGTAGCTGTGCCCGGTAAATCTGCTTCAGATGATCGTCTCCATAACGCATGTCCAGCGCATTCATTATAGCAGCCGGGTTTGAATGCAACTCAACGGGGATAGTCTGCAAAAGCTTGGCAGCTGGGCCTCTTAGAGCAAGAATTAATGCAATTGCTCGTTCCTGCTCATTCCAGTGATTTATCCTAGCGGCGACTTCAAACTGGATTTTGTAAATACTCCAGACCGTTTGCCCGTCGAATATTGGTGCTTGCACATTTCTGGATGTGCTTTGCGCTGCGGCTATAAGCGGGGCTGGTGAGGTGGTTACTACTACCTTCGCTGCTTCCTAGTCCTTTTTCACTTTTTCCATCTCATGGTTCATTCTCTCCTCGACCTGGCTGATCTCAAGGTTGATTCTCTCCTCGACCTGGTTAACCTTTTCCTCGACGCATTTAATTTGGTTGTTGAGACTACTGAGCTCCGCTTTTATTTCGGTTGACTGTTTCTCCAGCTTCTGTGTGATCTCTGCCTTGATTTCGAACGCTTGTTGGTCTAGCTTCGCTGATTGTTCATTTAGCTTCGCTGATTGGTCATTTAGCTTCGCAGTTAGACTGGATGACATTAGCATTTATATTTGCATCAGTGCATCTTCTGGTTCCTTTGATTTTGGCGTTTCTGCATCTCCCTTAAGCTCCGCCATGGTAAATTCATTTATGTTCAAATGTTCGTGGTTATTATTTATTTTTATTATTTCCGCTTTTCTTTTTTTTCCACCAGTATCCACGTTAATTTTCACTATTGTGCACTTTAAAAATTTTTAAACGTTTTCACTTCCAAAATTTTTTTTCTCACTTCTTGACACCACTGTCACGTGTTATGGTTCGCGGCCAATAATTATAATGTTCCGGGAAAGTGAAAACGCAATGTCTTTTCAATTAAGTTAAAAGAATTTATTTAAATGAATGCACAATTGTTAATTTAACTATTTCACTAATTCTACTTTTCACTTTGTTTCTAAATTTTTACTTCAAGTGTCTATCACTTCACAATCAATATCGCTTTTACTTCGCGCTCCACTGTACCGCAGTTTACTTTCGTGGTTTTACTATCGCTATTAATTCGCACTCGCCTTTATCGCAGTTTTTACTATCGCGGTTGTAATGTATCATCCCCCCATTCATTCAGCTCGCCTTTATATAGGGTCTCTAGCCATTCAACCCATTTCTCGTACATTGGCGAATGTTCTGCCGAGAGGTACCTGGTATATCCGAGCAGCTTAATGAATGGAGCAGTAATGTCACTTTCAGATGTTGATCATAATTGGTGGGTTCTCGTGGTTTCGAGTAAATTCACTTTGTTGATCATGAGGTTCTTAATGGTTGTGAAAACAATTGCGACAGTAGCTCGCCGAACTATTTGTACATGTAACAATATATATATATATATATATATATATATATATATATATATATATATATATATATATATATATATATATATATATACATATATATATATATATATATATATACATATATACATATATATATATATATATATATATATATATATATATATATATATATATAGAAAGTATAACCCTGCCATTTGACATTTGTCACAATTAAATGTCATCAAAGCGTGTTTTTTTGCTTAAGGTTTGCCATTTAGAAATATTGATCGTTTAACAGTCGTGCGTTAAAATTATTAAATTTTATTATAAAAATGGTGATTCTGCTGTATTAACATTTAGGGCTTTACGAGCCGATTCCGGTCGACATAATCGACCTACATAGCAAATAATTTCGAACACAGTGAGAAAATTTGAAAAAACTGTATCGGTAATTGATATTGCAAGGCCTGTGCATCATCGCAACATTCGTTCTACTGAAAATATCGCTGTCGTTGCTCAGAGTGTGGAGGAAGACCCAAATTTGTCGATTCTTCGACGTGCTCAACATTTGGGCTTGTCTTACGGCTCATTATGGCGGATTTTGCCTTTGGATTTGCATCTCCATCCATACAAAATCCAACTCACTCAAGAACTTAAGCCTCAAGACCATATACAACGCAGAATGTATGCGAATTGGGTGATTGAACAACAAGCCATTGATAACAATTTTTCGGACAAAATTTTATTCAGTGATGAGGCTCATTTCTCGCTCAGTGGTTACGTAAATGAACAGAATTGCCTCAGATGGGGCTCTCAAAATCCTCAAGTGATCGCAGAAAAGGCTTTGCATCCGGAAAAAGTGACCGTTTGGTGTGCATTATGGTCTGGTGGTGTTATTGGCCCGTATTTTTTTGAAAACGATCAAGGAAGAGCCATTACAGTCAATTTTGACCGCTCTGGACGGATGTTAACCGATTATTTTTGGAGAAAAATTGAAGATTATGGTCTGGAGAACATGTGGTTCCAACATATATATATATATATATATATATATATATATATATATATATATATATATATATATATATATATATATATATATATATATATATATATATATATAGATATATATATATATATATATATATATATATATATATATATATATATATATGTATATATATATATATATATATATATATAGATATATATATATAAATATAAATAAATATATATATATATATATATATATATATATATATATATATATATATATATATATATATATATATATATATATATATATATGTATATATATATATATATATATATATATATATATATATATATATATATAGGGTGGGTTCAGTATTTAGGACAACTTGAGAGTAAAATTAATTAGCTTGTATTATTAACAAAACTTAATGAAATTTCAGAAAGTTTATATACAAGGTTAAATAAATACATATATGGCTATAAATTCATTCAATAAAATCGCCAATAGCAGCAATAACCTATTCGATCCGAGCCCGGAAACGATTACATGCCCGAATCAAATGCTCCTTGTTCATATTGACCATAAAGGCATTAAAAGCAGTCTTCAGCGAAGAAGTGGTGTTATGAGGACGCTTTTTGGTCTCACGCTCAACTACGCCCCATACGTAATAATCCAAAGGATTGAGGTCTGAGGAGCTAGGTGGCCATAGGTTCGGTGTTATGTGGTCATGAAAATTTTCGGCTATCCAATCTTGTGTCGCCATCGCTTTATGTGAAGGAGCAGAGTCTTATTGAAAAATGTATGGTCTGCCTCCGCTTACATTGTCTATCCAGGGTATCACTACCGTCGCCAAATTGTCGATGTATGCAGCAGAGTTCACTCGAAGCTCTTGAATAAAATAGTGTGATGGCAAAACATGTCCTTCGTTGCTGACCAGACCTAAAACCATAACTGTGGCTGGAAATTTTGTGTGCATAATAACAGGAACCTCCGTAGGATTTGAACATAGCCATCTGTCATTTATGCGATTGGTCTTTTGATCTTGGTCAAAAATTTTTTTGTCGGAGAAAAACCATAACATTTTGGACACCTCAGGGTATTTGATTTTGTTTAAAAGACGTTTTGATCGGAGAACTCTCTGTTCCCGAGTTCGTTCCGGCATGAACTGTCCTCTGCGTATCACGTAAGACTTATACCGAAGGTCTTTGTGGACAACTCTACGAATAAGGCGTTCAGAAACATGAAGCTCACTCGCAAGGACCCTCATTGATTTTGAAGGGTCCTCGTATATGATCGCTTGCACTTGCTTTAAAAATTCTGCAGACAGGACAGTATCAGAACGTTGTTCGTGCTTTTTGCGTTTTGCAACCAATTCTGTATCGCCTCCTGATGCTTCCAATTCACGACGAAGCTTATGCACGAATGAACGGGCGCAATTCAGAAAATTAGGGATCTCTGAATCTGTATGGTTCGCACATATAGCGACGATGACAGCATGTCTCTTCATTTCTTGAGTGATGTTGTAGTCCGCCATTTCTTATCTGGAAAGAAAAAAAAATTCGGGAAGTTATAGTCACATTTATGCATGTCCTCAAATACCGTGCGCACGCGGTATATATATATGTATATAATATATATATTTATATATATATATATATATATATATATATATATATATATATATATATATATATATCTATATATATGTACAGGGTTTTCCAATAAGATGTGTTATTTTGATATCAAATGAATAATGCTATTTTTAAATATGAATGATCGAACGTTTATTTCATTATAAAGACAAAGGTATGCCGTTAATGTGAAAAATAACATCAGGCAAATGACCACCATCACCACGCTTACAGGACCATATCCTTTTCATGAAATGTTCCATAACCAAATCGCAAAGTGGCTGCACTTTGTCCTCGATAGCCCCACAAATTCCATCTTTGAGGTCTTGAATCGACGCTGAGTTGTTGGCGAAGACCTTCTCTTTCACGTGGCCCCAAAGGAAGAAGTCGCAAGGTGTTAAATCACAAGACCTCGGTGGCCAATTGTGATCACCTCTTCGAGAGATAACACGGTCCGCAAACTTTTCCCGTAAAAGATCAATGGTTTTGTTGCCTGTGTGGCACGTAGTGCCATCTTATTGAAAGTAAACGTTGTCCAGATCAATACCATCCGATTCCGGCCATAAAAAATCATTAATCATCTCACGGTAGCGCAATCCATACACCGTAACTGTTGTTCCAGCTTCATTTTCGAAAAAGTAAGGTCCAGTGACTCCGCCGGACCATAAACCGCACCAAACAGTCAGAAATTGAGGATAAAGAGGCTTTTCAACAATAATTCTTGGGTTTCTCGAGCCCCAGATGCGACGATTTTGCTTGTTGACGAAGCCACCGAGGTGGAAATGGGCATCATCACTGAAGATGATTTTTCGATGTAATTCCGGATCATTTTCATGCATTTCGAGGACCCAATCAGCAAAGACACGACGTTGTTGATGATCGACCGGCTTGAGTTCTTGTGTTATCTGTACTTTATAAGCCTTAAGACCAAATCTTTATGCAAAATACGGTGTATTGACGTTTGTGGAATGCCTAATTCCAAAGAACGACGAGGAATGGACAAACCTGGGTTTTCTTCAACACTTTCGGCTACAGCAGCAATAATCAAGGCTGTTCTTGAGTGACGTGCACGGGTTTTATTCTTCGCATCACTAAGTTGTTCCAAAAGCTCGAATTTTTCCACCAATTTCTGTATTGCGGTCCGACAAGGTGCTTCACGATGACCCAAAAATAGTCAAGTTTTACGAATTGTCTCTGCCAAATTTTCACCAATTTTAATAGTGAATTTTAATAATTTCAATGTGTTGTTGAAGCGTGTATCGTTCCATTTGTATTAACGACGTAGTTTCTACTTGTCAAATATTAAAAAATGACTGCTTCAAAAGTGACATCTACCGAAATAGCGGTCTATTCAAAATAACACATCTTATTGGAAAACCCTTTAGATATGTAAAGGGTGGTCCAAACATAATGCACGATGTTAATTGTGAGTCACATCTTAACGTCAAGTTTTTCGCCCAACTTCATTTGACATTTCGTTGTTACAGTATTTGAAAAATTCAACCATGGAGAGGTATACAATTGAGCTGCGCGTTAAGGTTGTTGAAGCCTTTTACGAAAATATGCGTTCAAATCAGAATGCATTTCGTGCATTCCGTGATTTTTTCGATCAGCACAATCGGGATAATTGTGCACAAATTTCATCAAACCGGGTCTGTTAGAAATGTGAAATCACCTGTGCATGCTCGCCCAGTTCGTTGTGCGGAAAACATTGCTATTGTTCGCGATAGTGTGGCAGAAGAGCCGTCAACCTCGACTCGTCGTCATGCCCAAAAATTGAACATCTCACGAACATCACTGATGCGGATTTTGAATAAAGATTTGAATTTACACGCTTACAAGGTTCAATTGACCCAAGAGCTGAAGCCTACTGACCATTTCAAGCGTCGGCAATATGCCGAATGATTGGTTCAACAGACAGAAGAAAATAGTGACTTTACAAAGAAAATCATCTTCAGCGACGAGGCGATTCGTTAAAGAGCAGAATTGTCGCATTTGGGAAAATGAGAATCCACAAGTGATTGTTGAAAAGCCGATGCATCCACAAAGAGTGACTGTTTGGTGCGGTTAATGGCGTCGTCATCGGGCCGTACTTCTTCGAAAATGAGGATGGCCAAGCAGTTACCGTGAATGGTGTTCGCTATAGCGAGATGAGAATTCTGTTCCAACACGTCCCAAGCCCCGAATCAAATATCCGTTTGGGTTCCAAAGACTTGATGAAAGTAAAATGAAATGATCAAATTGTTGAATTAAACTGATAGCCATGAAAGGCGTGTAACACATCTGTTTATGTTCCCACCGTTTAATTTGAGCTTAATAATGATAAATACAAAAAGGAAAATTCTTTGAAACTTTAGTAAACAGATAAGAGATAAAAGGGCGCTTTCATACTTTCGACAATTTCCATTTACATTACTTTTAGTTTTGAGCAGATTTGTTAGCTTAATCTACAATTCCGATAGGTGAAGTTGTGATTTTTTTTTACTTAAAATATAATTAATTCACAACAATAGTATACTCGTATATGGATGTATTTGCAATTGCATTAATACTGTTAATCAAATTATCCCTTCAATATATTTATGCAAAACTCGGATATGTGCCAGTGAACAAACAAATGCTAATATGCACTAGACCAAACATATCATCATCTAAGGGTCAGCTCCTTATTGTTTCAGACAGTGGACCCTCCCCGCCAATTATCTCCATTGCAATAAGATAGAACGTAAAGAGGTCTACGGCGACCAATGTAATTTCAGGATATATTGCCACGTCTACGTTTATTATGCACACACATGGCATATATGTGTCCCGGGTTAAGCGAAAAGGTGATTACGAATTCATAAGCACTCTGGCATATCGGTTCTAGTTAAACTGTCACATTAATGCGTTTCTGCTCTACTTACACATAAGTTTAGTCTGTCTAGTTCTTCGTCGGCCTCCCCAATTCACACGACTGCTTCGGGTTCCCTAATGTTGATTTGCATTAGTAATCGCAACATATGTGCGTTTCATATTGGAGCACTCAATATCGATATAATTCTATTGAATTGACGTTGTTGCAGGTTGTTCGACACTTTAATGTAATAATAATAAGCAGGAGTTAAACTGTGACATGGATCGGATTGAACGATTGTCAGGACAGCTTAGTGGTTAATGGAAAGGGATTTGAGTAGTATTAAAGTAGAGCATCTTACGTAGGATAAACTTTTAAGGATTTTGATAAAATTTAAGTGCAGGCAGAACTGCCTTGTTATTTAGTTAATGGGGTAAAATATCCCAATAATTTTAAGCTTTCGGAAAACTACTGCTTGTGGCCTACGTTGATAAATTAAAAAAGTTGCATAATTCATAGTTTGCTGACGTAATACCTTAACGGATTCAATCCACATAGCTCCGAAGCACACATCCCAAACCACTTGCAAGCCATTAATTATTCACATTCATGGTGGGCTTGAATACATCAAGCTAAATCCAATCCACTTGCTAAACCATATTCAAACTTAATCCCAACAAAAATACCAAAACTGCTAACGAAAATGTTATTGTTAGTATGTTTGCATCTACACCTTTAATATTCATGAAAATTTCATTAGCATCCCTTCGTGCATTATTCCATTTATAACATCATATTAAAACACTTCGAGTGTTGGGATAGCACAGGCACGAATAATGTGCAATAAGTGGTCCTCATATGAGATTGTGAATTATTAGTGGAGCTTAAGCTTTTTTCGTATGAAAATGATACGATGGCCTGATATGCATATGTTCATGAGTGTACTTGCTCCTTTGCCCCGAGATAGGTGTTCAACGTATGCTTAATGGAGGAAGTTCAGGTTCACGTTTATCTTGTCCAAACTCGCTTCACCCATTTCGTTACGTAAAGCTCGCCTTGGTACGTTTTATATTTGGCAAAGTATCCTTCGAGGAGGAAAGTGAATTTTTTCAAATTGGTTTCTCGGGTAAGCACTCAATGATTCCTGCTAAGGTCTGTTATATTATGCATATTGTAACTGCTCAGGAACGAGATTTTCTAAGTCATTAAATTAAATCGTTTGAAAGACATTCAATTCAGAGAGATTATATTTTCATTCCTTTTTTTTAAGAAAAGTAACAAAGATTAATACGTGCAGGAACTGCATAATTCATTTTGTCCTCAACATAAATTGACCTGAATCCATCTTCCATTCAGTGACTCACACGCATGCATATCGAAACATTCTCACACATGTGACTCGCCTCCATCAATTGATCGAATTTGCATGACCAATGGATAATTTGCACGTCTAATTACATTCGCACAAATATAAACCAATATTACAACGACGCTGCTCTTCTTGTCTTGGAATTCATTTGATAAGGTTTTAGGTTAATGAAGAAAACATCCAAACCGAACAATCCAACTCCCATGCATGCTTGGATCTAATAAATGAGCTTGAACAAATATCGAATGGACTAATAGCTACTTGCAGCAAGTATGTGAGTCTGTGCAGGAATACTGAAAGTAAGCATGCATGCCAGTCAGTTGATAGCCACAGGTCCTGAATATGCTGGACGTCCATTTCACATCAGATTTTAATGCAGACAGAGCAAATGCACACCTACATGTGCTGTTGCTAGAATATCTTGCGTTAACAATGCCCAAATCCATTTGTGGTCTCGACTATTCTCTGTCTGCGTCTACATCTGGTAGACGCCACTTTGCATTCAATCTACATCAATTGCATTGGAAAGTGCTTACGTACATTCTTTGCAAAAATAATGCTCGCCTAGCGTTGATTGTGGGTTTTCAACAATAAATTAATTATCTGGCTCCCTTTTATTATTCACATAAAGTCACATAATAATTTTTCATGCAAAGAATCCGGTAAATACAAAGTGGCGAAAACGGATTGTCACTAGAAATCTCCCTCAAACCAATAAATCGAAGGGTAAGGGTACACATCGCAGTGTTTTCCAAAATCGTTCGTAAAGGGCTCGGTTGCCGATGGTCTGGCACAAGGGTCAGTAAGCTATATGAAGACCGAGCTCAGCTGAATAGATTTTGCGTCCCGACACGCATGCGTGCTGGCAGCTAGCTTCTGCGGTGCCGCGGGGCGAGTTTTTCCGCCAGCTTAAGCTTGCACTACAAAGCATTTATCCCTCGTAAGTGCTAGAGACTCTCAATAACACTGTGCGATCGTGAATTTGGAGGGGGTCAATGATTCCACTTCAGGGTGAAAGTACTAGACCAGTATAGTAAAACCCCCAAAAGGTTTGACGTTGTCAGGTTCAACTTTTTTAAGGTAAATTTCTCGAGAGAAATTTACCTATTGCGGAGAGTATGTATATATATATATATATATATATATATATATATATATATATATATATATATATATATATATATATATATATATATATATATGGGATATAACGAAATTTGTGACCACACTAGAGGTTACAATTTTGCTCAGATTTTCACCAAATTTTCAGAAAAGGTGGATTGAGTAAATATCTCGGTTAAGGTCGTGAACCAGCTATATCGGCCGGGCAAGAACAAAATGGCGGCCATTTTAGACGAAAAATCGTGATTTCTGTTCTGACCAAAGTATAGCTCCAATTTGGATGAAATTTGGTTTAAAGGTTCACTGATGTATATGATGAATCTCACGATAAAAAATCCAAAGTCGGGGCGGCAGAAACAAAATGGCGGCCGCTCAAACGTCAAAAAACGTGCAAAATTTTTCTGTTGTAATAATGGTTCCACAGATGTTTATGAAATTCAGAAGTTTGATAGAAATTATAAATATCTAAAGAATAACGTAAAAAAACAGGAGGTCAGGTCGCAAACAACAAAATGGCAGCCAGTTGAAGCTCAAAACTTCAAAGGCTTATAAAAGTCGCAATTTTGAGCCGACATATATGAAACTTGGATTCAAGATAGACATTACTTAGATCTACAGTCTTTGATATTTTAGTGACCATGCATGGGCAAATTTCAAAACGGCGACAGTTTAAGGGATTAATCCTGTAGAATGGTAAAAATAGTACATTTTTAAATCTTTTCTTTTCAATGAATTTATTATTTAATCAATTCTAATTTTTTGTTTCAAATTAAGAATACATCGAAGTTTACAAAAAAAATTTTTTTTTCCTTTTTCTACATTTTAATAGAAGGCGCTCGATGTTTAAAAAAACATGACTCCATGGCAGACAGTGAATCTCCGAAACGGCTAGTCTGAAACAAAAAAATCAAAATGCATGTTAAAGGTATTTCACAAAATAATTTACCACATTTAGTAAAAAATCGGTAAAAAAATGGTGGACGCTTGAAAAAAAAAGTTCAAAAAAGTGATTTTTTTTCAGCTTAATTGTTCTATAAAAATTTTTTAATCTATTTTTCTCCAATTTTCTGGTAAATTGTCTTGCAGCAGACTCTAACAAACAAAACAAGCCCAGACTTATGTAAATTGGTTCAGCCAATCCCGCGATTAACTGTCCGCCATTTCAAGAAATGTTGTTTTGAGAAAAACGCGTTTAAAGTTTTTTTATACTATAATAATCTGAATATCATAAAAAATGTTTGTGTAACGCTTACAAATAATCAATCAGCAATTTCTGGACCATACAAAAGTATTCCAGAGTCTATAAATTCCTGCTCTTCTTCCTGCTGCAGTTGTTTTCTTTGCAAGCGGGCTTCCTTGCTCGCTGCAGTAGCCGCTTTCTCTGCCATTTGGATCCTTTCTTCATCTTTTTTTTTGATACTGAAAAGAATTATAACCGATGGGGCAGCCCATTGTCTCCATCATTTATACAATGCTCATTCGACCTTCATTAAAAACTGATAATGAAATATCGACCGCCAATTCCACAACTTCTTTAACTGCGAACGAATGTTTAGGAACGATCGCCCAAAGAGTTTTATTATAACACTCATTATTATTTTGAGTGTTTTTTCCTAAACATCGTGTGAGTAACTCTTTGTCAGTCAATTTTTCATATATCGGAAAAACGTATTCCTGGACCTGTTCACTCAGGGCTGGCTTATGGGTAAATGGCTTGTTGTCTGCTTTGGCCTGCAGGTACTGGAACCATTCTGCATTACAGTACTCGTGTTTCGGTGCATCGTTAGTAGATATCTTGTGGTAATAACCTGCCTATATTTCTTTCTTCATAGCATTTACTGAATCAAAATTTCGCTGTATAGCCAAACTATAATTTGTGGACATCTGTTTCATCGTTTTGCCAGTCAAATCTTGAGTTTTTACAGGTGGATTCAAATTATCATTTTTTTTCTTTTGCGTAGTGTCTCTTTTTGTACCTCTGCCTGCTTCACTTCATTTTTTTTCCTCAATTTTTTTTATTTTACGTAACTGAATGAGAGCTTTTTTTGCTTCCTTGAGATGGCGAAACCTGCGCTTACCAACGTGCAAAACACACTAGAGCTTTTGCAAATATCTTCATACGGCCTACTTTCCACAACACTCGTAAAAGTTTTAGAGTCACCATCGCCAATATAATATGCATATTTAGTATTGTGCACTTTTGTAGAGTTTTTGAAAATTTCTATCATTCCTTGTACGTCCATTCCACCTGAACTTCCATCGTAATTTGCCCTGCACTTCTCTTTATGCTCACTTTCATACCAAATATCAAATTCAATCGAATTCATTTTTAGGGTTTTGTAAAATAATTTTACAAAACCCTTCTAAAATCGCGTCCTGTCTGTCCGTCTGTCTGTCTGTCCGTCCGTCCGTCCGTCCGTCCGTCCGTCCGTCCGTCCGTCCGTGTGTCACAAAAGTTTTTCTCGGAAACCACTTAAGCTAGAAGCATCAAATTTTGTATGTAGGTGTAAAGTGGTGACCTCTTCAAAGTTCAATTGCAAAAAAGTTTTATAAGCTATTTAAGGGGGGTTTCCCCATGTAGGGGAGTGACCCCCCGAAAAAAAAATTTCATTGGAGGTAGCCGATATGGGTATCAAATGAAAGGTCTTGATGAGAACTTTTCAAAACAGGTCTTAATTTGGCAAAGTTTGCTTCGAGGGGCGCACAGGGAGGGGAAATACACGAAAAATTTGTGTCCCCCCCCTCGCGACTGGACACCTGTGATCCGAAAAATCTGAAAAAAATCAAGAATGTAGGCCTTGATGAGTACAACAACAACAAATACGTGAGAAGTCGCAATTCACTCAAGTTTGTTAGTAATAGTATGATTTATAGATTTTATGTTTTCTTGAATAAAATCCTAACGGTACCCTTAAATTCAATGAAATTCAGTACGCAGATGTCGTTTTATAAGATTCATCTATCCTGAAAGTTTCATAGAGATTGAATTATATTTAGCGAAGATATAACGGTTTGAATTTTCCTGTATTACTATGGAACAATATGCGCTGCATGTATTACTATGGCAACATATGGCTATGGAACAACATGCGCTTTTTACCGACTCAGACACTACAATTTTGCTAGGATTTGCATGAAAATTTCAGGAATGATAGGTTTCATGCATACCTTTGAGAATCAGTTCAGCTAGTGGTATCAGTAATCGTAAAAGAAAATAGTGGCTGTTTTAAATGCGAAGATTGGATAATTTTGAGTTATTTTTTCCCAACTTCAACGTTCAAGGTGCATGCTTTGAACACTTGATTCAATTTAATGTATGACTGAAGATGAGTGCCTACAATTAATACTCATAAGTGAAACAAGTCAAGGAGGCGGGAGGGAGCTTCTAGCAAAAGGGCTTTGTAACAACTCTAGGATTCGAAAAAATTGGAAATTAATCGATGATAATAGTACAGGAGAGGGGCCCCTGAAAAAAAAAATTCATCAAACGTAGCTGATATGAGTATGAAATAAAAGTTTTCATGGGAGCTTTTCAAAACAGTACTTAACCTGCCAGTTTTTGCTTCATTGGGGGCACAGGGGGGAAATACATGAAAAATATGTTTCCTCCCTATCGAATGGACATCTGAAATAATTATCAAGGGAGATATTTATGAGTATAACAATAACAAAAACCTCAAAAGTCTAAATTCGTTCAACTTTGTTAATAATAGTATGATCTTCGAATTTCATATTTTCTCCAATAAAATCGTCATTGACGTGCTTCTTGACTTTATTCAATCTGGTGACTGCATTTTGAAAATTGAATACAAAACCCTTCTGACATGAGCGTAGGTCTGTTTACCCAACTTGTTTTCTTTTTCTTCAGTGGCAGCTTTTTTTTGCGAAAATCCACAACAGATTTCGCTGCGATTTTCACATTTTCTAAAATTTTATAATAGTTTGATTGACTAAATGTTGATGTTATATCCATAAGCGAAGCAAATAAATGCAAGCCATTATAACCGACGCCAAGTAAACGAAAAATAAACACAATACGACGGTTTATTTCATATGCTTTATTTATGAAGTTGCACGAATTAATTTTTCTGTTGCCACATCCACACTCAATATTTATAGAAAATCCAAGTCCACGAATATTTGTTTTAGTAAATTTCACATCGTTGTTGCACTCTTTCCATTTTAACCATAGATCTCAGAGAGAATGGATACGAAATTCGTCGAGATTCTTAATTAATGGCCCAAATGGCTCTCTAAATTTGTACGTTATAATTAAACACATTAAAAAAAAACTATAGCAAATTCAAATCAATGAAGATTGTCAAATATTTTTAAAATTCAATTGGAAAAAGGAGAAAAAACCAACCAACACTATTCTAAAATTATTTATAATACTACAGTGAAACTTTGATCCTACACCTAATATGTTTTAACTTAATTCTAATAAATGCAATCAAAATTTTTATCTTATACTAAAAAAATCTGTTACTATGTTCCTAACCTAAGCATTTTACCTTATCTCTAACCTAATATAATAAACATAATATAAACCTAACCTATCCCTAATTTTTAACATAAATAAACAATAACACTAAATGTAGCAATAATGAGCTGAAACTCAAAAACTAAATAACGAAAAACACCAAAACTGAAAATAAACACGAATAATTTAGACATTTTCATTCAGCCACCAATACCTAGATTGCCCCGTCTCAACTCGATCAGCCTCAACGAATCTAGCAAATGAGTATCTCCATTGGAATTGTTGGTCTCGTGAACTCAAGTTCGGAGGATATTTTATCTTCTTATCGGTGGCCCGTCCATATATGTGATATATGACTGGGACGCCGTCAGAATCAAAAACATATCGATTCATGTCCAAATACACGAATGCTTCTGGAGGAATGAAGCCAGTAGCGAGGCAAGTCGCAATATACCCGTCTGCAGGGTGGAACGGCTGTGAAATCCAAGGGTTTTCACTCACAGTCACAGATCTTGCGATATGATTCCGAAGAAGTTTCAATATGAAAATATCGACTCTAGTCACTTCAGCAGTTTGATAAATTCTTCTATTCGATATATAATGTTTCCAATCCGTCTCAGGCTTTCTGTACAAACCAGTACATGCATGCATGTTTCGAAAACTCTTAATTTTTCCATAGTACTAGCACTCTGGTTGTACCAGATCTGACATCCATATGTCAAAACTGGTCTAACCAGTGTCTTGTAACAGATGATTTTGACCTTTTGATCAATGTATCTGGAATGAAAGAGTTTTCGAAGGGCCATGACTACTTTAAGTGCCTTACTGAGCATGATTTTCACATGTTCAGTATAGTACAGATACTGATCGAGATAAACACCGAGGTATCGAACACAGGATTTATGTGGAACCCGTTCAAGACTACCCTCACCAGCCATGATGTGGAAATCTTTCCAATTACGTTTCAGGTCTTGACTGACCCCCTGCAGCGTTGTCCGAAACAAGATTGTTTCACACTTTTGCGCATTGATTTTCATTCGCCAATTGTCAGTGTACAGCTGTACATCATTGAACATTTTTTGGAGATTGCTCTGAACTATTGTAGCTTTTCGGTCTGCCGTATAGATGATCAGATCATCAGCAAACGCTACCAATGATCGCGTTGGCAAGACGTTAAAATCAAAGCCGTTCAATAGCTTGCGAATGAATATTGAGAAGAGCAGAGGCGCAGTAACTGTTCCCTGCTGTAGACCATTCAAGACCTTGAACTCGCGCATTGTTGTCAGATTTCCATCAGTTACAACAAACGATTTCCCGTATAACATTTTACACATCATGGCGACAAGGTGTCTGGGGAACTTGTCCTGAAGGAGTTTAAAAATTAGTCCATCTAACCATACCGTATCAAAGGCTTTCTCCATATCAATGAGACATGCTCCAACACATTGTTTATCATTTAGTTTCCAACAGATGTCTGACGTTACTTTCGTTATTGCATGTGTGGTCGAATGCCTGGCACGAAAACCAAATTGGCAATTCGGCATCAACTCATTTTCCTCAATGTGGGCGTTTAATGCTCTGTTGAGTATCACTTCAAACACCTTGCTGATGTTAGGCAGCAAGCTGATTGGGCGATAGCTTTTGGGGCATGAATATTCTTTTCCTTTCTTCAAGATCGGAAATACCTTAGCCTTTTTCCACTCATTTGGGAAATATGAATTGCTCAACATGTTGTTGAACAATATGCAATAGTTCCTAATAGCAACCTCAGGCAAATGTCGGAGAACTACATTTGGAATACCATCAGTACCACATGATTTCTTGTTGTTTACCCTGCGAAATATGAAACACAAGTCTTCATAGCTGACAAAATAATCAATAAGATTCAAGCTCGGTATGAGGTCAGATGTTAATGTTTCATTCATTGAAGTCGGAAACTTTTGCTTCAACGACCTCTGAAAAAATTTCGTTCCCTCTCTCAGGGTTTGGTAGATGAACCAATTCAAAATGTGTTCCAATCAGGGCAAGTTTATCTAATCCTTCACAAATGATCCTGTTTCCATTTCTATCCGGAGTCGTACTATCAATTTCGATACCAGCCCTATCGAGAAGATTTATCTCATCACTAGTGACTTCAAGATTCGATACCTTCACTCGAGACTTCTTGCGGAATATGCTATTCACTTTCGTGAACACGCCGTCTGGGTCCTGTGGGCTAATATCCCTCAATTTTTCCGCCCATTGATTGCTGACCTCACTCCTGAAGTATGACCGGATTAAGTTCCGGACATTCTTCAGATGTAATTTCAACAAAGCCAACGAGGGATGGTTGTAATCCAAAAATCGTCGATAAATATTGTTGACGCGTGTGAGAAGAAGGCTTTTCAATCTTTTCAACCTTGCGATGGTTGGTGTTTCATATCCTTCCATATTGTTTCGATGTTTTATCTTGGGAACTGCTTTCTCAATCGTTTCCAACGTCAGCTTCTCTAACTTCGACAAATAGAGATCTATTTCATCGTTAGTTAGATTCCTGTCATTCGGAACCATTGAGCAAGAGTTGCCACCGTGAGAAGGGGGACATTGCTTCTGGTACTCCCGATTAAACTTCTTTTGAAACTTTCCCCAGTCTGTTTTTTTGAAGTTCAACCGATGATTTTCGTGTTGAACTGGAATGAGGAAGAAATCATCCCTTTGATGATTGATTTCCATTACGATTGCGTTATGGTCGCTATCATAAGGAAGCACCTGCAGTTTCCGTTGAGGACTATTAAAGTTGAATTCGAGTCTTGCGTCAGCAATGCAGAGGTCCAAATATGAATTTGTCCTAGGGTATGTTGGGAACTCCGACCCATATAGATTGCACCTGTATTCAATCTGGTTCTCTGTTATCCACGATTTCAGGAATACACCTCTTGGATTATTGGTGGCGTTCAGCCATGATGTATGCTTGGCGTTCAGGTCACCAGCAAGAATATAATAACTATGCAGCCTGTTCAATTCGAGTATTTCAAACAAGGAATTGAGTTCCTCCTTGAGCCTGAGAACAGTTCCACCAGTTGCATAGGCAGAGATAACGAAGAGGTTATCCCCACCTGGCAGTGAGATTTTGATAACGGACACTTCAAGAGATTCAAAGTCTTTGAATTCGACTTTTTCAATATTTTGGAAACAATAGGGTCTTCGAACCAATATCCCGGTGCCACCTCCCCCATCACCTATTACCCTATCGTTTCTTACGAATTCAAAATCCTTGAATGTCATTGAGTGCCATGAGCTGAGGTGGGTTTCGGTGAGAAGCATGATGTCAGGCTTTTGCTTAACAATGAATTCAAGGAGATAATCACGCCGATGTATAGTAACAATGGAGTTGACGTTGATCGAGATGAGACGAATCCTATCCATGGGAATGTGACTGGATGACAAACTATTTTGGAGCATGTTGACCTAAACTTTGAAAAACGAAATTGATTTTTTGGTCTTGCTTATTAATTCTATCTGAAAGCGATTCAAGTTGCTGGTAGATTTTAAGAAGTAGCTCATTATTGCCACTTACATTATTTATTTTATTTATATTGTTGTCTGCTGGTCCTCTGGCAGCAAGTGCAAA